>OY282450.1:785533-1421066 GCA_958295655.1 Palloptera scutellata | reverse complement strand
AAAAGGGGCTTGTGTGAGCTAAAAATGATGTCTTTGAAGATACCAGATTTGCTAACAAAGTAGCTGAATACAATGTCATCAAATGAAGAGAAATTAAGTGCCCACTATGCCCACAATAATCATTGATGTTCATAATACTTACGTAGCTAGTAACATTAATAGCCTAGATTTGTTTTCATCATCGGCCAGGACGCAATGACAGTTGTCGAAGACAGCACAAAAGAAAACCAATGAAACAACAAAACTTGTCTACAATGAGATGCTGCAAATTTACTCTCTGAAATACATGCAGCCTACACTTCGACAATTCCGGCCTCAATTAATCATGCTCTAATTGCCCTAAACATCGCTGCTGCAGAGTGGCGTTCTAGAAAGCCTTAACCAGCTTCTTCAGTTTTTTGTTTCTCAACTAATAGTGGGTCTTGGGGTTCTGTAAACAAAATCAACACTGAACTTTAGCTCGTGCGGTTCACAAACCGACATTAAGTAGCTTACCACAAGGCGAGCTACGCTGGCGATCATTTGCCATTTGCTGAAAGTCTTAACAGTTTTCCACTTTTCTTTTCTGGAATTGTTTTCTTTTCTGAAATGTTTTAAATACAAACCTGCCTTCGCCATTAGTTTTTCTTTTTCTCCCACTAACTCCCTTAAGCTATAAGATAAGTTAGACGCGTTGCCATTAGGACTATATGCAACTTCGGCATGCATTAGACGCTATCCTCTTCCGTCAATTTATGCGCCTTCCTCCCCACAAACAGCCAATCATTGAGAGATTGTGCAAAATATTTAGTCCGGCGAATCGCTCCGCGTATTTGAGACTTCAGTTCTATTAAGCATAGCGAAAGCCTCAATACTTTTTCCATCTAAAATAACTAACATGATACACGAGTATGTAGGTTGACTTTATACATATGTACATTATCTTCTCCAATCGAATCAGTAATGTTCTCTGCCAAGATAGTCAATTCGGCTTCTTATGTCATCGAACGTGAGCTGAGTTTGTTTCCGCTGATTCATATGTGGATATTCGCACCCGCTTTCTACTATTAGAACCTTAAATTTCATCGTACTCTAGTTGATTGTATCTTGCAATAGCAAATTACAAATTAGGTTTCCCCAAAATGCTCTACCTTTAGTCTCCAACCATGCCCTTGGCCCGATATATAAAATTTCTTTTCAAATTCTATATTTATTTCACATTTTACAACAAGAATAAAGTAATTTAGAATACTCTGCATAGTTACCGTCATTAAATATCAATTATGTAACTATGATATTGTTAAAAAAAAAGACAAAACGATAAAAAAAAAACTGCTTAGTTAAAGATAAAACGCAAATAGTTCAAATAAAATAATTTTAGTTTTTCTTTTGTCTTTCTTTTTTCTTGCAAATGAGTGAATTCCAATAAAAGATACAATTACGGAAATACTTTTTATTATTCTTAAATGTCTGGCGGTCAATTTATCTGTAATATAGCAAAAAACAAAAGAAAAATTATTATTTATTTTATATATATATATGTGTTTAAGCCACCCTAATGCACCTTTTCTTTCCTATTCATTTTCTCCAACCTTATTTATTTTGCTTTCTTTTTCTGTCTGTTAGTTCTTCTCCAGACCACTTTCACACCGGTCGGTTGGGCTCTTAAACATATTTGTTGTACAATTTTATCTCCAATAAATTTGTTTAATTAAAAATACAAATTCTTTGTGATTTGGTTTTTGATATTTAAATAATATACTTCTGAATTAAACAATATGGTAATATTTTATTTAATTAGCTAAAGTAAATTTGGTATAAATTCCCTCAGCTTTGTATGTAAGTATATGTATGTGTGTTTGCGTGTTTGTGTGTTTGTGTGTTTGTGTGTCTGTATGTACTCGTACATATATGCTTGCGTTTCTGTATATGTTAATAAATTGTATTTGTGTTTGTACAGTGGAAAGAGATTTCAAATGTATGCGGCAGTGATCATAATGTATTTCGGAAAATGCCTTAAAACCCGATAAAAAAAAACCAAATAATGATAATGATAATGGCATACATTGTTTAAGCGCCATAAAATATTAAATACAATACATACACACAATGAATATGAAATTAATTCGGTATAATTGCAAGCTATTAGCATTTTTATAAATATTGTGTAGTATGTGTATGTGATAACTAAAGGGAAAACCCATTTATAATTTACGCAAATTTGCTTTTGCGTCTCGTCTCGCTTCGTCCTCCCCCACCTTTAGCTTTTCGTAAAAACGTTTCGAATTTCCAATGCAGTTAGCTCATTAATAAAAGTTAAATAAGCAATTATTGGAAAAAACATACATACATATCTACATTTATATTTTATATAGAATCACAATTAAAAGGAATCAATTGTGCTGAAGACGTAATTAGCGTAAAATATGAGAGCGTCTATTTGCATTTTAATTAAAAACGTTTCCACTTTAAATAAACTGATTTCTTTCATTCTCCTCCTTTTTGTCGCTAAAAGTTTTTATTTCATCTTTCATTTCCTGCTGCTGATCCTTTAATTTTTGCCTTAAACTTGGTATTAAACTCATTTCATCCCATGCATAAATAAATTTTAATATGTATTTCAAATGAAAGAGATTAGTTCGCAGATGCTTGGAGAAATGTGTTTGGAATATTTCCGAAGAAAGTAATGTTAAAATATTTACTATCTTTCCTCTTAAATACTCAAAAAACGCAGATTATTAGTTTATACAATTAAAATTAGTTGTAAAGATCCAAATTGTTAAAAACATACTTCGTAAGGAATATTTTTTTAAAAATGCTTTTTTTGAGCCGTGCAAGGGCTGGATATGAACATCAAATGTGAGCTGCCGTCTCGCCATTGTTCCTACATACACGACACTCTGTGTCATTGAGTAGACCTAACTTAGTTATGTAATATTTCAGCACATAATGCCCTACTAATAATTTGAGATCTGGTTTGAAGCAGGATATGTACTCGTGTTTATTACGGATGAGGAATATTGGAAGCTCTTTAGCTTCCAATATTCGAGCAATTTTTCTATAATCTATTCCTCAATGATCGATTTCTAAAAAGCACAGCCGAGTATCCAGAAAGAATCGTAGCCAGTGTACATAGACAATGAACCTGGTTTAGCTACTTAATTTAGTGAGGCCGCCATCACAATCAGCAATGGCTCAATGGCAAGTTGTACAATAAAGAGTAACTTCGTCATGGTTAGGAAATCGCTGGAAATTCTCAAAACACTATCTCACCAACTATGATGACGACTCCACGAAGAGAGTGCCTGGCTGCCAGATAAAATCAGTAAAACTGTAAGCCCTTTAAAACTTTTTGAAGGTTTATTTCTTATCATATTTTTGCATCTGAGCCAATATCTATTTTCGACCCGTAAACTCCTTAGGTTTGAAAGCTTTTAAATTTTTATGAATTATGAAGTGATATCATCCTAGCCTGAAGAGGGTATGTTCATGAGCTTTGGCAGGAAAATTTGTGTTACGATAATTGGGAGTGATAGTGTCATTATACTTATCGAGAAAACATGTCACATTAGAAAAGTAACTAGCGAATAGGTTTGGTTTGAAGATGTGAAGTGACATTTCTATAGCATCATCTCAAGGGCCTTCTAATTGTCTATTGTATTGTCATTCAGTGTGACCTTAACAACATCTGCACGATAGAAACTTTGAAAATTCCTCATAAGTGTTTTCATATGTATATGAAATTTTTCCAAAATAATTTCTTCGTATGTTCGCATTTCACATTTCGCATTTACATAATTTAAATTAATAGGTTTCACTTGACTAGCAGGTCAGGTAAACAAACGAAATATGTACTTTATCAAACCAAACTTCATTAAATTATTATTTTTTTTATCTATTTGAATTTCGAAATTAATTTACAAATAGTAGCCCTATTCACGATGTGATGCATTTGATCTTGTATTGTGTATTTTTTTGATACATTTGACATTTATTCATACTTTTTCTGAATAGGAATAGTGTAAACTCGACATCATTATAAGAATCTTTGAAATAATGTTTTACTACCAGCTGTGTTATTCGCGAACTCATATAACATGTGTGAATAAAACCATCAAGCTCTTAACTTTCCTTGCCATTTACAATAAATCTACTCAATAGAAGTTGGCAAGCTGGATGTGATTTTCCAGAGCATGGGCATAGACATTTCTCTTCTTTATTATGTGATGGAACCCATCCCTGCGCGTCAAAAAACATTTATAAGTACATTTGTAACTCACTTCTTTTCTCCGGCGGACATTTTGACACATTTGATACCAGCGATGAGAAAAATCACGCCAGTTATACGGGAGCATAAGAGCTATATTTATACTCATTATCTCTGTAGCTTTTGTTGTTGCTTCCCATACAGCTATCGCTGCTAGTTATACATATCTAGGAGCATTTATACTTTCTCAGCTCATTTCCTCGGCAGGCGACAACTAATGCATTCTCTTCAATTCACAACAAAATTTTAGTTAGTCATCTTCAGACTAAGCATAAAGACTTTGAAGATGAAGATGATAGGGCAATCGAGATAGGAAAAGGAGTAGTGGAAGTTTGTTGAGATCACCTTATTTCCTTCTAATTCGACCCCTTTTTGACTAATACCCCACAAATTCATTATGTTCGTTACTTCAGAAAAAAAAATACACGAGGAAAAAAAACAATTTTTAAAGATTCCCGCATTCTCAACAGTAGCTTCTTAAATATCACCTTAACTGCCTTTTCATTTACTTCTTCGCCTGGATGTTTAACTCTTTTATATCTCTTCTGGCATTCCCCGCTAAGCATATGTTCTCATTTCTGTATAATTTTGTTTTATTGCCAAAGCAACTCAGTCAAACTCTTTCTTTAAAACAACAAACTAAATTAAAAAATAACCAAATCCATTGCTGAATTGTACGGAAATGTACATTCTTTAAGTTTCAAATGAAACACAAATAATAGAACATAATTCAAAAGCAACGAAACGAAAATGAAATGGCTCACATAAAAACCAGAAACGCACTCAATAACAACAATTTTCACAGCGTGTTCTAAATTTTAGTGTCATTGACATTCGATGATTTTATAAATTTGTTACTTTTATGTACGTCGTATGTCAATGTGAGTCCAACATTGCACATGGCGATGCTAAAAATGCCACCAACAATGACCACAACCACGACCAACTGCGAAAACATGCCTCGCGTTTCTTCCACTCTCGCTGCAAAAAAGCATAAACCGCTACAAAGATTGAGAGGCACAGAGAGTGAGAAGAGAGAGACAGAGAGAGAGCGCGAAAGAGGCATTAGCAATTAATGAATGAATGCATTAAAACAAAAACAAATGAAAAATACTAAAAATTTAGTCTAAATAGCTAGAAAAATTTGTATAGAAAGAAAATTATTGTAGAAAACAAAGAAATGGCGAATTTTTAGCATACAAAATTTGGTTCTTTGTATTATTAATTTTAAAATGACTGAAAATATAAATAAACTACAATAATACCAAAAAAAAGAACCGAAATTATAAAATGTTATAAATGTTAAAAAAAAAGTTTATTAAATTACTTGTTAGCGCAAAATAACAATCTTCTAAAGTGTAAAGAAATGCAAAGTAAATGCAAAAGAAACCAACTTCAAATGAAAGAAAATGCAAATTAATTTTCTAATTTCGTGTGCAGTGTAGATTTAATTTAAGTAGCGATCAAATGTATGTAGTAACTAGCAATAGATGTCGAGCAAAATGAATACTTTAAATAGAGAAAACTCCAATAAAATCAAACAGAAAAGAGTAAAAAGCCTCAACTGTTTTAAGGGAAAAGTTATTCAAAGCATATGCGCCTGAAAATATGCCAAAGAAGAACATGCAAATTTTACGCTTTGCAATTCTATTTTTCACAACACATAAAAACCAGAAACTTGCCTAGCAAAAATAAAAGCGAATTCCGAAATGGCAAAATTATCAAAATTATCAAAATACATAAATCGAAATCAAAACTGAAGCGAAAGTTACACACAAAACAACCAAAATTAAATAAATGAGAAATGAAAACTATTGCATGTGTGGAGAATAAAATAAAGTATAACTAAGTCTATAAACATATTAATTTTAAGCGGAAGTCTTCCACTATTGTTATACTGTACTTGTAAATTTAATTCCATTATGTAAAACCAAATAAAACATTGCAAAGCTAAAAGAAATTATTTGTTAAGTTCTTCAATACATAAGAACAAGTCACTAACACTTTGCCTACTCTTAATTGCTGAACATTGAATGCGTGTTTGTGCAAAAAAGTATAAAAATCCAAGTATGATTAAGTTAATCTTAAAGGAAAAATAATACAAATAATTCTAAGTTTAATTGTTAACTTTTTCTATGCTGCGTTGAATACACAAAAAATAAGTGATTCAAAATTTATTTTTCTTTTCTTTTTTCAATTAATAACTAGGAAAACTTGCTAAAAATGAAAACCAAAATGGAAACAAGATTTTCCTCAAGTTTAATGTACAATTTTGTAATTAATTAAAAATGAAAAAGGTTTCGTAAACTATTAAAAAATGATAACCATCTCAGAAAACAAGTATAAAAACTAATAAAAATTATATATTTAACATTCTAAAATAAAATAAAATAAAATACATAATGAATTGCCATTAGTTATTTAAAGTTTAAAATTATGTTGTGTTATTTTTGTAGAAATCAGAAATTTCCTTTTCGTATCATAAAATGTTAATAATTTTAAATAAAACTAAATAGTACAGCAAAGTGCTAACTTGATTTCAATCAGACTACGATTTTACATACACTAGAACGAAACTGCCAAGCACTTATTCACGTTAGTCTGGCCAAATACTTCTTCAAGACTCTGGATATTAAGAAAGAGAAAAGCTTCATTTAGTTAAGTTCCCACGGTAGTTTCCACGAAACGTGTGTGTTCAATCTTGGGATTGCAGATGCAACTTACTAATTTAAAGTTAGGCAAATATATAATAAATCTGATTTTAAGTAGAACTTGCATCACTTTTTACGAATATAGCGGCATCCTGAAATTTGGGCAGCCAGCTTCTGTGATTGACCTGAGAAACACTGACTTTTTCTGGTCGAAATGAATCGAAATGATGCCGAGTAGTAAAAATTAATTTTTATATGGTACTATCGAAATACTGGTGAGACCACAGTTTCCCAGACAACCTACCGTTCGCTTTCGAGAAATTTTTCAATTGAGAAATAAATAAATCATTTCTAAGAGGAAGCTAATTCACATTGGCCTTACATTTTCTCTTAACCGCTCATAAGCGGAAAGTTGTCACTACCAGAATGAACGCAAAGGACCAACAAGCCATAGGATCAGACTGACTCCACAGAATTAAGTCATACACATCTATCTCTGCTTACAAAACCTGTCCAAAAAAACATCGATAAATAATTTCCACATTATCCTACTCTCAACTGTCATTTCGATGTTCTTCAGAAGCTTACACGAAAATAAGTAAAGTAGTTATTTTAAACCTGAGCTGCATCATAGCACACAAAAAATGCAATATATTTTTTAGCCAACATTTTTGTTTTAAAGACCAAATATAAAATTGACAACGAAGTTAAAAGGTGCTATAAGTTCTAAAATCTATATTTTATATGGTATACCTTATACGCATATTTCCCTTTTCAGTTTACGTTTTATGTTTCCTTGTCACACATTCATGTTTTCTCCGTTAGTAGAAAAGTAATAAAAGGTTTCTTATACTCGTGAAGAGTGAGAAAATATTTAGAAATATAGAAGAAGGAGGTGGTTACTAGTTAAAACGATAATTCCGAGCCCTGTTATCGTATTGCTTGCCACTTCCCTCAATACCTAGAAACGTTTTCTCGATTTTGTAGTTTTCCCCTAAATATGTATTTCAAACTCAATATTTTGGATTTAATGCGCAATCTAGGATGCTAAGTAATTGTTTACATTTCGGAGTAACTAGCGCGTAAAGAAAGTTACACAATGTAAAATACTGTAAGCAATAACAAAATGAGATCTTCAGCTTCCAATCACTTCACAACTGATTGAGTTCATATGGAACAAGAGAAATCTATATGCGCTAGATCAGGCAACAAAATCATTTCACAAATGTATGTAATGTCAAAAACAAATTAGCACGTGAATTATTTTGAGAAACTTAAATTCATTTTCCAATTTGACATATATATTTGACATATATATATTTCGTCTCTGCCATGAATAGATATCTCTTTTTTTCTTTACGTTTCTATAAAGAAGCGTTATTAAAAACAAATAAAAATATGAAGTCAAATTTGCTAACAAAATGACTTTAGTTTCTTTATATGCATTGTTTACATTTACGCGAAAACAATTGCGAAAACTGGACTGCGTATTTTACAACTACAAAATTGACAAATCTAATCATTTGATCAATTCACTCGTTGTCTTATTCGGCGTCATACCTTTTAATTTGCTTTCAATTTATCTACTTTACATACAAACTTCCTTGACATCATAGGAATAAGGCATCATTGAATTGGTCAATAATATTTAAGGAATTTAATAGAAAACAATTACGCAGAATAATAACATTAATAAAGTGATTAGCATAAATAAATTAAAAATAAAACAAAATCGAAAAATCAATATTCTAAATGTGTTAAATAAATTAAAGCAACAACAATTTTCCATATATTATTGCATAACAAAGAAAATCAAAACACTAAAACAAAAACAAAAAAAAACGAATTCATATTCATATGTAGAACATATTCATAAAATTCACAACAACAAATTTCTTATAGCAAAAATATTTTATTCTGCGTGTAAAATTACTCATTTTTCATTGTTAGCAAAAACAAAAGTTTCGTAAAATTAAGTAAAATTAAGAATAGTAATCACGTCACCACCAAAAAAAAACCACAATTATTTCATAAATATTTAGTAGCTTAAGTGTAAATATTGAAACAACAACAATACATATAACAACAAATGACCCTGTATATTTGAGCAAATTGACGCCACCAAGAATTGATTTATTGCAAGTAAGTTACCAAAAAGTAGTGCTCATGTAAAGAGAGTCTGCTCGTAGTAGTACTTAATTGTCGTAGTTTTCAATAGACGTACTCGTATATTTACATACAATGTATACCTAATTCGAATATCGCATAGTGTAGCGTAATCTTATAAGTATTAGTTCGTTCTTTCTTTCCAGTTTATACTGCAATCATTAAATCAAAATCGTATGTAAAAATTTAGTTAAAAATTATTAATTAAAAACAAATTTTAGGCAAAAATTTAGGCTACAAAATATTGAGTACTATGCAACAGTAAAATATTTATTTATAGAATGGCAAAAAAAAACAAAAAACAACCAAAAAACATGTTAGACAGTGCTAAAAGAAAATCCAAGAACTACTTCAGATAACACAACAACAACAACAGCAACAAGCACTAGCAATTTAATATTATATGTACTATAATTAATTGAAATTCAAAAGAAGTAAGTACATACATACACATAAGAAAACTACTTATACATATGCATATGTGTAATAAAAATTTTTAAATTAATTACAATTTTGCATAATAGTTTCTAAATAAAACAAAAAAAATCTCGTTGAGTTTCAATATAACTTAAACAGAAGTTTTCCTAATATTTTTTAAATACTTAAACATAAACTCTAATACTTAGTCAAGATGTCCACTCACAAAATGGACAATAAATACATACTTACATATTTACATATATATTAAAACATTTTAGGTATTATAAATCATAACAAATAACATAATAATACAAATTTGAAGCATATTTATTAAAATAACATAAGAACACACAAAAACAACAACATATTTTAAATTTGCTCTAATTGATAAAAAGAAAACATAAATTAATAAAAAAAAGTATAAAATAAATATACTTAAATATCTTTACATGTTATAAAATAGTTTCATTTATTGATGGCTTTCGGTTTCATTAAATCGATTAAATCGAAAACATCCACGATATGCGGAAAATGCAAGTAAGTATCACATAAGATATTTTCAATACTAATTCTCACCACTCAGAGTGTGGATTCCAAAATTCACCAGAAAAATCGTTAAATATAACGATTTATTTTAAATATTTCCAGATTTGTATGCCAATGCCAGCCTTTTATATACAAAGTGAAAGTTTCAAGTGGTCGCTGTGGCGTAGTGGTAGTGCGTTAGACTGCTACGTAACACGCACAACATGAGTGGATGCGAAAAGCTCGGCCTAGGCCTAGGCCCTCCATGGGCTGTTGTGCCATTCAAAGTAAAGTAAGAAAGTTTAAAGCGAGAAAAAGAGAAAATGAGCAAGCATCAAGTCAAAAAAAGCACTGACAAAAAGCACCGTTTAATTTTTTTTTATTATTTGGCAACACTGCCAGCAGTTGTAGTTACACCCCAAAAAGTGTACTCTCTCTAGTCATTTAAGCCGATACATACATTTCATCTGTTATTAGAAGTTTGCCCAATACTTGTAATTCTCTAAAGAAATCGAGGAAAACATGAATGTCCTTGATGCGAAAAACTCGGCCTAGACCCTCCCATGGGCTGTTGTGCCATTAAAAGAAGAAGAATACGATTTAAAAATGATTATTCTAAAAATGTATTTATATTTTGCATCTTATACTCTACAGACTCTGTGACAAGGTATATTGGTTTTGATCGAGAAACGATTGTTTGCAACGGCTCATTAGGCGTCGTAGGTATAAACATATACACGTGTAAGTGCCTCATTAACTCCTCTCCTACATACGATTCTTTAGAGGAGGTTAGAGTTCAAAGTAATTCTCGGTATAATGGATGCCGTTCAAAATAATCGTCTCTCGCATATCTTAAAGCTTGGTCGACTCTTGATGAATAGGTTCTTAGTATCCGATTTTCGGCCCATGATATTCCTATTTGCCTTGGTCCCAATTCTTAATATTACAAAATACTATATACAAAAGAAAAATTAAGTACTTAAGTCTCTAGTTCTCAAATTTTTGATTGACCTTAAAAAAATTATTATGGATAAATAGTTATCGATGTAGAAAGCGTAGACCTATTCTCAGAAACTCAAAAAAATTAATTGGCGAAGATTTATGAAGTCCGAGAAGTTGGGATCCGTCAAAGCAATTGTGGTTCTTTGAGTGTGTTAGCAACTTTTATTTTTTAAAATGAAATATACCTATTTTTAGCTATTCATAGACTGTTTTACATATATACCGTTATTATAACGGGAAGTATTTTTATTTGTCTTATTTAACCAAAATTCTCAAATTCAATCTAAATAATTAATTTTTCATATTTTCTAACATTTTCGACTGTAATTGCCTCCAGCGACTTTAATACACATCGTATCATATAGTGATAGGAAAGTTTGTCCTATCACTATACGATAAGACAAAGTGTACCTCCAGACTACTGCTCTGGTGGTTATTACACCCGTTTTTGTGATAGCTCTCTAGAGGCCTACTTAGGAACTAGAGGGTTAAATATGAGACTTTGACATCTAAGGCCCACTAAGGAATTCAAAAACTAATTCGTGTACCCAATTATTTTTGAGGAGTTTGTAACTTGAAATCTCAGAAAGTTAGAAGCATTTTCAGTTGGAATAAAATTAATTAAAATTATTTAATACAGTCGAGGGTTCAAGTTTCAAAGCAATTGCCGCAGTGCTCATTGAATATCAGAAGCCGCTGACCAGCTAACAACATCGATCTGAGATGTTTTAGATGATCGAATACCAACTAACTAACCAATATTTCAACTAACTAAAATTCCCTCCTTGCACGCAGACGCAAAACCATTCACCCTGTTTCGGCTTGATTAGAAAATGGTAAATTTTGAGTATTTTGGTTAATATTTCGTGAAATGCTGACGTGCCTTGAATTTGCCGCTCAAAATTACATAAGAAACTATTCCTTGTATGTAAATATGTATGGTACTTTCAGATTTGTTCGACTATGCGAAGAATGAATCTTTTCAGACATCCCACAAAGAGTGTGGTCTGAAGACCCTGCTTCATTATTACTTGATCAAAAAAAAATAGAAAACAACTACAAGCTTTCCTATTTTGGTTGGCTATTTACGACTGAGCTTCAAAACATAAAACACAATCTTAATCTGATCGCAGCATTGACATGTTTACTACCATTCCCTTGAATTTAAATGAGCACAGGAAGTTAGAATGCAAATGAAATATATTAGCGATTATACTAATATTAAACTTTAAGACTAGTGGTAACAAGAATCTGATTTCTTTTATCCGTAATATTTATTTACCTTCTAAATAACAATAAATAAAGAAGCAGCCACTGTTACAAACAATTGATTCTTTCTTTGCAGTACCTTGACTTGGCAACCCTATACGTATTTCTTGTACGCTCAAGGTCAGCCATAATGTACTGCATGGTATTTACTCGTACGAGGAACAGTGACAGCATCTCTTCAAAGTACAAATAAGAAAATCATATTTTCCATGCAAATATTGTGTAGAGTTAATTAAAAAACGGACGCTTGAAGAACAAATGAAAATTCAAGTTTTGAAAGTGATAAAAAACAATTATTTGGTAAGTCTTAAAACTGGTTGAACTTTAAATTGAATACCTGAAGCCAAGAAAAAAGACGTCGCGCGTGAACGCTGGCACACACACAAACGCACGCTCATGGATATGGCGCTAACTATCGATTTTCCACAAATGCCATTTGGCACAATTGTGTGGCTCAAGTGTCACATACGAAGTGCAAATGGAAAGTGTTGCCAACTACCGCAATTGGCGACTTTATTTTTCCTCCAGGAAGACATTTGGCAAAAGAGCAGGCATACTTTCAAGCTGCAATTAAAAATTGCCGCTATTAGCCGTGGCTTTTTTACGCTATTATTAAATTAAAATGCTAAAGTTTAATAGAGAGACAGACCCCGAGGAAGCAGAAAAAAATTAATTAATTTATTCAAGAGTTAAGTGAAAAAGGATTTCCGGTTAGAAATAATTTTATACTATCAAACTAAGGCACACATACGCCTACGTAGACACAGAAAAGTACTATAATGCTTACGAATGTTAGTTAGTTACCAAAATGTTAAGTAGATGAACTCCTTTGGATTTTGAGCTAAAAATGTAGACAAAAGAGTTACGCCAAATTGTACATGCCGCCGTTTTCCCCCCGGACACCAACTATATACATAGGCTGCGCGTCGTTGAGACTGTCTTTGGCTATGGACGTGTCAGTCGTCCCAAACAGAGGAGAATGTAAAATGATATAATTTTCAAGATAAGAGATTTAATTAAATTCCGACAACGCGTTTACAAAATGGCTCCGTGGACATTAAGCAAATGACATAGCCATTTATACATATATACATACATACATACATACATACATATATACGTACACCCATACATACCCATATATGTACATGTGCATGTGAGTGCATACATACGCGAACATACATATGCAAAATAAAATTGACATACATAGTCTTGAGTATGCATATGTGTGCATATTTCTGTGTATGTAAACACGAGTATGTGCGTAAATTGAAGTCCATTAAAATTGTGCTTAATGCTTCCCCTTGGGAATTGTGTTGCTGGTCATGTTGTTCTTGCCATATAGCAGACATACACACACACACATATATTTATACATACACACATATAATACATGTAAGTCTGTACGAGTATATGTATGTACATATATGTACAGTAGACTTTGATTACTACAGAAAACTGAAAATGCTCTAAAAATGTCTTCGAATTACTGAAAAACTAAAGATGGTAAGATGAAAATGACATTAAGATGATCGATATTAAGAGGGTGATTTGGAATAAGTATAGTGTTTGCTAAATGCTTCAAGCAGAAACAAGACACCAAGATACTTCGCACAGCCAAATCAGCAAAACATCCAAGATGGATATAAATCCATGTCAATAAAATGTCACATCTTCCCACTCAACTATAACCATTCTTACTTTGTGTAATGCGAGACGGTTCGATATTGGTTTTGCTTCACCAAATTAATTTTGCCAATTGAAGCAACCGGCCTTAAATAATATTGTACAAACTTCATCTGTACAGAGAAAACGAAACTTCAATCAATTCGTCGCCTGGCGACGTTCTTCCTAGCTCAAGCGAATTTAGTTGACGCCCAAGCCAGTGATAAAATCAGCAACCAACCACCTATGAACATATTGAGATCAGATTTTCCATATTTATAGAAAGTTTACAAATTCTAGATTACAAGTGACAGAATAAATGTTTTACTCAGTGTAGCCTGATTGTTTCTGATTGATGATCGCCGCACCGCAGTTGGTGGTGTGTTGAGTTGCTTTGCAGAGTGGATCTCGGGTTTCGATATCGGTACAGGAAAAATTAAAAGGTGGAAAACAAATTATTCCTATGCACCACCTCTTAGCAGGTAAACCTCTAGAGTAAAAATTAACTTAAAGAAATGTGTTCACTTCGCCGTTCGAAATCGTCATTAAACTGCCGGTCCCTGCCATTTGTGTACAAATGCATACACCACATGTAATTAGAGTATCTGAAGTCGAGTATAAATATCTTGTCTTTTGAATTTAAAGCATTGATCTTAAACGCCAATGTTGAAGGCTTCAGTTTCTTAGCAATGTTTTTATGCAGCTCGATATTTTGCTCTTTCGCTTTGCTCCTTCACCGTTTTCGTTTCCTGTGCATAAACCAGTGACTCTTTCCACCACTGTGGTATAAGTTCCGTCTACTGTATTTCCATATATTTTTGTTTTTGTTGCTGTAGCTTAATATTTTATTCGAATTTCATCGTAATTGTTTTCATACCGATGTTGGAGTACTTATCTACTCAAATACATGTCTGCATATACCCACAAGTATAATATGTACATATCTATGCATGCATACATATGCATCTACACTGTAGATATGTAAATAAGGAAAATGGCAAACATTGCGGTTAATAACATAAACGACATTATTATACACAATAAGGGAAATCATTAAAGGATTTTGAGCAATTTTAAAATCTCCAAAAACGCCGAGAGGTAAAAGCAGAACTGATGGTGCCAAGCAACTTAGACAAAGCTCAAGGATTATGAAGATACTATTATTTTGATACACTAAAACGAATGAATACCATTTTCCTTTCATTTTGTCGTTTTTCGCGTTGTCATTCTTTTTTTGTGTCTCATACACTCATACACTCGCAATGATATTTTGACGCCACAATGGCACATTATTGTTATTATTATTACTACGGAGAATGTAATTATCTCGCGATGGATACGAGCGAGTATAGCAGAATATGTGCTTTTGCCTGTGTCTATGCAGCAAAGTGTGTGGATGCAAATACTTTTGCCACACAGATTCTTAGTCTTTCTTTCCAATGTACAAAATGATTTTCTCCTTTTTGCCCTAGGTCCTGACACCCGCCATTAAGAAGTTATTTCTGCATCAAAACTAATATCTGACAGTCTATTATGGCCATATACTTATATTATCGTGTTTAATATAATGATAATACTTGATAATAAGAAACTTTAAATGTAAAATGTCTTTACTTATGGAAACTTAAGTATTGCAATTAGATGTTAATGAAAAATGATCATTGTCCATTAAATAATGAATAATCACATTAGTTTTGATTAAATACATCCCCAAAAATATGCAAACCATCTTACATGTGTTAACACAACAGTAGAGAGCAACTATAAAATATTGCATACTTTTGCGAGGTAATTTTAATTGTAACGGCATGCCTGCATGCCTGCATACATATGTACACTTTGTAGTGTAAGATGAAAAATTTTACCAATAATACAACAAATTAATAATAATAGTAAATATATCAAAATAAACTATATAGAGTTTGGTTAAAAACCCAAAATATGTATTATTGAAAACTTGAGGGTATGATTTTTAAAACGGTACTTAGAAATTAGTTTTGAATAACAACTAATTTGATGGACCAGCTTAATCCAAATCACAGTAGAAACAAAGTTTCGGCATCGATCTGCAATACACCTTTCAA
Source organism: Palloptera scutellata (assembly GCA_958295655.1). Classification (NCBI taxonomy): domain Eukaryota; kingdom Metazoa; phylum Arthropoda; class Insecta; order Diptera; family Pallopteridae; genus Palloptera; species Palloptera scutellata. Next base: position 1,405,038 of record OY282450.1, on the reverse strand, counting down.
TTTATCTCTCCAATTTCTAAAATTTTCTCTATCTCGTTTCGAAATCTAGTTACAGTGTTACAGGTTAAGTTACTTACTTCAATGACGGCTCCCTCCGCACTTCTTCTCTTTCTTTTAATGGCACAACATCCCATGGAGGGTCTAGTTTGAGCTTTTCGCATCCACTCATGTTGGGACCTACAGTTTCTCTGCCGAATCCGAACGGCGAATTGAAAAGCTTTTCATAGTAAATTTTTACTCTTGTAGGTTCGCCATTGCCTGCCAAGAGGTGGTGCCGTGTAGAAAAATTGTGTTTTCTACTTTGTTGTTAGTTTCCCTGTGCCGGGATTTTGACCCCGGACACTCTGCGCACTACCAACTACACCACGACGACCTTTAAGCGGAAAATATACACATATTATAAATGCATAATAAAGTAAGGAGGCGGCCAAGACCGATCATCGGTTGTAGTGCCAGCTAAGGAAGTAAGTAGTTTCATTCTACAACAAAAAATTTTTGATATTAATTCTACATAAGTAAAGTACATATTACCATGAAATAGCAAGTGTTGTACACGCAATAGCTACAAACTCATCCACACGCGTACACCAAATTTAAACAGCACAAGAAGTACGATTTTCTTAATGTTTTTGCAAATTTTAATCACGTCTAATTTTACCAAGAGATTTAAATATTCTAAAGCACTTCAAAGTTGTCTCAAAAAAATCATGTACATGAGTGTAGGGACAAGTGAATAGAGCATTTGATTCAGCCGGTGTAAGTGAAATGATTCATACCCTGCATAAGACTTCCGGCTTACATTCATTTATAGTGGATGTAATTTTAACTTTGAATTGATAATTTTCACATCTAAAGTTTTTATTTAAATAAAAAAAAATTAAGAATAAAGTAAATCGAATTTGTAACTTCAACGGTAGAGAGTTTCCCTTTTGCTGGAATTCTCCTCCAAACGTGGTTAGCATTGAAGAGGAGTGAACAAAAATTAATTATTTGGTATCCAAAAAAAAATTAAGTTGCAAAAGTCTATCTTCTAGGTTATAGGTTTGTTGCATCTCCTGTTATCAGAGCCTTAAAAATCAGGCTCCAATTTGTTGTTATTTAAACGAACTATTTATCTCTTAAGGGTTAATTTCTTTAAAAAAAAAGTATGGACCTGCGGTGCTATTGGCCTTCAGTAACTCCAACTACTTCTCAAATGCTTTTCTTGGAAACTCTATTTTAGGTAATGAAATCGCATAGCATCTCAAGGATGATAGGAAAATGGATGTTAAAATAAAATAATTTGTTTATACTTATATAAGTTCCTCATATTGGACTTATGACCCTTCTCTAGAGAGTTCCGGGCATGATAGAGAGAATTTGACTACAGAGTCAGCATTAGCAATCCGATCTACCTTCAAAAAGATATTCTTCGGTTATTTTCTCTTACACTGTATTACTAAAAGTTCGAAACAATTACATTGCGCAAAGTAAAGTCTTAAGACTGGTCCTTCTCTAGACAATTCATTAAATGTTTTAGAAGTTCAAGCTGTAAATTAAGTCATCTTAATCGAAGTTGCTTGTTACAACAGCAACATGCGGCAATGGATCCATAGCTTATATGTAGTTTTGAGTTGACAGCACTAGTCTAGGAGGCTCTGATCTCGATAAGCCATGATCTCGATATTGCACAAACAATAAAGAGTATGCTAATAATTTTTTTAGTGCTGTCACCCATCCATTAAAAACCATGAAAAACAGCAGGTCCACGATTTAATTGATGACTGACTGTAGAGAAACTCCATGGAATCGGTAACAGATGCTGCCTTTTCATATTCGTAACCCTTTTGTATAAGTGTTTTAGAGTTATGAGAGTAGAGTTGGGATCATGTTAGAACTTAAAAGCAAAAGCAAACTGCCTACTGTAGAGTGTACACATATACACCAATACAAACTGAAAGCAAGGAGCCTACTTACTTAGTAACCGTAGGAAGACATTGCCTTTCCTGACTTTCATTTTATATAGAGCAGTCCCACACACACACACACACACACACACACATACACACATAAATGAAAATGAAAATGCACACAATGAAATTGTGTTTCCCTTGCGGATGCAACTAATTATAAAACATTTTGCATACAATTTTCTTCTACTTTACAAAGTTAGTGCAGAATTTCTCTTTAGATATTCTACATTCGAGTCTTTTATTTCGGCTTTTACTTTGTCTAACTTCACTTCCTTACATTCACGCACATACATACATATTCACACACTTTGTATGTGTATGTAAGTTTCTACTCTATTGCTCTTGTTGCTTTCAGTTTAAAAACGTCTGCGCCGCACATTTTATCTGAAAATCTTCAAGCGGTGCTGTGTTTTTATTTATATATTTTTTTCAACCAACCACAAAAGTGTTTTAAATGCAACTAGCAATAACAACGACAACTCCAATATCACCAACATTATGGTGTCGTTGTGATGATTATCATTATCGTCGTCATCCCAGCTCACCCGCAAGCAATACTAGAAACGACACTAGCAGTTAAAAGCGAAAACTAAAAAGAGAACTTACTATGAATTTTGTGAAACCGCCACTGTCATTACCGCTGTGGCCGCCGCTGCCACTGCCGGCGCTGCTGCCACTGCACTGCTGTGTTGCTACTAGTGCGGCTGGCTGGCTGTCACTTCCGTTGGCAGTGTTGAAAAATGTTTTACAATATTTTGCATTTAATGCAAAAGTTTTTACCACTTCTGTGTGGGGAAATTATTGCCGGAAGTTTGTAGAAAAAAAAACAAGAAGAAAAAAGTTACAAACACGAATACAGAGCTACAGAGCTACACTAGACTTTAGACTTTTTTCTACTCTTCTCCTTGTCGGGTGTGGTCTTCTTCTTCTCGTTGTTGTGGTAAATCGCTTTTATGTATGTAGGTAGATTGTTGTTTTTTCAGTTGCATGATGATTTACCTTTTTTCTTGTTGGTGTTACGGTGGTTGTTGTACTTGTTGTTATTCAGTTCGGTTTTGTTTTGCGGTAATTAAATTGCAATTATTATACCACTTGGAACAATTCCTGCAACCCTTTTCCCCTAAATTGCTTCCCTAAATGCAAATACAAAGGGAAAGGCTTATTGCAACTAGTTTAAATGTTTGGCACTTCAGCACTAATCTTGCGTAGACACACACACACACACACACACACACACACAGATACTCCTTTAACTAATGAAATGGTTGTAATACTTTTAGTAGCTACTATGTTATAACTTTTACCTAATAAATATTCATAAACATACTGATTACCTCCACAACAGACCGCACAGACTGCGGATGGAGTATGTACTGCTGTAAATAGACAATAATTATAGATTTTTTAGTGAATATAATTTGTGCGGTGAATGAGCTTGAGTCATTTTCACTGAAAATTTGAGTGAACTGAATAAAATTAACTGACGATTTCGGTCTTCGCTTTCCTTCACTTCTTCTTCAACTTTGATCTAAATGAATGTAATGATTTATAAGCTTAATAATTAGACATTAGTGTCTGACTAAAATTTGCTTATCATCTCACTGATTCACAGCAATATGCATTATTCAAATCATTAAACATATTTGATCTAAGTTTGTATGTACATACAAACACAATTTGTGTGAGTATACGTGCATGTATATGTTTGAATTTATATTTTTATTGTTAGTCACTAATTAATGTGCATTGGCATGCAACTTGCATATCGAATGCTCGTATTTGTTTATACTGACTACTTTCACAGCTTCCTTAATTATTTTATTATTCGCATGTTGTGGTTTTTATTTTATTTACAATTCTCATTAACGAAGTGTTCGGATGAGATTCTACATAGTGTCACGTATAAAATGAATTCCGAAATTTATTCTATCAGAAATAATTACTATGCGATCTGAACGAATCTGAATAGTAATGAGGTACTCAAAGAGATATTCTTGTCTAAAGCAACATGTAATCTTTCATTTCTCTCTTTCCTCTTTCAATGACACAACAGCCTATGGAGTGCCTAGTCCGAGCTTTCATGTTGTGCGTATTATATTTGTACATGAATGGAAAGGAGCTACAGTTTTATGCCGAATCTTAACGGTATTATTAAATAATAATACCCCATAGTTCTAAGGAAACTAACGTTCTAAGGGCTACAAGGAATCGCATTTAATAAGATCTGTCTTGTTCCACTCCCGCCGTAAGCATTTACTCCTTCGTCTTCCTTAATCACTCTTTTATTCTACTTGTTCAATAGCACAACACCTTCTTAAAGGAAGGACCCAGACAAAGTGTTTCACATCCATTCAAGTTTTGCTAATGTAATTATTTTACTAAACGAACAGAAGCGACCTGCAATATTAAATTGAATCTGAACGGCGAAGTAAGAAACTTATTATGGACCATTTTTCACTTAAAGTTTCACCATCGTTAGTCAAGAGGTGGCGTTGCACAGTCCTTCCAGCAAAAGACACGATATTCTCTCAAAAAAGGAGAAACCAAATGATCATTTTGCGTGTTATATTTGTACATGAATGGAAGGGACCTACTACTGTGGGCAAAAAGTAGTAAGACTTTTTAATTTAAATTTCGCGCGGAAACCCATTCATCAAAATATTATTTTTTTAAGGTTGGTAAGACTGTCGGTTACATCTGTGCCAAATGTCACATCAAAATAATCATTAGTGTTTAGTGTACGCTTGTCTTTCTAAAGTACAAAAAGTGCATTCGGCGATTTTCACAATGAGTGAAATTATTCAACAAAGAAGTTCCATTGCAAAAGGCCTTCGGTGATAATTGTATGTCGCGAGCAAGTGTTTTTGATTGGTTCAAATTGTTCAAAGATGGTCGAGAACGCGTTGACGACGAACCACGTCCAGGACGGCCATCAACATCAACTGATGATCAACACGTCAATAAAATCAAGGAATTGGAGCTCGAGAATCGATGATTAACAGTCAGAGACCTTACTGGCATCGTTGGAATTTCGGAAGGATCAGTGAAAACCATTTTAAAACATCATTTGGGCCTAAGAAGGTTGGTTACAAATCACTGCATTGGTTTTACGTGACCATTTTGCCAAAAATTCGACTGATATCGTTCCACAACCCCCCTATTCGCCTGACTTAGCACCGTGTGACTTTTGGCTATTGGCTATTTTCTAAACTCAAAAAACCGCTTCGTGGACACCAGTTTGAGTCAATTGAAGACATTAAACATGAATCGCAAAGCGCATTGAAGGCTATTCCGGAAATTGACTTTAACAACTGTTTCGAGAATTGGAAAAAACGTTGGCACAAGTGTATTGGGGCCGGGGGGGATTACTTTGAAGGGGACGAAATAGATTTGGAAGAATAAATAAAAAAATTTGAAATTATGAACAAAGTCTTACTAACTTTTGCCCACAGTAGTACAGTTTATAGCCGAATGCGAACGGCGAAATGAAAAGCTTTTTGTAGGCAATTTTTACTCTTGTACGTTTGCCATTGCCTGCCAAGAGGTGGTGGCCGAGATTCGAACCCCGGACACTCTGCGTAGCAGTTCAACGCACTACCACTACGCCACAGCGACCACTAATTTGTAGAAAGGTATAGTAAAATTGATAATATTTTTGAAATTATAAACTCAAATCATATGTAACCCAGGATCCATTAAAATTAAAGCACTGCTTCCAACTTTTTCCAGTTATAGTTTTGGTTTAAAGCACTGTGCTTCGTGTAGAAAAATTTTAATTTCAATTTTTACTATTTCGACTATATTGAGTATCACGATCATTTGATCTGCGCAAAATGAGGCCAAATCAATCCATCAATCCCAGTCTCTTCTTCGTATTTCAAGTGCCAGTGAGCTTTCCAATATTCTCTTTCTTAAGTCGGAATTTAAGAATTAAATTTGACCAATAATAGAGGAGTCACCGGTAACGGTGGACTTGCTGTGCTTGTATCTCGACATTTCGCATCTGTAAAGCAAAGTTGACTTGGCGTTAGAGAAGAAGGTTCTCAATTTTGGGACACTGTGAGATAAAAGTTCACTCTCACTTTGTTCAAGCCACCCTTATGCACCTTTTCTTTCCTATTCATTTTTTCTATCCTTGTTTCTTTCTCTTAACTCTTCTCTAGAACACTTTCACACCGGTCGGTTGGGCTCTTCAATATATTTATTGTACAATTTTTACTTCCAATAAATTTGTTAATCTTGTTAAATTTAAATACAAATTTCTTGGGTCTTAATATCCCATTAATTCACTTCTGAATTAAACATGGTCTTCCGAGCCGGAATAAATGTTGTTAAATATTAAATACGAATTCTCAGTGTTTAATCTTCAATCTTTCCTTTAAATAATTCATTCCTGAATTATACACACTTGTTCCGTTTAGGTAAAAGAAAGTCACTAACTCTTCCAGTTCGATCGTCATCTCATTCAATTTCTACACCAACAGTAACAGCCTGCAACAATTATTAAACGTTCAACGTTTAAACGTTATTAAAAGTCAACGGGAGAGAAAACGTTGATATTCAGTTTTTAAATTCGCACCTAAATAGAGAGGCTGCAATACCAGACTAGTTCATGTTTGAAACTGAATGAAGCTAAACAATAAATGTCCTTTATTTGATCCGCGAATCAAAAAATAGTTTCATATAAGGTGTCCCGATAAGAGGGTACGATTTAAATTTAGAGTATTTTCTTTTTTTTTGTTCAAGTGGCAGCTCCGAAATTCAACAGAGGTCGTTTATGATTGTTCCGATTATTAAAAACGGAGCGCTACACAAAAGAAAAACGCTTTATCATTACGAAAATAAGGGAGAAAATGCAGTGGCTGTGAAAGGCATGCGTTACAGGACCATGATAACGGAGTTGCAGTTTTTGACGACTCGATTGTTACACTGCGCATGTAACAATCGGTCTATTGGAGCAACGATTTCCAGACCGAATCATCTCCCGAAATTCCGATGTCAACTGACCACCAAGATCGTACGATTTAACGCCTTACGATTTATTTCTTTGCGCTTTTGTGAAATCTCAGGTCTACGCGAACAAACCACAAACCACAAACAATTACAACGCGTCAAACTGTCATCGAATATTTCATTCAAAGAGCAAGTGTCTCTGGTCAGAGCCGCGGGGGCCATATGCCGGATATTTTATTCCATAATTAATCGCAACATGTCTACTTTGAAATGCAATAAAAATATCACCAAATCAACCAAAATAAGAGTTTTATTTCTAAATTAAATATGTATGTGGTCTTGGTATAATTTTTCATCATTTAGATATCTCCACGAGGAGCCACCACACTTTAACCATGGTAGGTTAACGTGGTGGTTCCACGAACCCACGAGTCTCACGGGCTTCTATTTTTTAATCAATTGCCGAATGACTAATCGTTTCCGCGTTTGTTTATAAATTCCATTTTAATATTTTCAGTAGGTTTAACAAATTTATTAATATTTTGATGATTACAAGCAATGATTAACTTTTTTATAAGCTATAAATACATAACAACTCTTCCGTTGCATTAGAATGTTTTTAAATCCAACACACACAAGAAAAAAATATTAATTTATGTATTTGATTGTTAGTGCCGAACAAGCATTGAACTTTTAATCTTTTCATTAACATACATTAACATTCAATGAGCTGATGCGCTGCGTCGCGGGGTGTGGTAAGTAGTTTAAGTTTAAGAAGTGAATAGTTGTATGAAGAATTAACTTTATCACACTTTGCGCTCAAAGACCATACAAATACTTAATGTACATAATGTGACAAAAACAACATCAACCACAATCAACCTCAATTGGAATTTGTTGTTATTATTCAGATTGGAGTATCTAACTCGTATTTTGAAACTACATTCCAATACTTATGATTGGAATAACAAAAATAGCTTGAAAGAAATAGCTAGTTTCGAACTAGCATCACTGATTCTATTAAAAGTTCGGCTGCGAAAACACTCTTATACGGTACCGCTTTTGGGTATGGGATTAAACCTTTCGGGACTATGTTCCGGTAAAGCATGGTCCTCTTTAAAACACGGCTTGCTTATCAATCGAAATGAAACAAATTTTATAAAGTATTAAAAGGAATTCTCAAAGTTCTGCATCCAGCATATTGGATGAAATTTAAAGCAATACCTAACAAAAAAAAAAACATTTTTTAATTTTTTTAAATCAATAAAATTTGGTTCCGTACTCCTGGTTTAAGCCACATCTGTAATATAAAATGCCTTGAACTTTTTTAGCTTCTGGCCCTAGGATGTCATAATGATGAAGATTTTTAAGAAAGGCCTTACATGTCTCAGAATTGACAAGCTTCTACTTGTAAGCTTCTCTTGATCTTTTATTTAATATTTACGAAAACATATTTTGAAATTAATTGTATTCAATTAATTCTAAATGTTACAACATAATGAGCTCCATTCAAGGCCTCCGAAAATAAAAAACTCATGAACAACATTCAAATATGGTATAGTCGCGGCGTTAAAAAAATCACAACTTTTACATACAATTTTCTTAACAGACACAACCATTTATCAGAAGAGTGCGATCACATTTGTGATGATGATAATGATGACCATGCAGATTGAGCAGGAACGAGAACATCAAACGAACGACAACGGCGGTCAAGTGCAAGAACGTTGAAACAGCAACAGCAGAGCACTGCCACAAAACGCGACTAGTCATCGCTGAGAAAATAAAGCATAAGCGCGTAGAATAGAAAAGCAAAGACCAAGCAAGAGAAGAGCAGCCAAAATAAAAATGAAATAAAAACGAAACAAACTTGAAACGATCGTCAGACAACACGAAGAAGCACCAGCAACAACAGCAACATCAGCAACACAGCAGCAAAGCAAAACTATGAGAGTAATACATAAGTATGTATGCTGACGATGAATTGGTAAGCGCGGGCGAACGAATCCCCTTAAACTTAAAGAGTTAACAACGGAATGCCCAACCGGACGAACGGAACGGCGTAAAAGTGTTTACTAGTCCACTTGATCGTGTTTCAAACGTAGACCACTCACTGGTCGACTCGAATCGATTCAATGCGATTGATCGATCAAACGCGATCCCCCACATACGAGTCATGTGTGAAAAACTGAGGATAGTAGTCGATAGTGAACCTTTGAATGTGACACAACCACAAAGAGTGACCACTAACATTGAACACCGAAAATCACTACTCTATCGCGTTCGCCAGTGATAGACTTGAACTTGAAAACGACGTCAACGGTATTGCAGAAAAATAAGTGCTGCCGTAATATAATCTATTTCTGAAATGTGTTTTCTATTTTTTTGAATTTTTTGGCAACTAAAATATTTTCAACGAATAAATACGGAATAAAGAACCCGCGCGGATGCTCTTCAAGGTTCGCAGAGCATCACAAACAAATCAAATCAAAACACGTTGATTTTTTAATTAATTTGTTTTTTAAATAAAATATCAAAATTATAGACGGGAAATTGAAGCGCGATTACGGCGCGCTCACGTGACTGATAAGCACCAAATTGTCAACACACACACACGCACACACATACGCACACAACAATCTCAGCAAATCACTAACAACATCAATTTGTTGCTTTTCAGCGCGCGCGCACACGGAACGCGGCAACAATAGCAAGAGTGCAATTTCATGCATATGAAAACTTAAATATGCAAGTGTGTGCAAGCGAGCGAGCCTGAGTGCGAGCAAGTGAGCTCTTGATGAGTTCATTAATTTTAATTAGGCGCATTAATCGATTTAAAATTACATGCAACAAGCACGCTGCTGGCGTTGGTACAGCAGCGACAACAAAATTCTGCTACTGTTGCTATTGTTGCTGCTGCTGATGAAAATATTTGCTGATACAACTGAAAAAAAAAAATATGAAAAAGGAAAGAATTGAAGTTTTAGTAGCACCAATAGTGAGAAATAAATTGGCTATGTTATCTACCATTGGGAGCGTGTGTGCGATTCACTAACTCTGACACACACACACACACACACACACATTCATAAAATAAACACATGGTTAAGGCGCGAACGCAATTAAATTAAAAACCTACAACAAATAATTGCTGCATTCACACATTTGAATTCAAATGCTACGAAGTGGTTTGATGTGACAATGTTAACCATTTAGTGGTTAGCATGGGTCACTTATGTTCACATATAATTTCAATGACTTGTTGTGCATTTAAGTTCCATTCACAGCTCAAAAATGTTTAATTAATTTAGACTATGAATTAATAAACTAGCAAAATCTTTTTAAAAAAAATATATTCCTAAAAACATTAAAAAATTCCAAATTATTCACTTTTTTGCTGAAAAGTTTTGATGCCTGATGATGCCTGCCACTGGAGCAACAATAAAGATTTCTTTCCTTCAGTATTTTCAAAAAAGCGACTTCACGCTGCGTATTTAGACCCGCACCATTTTCAAATCTTTTTTATGGATGCCATTTATGAAAGCCACTTTTAATGAATGTATCCCTATTATTTTATACCAATGATATTGTTAATCGAAACCATAATTATTTACTCACTGGCTTCATAAACGTGAAACTAGGTAGGCAATCTTTTTGAATCTGATTGCAAATTCTACATCCTGTGTGCATCATAAACATGAACGATATTCTTACGGCATTAGTGGGTTAAGCATCAACAATTAGACAGGCACACGCGCAAACGAAATGGCTAGAAAAGTGACTCCCCTGAATATCGTTCGTGGGGTAGACGTATGCATTGGCAAAAATATTCGATGTGCCTACACGTTATCATCAGTGATAATACAACCGTCATTACCGTGATATATGAACAGTTTCTAAGTTAACTCTCTATTTTACAGTAATAAACAATTACTCGGAACATTGTGCTTATTATTTTTCTGAATATGTGAAACAAAACATTCTTACATATGACGATATATTAAATTATTTAATTACTTTCATTTCCTATTTTTGTGAACTTTTTTGCTGAACAAATAAAAATATAAACGGAAATTTATTTGACAAAATTCTACATTTGTCGCGTGAACGTTGCCGCCGCCGTTGTCGTAGCCGGAAAAGCGGAAGCAGTGCACGAGTACAAATTTTTCTGCGATTCAAGTATAGAGCCTCTTTTTTTTTATTTATTAGTGTATATTTTAAGACGACCTCAATAGTGTAGCGGGCAGAGCACTAGACTATCATCCGGGAGGATGAGCGTTTGATTCATCTCTTGGGCTGGTGGTTAATTCTCATAAAAGCTTTTAGCATTTCTAGCGTTATAAAGTGAATGAGAATTATATGAAAGTGTGCAGGCAACGGCAAAACCAACAAGTGATAACAAATTGCAACCCGCCGTTCGGAAGCGGCGTTAAACTATACTCATAGGACCGATCCAACCATGTGGGATCACAATGGGCCGTTCTGACCTAAGTTTGTCCTCTGGACAGCCACTCAACAAACGAACCATATATTTTTAAAGTTGGGTCGTCTGTCTGCCTCCTCCGTTCATAAAGTTTCTTTATGCCAAATAAATTTACTTCTCTTGGTTTCCTTGTTTTTTCGTCCGCTTTTGTTCGCCGTTCATTTTGTTTGTTTATCTCCTGACAATAAATTTGCCGTTGTTGTTATTTACGATTATGCACATATATGTTCGTATGCATGTATGTAAGCACACTCTGTGTGTCTGTCTATGATCGCAGAGAAATAATAATCTCTTGGGTGCTCTTGGGCTTGCTGCCAAGTGATCTTTGTATTGAAAGACGATGTTTGTGAGTGCAACAGCTGATATTTAAATGATGTTATTTATTTATATATATTTTTTTAGTTTTTTAGTTTTTCTTCATAAGTACATACATATTTATAAACATTGCTTCAAGTGTGAAGAAGCATGCTAAATGTTGCTATTCATATCTGAACTGTAGCTGGTGCTGAGTCTTAAGCTTTTCAATTCTTTCTATTGATATTGTACTTATATTTCTTGAATATTGTTTTTTATTTCTTAATTGTTTGTGTGTAAATCTTTATATCATCCGTTCTTCTGTTTGCTATTGCTATTTGTTGTTATTTTGTTTATACGAAAATTTTAGTTTGTGTGACATATTTATTTTCGCCGATCATTTTTCGATTTGAGTTTCGCTTTCGCTTAAATCAACTAAAACCATTTTTTTGTTGGTTCATCAAAAAATTTATTTCAGTTACTGAAAAAGTGGTTGAAAGTGAAAAGTAACAATTTATATTTGCATAAGCATATGCAAAAAAAAAAAACGACGGGTCTCTTTATCGTGCTGACTTTTGTTCCACTTCGCCGGTTAATTCGGTTAACGTTAATTGCATTGAACAATATATTGCAGCAAATACATCGAGTACAAAAACAATAATCAAGGTAAGTGAAAATGTGAACATTGCATACATATTCGTACAAGATTCTTGTATTACATAGATAATTATGTAGGTACACAAGAATATATATGTATATGTTTATAAATCTATCGTGAACTTACATACATAGTATTTTACCTTGAAGACAGATTAAATTTATGATGTTAGTAATTTTGTGTACCTACATGCTACATGTAAAAAATTGTTCTTGTCTGCTAAAGCAAGAGAACAAAAATTCCCAAAGCAAACATTTAAAGCATTTTTCAGTTAAATCTTCGAAAATTTAAAAAGCATGAATTTCCAACAGCAGAAAATTTAAATTTATTAATAGATTCACTAAAATAGTTTTTACTGATTAATATTCTTAAACAGTCTGACAAGCCAAAACAGTTTTGAATCTTTTGAATGGGGCAAAACTATGACTATTGCACCAAAACTCAGACGTCTACCACTAAAAAATGTTGGCTACTGTATTCAATGTGTTTCTTCAGATCCAAAAAATGGCTCCAACATATCATCCATTTTTCCCCATAGCGGAACAATATTGGCCTGTTTATAAATCTATCGTGCACAAGTCGTTAGAAACTCTTCTGTCTTTAACCTTCTGCGGCAATCCCAAATTTCACTTAAAACTACTCATATGATCCGTACACCTCACGGAAAGTTTAAAATCAAAACTACCAATCAATTACCTACTTTCAAAATATTCGATTTTGATACGTTGATTGCGATTTTTGGTCAGAGTTTTTCAATTAAACACGCAAAAAACTATCTTAGTACCTATTCAATAAGATTAGGGTTAATATTTTCTAGCTCATCACACTCAGTTCATTGGCTACAGCCAGCTGGCGTCTGTTATTCTGATATGCATATTTGACGCGTAGAATGTTTTCGCTTGTTTGCTCTCAAGACTGTCACAAATCAAAAAATGTATACATTTATTGGTATACAGAAATAGCTGATATTTAGTGCTTTATATCTTGTGTAAAAATCATAATGGTCTCTCATCAGCTCTTCACGTGAGAAAAGTATTTTTTGTTAACAATTTTATGGAGTGATAGGTAAATTGAAAAGTTTAAATGCATATTTTATCAGAATTTATGTTGTTTGAGTTATGACAACAAACGAGGGATATGTTCATGGAGCTCTTGTAAATTAAATGTTTTGCATCTGAAAATCCCAGGAAAAGAAATGGGTAATAAAAATTGTGTTTTAACTTAATCTTGAAATATTTGAAACACATTTTTTAACCAACGAAACCCAACGGACCGTGCTCCCGCCCAACATGAATCGGTACGTTGTCGATCGATAATCAGAAGTGCAGAATAGGTAATAAAGCTCATTAAAATCTCGACATATTCCACGAGAAGGATAATTTTGAGCATAGTTTGTTCTGCATATGGCAAGTTTAATAGGAAGAAAAAGCGGGAGCTTCTGACGAAGATGGTAAAGTGCCTTTCAAAAGCTTTATACAAAATTTTATATTCAGCATTTTTCTGCTGCTTAGTAATGTCGGTAGATTAATAAGTTTTAATCAATGTTCATACGGTGGAAGATTCAAATGATTCCAACAAAAACTCCTATGCGCAAAAATAAGAAATTATTTTTGAACCGACTGAAATTTACTTATGCAGCAATTATATTTAGGATTCCAGACAGGAGATGCATGCTCGAGGTAAACCCGTTTTTTTTTTGTATAAGGGTCGTTAAATTCTTTCGGCAATCGTTTAACAAAACCCAAAGAGCATTGAGCTTTATTCACACACAAGTTGATATGCAAGGTGAAACTTCACTTGGAGCCCATGCTTATTTGCATTAATTCATATATCAAATGGTGACACTACTTTCCTGTTGGGACTTTATTTTCGCAGAGTTAAGCCGTTTTCGCAAAACATTGATAAATCATACATTGAAAACTAATTGAATAAAAAGTTTTAATAAATGAAAATGAAGTTACCTCATTTCCATACATATCATTAAGGTTAGTTAGAAATACTATTTGATAAGTTAGAGTTTAGAAATTACAATATACTTACTTAAATGATGCAAGGTATTCACTCGCAAATAATAATCATAATAAATTGTTCAAGCTTTTTCTTCTGAAAGTTCATTAAACTGTAACAGTAAACTAAAAATGTAAACCCCTACTTTATGCATACAATATTCTATAATTAAATTACGAATTATGGAAATAAGTAAATTAGATACATTTTCATGAAACAAAACTAAAATTGAATCAATTGTAGGTGAAAATGCCATGCAAAACAAAGTAACTAATAATATTTTAAGTACTTGCACTAAACCCTTTACTTGCCTACGAATAAAATTAAGCTGAAATATTTTTACTTGGTTGCCATTGTCAAATTCTGATTGTATGAAATCCAAATTGCCACTAATCTGATTTTATTAACATATTCACCTCATAAATATTTGAGTTGATTCGACGCGATTTCATTGTAAACAACTAAGTTTATATTAGTGAATTAAATTAAATTTAAGAAAATATTTGAGGAAAAAATTAACGCTTTTTAAAGTATCTCTAGGTTTTTTTTCTAGTACCTAAGTGCAAATATTTCTGAATTTAAATACACACAAAATTTATTCCATGCTCCATTAGTTGCTGCTACCTCAGAACTCTTCTCCGAGCAATGTTTACCTCTTTGCCTCTCCGCTTGTATGCGAGACCACGAAGCTTGTGCGCCTGCAGCAATTCACTTTTCATGTGATTGGTACCTAAGCTGCTTACAAAATTCCTAGAACTAATCACTTTCATTCAATTAGCAATGGTAGACAATGGAAAATATTCGAGCATTTTGAGCATCGATAACTGTTCGCGTATTTTACTCTTTCTTTACCTAACTTTTCTAAGTCCATATCGCAGGAAATTAGCACCACAATGCATGTGTATTTTTATATTTTGTCGCAGCAACGGTAATAAAATTAAAATATCTTTTAGTACATGCTTATTGTGATAGGCCAATTACCTGCTCACATAGCACAAATCTTACATAGATTAACGAAACAAATGCTAGGCCTAGAATGTCTTGTAGGAGCCTAAAGAACCCTTTGGTGAGGCTGATTTTCCAAGATTTAAGGTCAAGCTCAAAAGCCAAATCAAAAGTCAGAAATTTGGCCAGACCAAAACAAATAAAATCTAAGACCCAAGCCAAAAACCGTTCCAAAAACCTGATCGAAATTCACATATCAAACGTCAAAAAATTCAACAACATTCAGGCCAAAACACAAATCATAATTCAGGTCAAGATTTAGTTCAGTACCTCAAACCAAATCTTATCCAAACCATACCAAAAACTAGCTTAAATTTAGACATAGGCTCACTTATAACCTTCAAACGTAGTCCGCCTCTGTTGCCGTCATTGACCTTGTCATAGTGGTAATTGTCTAGACTTATTGCGTGGAGTGCCTGAGATCAATGCCCCGCCCAGGCATAATTCTTTTTTGCTCCTCGGATATCAGGTTCTGTCCCTCGGCCATTTCGATAAAATTATCTAATTTCGGTATAGGACTTCCTCAAAAACAGATCGAGGCTCCAATTTGCAGGTGTGTACAAAATAAATTCAAGCGACAATAAACAAAAAGACCTTGCTTCACACCTTGTTTCAATTTACATACATTTAACTACTTTTTAATAGATGGCGCTAATAAAGAAATCAGGAAATTGTTTCTGTTTTATACTTTCAATTATTTTAATATGAAATAAGCAAAGTATGGAAATTTTAAATTAAGTAAATTTTATAAGTAGGTATGTTCTAACTATTTCATTGAACACTTCAAAAAGAAAAATTAACAATTTATGTGTGAATTGTTAAAGGAACTGAAATTGCTGCCACGGCTGTTACCTCCACTGCACATACTGAGAGATTGCAGCTGGATATAGTTATTGGTCAATTGAAAGACAAGCCAATTGACCAACTTGATTGTAAGTATCTGTTGTTGAAGAACTCTATCTTCTTTTAAATTCCAGTTCTAATAAGCTTCTCTGAAGCTTTAAAATTAATTAATGAGAAAATCAGGAGATTGTGCATCACTCCCTCTTCTTTTACGAAAAGCCTGGCCTTTTGTGGTTATGTAAAATTTCCATTGGAATAAATCTCTTTTTTTATAATATTTTAATACTTTACAATAATGCATTAATTTGCCCCTGGGGGCAGCTAAGAACCAGCTCAGAAAAGAAGAGGAAGAGGAAGATTAAGAAAAGCGAAGAAGAATGAATAACAGAATAATGCACACATCAAAAAATCCAATTCAATTCAAATATCATGGCGGAAATAATGCATTCAGCATGAAAATAAATACGCAACAAAAGAGCGAATATATACAAGTAATTTGCAATGACTTAAAGTAAAAATCTCGCAGCAAACGAACAGGGGACCATACACATACATCCGCAGCTATTACATACATAGGTCCAAATACATATGTAAGTGCTGCTACTACAGTGCACTCGTACACGTCTCTCAAGGACGTACACACAAACTATGAGAGATGCACACAAAAATAAACGACACATAACAACATACTAAAAATAACATAACAACAACAATAGCACCAGCAACAAAATACATACCTTCGAGTACACAACAGCAAAAAGTAAACATTCCAAAAATAATTAACACGAGCAACAGCAGCAACATTAACTAAAACATGACTATACATATTTATATACTATATGTTACAAACTACATATGTACATATATTGTTTGTGTGTGCGTGTGTGATTGTTTGTGTTTGAGTTTGTATGTGACATAAAGCCAGATTTGCAACTTTAGATTTGCGCTATTGAACTTGCAACATTTGCTCTTTGCCAGTGTACCAAATATTTATTCTTGCAGACTTGCATGCATGCATGCACGTGTGTGTGTGTTTGTGTGTACATTGCATACCCTCATGCAAATGGAAAGATGAAGCAGATAGAAGCTGTAAAGAAAGAAGGAACAGTCAAGAAGCTCCACTGCACCACCACGCGCTTTAGCTCATTGCTCGCAGCGTGTATAATCAGCAGGAAATTGCAGATTTCCCATTAACTTGATTGAGAATTCGCATTTGTAATATGAATTCTACACATCGCATAGCATCGCTTCAGATCGCTCGCATCCTCCACGTAGCCCCTCCCCCTCCTCCTCCCCCTCCTTGCTATGCCTTCCCCATGTCAAGCTTCTGATCATTTGCAGCTTCTTGCACCTTCTCACAACTTCTTCTCATTTGCAATGGTTCATGTTCGTTTTTTTATTTTTTTTGCATAAGCACCTGGGTGCAACAACAAATACAATATGTACTCGTGTGTACATAACTATGTACATATGTACATACTATATGCATGTATATGTTACCTGTGCGTACCTTAACCTTAGTTTTTTCTTCGTGATTTTTATTCCTGGTCGATCGTCGTTGTTGTCTTCCTTTTCTTCTTTATGTTTGCTTTTTTTTTGCTTACTTTCTTTTCTGTGTGTGCAACATACAAAATTTCATTTAAAATGTCATCGTTGCGCTTCTATGACATCTCATACTTAAATCGATTTCTTTATTGATGTGCATTTAAATTGAATGTGTGCAACAACAGCAACGTAATGCGCGCACTGCGCTGGTACACACGTTCCTACTTCATTTCATGCACCACGATACAGGTTGCTTTATTAAGTTGCACACACACATTCATACTTAGTAAAGGTAGACAGTTGCCTCGCACATTCGTACATAAAAGCACTTTAGTCGCGCTATCAATCCCACGACCGCCTGCCTTCTTACTCGTTCTGCCTCTACAAAACGTTTCTACTTGGCTCTCCGTTTGTCGGTCTGTCTGTCTGTCTGTCTGTCTGTCTGTCTGTCTGTCTGTCTGTCTGTCTGTCTGTCTGTCTGTCTGCCTGGCCATACGACGCCGTGCGCCGCATGTGATTTCTGCTTTTTGCTTTTGTGCGTATCACGTGACGACTATTTACTTATACTTTGTATGAATATATTTATAGCGCAAGTTTACTAACTTGAATGCTATTAATAAACTTGTTGTTTATAAATATTTTACAATGCACCACATGGCAGATGTGAAGTTTTTCTGATTACTTACTGCAATTATGTCCGAGCATGTGCGTTCCCATTAGGAAACATTTACAGTAATGTCTGTTGTCCTGTGTGGTATTATTAATTAATAAAGTTATAATGGGAGAGTAGTTTTTGAAAAGTAAACCAAAATGTTTTTTTTTATTAAAAATCATACAAAAATTAATAGAATTTAAATATTATCGCATCTGTGGTTCATGATTTTGTGGGTTTTGAATTCGACTTTCGCTTGAACTTTGTTAACGCTACTCTATTTTGACAACACCAGTTTTATTTTGGATTTCAATCAATGAAGTAATATCTTTAGTTTGTAGTTGGTAGTATGTTGGCCTGCTGCGCAGACTCGGCAACCGCATAATCAAAAAGTATAAATAAAAGTTTTTTTTTACACAGCACCACCTTTTGGTAGGCAATGGCAAACATACAAAAGTAACAATAGCCTATGAAAAACTTTTCGCTTCGCCGTTCGGATTCGGCATGGAACTGTAGGTCCCTTCCATTCATGTACAAATATAACACGTACAACATGAGTGGATGCGGAAAGCTCGGCATAGGCCCTTCATGGCCCTCCATCTATCTTGTGCCATTAAAAGAAAGAAAAAGATAATATTTATTAAAGGTTAAATTGACAACTTTGGCAAATCTCGAATATGACAAATTATCACTGGGTATAAATTATCTTAACCAAATATTCATGCATACATATTGATATTGATTTGATTTTGAACGTTTCTAATGAAAGCAATGTTGAGTAATTTCTATGAATCCGATAGTCTTATAAGCTTCTAAAATTGATTTAATGCCAGCGCAGCCATAAATAGCTAATACCTTCTAATAATTAAAAATATATTTAGATTTCTGGCTCTAAAGTTCACATTTGATGGATAATTTTCAGATTTTTCAAGAGTGAAGAACGAGATTTCGTGCAAGTCTTTGGAGACAAAGTCAGAAGATATTGAGCTTTAAAGAGTTCGACAAATTATTAATCGAATTTACAACTTGTCATTTGCTTACTATTAATAATATTTTAAAGTATTTAATACATAAAAGTTTGTAGAAGCGCTTTCATGATTTCTTGAACGTATTTTGAAAAATTTAAAATTAATTCAGCAAACGCAAATCCCAAACAATTAGTATCACACTCTCTCATTTGTTGCACAACCCATTATTTTACGGCGTCATAATTTACATTTACAGAGTTGAAGTCCACTCCGAAAACAACAACAAACACAAACCGCAATAAAAACATTGTTTATACTAAAAATTAAATAACAAAAATATTGAGTCACTTTTTCGAATTACATCACAAAAGGCTATGTAAAGTATGGAAAGTAAGCCAAAATGTTTTTTTCAAGGTCATTTATTTTATACATATAATATATAAAACTCGTATCGTTAAAGAAAACAAACTTCTTTTTAATGAACAAACTGACAATTTCAATAAACGCAATTCCTGTTTTTGAATACTTACATAACTAAACTTATTAATCACGAGTTCATTATTTTAAGAAAAATAATAGTTTCATCCTGCCCATCCTGCTTTCTACTTTTATTTTTGGCAGTTCCCTGTAGGATTGTTATAGATCCAGGGATGGGGAAACAACATGTCAGTTATACGAGTACATCACAGCTATAATTACGCACATTATCTCTGTAGCATTTGTTGTTGCTTCCTATACAGTTATCGCTGCTAGTTACACACATAACTAGGAGCGAGTAGCAAATAAAACGCAGCTAATATATGATAAAAAAAACCAAAATCTTTAACTTAACTGGCAGCGATTTTAGTACCAGCAACCTTAAATCTCTATAGACAGATAATACTAAACAAAAAAATAAACAAATTGATCGACAAATCGACAAATATTTATGAATAAAATAAGAATACAAATAGACATAAACTATTTGATAATGAGCCGAAGACCATTTATACCATTTATAGCTTTGCTTATTTACATAAGTACATATTTATTTACATACATTATTTATTTACGAATTATACACGTACGTAGCTACATAAAAATATAAATAAGTATGTATTTATTTTCTAAAATAAAAATGTTAGCATATTTATTTTGATGAACTAGACTTGGAAAAAATTCCTATTGGATCGCCTTTAATCAATTCAATGAATGCTTACTATCGCCTAAAGTTAAAAACAGACAAAACTACAACAGCAACATAAAATCAGCATACAGACATACTTACGTTTTTTTTTAATGCCGCAACAGCTAATGGAGGGCCTAGGCACAGCTTTTCGCATCCACTCATGTTTGCGTGTACATGAATGGAAGAGACTTACAGTTTTATGCCGAATCCGAACGGCGAAGTGTAAAGCTTTTTAATTTGTACTCTAGTAGGTTTGCCATTGCCTGCCAAGAGACGGTGCCGCGTAAAAAAAAATTCTTTTGTGTTTTCTACTTTTTAAATTTGCCTTTGCTGAGATTTGAACCCCGGACACTCCCGTAGCTCCGCCAGCGCACTGGCAACTACGCCACGGCGACCCCAACTTATGTATTTAAAAATGTTAATTCATGCGTGCCATAAGCACGATACACAAACATATAAACATTTCACGTAAACACATACACACATACATGCATATGTAAATACACATGACTATAGTTAGTATATGTTTGTATGTTTGTATGCTTGAATGTGCATTAGTGTGAGTGGAGGTGTCAACTGTCAGCAAATGTAAAACATTTCATTAGAAGATTAACATCAATATGTATTTTCAACAGCTAATAACAAAAAGCAAAAACGAAAATCAGCAAAACCGACACTACAAAAAAGAGTAAACAAAAATAAAAATAACAATTCAGTAAAGTAAATAAATCTAAATAAAAATAATCGCGAAAAATATCACGCGAGCTAAAACTGTTGAAAAAACTTAATGACCGAATAAAATGAACCGAGAAAGAGGCAAATAATCGTTTGGGCAGACCGACAGACGAATAGATCGGTTCAGACACGTTATTTGCATGTTTGCATATGCATTCATGAATATGTACGTAAAAAGAAGTTGTAAATATTCCACCGTAGACGAGTGTGGTTAATACCCAATTTGATAGCTGCTGACTTGGCGGCAATATTTCCTTTCAAGATTTCAGTAGTAGAAGGTAGGACTGGACACAAAACCAAAATTCAGACCACAAGTGCAACCCAAACTTATATCAAATTTAATGCCAATAGAAGCCCGAAATTTGAACGAAATTCCAACCAAAATCTTAAAAAAACGCATATAAATCATTTACCACTAAGTCAATAAAATAACTATGTATCATATATAAAATTTTACGATTTCGTTGAAATAGATATTTTTGTAATGTTTTATCATTGAAATGTCAAAAATATTTTGTTGGCCTTTTCGAATTTTGTTTCAGGTTTTATCGTCACTAACTATGTATTTTGTCACACTTTGATTCTTGTTCGCTTAGGTGCTGGTTATACTGGTGTTCGCTGTTCGACGAGCACATCATATTTTACTGTCATGCTCGGTGTAGTGGTTACATTCGTGTTCGTTACAGAGTTGCTTTTGGTCGAAATTCAGTTTTTTTTTTGTAATACTATATTGTTCGGAACGGCAACACTAAATGGTATACCAGAAAACTTAAAACGATTTTATTAATATTGGAGCGTGAAATTAATAATAAAATTGAAAATTATGAAAATAATATGATTTTTCTTCAATAGTTTTATGAAATATTAATATTCACTTTTAAAAACTAAAAACATTCGCAACTTCGCTTTTCTGCATATGAAAATAACGATGTACAGGTTTGCATGTTCTCCTTCTATTTTACATACATTTTTGTCCTTTTTTTGTAGAATAACTCATTGACACGCGGAATACTCGGTGTGCTCGGTGTACATTTCACCCAGCATATCGTGTTCGGTGAGAGAGTGAGTAAAAACTCTTTTTTCGTGTTCGGGCAACAACAATTGCATGGTGTTCGCCGAGGTGTTATTTGAATATAACCACAGCTTTATAAATTCTATCTTCTTTTCTTTGACATTATATCAGAAAAGATTTCAGACATGACTCGCAACGTTCAGTTGATAAAGAAGATATCTGAGGTTGGCCTTCCTGATGCTCATGATAACTTCATCTTTGTGGGCTTAGCTTATCGCACATCAATCTCTCTAGCCAGTTCTGAAAACGGATAGCTGTAAATATATCCAAATCAAATTGATTGAAGAGCATTGCCAAGGCGATGCAAAGCAGTTTTTCTATTTTAAAATCAATAGGAATCGTTGAACACATTAAATTTCAACAATTTTCAATTCAATTTCACAATGGCGAATTAACATACATTTTCCAATTTTATAATTTCAAGTTAAGTCAAGGGGAATTCAGCGCTCAATATTGGGGTGTTAACTGCTTACTTTACTTACTTTTAATGGCACAACAGCTTTTCGCTTTTCGCATCCACTCATGTTGTCGTTTTATATTTGTACACGAATGTAAGGGACCTACAGTTTAATGCCGAATCCGAACGGCGAAGTGAAAAGCTTTTCATAGGCAATTTTTAGTCTTGTAGGTTTGCCATTGCCTGCTAAGATTTTTTCTACTTTTTGATTTTGCCTGTGCCGAGATTCGAACCCCGGACACTCTACGTAGCAGTCCAACGCACTACCACTATGTCACACCGACCACTAATTGCGTGTTAACTGCGGCTTTTTTAAATTAAGATACTCCATACTCCATACTCCTTGTCAAAATAAGAAATATTAATTTATTCGATATGTTAAAAATTGAAAGATTTACAAACTTAAAGTTTAAAATATTTTCATATATACTTATAATATGTAAATAAAGAAACGATAATAAAAAATGATGGCGTGTGAACTGTGAACGCCTGTCTGATTAATTCACGTGTTCATTACCAAAACTATAAAATTAAGTACTCTTGTAAATTTATTTTCATCAGGAAGAGAGATTCTCTGCATGGGGACTTGAGATCGATAAATTTTTTTGATTTCCGTATTATTAACTACTAAATTGTATAATTTGTATGTGTCTTTCGCAAATTTTCCACACTTTCAAGGTAAAAAATACGAAAATACTAAGCTTAACCAATTTAAAAATATTGATTGATTTGTCAAATTCATCGGCCTCCTTATCGCACCGGTCTTCATCATTATCTTCATTTCAAACTCTTTACATACATTTAATTGATTCTGAAAAACGTTCCATCTGGTGGTGGATGAGCTATGCGTATTTTAAAAAATTATCTCATTTTATTGTTTTTCAAATATGTAAATTTACAAATATTAGATAATATGGTAATTTATATTTTTTTATTAATTTTCAAACTCAGGGTAAGCTAAGCTTTTAAAAATCAACAATGTGTTGCATTCAAGCATTATAAACTTCACCTCTTACAAGTCAAATTAAAGTATTTAATTTTTACAAATTTATTGTTCGTACTTCAAAATTTACATAGTTGTAGTATTTATGTATCTCCTAAATATTAATCTACAAATCGGCTATAACGATTACAGCTATTAAATTTACAGTGCTTTCAGGGATGTGATTATGTAAATGCATCTGACAGTTAGCTTTTAGATGCATACACTTACTTAATATGTAGCTAACTGAAATGATTTGATGCATGTGATTAAATTAAGCGAAGCAATGAGAATTTTTCATATTTACGAGTAAGTACTTTACTTTTTACTTTTAATGGCACAACAGCCCATGGAGGGCCTAGGCCGAGCTTTTCGCTTTTCGCATCCACTCATGTTGTGCGTGTTATATTTGTACATGAATGGAAGGGACCTACAATTTAATGCCGAATCCGAACGGCAAAGTGAAAAGCTTTTCATAGGCAATTTTTACTCTAGTAGGTTCGCCATTGCCTGCCAAGAGGTGGTGCCGTGTAGATAAATTATTTTTTCTACTTTTTTTTTGATTTTGCCTGTGCCGAGATTCGAACCCCGGACATTCTGCGTAGCAGCCTAATGCACTACCACTACGCCACAGCGGCCACAAGTAAGTACAAGTATTCATATTTATACACACTTATATCGCTTAGAAAAAAATTACAGAAATTATCTCATGAATGAATATAAAATGAAGATTACACATAACCCATTTCAGCACATTATGGTGATTACCATGTACCATAACAACAACTGTGCACAGAAAATAAAACATGATGTGAATCAAATAAGCAATTATTCGTTTAATGTATGATCAATTTCAAAATGCTCACTTCATTTTACTAAATACTTACATAAGTATTTATATGGTAATTATGAATTTATAACGAATTTTGATGAAAGCTCAAGCAAACTGCGTGTATGTATGTACGCGTATGTATGTACCATTTGAACACCTTTTTGGCAATTGCCAATTGGTAACTGAATTTAGAATTAACATATGTGTGATAAAATTTCGTCTGGTTAAAGTCTATTACCTAGGGATCGCAAATTGCAAATGAGGAAAGTGTGTGGTTTAGGGGGTAATTTAATCTTTTAAGATGTTTTTCTGTGTAGGAGTTTATATAATATTCGAGATTGTAGGCTGTAGGATATAGAAGGTTGTAATATCGATGTAAAGGGTGTTTTTTAAGTGCTTGGTTTTTGATAATTAAAAAAAAACAGAAGTTTTACGAAAGTGAATGAATTTTTTATTTGGATCAATAAATCAATTCCTGCCATTTACTTTTTAAAGATAATGTCACTTAAATGTTGTCCGCCGCTACGCTTTAAGTGGTCTAATTTTGGCATACTTTTTAACACATTTTTTTGGCCGGAGTCTCACCAATGACGAGTTCAATGTTGGCCAAAACGTGAGATTAACTGCTCACCAATTTCGCCCCTCAATTGATGCATGCACTGCACTCCAAATGCAGTGTTGCATGTGGCATGTGGCACCGTCCTGTTGGAACCACATGTCGGCCGAGTACAATTCTTGCATTTTCGGCAAAAAAAAGTTTGTTATCATCGAACGGTACCTTTCTCCATTGACCGTAACGTTGCGCCCTTCGTCGTCTTTGAAGAAGTACAGCCCAATGATGTCGCCTGCCTATAAACCGCATCAAACAGTGCATTTTAGTAGCTGCTGAATTGCCTCTGGCTGGTCTTCACTCCAAATACGGCAATTCTGGTTATTCACGTATCCATAGAGCCAAAAATGAGCCTCGTCGCTTAAGTCAATTTTGCGATAAAAAAACGGATCGAATTGTGATAATAAATTTCAATAATTTGCAAACGTTGTTCAGGTGTAAGTCTATTCATGATGAAATGGCAACAAAAAAAATTGACGAATTTTTGCTTTGGCACATGTCACGAATCACGCGTAAACTGTCAGAAATATAAACGTCACAAACCAAGTAGCAAAAAAATCACTCTTTATATTAGTAAGTCTTAATGGTAAACTTTTTTTTTTTTTTTTTTTTTATTGATACAATTAACACACAGGGTGTACCCCTATGAATGCAGAGCATTGTGTTGAATGGAAGGAAGATTGATAGGTGAGAGGAAGAAGGAGGGAGAATGAGCGAGGGAATGCAATCACACAGGACACCGATAAAGGGTGTCTTGTAACACTTGCCATTGTGGCAAGTGTTATGTAGAACTGTGACCTGTTTGAATTTGATGTCCAACGATGAAACGATGAAATGTTTTATAATTGGTGTTTGTCTTTCTCAACTCGTGTTGACTTTCCTGAGCTGTTGATCTGTGTTTTTGGGTTTGTTGTTTGCTGTTGGTAAATGATTGTCGTTAAACTAGGCGGTTCTCTTACTTTTGACGTTCTAAACTCATTCTTTACACCGTTCGCCTCTCTATTTTCATTGTTTTTGATGTTTTAACCCATTTCGATTTGCTTTTGGATAGAGCTCAAAGTAATATTGCATTAATACTTGGTAGTATAAATAAATTTGGTCTTTTGGATATTTGAAAAAATAGTGGAATTCATATAAAATAATATGCATAATAATATGGATAAAATCGCACAAAAAATTGTGATTGCGAAACCGAATGCAAATATTGAAACTTATGCGAATTATTTGCAAATTTCAATTCACACAACTCTTATATAAACTCATATGTAAATGCCTCGCAAACCATATAAACTTATAAACTCATGACACTTTTATACCCTTGTTACGTAACTAATGACGCATTTATAAGTTAACATGAATCCCTCAAATATTTTTTTTTTGTACTACTATTAAATATGTTTATAAAAATAGCGTTTCCAATTTTTTTGCTTATCGCATCCACTCATGTTGTTCCTGTTATATTAGTACATGAATGCCGAATCCTAACGGCGAAGTGAAAAGCTTTTTATAGGCAAATTTTACTCTTGTAGCTTTACCATTGCCTGCCAAGAGGTGGTAACAGAGCTGTTACATATTTTCTTTACTTTTTGACTTTGCTGTGCAGAGATTTGAACCCCGGACACGTTGCGCAGCAGCCCAGTGTATGGCGACCACAGATCAGATCATATTATAAATCATTATTTTCGCCCCTCCTCTTTCCCAAAAGAAAGAAAACTAGCAACTATCATCACGCAACCTAATAAATCCGTTGTCTTGATAGTCAGCGATTTCAGTTACTTAGTTAGTCAGTGAGTTATCAGTTATCCCCTCTTTAGCTTTTAAGTATCATTAAGAGTATTAAGATTATACAATTTCATTTTACTTTATCTACCTAAATTGTAATTTTTATAGTGTACCGGAAAGATTTTATCTTATGTACTTTCCTTCAATAAATGTTCTTATATAAATTTACTGTACAAACTAAAACAATGAACCCTTTTTAAATCTGTAGCAAAAATACAACGCTGGCAACTCAAATAATTGCACAAATTGAAGCCACAATTATATCTAAATATAATCCATACAATGTAAATAAAGTTTGCAATTAACAATGCATTAAAAATTCACGATTCGAACAATTTTGTTTACAGTTTATTAACGAAAGTTATTATTTCCATTTTATTAATTAAAAAGTACACAAATTCCAATGCTGGCAATAATTTGTATACAACGTTTTAATTACTCTTATTATTTAATAAATTTGTATTATTAACATGCATTAAAGCTGGTTTACACGAGCGAAAATTTCATCGAAATGCTAAATTTGTTTGTGTCAACAGCTGCTTTCTGTTAGCATTTTTGCCTATCAATTGGAATTTATATTGTATTTGTGATAGAAAACGTTTTTAATTTGTTTTTTTTTTTAGCTCCATTTCTTAACAACCAAACAAAGAGTAGCTGCTATGAAAACAGAAACAATTCCTTGCAAAATGTCAACAACAAAAATAATAGGTTTCCTCTTTTCCTATTTTTGCAACCCTGTGTGGATATTGAAAAAACACCTTCCGAAATTCAAGCGACTTTCGCTGAAATTCGTTTTTCAGGCGCTCTTCAACGAAATATTAAATTTTGGTGAAATTCTCTCTCGTGTGTACAAGCTAGTAGAAAATAATATAGCTCCACCTAAATTTAGTTTTCGTGTTGAACAACTTGTGTAGAATAACTTATTCCAGTTTGTAGCAAAGTTTGATGTAATAATGTCTCGAATTATGTAGAAAACTAACAACAATAATTCACATAATAGTGTCTAGACTTGAAATAATCAGCAACATAAGGAGTCTAATTTTTTGTCAAACTTCCAAACAGAGCTGTTACATATGCATAAACTTAAGCTTGTATTTTACTGTTAGATTTTTGTTACAGTTTATTACTAAAAGTCCGGAAAATCCGGGTAATGTTCAACAATTTCGTCTTTCGTTGTAACAAGTTATTTGATGAAAAAGGTTTCTTAAAGCTTAACTCTGAGGCAAGCTAGAGCATCAGTCCTCCTATTGAGATGATTTCTGGCTTAAGGTTAAATGATGCTTAATAAGTTGCCCCTCTTGCTTTTCTACGCAAATTCATGTATCAGGGCAGAATAAATAGGGGCCCGCTCCCTGCGCTCAATCACTGGCTGGCTATGAAGTGCGATGAGGACTTTCCTGACACACATGCCGCCCAATCAAAATCGTCAAATCGAACCGGTTTAAATCCTCGGATAAAAGTCAAACAACCACAGCCCATACACATATATATTATAGTCTATGTATAGTCTTATATATACTGCCGAAACCGATCTGTCGACGGGTAGTGTACATATTATCGAAAGCCCTTCCCTTTTTGACTAATGCCCGTTATAATTTGAAATTAAATACGTAGAGCACTAGACTATCCCCGGTAGGTTGGGTGTTCGATTCCCCTCTTGATCTGGTGATTAATTATCCGGCGTTAAATGTAGATTCCATCATTGAGCTTAAAAATGGACCATTCTGGTCTACCAGTGTGACCTACTATAGACCAGCCATTCTAATCTAATCATTATCTAATGTACGCCTGCCGTTTAAAATATACATATTTCAATGCCAAACTGCACACATGAAACTCCATGGAAGACAACATAATCACTTACAGGATAACTCATAACTTGTTTATGGAAACTTAAGTTGACATTAAAGAAAAATACCCAATATCCTTACACAGTCGAATTATCTGCTTAAATTTCCCGATTTAAATCACCACTTACAATCGACTTTCTGCTGTATGTAAATAAAATGATTTTTTTTTAAATTTTAATAGTGGTATTTAATTTTCTGAAACAAAAAAACTACATATTCAACTGCCAACTAAGTACATACTTAAATTGTGCTTTTCCTTTATTGCACACTTAATAATATTGCAAAAAAAATCCTAAGCTATGCAACATTTTTTATCTTTTTCCTTTCATGCTTATACATAAAACAAAACAAAAATAGAGTTCAATAGCCTCATATAACCTGATTCTTATGGCAGAAATCACACACAAATGTGCCCCTCGAGCGCATTTAATGCAAATAACAACAACAACAAAATCAAATTGAAATTGAGTTTTTGCATTTCTTATATTTATCCCCTACTGCCCCGTCGCGGCGCCTCTCTTGCCATCTCGCGCAGTCCTCGATTGCATGTTTCGTTTCGGAAGGTACTAAGTGCAGCACATGAAATTCAAATATGTAAGTATACAAATGACGGCAGCGAGAAGGAATCACATTTACGTCTATGTTGGCAATAAACTGCACGACAGCAGCAGCAACAACAGAGAAATGCCAAATCGAGTTCAATAAAATGCTAAAATGATATCATGCAACTGGAAGTACAAAAAAGCATAGAACGCAACAGCAACCGATGGAAATGGAAATGAGGTTAAATCGAAGCGATATTTATGAGTAGTTTCTCGAGCATTTGGAAATGGATTTCTAGTGCTATCCATCTCATTTTCTATTGTCTGACGATTCTTTGTGATTGCTTGAACATAATTTTGGAAGCTTAAATGCGCACTTTACGTTTGAAAGCTACTAGATTTTCATGTACATATATATTCTACGTCAAAGAAAAATAAATGTCAACAACAAAAACTGAAATTTATTATCCGCCAAGAAAAAAATACGGGATCAGGTCGAAATTCTGTATGGCAAATTTCTGTCTGAACGAAATTCTGTATTTGGGAAAATTTACAGCTTATCACAATTGTGTTTTTTAATTTCTGCAAATCCAAAATTCTGTTTGCGCATAATTTTGATTTACATAATTCTGAAATTGTAAAATTCTGCCTAAAAATTATGTTATTAAAAATGTTGCCTTTTTTTTATATAAAATCATAAGCTGTTTATTAATTTAGTCTAATCAGTAAGTTGCTTTTGTTGTACTTATTCCAGGATATCTTAAATGTTGACTAGATTATAAAGTTCATTTAAATTTATAGATATTAGACGAAAAGGATAATTTGAGGCGTTGAGAGCAAAAGTGACCCAAGCCACAAAATTCTTACAATCGAATTAAATGGTTAAATGGCTTAGCGATGATCGGTCGTGGCCGCCTTAATACTTCAAATTATAGTGTATGTCAGACAATGTCGGCCCACGCTTAATTCGATATCAATGCCACCAGACGAAAGTCAAATCCACTTTTACATAAACCTAGAAGTACCAGCGCTTGGTCCACTTTTGCACTCAACGACTCATTTATTACCTTGCCGTTCAACGACAATCAGTCATTTCTAAAACCAAATGTTACATTTTTATCGGTTTTAGAGTTATGGCCAATTTCAATTCCACGATATTTAGATCCCAAGGAATGGTCACTGGGCACGTATTCTAAGTTCTCAAAAAAGGCTTAATAAATTGAGACATTGGAAAACCCACGCATGTGTGTTACCAATCACTGAGAACATAGATTCAAAGGAGTGACAAGTTTTTTTCTACCTCCAGGCTAACAACACTTTACTTATGTATGTATGTACCTCATGCTGACTATGATAAATATGACGAAAATTACATTTTGCTGTTCGAGTTGTTGTTGCAGTTGCTCCTGCTGCTGCATTAAAATCCACTTGCATCATTTGATTACTTTACGGTACACACAACATATACAGTAAACAAACACATATGCACATGCACATTTATATACATATTTAAAATACTGTATATGTATGTATGGGTGTGCACTTTATACATTTGTAAATATGAGATCGAATCGATTCAATTTCGTAAATTGGTTTTAATTCGCTTTCACATTCTCCTTCCTTACGCTCCTCCAATTTTCAGTTCAATTTACTGCATACCGAGGTCACTAACGAATACAGAATTTATATCCACTTGTTTTACAACGGTCAATGCTCATTTGAAGGCGTCAACGTGTATGAGTTAATCTTGCAGCGTGTTGCCTCAAGTATTATGTACAAATATGGTAGCTTCTATTACTTCAGTGTATTTTCATATATATTTTGTTCATAAATATTTTATTCACATACATATTTAAACTCACATCGAACAGTAATAAAACGCCAAGATTAATTAACAAAAAACACCCCCTCCTTTAGCCTTAGTAGCTCTTTGAGTTTGATCAAACTAACAAAGTTTTCTCATCAGTTCTTATCCTGGTAATAAAAGCTTGTAGAGGGAAAAAGTGTAAGACAAAGAAAATGCTATTCAAATATTTGGCAGATCCTTTCTCAGGTGATATTATTCAAATTTCACTCCGCAAGAAAATAGACAAAGTGACTGTACTTACTCTGCAATTAAATTTTTCTAAAGTAATTAATCTTTAAAATCAGAATCGGCGAGAAGATTTTTAACGTTTTGAAGCTATTGGATCCAGTACTATTTGAATCTATTAATTGTGTTCTTATCGAACATTCTTTTATAGAAGTGGAGACTTGAGTTTCCTGCTCAGTTTAGTATGAAGTTTGAGCACGCACATATTTAATATTGATCCCATAAATTACACTTACAATTACGAACTTTCAAAAATACGAGTACATTGAAAAGGATTTCACATAAATTTATTGGGTTTGTTATTTCTGGAGCAAACAAGCTTTGAAAACGAGAACAGCAAAACTAACGAAACAAATTTGTTAATGTAAATAAATTTGAGGTTAAAGTTACGCATTTTCTTCAACCACATTCAAAATAATAAATATAAATAAATAATAAATATAAATAAATAATAAATACAAATCCATTTCATAATATGCAAAATCAGTTCAATGCGTACGTGACTAAAATAAGCAACATTTTGTTTAAGCCTTCTCACACTCATACAAACAAACAAAAAAACAGCCAGCAGTCGTAGTTGAATTTGTTTATGCCAGTACGGGCTGTTAGTTGTATAGACATGAATATAAAAAATATAAACAGATAAAAAATGTATTTAATAATAATTAACCTCTTTCGAGCGAAAGCATAAATCCAACTTTCAGAAAGTCGAATGCATACGTACACAAATACACACGCATGCATTTACGACTACATGCACGCTCAATAACATATGTAAATATGTTTTGAATGCGTTTTCGCTTCAATTTTCATTTCAGGGAGTCGCATTATATTCTTTGGCTCTTGCTGCAAAAATATTATATATACATATTTAAGTACATAGCATATATTTATGTATGTACATAACTTGGAACCAGTATATTCTTATATGTATGTGCATATGTACAAAACGAGCTCAAAACGGAAACACAGAAACAACATACAAATAAAAATCTTACATTTAAAAATAAAACTCACACTCACACTCACAATAAAAGCCAACGGAAAAGTAAAACAAAAATATAAATTTTCATTATTTATTTGCAAAATTTGCATTATGCAATCTCAAACCAAATATCGAAGGGAAGACAGATACTGCAACTTTAAGATATGAGTACAATATACAATATCATAAAGTTACACTTTGCTTGCATGCAAGTCATACAAAATTCATTTTGTTGTTACACTCAAAAGAAAATCATCCGAACCAAATCAAGAGAACCACATTTTATTAGTTTTAAAGATAAAAAAAAATCCCTTTATTGGAGAATTCCAGTTTTAACTAGGAGCATAGTTAGGAAAGAGGTCTTTCAAAGAACTTTCGTAACGTATAAATTTATTTGCAGCAAACTCAAAAAGAAACCGTCAATGATTGTGGCTTCTGACTACGGCGGAATGAGCAAGTATGTACCTGCATCTTCTATGAACATGTATACTTGGTTGCAGCGCAAGAGGTAGAGTCGTTAGAACGAACTGTTGTTGCTGGTGCCATTAGACTCATCAAAGTGGAGTACCGCCTTGAGTAAATACTTGCAAATGACATTATAGTTCTATATAGAAGTCTGATCACTAGAAGTAGTCCTCAAATAAATCAAATTAATTCGAAACCATCAGACTGCTTTTTTTGATTGAATTTAGAAAGTCAATGATTATCAGCCAAAATAATGGTCAAAGGACTTCTATCGGTGACCGCTTTTATTATCTCGCTGTTATATACCATAATTGCACCAAAATCACTTTGGTAACAGAGTTCCGGGCTAAAACTCCTAGGCTTACCTTTCTTCACTAGTCTGTCCGATCCATAAATATCGAGGTCATTGCAAGAGTCATTAGCGAATCCTTATCTATTCCGTAAATGGGGAAGGCTGGCATTCCAAACAGAACCTACATCATTGAACGCTGCTGACTACTTAGTATGTCTTGTATGTATGTACTTAGTATGTATGTACATATAATATATCACTGGCACTAACAAAAAATATTGTCAATTAATTATGCAGTCATCAATAGAGAGGAAACTAGTAGTGATTTGCTTGGTGCTAGATCATTTTCTTTTTCGACCGTTTGTGCTACTTTAAATAAAAATAAAAAATTTTAAATGGAACCATGTGGAGTTGTTTGCCTAGCGAAATTACAAAATTCGAATTGGCTCTCGTGCAAAAGAACAAATGAAACCTCGTATGGAGAAGTAAACAAAATTTTCTTACTTTTTCTTAACTTAAGTTTTACATTTCTTTACATGCGAATTATTATCTAAAGAATGTATGAGCAGATACTTTTTTTTGGGGTTTTGCCCTTGTTATACATGCATATTTATGCACTTAAGATGTGAATGTAAATCTGGCCTGGAAACTTCAATTCTGGTATTTCATTCTTGATTCAGATTCCCAAAAACTTTCTTTTCATGATTTAATTTATAAAGCAATTTTAAATTATATTCTGCCAAAGTAATAAAATTACACATTCGTGGTTCTGGTTTGCAAGACAACCATTTTTTGTGAACATGTTATGTCGATATATTTTTTGTGAAAAAAACTTGAAAGTTGCTAGATTCTTTTGTGAAGACTAAGTCTATTTATTATACACAAGGATGTCACTCACACTCATATGCGTTTGTGCATGTGTTAGTATATGTAAATATTTAGGGCTGAACATTCTGACGTACTCGTACATACTAAATACATACATATTTGCATGCGCTAATGTCATTTTTTCTTGAAAAGGACCAAAGAAACATAAAATTAAAATTATTGAAGTAATACTCTCAAAGTGTTCCTTGAATGATACACATGAATAAAGAAAAATATCAAAAAAGCTTTCTGTAGTCTGGTCTGCATTTTTCTGATCGATAAGAGTCGATTTTTCAAAAATTTATGTGTTAAAAACAGTATTAGTTTTCATACCATTAGCTAACAGCTCGAGTATTCCGTATTATTTATTTAAAAAACTAGAAAGGTTTCTTTGAACCCCGTTTCTTTTCACTTTAGTACAGAAGTAAGTCTCACAAATTATCTACTACATATATTACCGAGCCAAAAAGCAGATACTAGCTCAAAACTTATGCATGGAAGATCTTCGATTCACATTGAGGTTTTGTCATTTTTGAAATGTTTTTGTTATATTTTATTCTATTTCTTGTTTAAATGTATTTATAATAAGAGCAGAATATACCAGTATTAAATTCTTTGTTGTACTATTTTCTTAAGTAGTCTAGATTTAGCTGGTATAAAACTAGTTTAAAAAAAAAACTACCCTGAAATGTAGTCCAAAACTAGTTAATTTGGCACTTTAAATCATACTAGTTCAATAGCTTACTCAAGTGTTATCGAGGAAAGGACCATAGTATCTTTGTGGGACATCAGCGGAACATCAGTACGTAGCGTGTAAATGAATGGAGGAAAGATCTAGTTGGTTGCACTATTACTACGTACAACCCAAGGGTGGTCAGAAAAGTGCATGTACATACTTCTTTGTATATGTATGTGTTTGCCAAAGTTAGTTCATACGAGTATACATAAGTATAACTAGTTGCGGTGATAGTCAATTGCAATGGATTGAGCTCGCGATTGAAAACAAAGAGCATTCACCAAATCACATCGCAAAAATCCACAAAAAATATCCATAGCAAATACCTGTAAGCGAATTTTTGTTCTATGATCAAATTCAAGCATGCATGTATGAGTGTATGAGGATAAATATATGCATTTGCCCGTATGTGTGCGCAAAAGAACTTTAAATCAATTTTGTCGTATATGCAAAAAATGTACAAAGTTAAAAGAACTGCCACAAGATTTTTTTATTTCTTTTTTTCATTTTTTGTGTTGGTTTGCTTCATCGTTTTTATCGATGATGTAGCGACACACTACAGCAAAATATTAGGAACACTTCTATTTACATACATACTCGTACATACACTTAAATTTGTGTGTGCACCAAAAATCAGAAATTTCTTCTGCGTGTATAAAAACTTCAAAGTTTCAATTTCGTTTGATTTCTTATTTTTATTTTTTTTAGAGACTTTTTTGTCAATTTCTCTTGGTTACAGAATTGGTAACCGCAATTGGAAACAATCTTTTTATGGTTACTTTGTAGTAGACTGTGGTCGCTGTGGCGTAGTGGTACTCTGGACTTGTACGCATGCTACGCAGAGTGTCCGGGATTCGAATCTCGGCACAGACAATATAAAAAAATATAAAAAAGCAGGAAAAATAATTTATCTACACGGCACCACCTCTTGGCAGGCAATGGCGAACCTACTAGAGTAAAAATTGCCTATGAAAAGCTTTTCACTTTGCCGTTCGGATTCGGCATTAAATTGTAGGTCCCTTCCATTCATGTACAAATATAACACGCACAACATGAGTGGATGCGAAAAGCGAAAAGCTCGGTCTAGGCCCTCAATGGGCTGTTGTGCCATTAAAAGGAAAGTAAGTGTTAGACTTAATGAAGCTTTCATTTACTTTTATATAGATTTATATTTTGCTTTTTTCCAGAAGAAAATATGCTGATTTCGTATATTTTATTTAAAACAAATTGAGCAATTACTCTAGTAAAGTTTGAGAGGTATCCAAGAAAAAATTTTAAATTCAATTTAAACTTTTTATTTTCTAAGTTAAACACACAAACACACAAAACTATCGCATAATTGAGATCCCAAAACGTGGCCATAATCCCATATTCAGCGACTTATTTCAAAATATAACCATTATTCGGAGGGTCTAAGCTTTTCGCATCATTGCATGTTGATATTATATTTGTTCACGATAGGAAGGGGCCTGCAGTATTATGCCGAATGGAATGATGAAATGAAAAGCTTTCTCAGGCAATGAAAATTGTTCGGTGTTTTTCGGGGTTTCAACGGAGCTGAACCTCGAAACTGGACATCCTGTGTTGCATTGAAAATATCTTAATCTAAGCAACGTGTGAGATTTCACCATCTTCTCTTGCCTAAAGCCCAATATTTATCTAGAAGACATCTGTATACCTTATATTATAGTCGCCTGTGATCTTATCGTTTCTGTTTCCTCCCAGTTGATTCTATTCGGAATATGTATATACTTAAGTTTCACATCCATTCCAGCTAATATCCCTGAACAGTTATAAAACGTTTTCTTAATTAACCTACTGCAACTTCATCACAGACTCTGAATGGTTTTAAATACACGCGTGATATAGCTTAAGAATTTAGTTTACAAGATATTTGCTTACAAGACTGTGTTACTGTCGCTTCTGTAGCATACGCTATACGCTAACCCAGTAGTAAAAGCCGATATTGTAGACATTTGTAATGAGTTTCAAATTCAATTTCACAAATATGAAAATACAGGCACAAAATTAGAAAATATACAAATGGCATCAATTTCTACTATCTTTTGCACGAACATGTCAATTAATTTAGTTGCTGGAAAAATTTTATCTTTGGAAGATGTACAAATAAAGCTGCGAAAATAACACTGTAAATCATCAAGGGGCAAATGCTTCATTACTGCTCCTGTCCCCTGCGGGCGCCAAGTGCTGAAGCAGATTTCATCGAAATCTGGTTTGTTTCAACAAATTAATTTTCTTTGGAAATTTAACTAATACTCTTGAGAAATCAGTTGAGATAAGCATACTCTGTCACACGTACTCCGCAAAAAAATCGAGAGAAATAAACAAATTCTTTTACAGAGTTCCTTGAATTGTTTACAGACAACAAAGTGTTTTTGTTAGATTAAGTTTTATTGCATTTTCTAATCAAGAAACTACTCACGTTCGTATGCCGAATCTGCTGTGAGCAACCAGCAGGTGGGCATCCAATTATATGAACATCAAGGGTGTTAGATTTTCGCAATCTGCTTTTGTTTTTTAGCTTGTTAATTCATTTTGGCAATGAAATTAACAAATACAGCAGTAATCCATCAAATTTACAGATGTGGTTTCTTATCTGCTAAAAATATCGTATAAGGTGATACCATGTTAGTAAATATTTGATAAATGCAAATAGCTTCATGGCGACTGTATTCGGAAACAAACTTTCCAACGAACTGCTGTAAATATTCTTATGTACTCGTATGGGTGCAAAAATGCAGTACGAGTACTTTTATTTTATTTATTTGCTTTACCTGGCAATAAAACCAAAGCAAAAATGCATTTGTAATTTATATATGTAGCACGACCAACTATGGCATACAATCTCAGCAATCTAAACAAGATCACAAATATGAAACGTGATATTAATATTCAATGAAGTGGGACACTTCGCAGTGTTTCAATGATTCACGCATTTTGTTTATTGCTGGCTGTTGCTTTCACAGATTTTAATTCATTATTTTTCTACGATGAAATTCTATGTATGTAAAATGCAAAATCCATTTTCATTTCGTTCATTCATCGAAGCGCTTATGCATTTATTCTTACGAAAATCAATTCCTTTTTTCTACCATATTTACTCACTTCACACACTTTAAAACGAAACTAGCAATAGCACACACACAGACACACACACATACACACACACATACACACAGATGCATTCTCATTTTCCAAAAGACACTATTGATGCATTAAATTATTGGATATTGTTGTTGATGCTGATGATGTTGCTGCTGCTGGTGGTGATGGGTGGCGATGGGTGGCGATGGGTGGTGATTTTTCTGCTGTTGCTAAGCGCAAAAGCAATGTTCGCCGAGATATATTTACTTAATTGTTATATCCCATTAGCAATAATTAATAATGAGTATAACTTTACACTCGCGCTACAAAGTTTAAATTAATTGAAAAGTGTTCCTGGTCAGTGTTGAAAAGTGCAATTGGAGAATGTGGGTAAAATCGTTGTGAAATAGCAATAGGTCGAACAATAGCATGACAGGGTTAGGAGCCTGGGGATTTCAGGAAGCGTCTGTTATCTAAACACTCCTAAATGAAAATGAAAATGAAAATTCAGCATTATTTCAGGGTTACCAACTATTCTCCGCCGAAATTAGGAAAATAGGAAATTCCTATTTTCTTCCGCCTTCGGGTTTAGTGAGAATTACATTTGTTATTTTGAAAAAATACCAAAAAAGGACCGCTTGGGTATTTTTAGCACTTATTTCCTGCATGGTGATATTGCTATATATTTTCAGGGTTAATTTCAATACATTTTTTGCCATATTTTGATGTATTGTTATAAAGTCGTAAAAATTTGTATAATATATGAGAAAATTTACCACAATTTAGAGAATAGGATACTGAATAAGACACACTCCAATAGAACAAAAATTACCAAGAATTTGGTCAATTTTCTTAGGCGCTGTTGGAATATTACATATATGTACGTGAGATATCTAGATAGCTAGACTATATCGTATATTTCAGAAAAAATCATTGTTTTCCAGAAATTTCCGTGTTTAAACATATCTTATATTATTACTAGCAGAATCAGTTGCCAAGCCGCGACTGACTTTGAGATTTCATACTTTGGCATATGTAATGCTTAAGGTCCGACAGACTTTCTTGGTGTAACCGATTACTTTCGTCTGACCAAAGAAAGAAAAATGAAATTAATTTATTTAATTTACCTTTAATTCCACAAAGGGCTCATAACTTTTTTCTACACCAGATAAAGCATTAAATAACGAATATTTCTGTGTATTTAATTCGAAATTTTTTTATTTTTTTCATTTCAAATCTAAATTATTCTTTAAATGTTCCCTACTACTTTCACTTATCAATTTTGTTTTATTGCTCCAAATTATTAAATTGTTTACATGTTGAATTGTTGATGTTGATGAGTCTTAATTTCTGCTCAAGTTTTTGTATTTGATTTAGTATCTTTTTATTTTCCTTATAAATTTAAAGTAGGAGATGAAATGTCGAAATGTAATAAATACATTTTTAATCATTTGTTTGATTATTTCTCTGTCTGTCTGTCTGTCTGTCTGTCTGTCACTTTTATTGTATTACTCTTACAAACAAAATATCTTCCGCCTTATGTGTGTATTTGTGCCTGTAGTTGTAGACATCTGTAACATATCGTGTAAGATATAAAAGGTTTTTTAAAATTTTGTAATTTGTTCCGTAACAAACAAGGGGGGACCTGCTCCCCGCTATCAACACTTTATTAGTGTATAGGAGCAGTTGACGACTACCAGCGGCAACTGTCAACAGCATACGTCAAACGTCACTTTTTATATAGCGAGATCACAAGTTCAAATAAACACACACAATATTTTCTCGGTTGAGCAAATACGGCAAAGCAAAACAAAACAAAACACAAAGTGCTTCTTTGGAAAGTTTTTGTTTTTGCTCTTTGTTATTTTTGTTACTGTTTGTTTTTTAGAAAAATTTTAGTTATAAAATATGAATTAAAATCGCTCTTGAAATCAGTCGGTATGTGATATTTCCAAACGCGCGACATTGAAACACATTGGAAGAAAAAGTTTAAAAGTTCAAACTTCTGTGAATCGCAAATAAGTGGAAATAATATACAATAATTGATTAATTGATTAATTGACAAAATATTAAAGTTTTATATTTTATAAATCATCGTCTTGCAATCTACATATGTTTCATTGTATTTTCAATAAAAAATAATAAAAAATATTTTTATAAATTAATTACTAAAGAAGCTATTAAAAGACTGAAGAAAAATTACATTGCAGCAAAATTCAAAAGGTTCGTAAACTTTAGAAACAAAATACATTACACCATGAGAAAAGTCAAACAAGTAAAATATGAAATGCTGGCTCAATGGTCATAGCCCATTCTGCCATACATTCTCTAATACCTATAGAAGGTCGCTGCTGCGTAGTTTGTAGTAAAAAAGTGGCCTAGGAAAAGCTTTTCACTTCGTCCTTCGGATTTAGTCCCTTCCATTCATGTACAAATGTAACACGCACAACAGGAGCGGATGCGAAACCTCGGCCTAGGCCCTCCACGGGCTGTTGTGGCATTGAAAGAAAAATCCCTTTAAAAGAAATTGGATGATGACGGGATACGTAAACTGAATGAAATTTGTTGAATTAATTTCATTAAAGTGTTTGAGTAGGTACAAAATATTGGCAGTTTTTGTTATGTTGTTAAAATGAGATTAATGAAACGCCCCTTAATTGTATGAAAAACAAAAACAATACTGTCGTTACTAAGTTTTTGATAATATACTCGTATATGGTAGTAAAGTGAAAATGAATTTATTCTGCGATAAGAAAATCTCTTCAATTATTTGCATTCAAAAGCTAATACAACAATTAAATTTTTTTTAAGTTAATTGTTATAATTTATCTCTAAAACTTTAATTTCGGCAAAGAAAGTACTGATTTTACTTATCCCATTTCAAAATTCTATCATATTGAAAAATAAGACAGTACTGCAGAGGGTTTTTAAAAACCTTCACCGATTTTTTGGAAATTCGTACAGGGAAGAAAATATAGCTCTATTTTTATGTCTATTAAATAGTTAATAAGTATACGAGTTAATTAATGGGGCAAAGAATTTCATGCACTAAAAAATGGAAAATATTCTCAGATGACATTCACTTAAAATTCGAAAATATGCACTGAAAACACCTCCATAAAATATGCAATTAAAAACAAATATTTTTTTTCAATTATTTATTAACCGTAAAAAAAAAATAAATATTGCACATGATCAACAAATAAAGGAGGAAAAAATTGATTTAAAACATAAAATATATTTATAAAAAACGACAAAAACATAACGTGAACATAAAAAGATGAATTTATGGAATATGGTTTAGAAAATTGCCAAAAATTTAAAAAATTTATTGAAACCGCCTAAAAATGGCTCATATCAAAGCAGACCATCAATTTTTTGCATTAACCAATATGTATGCAGGTATGAGTTAATTATGTAGAAATAAGTGTGTATGTGTGACGTGTTTGATATTGATTGATTTTGACTTCAAAGGTACACAGATGCACGCTGACTGAAGGAAATATTTCATCGTTGATGTGCCGCTTAAGAGTCTTTACCCTCAAAAATAAGCAAAATTAAACCGGGGTGCAAATTGGCTAAAACGTGGTATTCTGAGGAAAACTTGAATACACAATCGGATCGTGAAACCGAAAATAAATTTTACGTGTCTCGAGATTCCGCTGTATTTCTGAAGTTTACTTCTTTAGAATCGTTTTTATATTTACAAAGATATAAATGATGATCGTGGGAAAGCGAAAATTGTCATTGTATCAATCAAGTATGAAAAAATGAGGATGCATATGTGTGACGAAAAAATCGTAACGTAAACAAAAACTGCATCTGAGAGACAGCGAGCATGTAGACTTCACCGATACATGATAGGTAATACATATGCGCCCTCTATCAATCTATTAAAGAGTACTCTATCCCTTTATCGATTGATAGAGGGCGCTAGTTCGCATATGATTCATACTCATACTCGATTGATAGAAGGCGCTGCCCATCAGTTTCTATTCAAATTTGACATTTCAAACAAAAATTGTTTGTAATTTCTAGAGCTGAAAGAATGAGGGAGTACAGACTGAAAAAACAAACGCAAGTCGCAAACAAATGGCGATTATGTTACGATAAAATCGTAACGTAAACAAAACCTGCGGCTGAGAGACAGCGAGAATGTAGACTTTGTCGATAAGTGAAGGCCCAACCAAATTCAGATTCTGCTATCGTGCAAAAAAAAACGAAAATCAGCACCGAGAGATTGCGAGAGTGTAGACTTCGCAAGTAACTTGAAGCACAACAGAATTTGACTTTCATTGAAAAACAACTCGCAAAGACTAATACGTTCATTCAACACTCATGCTATTGAGTCCCGACGAAGGTCCCTAGATTATACAGCAGCAGGCAGTCCTTGAGGTAGCCCAATTCCCAGCTTCTCAACGAAAGAGAAGGGCAGAAGATATACTTGAAATTTGCCTGAAAATCTTTCCTCTGTGATGAGAGAATAACTCGCATCAGCACAACAAAACATAGACGAGATTTGCCAAGTTTCTAATCAAACTCATAACATACGCGAGTTCTCAGACCAACAAATGGCAAATTTTCCACCTGTTGAGATCATACAACCTGAATATTTTGATGATGATGATGATGATGATTATTATAATGATGATAATAATGATGATGATGGTGAGATCATAATTAAAATGATGTAGCAAATAAATTAGCATACTTTGGATGCACTCTGGTTTTTACAAGATTACTAAACCTAACCTGAACCCCCAAAACGCAAACGTCCTGAAGTAATCTCCTGTAGGGCGTTCTGTAGGTGAGAGAAGTTACTTTCTATAATTTTCTAGTTACGTAACCGAACGATTTCGTTTAAATTTGAATGACAAAAAACGTAACCGAGGCGGAACGGAAAGTCCAAGACGAGGCGAATATTTAGTAGTCACTAAAGTGAATATTCGTTACAACCCAAAATACTAGAAATATTTTCGTATATTTTTAAGACCAATTTGTACTAAGTAACTATAGTTACATTTACATCTATTTTAAAATTACTCATGATTATTGTGGCATAGAGCACGTGCTACATGACAGCAGCAACAGCACAGTCAATACAACAATAATTTGACTGGTGTAACAGCAAATGTTAACAAATGCCGTAAATTAGTGCAATTCGCATTTGAATTGACTTCGTTTTGATTTCAATATGACATTTCGGTGTCATAATTGAATTGTTCTGTTGTTGTTCTTTTATTGCTGTTACAGTTGCTGCCGAAAGTGGCAACACAATTAAACACACAATCGCAGACATAAATACTTATGTACACTATTTGTGTAAAAACAGAATTTCAAATAGAAAATATGTATTAGGTTTCTCGTTAATGTTCGTATGTATGTAATTAAATTATGTCCCACTTATTATTTAGAAATTTGTATCAAATTTTACAGCGCCTGTTGTTAAAACAAGCGACTTTTGCTGTTTGCGTTGTTTATTTGACATAAATCAATTGCTCACATATTTATGAATCTCAAATTAGTCTACGTGAACATATTGTTGCAATAGTAAACGTTATGAATGAAATTCAGTTTGGTTATACGATAAATAGTAAGTACTAGTAATTGATTTCATTTCTTAGTACACTTAATTACATAGATTTGTATTGCATTAATCACGGCTAGCAATAACTATTAAATAATACAAGCCGATTTGAATGAATAATCAATTAAAAGGAAATGTAGAAAAAAAACCTTAGGTACTTACGTACCTGGTACGCAGGGACATAAATTTTCTGATTTCGAAATCAATTGAAATCTTATGCAGATTGCATGGAATTTTCTCTGAACTATAGTACATAGCAGTAGCTTGAAATGGAATTTGTTCAAAAACACGGTACTCTCAAAAGAAATTTAGCTTATTAAAACCTCCATCGACCCCTTCGATTCATTGCTTGGCTTAAAATAGGCAAAATCTTTTAAAGAAATCATATAACATCATCAACATCATTGGCAGCTGCTGCAGAACTTACAGTGAGAATGACTGAAAACTTTAGAGTATAAGACAAGTAACAATTTGTAATTTGTAAATAATTTGTTGGTTTCATTTTAATTAAGAGCATTAAAAAAATTGTTTTAAAAAGTTTTGGAATTTTCGAATATTTCCAATTACTATAAATTTGTTAATCAAAATGTTAGGAAACTGATGATAGCTAATTACAATTAATTTTATTCTTTGACTACACACATTCTTGCAATTATAATTAAATGCTTAATTTCTTTTAATTACAGCTAATAAACAATACCTAATTTTTGGAATTTACTAAATCACTTTGAACGCTTAATAAAGTGGGAGAACGGAAAAATCACACAATCACAACAAAATAGTTCAAAATTACTCATCAATAAAATTCAATTCAATAACAACCCAGAACAACTACGACTATAAGTAAAAGACGCTAAACTATAAGGAATCCAAAAAAAGGAAATAAAATTAACTCAACTCGTAAATTATTTAATTATAAAATAAATATATTACAGTAAAGGTGAGTGCCATGTGTATAAACCCAATTATGTACAGCTGTCATATTAAGTATTTAATTATTCATACATATATATGCACATGTACATATCTATAGCATATGTATGTAATTTTATATTCAAAAATAACTACATTAGCGCCACTGTCACTGCTTCGGCGTTCGGTATGCAGTAGCAGCATGTGTTAATTTCTTTAATGACACTTAATAAATCTTTTATTTTTACGCTAAAAAGTATTAATTATTTGTTGTAATTATTATGAGATTATGAGTTAAATAAATGGCATTTATACACACATAATACATACACACACTACGAGTAAAAGTAAATTTACTCGTATAGAGTAAAGGGAAGAAGAGTGTGTGATAGTATTGACAAGCGGCACCTTTCTTTATTTAAAATTTTAATTGAAATGTAAATGTCGCTCAACGCAAATTTGTTTTTCATTGTTGCTGTTGCCGTTT
The DNA here is from genome assembly GCA_958295655.1 of Palloptera scutellata. NCBI lineage: Eukaryota > Metazoa > Arthropoda > Insecta > Diptera > Pallopteridae > Palloptera > Palloptera scutellata. Next base: position 1,360,120 of record OY282450.1, on the reverse strand, counting down.
TTATCGTTGCTACTAGTTACTACCGGTGCTGCTGCTGTCTTTGCTGTTATTGTCATTTGTGTCATTTTCAACTTAATTGGTTATATGGATTATAATTATTTTCATTATTTTTTTATAGTATGACATGCTTGCCCACGTAATGAGCTTGTTTAATTGTGAGAATGTGCGTTAAAGAATCAAAAAATCCTAGGCAGATAGTGAAAGAGACTTCAATATCCCAAGCGGATATTGGGAATGGTTTTGGCCAAAATTACATATAAAAAATACATTTCTTTTTTACCATATCTGTGTGTACATATTCGTTATGTCTCAGTAGAAGCTTGTAACTCAGTGTTTTCCTAATTGAAATTACGGCCATGTCATGAGTGCTAGAATCAGCTTAAAGTCCTTAAGCTCTTCTTAAAAATTATGGTCTTAATGGGGTAAGAAGCAACGGATAGCATAGTACACTGTAGTTATAGTTATTAATCTGAAATAACAAAATTAAGCCTATTTATTTCTATGTGCTCAGTTCAAATGTCAAAATATTTAAAATCAATAAATATTAAATCAAAGGGAGAAATTGCGCTTTTTCGTCGTTAATTTTTCCTCTAGATTCTTCTAGAAGGTGCAAGAGTAAAGAAAATACATTTACTTTATTGAAATAAGAAACTTTCAAAATAAAAAAACACACAAGATTCACCAATTCAAAACGCATTTTCATTACAATTATGAAGGAATTGTGGCGAAACAAGCCTAGACTATAACATTATGGTTGCATAATTTCAGTTAAACAAAAATCCCACGGTATGTACGGTATAGCCAAAGGACATTTATCGTTTGTGCAGCGCATAACTGTGCAGGATCTTTTTTTAATAACTTTTTTTTTTTTTTGTTATTAATGATAAGCTTCTCGTAGGGGAGAATTATACTGAAAAATGAAAAACATAAAATAAAAAATTGTATTATGAATTTCTGCAAAAGCCAAAATTAGGCAGCGACATTCCTTTATTACCCTGAAATTTTCATTTGCCAACTGCAAAATGGAGTAGTAGGGTAACCAGCAGCGCAGACCACATACACGTACACACGCACAAACACAGATATAGTACACACTACTCCTCTCCCTCTCAATAAATTTCGTGAAACCTTATAATTATGTTTTGGATGAGATACGAAAGTCTTTTGCATGATTTAAACATTGCATGACAATTGCATGAATTATGCTAATTTTTATTTCATAATTGCAGGATTATGCTAAATTCCTTTAGGCTAAATGGAATAATTTACTACAGGTTAGTTGGGATATGTGAAAGGTATGAAAATGAAATGAAGTGTACAATTTAAGCGTATTGCCGACCAAGCTTCTTAATTATTTAAGAACGTTCCTATTCATGTCGTGTCTGTGGAAAAAACCTACAGTTTTAAAGCGACTCCGAACAGCGAGAAAAGCTTTATTTTCTTGTCATGCAAAATAATTATTATTTAATATATTCGACCAGAGTGGTAGTCCACTTGTAAAACACCGGCATCACAGTGATTACTTTCTTTAAACATGCTTTATTTTTATCCACGTAAAGAGCGGACAACAGTTTTGTTAATATCTTTATATTTATTGATTTAGCATATGATCATTTTGAGCGTTCAGATCTTCTAGCACCAAAACAAATCAAAAACAAAATAGGAAAGGAGTGTTCCCCGAATAGGGAATGGTATTTGGTATACCAAGAAGTGTTCAAACTTTCGAGATATCAAATGTTAAAGAAGGTTAACAAGAACATATATTTTTAATTACTTAGGTGCACAAAATTAGGTACAAATGGGTATCGGGGAGTTTTGGGGGTCGCAAATTTATTTCTGACATTTATTTTATTATTATTTCAAATTTTTGCATCAAAAGGTGATCGGGGAGTTTTTTAAAAAGAAAATATAATAGGAATTGTCGTTGCGCTCAACCGAGCAGCTTTACCTTACAGTGCACCGTGTAAATAGTTTTCACATTTCACAAAAATAACAAACCCATTGCTCGGTTGCTGCAAGACTGTCATAAATCAAAAAAAATTTTCGTATTTGTCGTTATCAATGGTATGAAGTGGTCAGGCAAATTGTAATCTCGAAATTTATGTTTTTGGAGTTTTGACAGTCTTGCATCAAAGGAGCGACATATGTATGTATGTATGCACTTGTTTATATGTATTAGCGTATATATATGTATTACATGTATACATATACATTACACATATACCTACAAATAATTTAATAGCTCAACTTAGGAAAAAGTTTTGTAGATCTTACTTTCCATAACTCAATTGAAAATGATGGGACCACCTCTACTCACTTTATTCGTATGTGTCTGTGAAACCTTTTTCCCACCTGAGCCTCACGTTGTATGTATTTATGTATATAGTAAATACAGCCAATACGCACTTGGACTCAAATAGAAACAACGTGCTTCAAAGAACGAAGAGCACTTATGCAAGATACATCTATATTGAGATTCAACAGCTTTTTGAAAAATAAAACTCACCTGATGCCCTGTAACACTATAAGTTGAGCCTAAATCACGTGTCAAGAGCATATTTATTTTCGACTTCAAATGTTTTTACTGATTTCCCATGTCAGAGAAGGGTATGAAAAACGTAGGTGTGGCTTCAAAGCTATATACTATACTATATGCACGTAGAAATATAAACATGTTCATACATTTAGCTGCTGCATAACTAATTGGCTGACCATCCTCCTTTCGGGGAAAAATTTCCTCCGTGCTTCTGAAAGGGTGAAAGGCCTCTTTAAATGCTGCACCTCTCCTCTTTAAGAATACTCGCACATACTTATATGCAATTTAAATTTTAAATTACATAATTCCATGCAGCAGCGCATTTTCTGAAAGGTATTTTAATGTGATGAATGCAAAGTGGGAGGAAGAAGAGGAAAATATTCAACTAATCCAATCAAATTCTATAATCGAATTAAAAATAACGAAGACTTGATAAAAGCTAAACTCACAAATACGCATTTAAAAATTAAATTTACTATAAAGTGAATAACTATAAATAATTAGTTATATTGATTCATTTTGCTATGCGATTTTTGGTTAATATTGAATATTTAATAAATAATTTCTTAACTGTCTTTAAAGTGTCCTTAACATTTTATTTATAATCCTGAACATTTTTGTCTCCATACAGAAGGGATTTTAAAAGTTGGCAAGCCTAGGCCTACAACAAACCATTTTTCATTGTGCTCAAATCAAAAACCGAATTCACCTCTTCATCTTAATCTTCACCTCCTTTAACTCGCCCTTTTTCTACATACAGTTCCCCTAACGCATTGCAATAAATCTGTGGGATAAATTGTTGTTGCTGTATGTTTGTAAAGAAAGCGTAGCTGGGATTTATTTCGGCGCAAAAGATTTTTGTGTGTTTTTGTTTTTGGAATTTTTGTTAAATTCTTTTGTTTAATGTGGCACGTAGATAAACAAGCAACATGCAATATGTTCGTCGAATGCCAGCAACATTGAAATTAGCAACACAAACAGATAGAAACAACAACAATAAAGTGAGATATCTGTATTTTGTTAGTAGGCATTTTACATGTTCTTTCGAGATAATTGCAATAAATATCTAATTTCGGACTTTTGGAAGTTTCCTTTTTTGTCTTGCTGTTTCAAAATTCTATAGCTTCGTATATAATGAATACAAATGAGAGAATCAACACAAAATCTTGAGAATTAGATGGTTACAAAATGTTAGCAATTTCAAATTACATTTGCTTTTATCAAAGTTGTAAAATATGAAATAAATTCTTCTGCTTTATGCATAACATTGAAAATAAAAAATATAAGATTCTTGAATAGAATTCATCTTGAATTGTTATTGCAATTATTTTTGTAAAATTGTACTTTACCTAGTACCCACAATTCTATTGAACTTATTATGATTTAATGAATTTCAAACATAAAAAATTTTTGAAATTAGTTCCACATAAAATGAAGAGCGGAAAAGAATTCAACGAATGATATCGCTCTCAGCATTCGCACCAGCACAGAAAGCACTATTTCTCAAACCAACCCTATTTAAACATTAATTCAGCCCTGACAGCTTCTATAAAACCCTGACAGCTCCTATAAAATATCATCAGCCATCAACAATACTTTCAATTTCCTTTCTGAACAATAACATAATTAATTTCAAAATAATGGCTTAGTAGCAGGTAATTAATCCCAGCGAATGAGTTTTATGTGTATGAGTCTTTATGCTGTTTTGCACACTTGATCAGCTCATTTCTTCGGGGTAGTTCAAAAAATATAGAACCCTACAAAATACACACAAAATTTACCATGCAAAATGTACGGGTTTCAAATCCCGGGAAATGCAAATATCAAAAAGTAGAAAATACATTTTTTTTACACGCCAATATAGAAGAAATGGTAGGCAATGGCAATAGTAAAATTTTCCTTAGAAAGCTTTCCAACATTAAGAACATTAGAAGATAAACAAAGCAGTTACAAAGCAGAAACTGTATTTAATCCATCAAATAACAAAATCTTCATCAATGTGCATATCATGAGTTCTCCACGGCGGATGCGTTACATTTATCTACAATTGTATTTGGATGCTAAAGTAATGAAATTATTGTCTTGCTTATAATTTAATATCTACGTAGATATTAATCTTAGTGCATAATCAAATCTTTCCCATATCGACAATATCAAATTAATGCATTTAAAGCAATTTGTTTTTCTTATTTTTGCATCGAAAAGATTGAATGCATAATTACTTATTTGTAAACAATTAGTTTGCTTTTAAATCGAATTGATTACAACAATACAACACACACACACATACATTGTAATATGTACATATGTATGTACGGCATGGCATACAAGCAACTAATGAAGGCAAATTGTACATGCAATTGTACGCAGCATTAAAACAAAATTATAAGCACATTTTGTGTGCATTAAACTCCACACAAAATTCAATGGAAAAGTACATACACACACATACGCACAATCAGGCTAATACTTATATACATACAACATGCTAAAGTTTAATTAGTAGTCGTCGTTTCTGTTGGAGAATGTATGCAGTTGACATTAGATACACGTACAGAAAAACACGCATACATATGCATATCAATGCACTTCCATTAAACACACTAAAAACGATACAACATCCAAGTGTGCAGTAGTAGTGTGTGTACGTGTGCGTATTTACATTCACGTGTGTTTGTGCAATATACAATAAATTTTGCCATTTAGCATATTGCATTGGCAGCACATTAGCAATAATAACAAAAACAACAACAACAACAACAACAATCAGATGCATATACATTTGGCATCCTTCATTATGTAATCAACCATTCTCACACTCGCAGCCTTATACACAGACGCCCAGGCACAGGCAGGGTCACACGCACACACAAACACGCTGCAACAATTTTCCCATTTGTAGCTGTGCGCGAACGAAGTTGAATTCTTAAATCATTATTAAATAGTATTTGTTAGCAATTTTGTATTGGTATTGTTTTGGTTATAGTTTTTGCTGCTATTTCTGATATTATCATATCAGTAATAGCTTTAAGCAAGAGCAAGTGCACTTGTGACTAATTAGTTACATATAATAAACATACCTGTTTTCCCCCTTTTTGGGTGCCTTAAGTGTTGACGTATTGGTATCGCATTTATATTGCGTCTCAGTTCTCGTTTCAATATGTTTCCGTTCTGACTGAGAAATGGCGTTACTAATGTCCAATGCACCATATATCATAAGTATGTAGTATTATTGCATTACATATTAGTATTCCAAATGCGAAAAAAAACCAGTATTAATATTAACTCTTTAGAGTAAAGTGCTGGTTAAAGGGGTAACAGGTTAAAGGAGTAATATAAAATTACTCTACAATAGCAAAATATACGGCATTCAAGTTACCCACTCCATACTTGTTTACTCCGGCTTGACCGGTGACTCAAATATTTGTTACAGTTTTTCTTTTTTTTTTACTTTAGTTCTAAGCAAGAGAAAAGTTCAGTGAAAAGAGTTCCCAGCTTATTGCACTGGTCCTAAGGTGTCGCAAAAAAAAATAATTAAATAATTTAACTCCAGAGTGCACAATCTTAGTTCTAGAAGGGCTCACTCTCTACGGTAAACCATTACTTCTTACTCCGATGCCCAGCACTTTACTCCACCTAATTCCGCTTTTAGACTATGAGATCAGTCTTACGAAACTTTTTGATATTCTCTTTTGAAGTTTAGTATTGTTAAAGAACCAAACACGAACAAAGAGAAACGTCAAAAAGTTTCACCAAAATGCTGCCCCAGACATTTTGTCTATACGCCTGATATTTCTCTCTTCTTGCTAACGTTTGCCGAATTTCCATGAAACTAGTCTCATCATGTAAAAGCTGAATAAAGAGTGAATAATTATTATTAAAAATAAATCCACAAACATTAGAAGTCAAAAACCAAGGATTTCCATTTTCTATTCAAAGCTTTTCTTCAAACATTTTTCCATTTAAAAAAAAGTACAATATTCATACCTGCGTGGAACTGACTTGCAATTTTGTTTAAATGTAATAGCGCTTCGCTATTCGTAGTAAGCAACTTTGAAAAATGCTTTAGCTACATTAAGAATGTGGCTTATGTGTAGAAGTTCCACTTTTCTTTCTGCGTTCATTTTCCCCCCTTTTTTTCCTTTTGACTTACAGCGCACAAAATTTTAATGAGTGGAAATTGTTTCAAAATGTTAGCATTAATTTAAAGTTTCATGCTTACTTTATTACATTTTTATTTACACCTTCTCAATGCTTACAAGCGCACTCAAAAGAATAAATTGAAGTGAAGAAATTTTTCTAGTTTTTTGAGTGGAAGTTGTAGAAAATAACAAATGTTTCCTTGTGATTACTCGGTGTTGCTCATGAAATTTTAAATATGTATGAATGTTTACGCTACCGTTAAATGGCATTTGCAGTAACTTTAATTGCATAAACAGAAAACGAGCAGATAGATTGCCTTTACCATTGCCTGCCAAGTAGTAATAAAATTGTTTTCCAAATTTTTGTTTTTTGCCTGTGCCGAGATTTGAACCCGAACCCTCGGCGTAGCAGCTTAGCATACTTCCAACTACACCTCTGCGATCATCAAAATCAACTTTAAAAAAGATTAATTTTTGAGAATTCGGTTTCAAATCTTGATTATTTAATTTTCTTCTTCTCATCTGTCTTCATTTTGAATTCGCCAAGAACACTCTTAATCTGGAAAACAGAAAGTGCTTTAAATATTCGGTGATTTGGTTTGACTTCATTGCGCATTAAAATTCCCATACCTCAAACAAAGGTCCTTCCAATTCTTCATATTTTTATTTTCATTTCATTCGTACATAAATATCTACTTGTCTTTATTGCTGCCTTCTTTCTACTGCCAAGTAGAACAAACATTAAACTTGTTGGAATTTTATATATTACGCCTATTAAAGCGCCTCACGCTCTATACAAAATAAACAATACTATTCTGTACTCTTCTAACATAAATGAACCTCGGTTTATTTTATGATGACTTAGAAAATATTTCGGCTCTTTCGTGCGCTGCTCCGATTTGAAAAAAGTTCTAAAAATAATCGTTTGTAAAGAAAACATATTTTTTCTTTAGCATGTTTTGGAAAACATCACAAATAATGAAAATATTTCTAAATTTTGCTAGCCGACTGAAGGTGATAAACAGCTTTTTTTGTGAGGCGCTTTAATGTATTTGTTCTGTAAACATTTGATTAATTTACCATTTTCATCTGTTGTTATGATCAAATTTAGAACTTGTTTGCCAAAGATAAAACTTCAAAATAAATATAAATATTTACACATATGTATGTAGTTACATAATTGTTATTAAGTTCATTGAAGGTCAGGGTCTAAATAGAAGTAAGGAATAATAGAGAGTATTCTGGTTTCCAAACACGATTATGTAAATTTTAGATACAAAAAAGTGCGGAGGTTAATGTTTTAGTTTCAAATTTGTTTTTGCATGATACTTTAAAAATGTTGGTTGCAGAAGGCAATTACCATTTCCTGCGTACTGATCCCTCTACAATTTTTAGGTCCTTACCAAAAGAATAATATTATTATATTGTTAATTGCTTTACATAGACAAACCTCGATGGCTAAACATTGAACATTTTTTATTGCTCAACTTTTTCTATATTATTTCAAATTTATGCTTTAATAATGACAACAACAACTGCCAACAGCAAGGAGAAGAATAAGAAAATAAAAGCAGTTTTTCTCATATGGTCCGCTCATATTTTTATGACTGATAGTTTAAATCTTTTTTGAGCTTCGTTACTAGTTATGCCACACAACTTCGATTTGGGTTACTCATACTCCAGTAAATTTTTAGGACAACATTCAAGTTTTACTGCTAAACTTGACATTCTGAACGTACTTTTATAGGTAAATTTATAGCATGTTCAAATAAAAAGTTGTAAATAGCTGAGTGAACATAAAATTTAATACCATGCAATATCACGAAAAACTAAAAACACTTAAGTGTTTGAACACATATGTAAATACCTACTCGTATTTTTTAAGATGGCGATGATGATGCAATAAAAATTCATCTTCTTACAAGTACCTAGTAATATAGTTTTAATACGTAATTGATTGATCATATTCAATATTTTAATGACATTATCTTTAAAAAGTAAATGGCAGAAAGTGATTTATCGACCCAAATACAAATTTCATCCGCTTTTGTAAAATTTCTGTATTTTTTTGAATTTCCAAAATCCAAACTCTTAAAAAACCACTCTTTACAAGCAAAATTAATCAAATTAAATTAATTATAATTTTCAGCATTTTTTTAGATTTGTGATGTGTCTGCCGGTTTATATTTACCTAAATTTTTATAAACAATTAACAAATGTCGCTTACTGAACATCAAATTGTTGAGACTTATGTAACTTTTATTGTCATTTAACATTGCGTCGTTTAGCAACATATACATCCATACATACATACATAATATTTAAATGTAAATAAGAAATCTATCATTTGTTCTACCATATGTACATATTTTTGTTAAGTGTAAACAAGAGAATCTGTTTCTTTCCTCATGTATTCACGCACATCTTGTATTTTATGTACTCTATAAATATTAGACATAAACAAAATATTTGCATTTTTGAATCTTGAATCGCAAATTTGCGATTCAAGCGATTTTACACTTGGGCGCAAACATCATCGAAACATGGAAAACAAAACTGAAAAGAAGATAAATATTAAATATTAGTTTATTAAATAAGAATCGAACAAAAGATAAGTATATATCACGTCAGTCAGTCAGTCAAGTAAGAAAAAATAGTTACTATGAAATGCGAGTAGATAAAATAAAATCCCCTGTTAAATAACAGCTTAATGCAATATGCTCGTAAAAGAAACAATTTTGTTTACTTGGTGGCAAGTTAATTAGTGCTGCCTCTGTCTGTCTGTCTGTCTGCCACCTCGCAAACTGAACAAATGAGAATATTGTCACAGCTGTTACGCAGCTAACCCTATTTTCCTTGCACCCTAATCACCCGCCACCCACGTACCCACATCAAATATTTTCTCTGAAATGCTAAATTTTATATTGTGCCTGGAAAGAAGTGAAGCCGACGAAGAAGAAGAAAATCGCGACGTCACTTATCTCAATTCATTAATCATATTTGAAAAGTTAAGTGTAGTCTAGTTTAGTGTAGCGCATAACATGATTTTACTTAGGCTAATTGTGACTTAAATTTGAATTAATATTACATTATCGTTTTTCATAACTTTTCATAAATTTTCATGGAGCATAAGGTGAACAAATCTGGTATTTTCCGAAAGTTTATCAAAAAAAATTCTACCAGACATAACTTAAAACAAAATGTTTATGCTTTCTTCCTAAAACGTAAATGACTAATTTGTTTCGGAAATAGCTTACAGCGTCTTTTGTCATTCTTATTTGTGGTTTGCAGTGAAATTAAGAGATTAATTTCGAAAAGATTGTAAATTATTGTGGGCCAGGGGTAAGAGAATTTGCGTCATATTCTATCAAATATAATTATTTTATTGCTATATTTCTCCAGAGTAAAATTAGTCATAATTTTTTAACAGCTTTCGTAGATGTGCTGTTCTGATAAGGAATAAGGTACATATTTATGTTTCTGAATCAGCTGAGCTATTCACACTTTGGTTTATTATAAGTGCTTGACTCATCAATAGCTAAGCTTCTTTCTTATTCTTACATATCTATGCATCGTTTAGCTTGAACTCGGAAAATCCCTCCAGTTTTCGGAGATATATTGCACATGTGATTTTTACAATCTGTTGTCATAAACTAAGTACTCATAATGTACTCGTATCAGAGAGATTTAGGCAAAATGCTGTGCACTATTCCATAGCTAAAGGATCAGTTCAATTTAATTGAATTTAAATTAGGTTTTATTAACGTGATCCTTGATATGGGATAATGACTTATCACTTATTTACTAACAAACTTCATTTGTCGTATGCATGAACTTAGTAAATTCATTGAAGTTTGGTAACTCTTACTTTCACATTGTAGTCACTAAAGGAGATACTCATTTTACTGCAGTCAAATCTTTGAAAGGAGGTCTTCGGAGTTAGTGAAATTATAAGGAGGCCAACTATTGTTTCCAATTCTGCATGTGAGTATACTAGATGCAGGATAGGTTCATAGGATAGCGAATGCTTGTTACGTAACACTCTATATTCTGCTGAAGGCTTTTAATATAAATTAATTGTTTTGTTAACTTTATACACTGGAATAATAATCAATCTTCATTTTGAATAACATACGAAACAGTGATATGAAGAGACGATACTAAAACGAAGGAAAGTTTCGAAAAACTTTTCGATGGTGGATGATTTTAGGTAGTCCGCAAGTTGTTGTGACAGCATGTCTTGCCTAGCCAGCACTGAGCAACTCTAAAACTAATCGCATATGGTAACACAGTACGTCAAATACTCATATTCATTGAGCTTACCAAAATCTTCACTCATGTTGCACAATTTAATCCATCTACCTTTTTGTGGAACTTAAAAATTCTTTCTACAAAAAATTTTAAAATTCACTTCATTTTCACGGAAATTTCATATGAGAGAGTGTACTCATATTTCATTGTGTTGGCACTGTTTCACTGTCTCACTTGAGCATAATATCCACTTGCAGCATAATAAAAGCCTTTAATAAAGATGAAGAAATTTGCAAGTACAAAAATACCAAGATGCTAAGCAAGTAGAGTAAAGAAAAAATATTTTTGTATTTATTTTTTTTTGGCTTCTTTTAAGAATCATAAGCATACACTTGCTGCGGCTCGCAACTAGACAAGTTTCAGCCTCCATCTCAACTAATATTATACCGCCAACGGTGGCGCTGCCAGCACTTTACTGGATTCTCATTCCTGAATGCTGCCATTGGAGGATGGCTGTTTGGCCTCATCGGCAATAGTACAAGCAAGTCATTTAAGCTAAGCCTTCTCTCGTTAGACATCATCAAAAGAAGTTGCGCCATCAATTTTCATTAAGCTAAAATGCAAAATACATTCAAAATATAAACACATACATACTTACTCACACTTAAACTTACACATAGGTACTTCCCTGCAACTAACAGTAGACCATTATGCGCATGTTTCTAGGAATATTTCTAGTCCACGCATGCTAGTACACAGATTAATGCTAGACATGTCCTGTTTGATGTTGTTCTTATTAACATCACACAAATCAAACAAATCAGGAGCACAAATACTTACCGAATAGTTTATATTTAATCGAAAAAACTGAGCATAATACTACTCGATTGATCGAGCAATCAATCATTGCTAGCATAAGCGCGCGCTTACCATCTGAGCTATACACTGACTCGTAAAAGCAGCGGCAAATCTGCGAAGAGCAGATCTTTTTTGTTTTGCTTCGCTCACTACTTTACAACATATATTGCTTTTAAAACTATCGTACGCGCAATGCTCACGTAGATTACATAATATGAACTATGCTCCAAAATCCATAGCCACTCCATGAAATTTAATAAGTAATTTATTTGTTAAAAAAATAAAAATATTAATAAAAAAAATATATATATGTAAAGACAGTGCAGGACTAGTACTGGTACTATCCAATCACAAGCCTGTATACAAATAACTACTCTTTTATCATATGTTTGCACCAGACATGTAACCAATTATGGTCCACCGCTATCTAATATAATACCTACTAGTATAAGACTAGTCAGGTTGGTTATATTTATGTATGTATGTATGTATGTATGTATGTATGTATGTATGTATGTATGTATGTATGTATGTATGTATGTATGTATGTATATATGAAATCCAACCAAGATAAAAAGAATTTTATTATTGCCAGCAACTACAAGCTGAAATATATTTCATCGCCAGTATTGCAGTTAACGTAACAACAACAACGAACACAATAAATAGTACTCCTAATAACAACAATGTGCCCCAGTAGGAGTAGGAAATTTACGATATTTCAACTTTTCTTCTTCATATCTTGTTTTGTTTTTGTTTTTGGCAAACTTTTAAGCCAAATTTTTTGTGCATTATTTAAGAGCATAAACATGGCTAAGTTGAAAGGTTTAAAAGGTAGAAATAATAATGGCGTTTTCATAATTCTACTGCCACTTTCATCTTCTGCTGCTTCTATTTCTCCGTTATGTTGGCCACTAAGGCTTCAATGAACTCAAAAGGTAGTCGAAAATATAGCATAACTACTCCTTAGACTATAGAGAATGGCACTAATCTAAGTGGATGAATGACGAATAAATTTAATAAACATAGGCAAATGTGGTTTCCATTTAATATTGTTTCAGTTTCTACAACGATACTTATGGTAAAGGAAGCAGAAAGCAGCATTTAAATATTTTGGCCTGTTAAGACATTGCAATATTTTGCATATTTTTATTTCCATTATTTTTATGCAAACCAATTTTAGTGCAAGTTTTTGCTATTTAATATAATTTAATTTATTGCACCAAATTTTAGCATTAAAAGCTAAAAATTTATAGAGAAGCAGTTTTTGAATTGCGGGGTTTACATAACGAAGCAGTAAGCTTCTATTTTCTATTTATATTTTTTATTTGATTTTATAATAATAAATAATCTTTCCGGTATACATATTACTAATAATAACAATTTAAGGAGGTACAATTATTTAGTTAAAATTCAGACAATCAAATTTTGCTATCAAAAGTTTTCTTAAAACCATGAAAGGACAGGTTACTAATATGGTGTCAGTGGCTTAGGTGCTTAGAGCATTTGCTGACGATATCTCCAAGTATCGGCCTAGACCCTCCCTGAACTATTGTGTCGGAAATAAATTTGCTTGTTGGGCTATGAGTTTTTAGTGACCAATTTATCTATGTAATGATATTTATTTAAATAGCAATTAAAGTGGTGTAAGAAATATTTCACCCCATCTCAAAAATTTATGTTAACTAACTAGCATGTTAACTAAATAGTACCGCCCTATAAATCTGCTGAATGGATATGAAATGCACAAGTTTTTGCAAACCTACATTTTTATTTCACACTCTTCTCCCAACCCAATCTTCAACACATTCTCAATCACTACTACATACTACAATCTAGTAACCACAAACATGCATTCACTAGAAGTGAGAGAAATATATATATATCTATGTTACAAAACTGACATAAATCTAATACTTAAACTTTAATTCTATGTATTAATTTAATAAAAATTGTATTCGCTTGGCAGACGACAGCTTTCATGTCGTTGCTGTTGTTAGTGGCATCGGTTGGATGGGTTTAATGGAGAAAATTATTAGTATTTAGTTACTAATGCATACAGAATTTACTTGGGAAAAGGGAAAGAATACAGCAAATTCTAAGTGAATGTGTAATTTAAGTAGTAAGGAAATAAGGAATTAGCAAACGAAGTTTTTCAATAAATAATTTTTTTCCAAAATTATTGTATATTTGTTAGGAAAAATTGTTACTCCTCTTGACAACATACTCATATAAAACATGTAAGATCGTGCATATTATGCTTGCAGTGGTTAACAATTGAATTGAACTGATTTATGCTAAATCCAAATTGACAATAAATCTGATTGCTAATGCACATGGAAAACTATTTCATACATACTCGTATACTAATGTAAATGTTTTGATGGTGCATTGCAACCCAATGGCAAAAAATGTATACTGAAGCAAAAAGAATTTAAACTGCGAAACCACGAATGGAGATTGCTGTAAAAAAATGTTGCAGTCAAAACTTCTATCTACGATTTTATTGCACCATCAGGAATTATTCTTTTCGTTGGGTTATTACCATATATACCAAGTGCAAAACTGGCCTTTATTAGCATTTCATTGGAATCGCTTCGTCAGCGCTGTAAAAGTTGAATATAAACCCATTTAAAATTTGTACCCCTCTCTCGCACTCTCGGCGTTGAGTAAAGCAAGCGCTACCAAAAACTTTCTGAAAGCCTTCTCTTCTCATTGGGTGATATCTTACATGTGACCGTGTATGTAGATGCATGCTGAGGTACAGAACATTATAATTTCAAATTAGATATGTGTGTGTACATAGTTGCATATGTATTATTGGCACACAATTAATGATAATATGCAAATACATATACCGTCTCGCAAATTTGTAAATATATATCTGCTGCATATTCATGACATATTCATGTTGTTGCTGTTATTATTCAGGATAACAAATTCTGATAATTTTATATTACCAAAGTTGATTTATATAAGCTGCAAGAATGTAGAACTAATTACGGTAGATTGAATTGGCTTTGTAAGGCACACCGAAGATCTATAAATTTATTGAATTTGTTAAGGTAAAACAAAATATGCTATATTTGACAATGTTTACCCATCTTTTCAAAGCATAATAACTAATTCGTATGTATTTGGAAAAGCAATACCTCAAAGGATTTCTACGCTTTCTTAATACTTAATTAATTCACCAACAAGTTGATTTAGGTTTCCTGATTTTGCTTCATTCTCTATGGGGTAAATCGTTGACATATGGCAGCATACACAAGTGAAGCAATTTCTTTTTATAAAGTCTAGTAATATTTAGCATTTTGATGGTAACATACTCCCACTTTAGAGCTTATTATTGCAAATACGAAATCCGAAGCAAATTATTTGTAAAATGAAAGTGTATGAAATGGAGAGATTGGCTCCTACTGCCCTTCCACCTTGTGATAAGCATTGTTCCTACTATATTAACTTTATTGTCGATCATACTACTGTGGGCAAAAAGTAGTAAGACTTTGTTCATAATTTCAAATTTTTTTATTCATTCTTCCAAATCTATTTCGTCCCCTTCAAAGTAATCCCCCCCGGCCCTAATACACTTGTGCCAACGTTTTTTCCAATTCTCGAAACAGTTGTTAAAGTCAATTTCCGGAATAGCCTTCAATGCGCTTAGCGATTCATGTTTAATGTCTTCAATTGACTCAAAACGGTGTCCACGAAGCGGTTTTTTTGAGTTTAGAAAATAGCCAAGAGTCACACGGTGCTAAGTCAGGCGAATAGGGTGGTTGCGGAACGATATCAGTCGAATTTTTCGCAAAATGGTCTCGTAAAACCAATGCAGTGATTTTGGAACCAATCGTGCATTCACTCTTCTTAGGCCCAAATGATGTTTTAAAATGGTTTTCACTGATCCTTCCGATATTCCAACGATGCCAGTAAGGTCTCTGTTAAGGACTGTTAATCGTCGATTCTCGAGCACCAATTCCTTGATTTTATTGACGTGTTGATCATCAGTTGATATTGATGGCCGTCCTGGACGTGGTTCGTCGTCAACGCGTTCTCGACCATCTTTGAACAATTTGTACCAATCAAAAACACTTGCTCGCGACATACTATACAATTATCACCGAATTTGATTCCGCACACAAAATTTAATGGAACTTCTTTGTTGAATAATTTCACTCATTGTGAAAATCGCCGAATGCACTTTTTGTACTTTAGAAAGACAAGCGTACACTAAACACTAATGATTATTTTGATGTGACATTTGGCACAGATGTCACCGACAGTCATACCAACCTTAAAAAAATAATATTTTGATGAATGGGTTTCCGCGCGAAATTTAAATTAAAAAGTCTTACTACTTTTTGCCCACAGTAGTATTTAGTAGAATTAAGTAAATAGTGATTGTTCAAATTTATTGATCAATTCCATCTACCAATTAATATTTAAGTTAATTTTTTAAAGTGATTTCAATAAAATCAAGACTTATAAATTTAGATTTTATGGTCTCTTTCCGAATCAAAATAAATATCTTTTTTCAGTTACTCAGAAGTAAAACAAATTCAATTGGTTAATCAACATCAGCATTATAAAAGTACTATGTAGAGATAAACAGTGTCAAATTCTTTATATATATATCTAGGGGTCGGCGATAACATACCCTAGCATTACCCTATTCATAATCCATGTTTATCCTGTTTCCCTGTTGTCCTTTCTATTTGTTGTTTGCTTGTTGAATAAAATCTTAACTCATTCACAATACACAAGATGTTGCAGCTATGTACATACATAAATACATAGCTAACTAGCTGTTTGTTCTACTTATCAAATAACTCATAACATCCACAGGAACTTCTGCTTCTATAGCTTCTTCACAGCCTTTTCCTCCTACCTTTCCACAATAATTTAAACCTAAATGATAGTGTAAGCTGAAACAGAAGCGGAGCCCAACAATGACAAGTTACAATTTTGTTGTTGTTGCTTGCCAATCAAGTTTATTCCATATACACAATTACTATGGTGACTACTACTACCGTTGATGATGAACGATTTTGGGCACAACATGTATTCATGCATACATACACGAACACATAAAGAAGAGTAGCAACGGCAACGGTAACAGCAAGAGCAACAGGAATACAAACATGAAGAGTATGTACGAGCAACATGACGATACTTTATGTTGTTATGTTAAAATGTCTGTTGCTCTTGTTGCTGCTACATTTGAAATAAATTTGTTGAAATGCTGCCAACATTGCTACTGCTGCAATTATATTGTGATGCTATTACTTCGACATAATCTAATGATTATAACAACATGTTTGTTATTGTTCTTGTACTTAATATGGAAATGATTCTTGGAAACTTTTTTGAAAATTTCTATGATTTAAATTGTAGCTGCTATTTCCGTTACATTGTTGTAGATGTTGCTGTTGTTGTAACATAAACAAATGACACTGTAAATGTCGCAATGCAACAGCTGGAAGCACCAACTCATTAGCAATTTTTGGGTTAAATAATATTCTTTTAAGCAACAACAACAACCAAACGCAAAATATCTTAAGGCGCAAAAGAATTTCCTGCTTGTGGATTTTTTTGCAAAAAGAAAAAAATTCATAAACGTTAATAAATAAGCTATATATATCTATATATTTGG
Organism: Palloptera scutellata; assembly: GCA_958295655.1. NCBI lineage: Eukaryota > Metazoa > Arthropoda > Insecta > Diptera > Pallopteridae > Palloptera > Palloptera scutellata. The sequence goes on along the minus strand of OY282450.1, from coordinate 1,342,683 downwards.
ATTTTAACAAAACACTAACACTAAAAAACTGAAACTAAAATGCTAAAAATTCCAGTTACGAATTGAAGTAATTTTTTCTACTTGTTTTTTTTTAAATATTGCATACTTTTCAGCATTTTTATTCGCTATTGAAATTCTCTTTAGTCTCGTTTCTTTGGTTTTCAAATCCCGCCCACGAATGTTCTTCTTTTTTCTACCATTTTATATTTTGTGCACTTCATAAACATTCACCTTTGGCACAGCAATTTAACTGAAATTGCTTTAACAATTTTTACATGTTTTTAAATCTATGTTTTACATAGTGATTTATATACATATGTAAGTATGTGTGATTCTGTGCATACTAAATCGTTTAGCTGTCAACATCCTTGCACAGGGATATCGATGCATTCGTATAGATGGCACAAAACCACATACAAAAATGCGCGCTCAACTCTGTTGTTGCTTTCTTCCTACACTCCCGTCTCTCTCTATATCTCTCTCTCTCTCTCCCTCCCATGCCCATCATTGTTCTGCTTTATTTCCTTATCGGCACTTTTCAATATCAGTTCAATAGTTAGACTGAATCGTGATCGTAAGCGGTAAAGTAAACAAGAGATTTTTTGCTGTTGTCATTGTAACTACTCTTCGCTTAGATTCATAATACACATGAATCTGGTACCCTTTTTTAATATTTATGCAGTGTCTAAACATCATAATGAACTTTGCCACAATTTTTATTTTTTTTATTGTGTATTTGACTATAGAACTTTATTTCCTTTGGTGCTACAAATTTAATTTCGGATATTCAACTTCTTAGTTGTGCTCGCACTCCATATTAATCGATTATCTTTTACGGAAAATAGCTTAAGGTGGTAGTTCACAACTTCTAGATCCTATCCTCAACTCTTTCCCTTACCTTCTCCAATGACCATCTGGTAATGATCCCAATATATTCGTTTGATGTATAAGCGTTGAAGAAAGCATTGCAGTTTCTAATTCTACCAGGTAAGGTAAAACGGTCGTCAGAAATTTTGGAATAAGTATTTCATCATTTTCTGGATGAAATATTTTAGCACTATCTTTTTTAACCATACGAGGATATTCACATTGTTTGTATTTCTTATATACTCTAATTTGCCATTTCCAGTCTCAAAAAGCAGACATTTTTCTACCACAAATTTCAAAATACTTGCGCTACATTAACTCCATCTTAATCCACACAACAACTACCAACTACCAACACACAATTACATGCACACAGTATACACTATACTCCAGACACCAAAATATACAATGACATTGAAATGGAAAATGAAATTGAAAATATAACAAGGAAAAGCGGAAAACAAGAATTGTAGTGGAAATTAAAGCAAAACGAAATATCTTGCAACAATTTATGACACACGTTAGTTTCTTTCGAGTATTTGAGTGTGCGTGTCTGCGTGTGTCTCCATGAATTTCTATTGATATATGTAAGTGCGTGCTGGAGGCATAATAAAGCACCATTGAAAGCCTGATTGCGATTCAATTTCGATATGTCTTAATTCAATCAAAAAAATTTAGAAAATTTGATTTACTTAACCCCAAAAGCAGGGAGTAAATACGCCCAGAGGAGCAGTGCAGGTGGTGTCAAAAATGTATTAGATCATGTCAGCTGCAAAAAATATTGCTGATAAGTACGAGTATATCGATTTCACAAATTCTAAAAAATTCGCCCACTCGTTCTCACTCTTTTCCTATCCTTCCCTGTCTCTTTCCCCGCAACACATAATTCGCATTTAAGTTTTTGCTTCCAAATTTTAGCTTTCTGGAGATTTTTTTGTTCTGAATGTGAACAAAGTATGTGATAAAAAACAACAACCAGCAAATAAAGAATATCAAATTTCACCACAACAAAGTGTAATTAAAAAATTGCAACATGAAGAAGAAATGGCAATAGTGGAAGAAGAAGAAGAAGAACACCACTTCAAGCACCACAACAAACAAACTTAATTAATTCTATACAAAAGGACGACGAGTGCAACGTGACCGCTGGCACAACAGGCATCAGCTACAACAAATGCAACAGCAGCAGCGGCCTTTTATCGTCCACACGCCACGTCCGTTCGCTCTCTCTATGTATGTAATTTGTATTTGTTGCAGAAACAGAAAAACAAACACAAATGGGAAAAATTACAAAACAGAAACAAGAAAAAGCAGAAGCATTTTTTTACATTCAACAATTAAGTGACAACACTGCTGCACCTGGCCAATTGACAAAAGTAACCAGTAGCAGCAACAGCTAGCGCAACAATTTCTGTTTCTGGCCGACAGTGGTTAAAAAAAAATTCAGGAATTTCAATAATCAATTTGAAAATAATTATGGCGGCAAGTAAGACACAATAATAAGTTTTTGATAATTTCCGGTTAATTGAGCACCGCTTAATTGAGTTGTGGCAGATATTTTGTGACTTTTCAAAAATATACGTCAAATTCTCGGTTTGTTATATTTTGCAATTTATAATTGTAGAGTATTAGTAAATATATTTTAAAAGATTCCAGAAATTTGTTGTTTCTTTATATTTTTTAATTATGTCAAACAAGTATTAGGCGAATTATTCAATGTATGGTTTCTAAAACCACAAAATTTAATCACTCCCATAGTGATAGCACCACACTGTACTGTGCTACTATGTGCATACATATTGTTGTTATAGCTGCCGCTGCTGCTTGCATCAACTTTAAATTAGTTAGTTATATTCACATTGACCAACAACAACGAAAAAAATACAACAAGAGAACAATGCAGCATCAGCAGCTACACGTATTCACTGCTATGTTGTTGTTGGTTGATGGTGGTGGGGAGTTGGTGGTATATTGTCAGCATGTTGACCCGGTGTTAGTTGCTGGCTGCTTGATCAAATTACCAGCACTGTGGCGCCAACATAAACTTAATGTAAAACAATTTTTTTTATTTTCTTTTTGCGTCTGTTTTAATTCTTGTTGTTATTTAAGTTATCTGTGTTTGGTGGTATTGGTGAATCAATGAGAAGAGTAGTGGGTGCAGCAACATTGGCTTCCTGCTTGCCTGCCCCCTTGCCTGAATGCATACACGTATTTTAAGATTACAAAAAGTGTTCAATTGTTGAAGCAGTTTGGTTGTGTGTTAACTTTTAGAGGTGGTAATATATACACATCGGCAACAGTTCCACCATCAAAAACAGCAGCAATAACAACACTTTTCTTTTCAATAGAGGAAGCACATTCATTCTTTTATATCTCTTGCATAGAAGCGTGAAATCAATGCATGTGAAATATGTAAAGTTTTGTTTGTATTTTATAAATGAATATAAATTCAATAATTGAGCTAATTGAGCTTGTGGTGATACAATGTCATTCTTCAATGGGTCCCATGGGTTACAAGTAATCTTGGATGTTTTATTCCATTTAAACTGACTTTCATTGTGAATGAAGTAAAGAGTTTGCACCACATTTATACTCGTATTTTCATAAATGATTTATGAAAGGGCCTGTGAAATGATATTCTGATATCCTCTTCTGATTGCTATTTTCTTTATTAGAGTAAGTGCTTAGCTCTTGTTGTCGGTGGATACTGGTTGCTTTCACATATGTTCTTAATATCTAGTCTTTCGCCCATACATAAATACATGCACAAGTATCAATATAATGTGTATTTTTAGGTACTAAAAATGAGTCTTTTGGCTCCACTCTTTCTTGTTAATAAATATAACATCATATCATCTCTGGGGAAAAGTCTTACCCACCCTATTCCTAATATGATTTACTAGAACTCTCCATCGCTACTCCAGCATCATTGTATATTTCCTATCAACCATTCTCTGATCCTTTGTATTTAGGCGCCGTATATTAAAAAATGGTATGCCATAATGTATGAGTTTCAATTTTGGTTATCCCTGGTAGACTACTACAGAGTAAGTAAGTTGGAATCAGGAGTTGTTCCCAGATATTTGTCACTTAGATTTATTGTCTGCAGATTTTCTTTCCTAGTGAAAATTTCTAAGATCCACAAATTACTTAGAATTTAGAAGTGTGTTGTCTTCACATGCATATACATAGAATGAATAATCCTCACAAGACTTAGTCTTTTTTCGTCATCGGCAAAAATCATCACATCTCAGAATCATTAACTTAACAGTTTAAAAAGAAATATAATTTACTAAATTTGAAAAATTTGCCAATTACAAAAAGATTAGAACAACTATTGTACTTAGTAGTTGGGAAAAAGAAGAGTATGAAAGTAAGAAACTTTAACATTGGCAATTTTTCACTTTATACTTACTTTAAGCCACTATGAAAATAAATTGCAAAATTGTTCGAAATGTTTTAAGCGTGGTCATGGCGTGACACTGCAGCAACTTCAGCCACTAAGCGCCCAGCTAACTAAACCAAGAAGAAGCAGCAGAAGATGTTGATGACGATGATGACGATGATGATCAGGAAAGAAATATGTATGTACAGCATGAAGAGGACAGCATGAAAAAGTATAAGAAAATTAAATAAATGAAAGCAATTGAAACTTAAACCCTTTTCATAAAAAATTATACCAAAACTTTGAAAGGAGTTTGTTTCCTTTTACAGCTGCTTGTGCTTCTTGCTTATTTCTAGTTTGTATAGAATTAAACTTAAGTATTGTGACTAGGAGGAGGAGATAAATACCAATGGAAAAAAGGGAGAAAGCAGGGAACGCTGGAAAATTTTTTTAAATATCTAAAGGATGATGGTGGTAAGTGCGGAGAGCAGAAGAGTTCTGCTGGGGATAGTATGATAAGCTTATTAAAAATAATAAAAAAAAAATGTTTTTAAGTTCATGTAGTTTTAGCGATGCTTTGATAAATGGCCCGCATTTAATAGATACAATTTGACACAACCTTTTATTCGCTCACTTTTACTTCACTTAAACAATAAACAATTAAAAACTTCATTTGAACTGACACATTTACGTCGAACACTTAAACAACTTCATATCAGCAATAAATTTTCTTCTACTTGCCCCTTCTTGAGTATAATGGAAAGTTAATAGAATTTGACCATTGCTACCTTTGAAGCATTCGTGTAGCATTGCATCTAACTTTTGTGTATGTGTGTCCGTGTATGTGTGTTGACTTATATACTCGTACACACTCAAACTCTTGAGAAGTTGAACAACGTGCGAGCATTTCTTTTAATTCAGCGAAAAAGTTTTGCCACAATAGAAAATGCATACAACAAAATATAGAAATACAAAATAAATGCTAAAAGTTGCAAAAGCAAGCAAAATTAAGGTAAAAGAAACAGAAATTAGTTTCGAAAATACATTTTTCATTTGTAGTTTAGGAAAAAATAGAAAAAAGTTCGTGAAGCGTTAGTAAGCTCATATAAACTTTAAGCAATTGCCAGTGAAACAAGTGCACGAGAGTAAAATAGAAAATTCCAGCAATGAAGAAATAATGAAGAAAAAGTTCAACAACACATAAGAGCCGCTAAGAACTGATTAAAATGCATAAGCAAAAAAAGCAATGAGAAGTTTCCCACTCTAAGCGCTAAGATAATTAGAAAAAAGCAAAAAAGTGCTACTATGTATGTATTCCACATCCGTGGGCGTACAACTTGTCATTCGTTACGTAAAAGTGAGTATTTTCTAAATATGAATTTTTATGAATTAACTACGAGTAAGGTCACGATTAGTACAGATTTTGAATTTTATTGAAATAAGAATAAACGCTAAAGTGACACCTGCTGATCCAAAGTAGAATCCTTAAGTCAACGAGAAATTTGCAGCCTCTCGTCGTAGACTCAGAATCATTGTGTGGTAAATAGGTAAATAAGAGAAAGAACATAGAAAGAGTCTAGATTAAAACAGAATATGCACCTTCTGATACCTCAATGTTTCAAACTTTTGTTAAATAACGCAATATTAAGCATGGGATATAACAGAGAGATGCACATTGTCTCAGGCCAAACATGTGCTTTAGCTCGGATACGCAAAAGCATTTTATAGTTTTAATTATTGTTGCTTCGTAACACTACTGTTGTCGTATAGTGCTATTTCATCACCACATATGCTAAGGTGCAAAATACTAACGTAGCCTATCAAACCTCAATCAAATATTATTGTGAATTCAGATTTAATCTGATATATAGTTTTAAATTTTTAATTTGATGTTGGGTCATATAAAAAGTAGTCCAATTATTTGAAACGAATACATGTTTGAAAGGCGGCATTTCAGGTTACATTTCGTGTGGAGACAGTTGTGTAACTAGTCGCTGGTGTAAAAAGATACATTGGTAAAAAAAAATGGAAAGGTAAAATCGCTGCGAAATCATACCGAAATATTTGTGCGGTTTATGATGAGGATGCTGCGAGTGAACGCCGGAACCAGGAATGGTTTGCTCCATTCCGTTCCGGAAACTTCGATATCAAAGATGGACCTCGCTCTGGTCGGCCAGTTACTGCGAAAGCCGATGCAAATTTACAACAGATGGAGCAAGCTTTCAAACATGTGTTCGTTTAACATAATCGTACTAGTGTTGCCAGATTTATGAGTACCAGAAAACTTATTTAAATAAAATAAATATTTTCAAATTAACTTTTTTACAGAAATTTAATAGTGACTGCACCTTAACAATATCAAAACTAAACTGTTCAATTAAAAATCTAATCGCATCTCTTTCAGAACTATTTTCTATCTCGTATATCACAAGCACTTACTACACAAGTACTTTACTGCTTCTAGACAAGACGACACTGTCTTAAGACAAATGTCATTGTGGCTGTAAAATTTTGTCGTTTTCAAAAAATATTTTTCATGTTTATTTCTCAAAAAATAATCCGATGCACTCAAATATAAATGTGTCACGACAAAATCCATTTACAATTAGAAACAATCCTAAAAAAAAGAATGAGACACTCGAAGTCACAAGACAAAGTCTTAATACAATGTTTTTGAAGCTTCTAGACGATACGACATGAAGTTTGTCTCGACTTTCTTGGTATGTCATAAGACAAAGACGTCTCGTGTGGAAGCAGCTTTACTACTTTGCACGATTCTCGATTCTATGCTTGACATTTCTCTCAGTGGCTACGATATACTGCATTCAATCCAAAGTATGTTTCAGGCAGAAAATACCTCAGGGTAGAAAACAGCTCAGGCGCATGTAGAGCTAAGTCTCAAATGTATTTTTTTATTAAAAAAACATTTTACACAACCAATTTTTAAGTATATATTTCTGAGAATATTAGCTCTTGGAAAAATGTATTTCCTTGTTCTTATAATTGAGTATAATTTTATTCAGAATACAACAAATTCCAACGCACTACTTGAACAATGCAGTTTACTAAAATCTTTGAAACAAAATTAAGATTTTCAGTGGAATGTTTCAATATTTTTGAATAACATTTAATTTGCCTGTAATTCACAACATGAAGTGTATACAATTTATTTTGAAATTTGGTTATTCCAAAGGCAAAAGAGAAATGCCTTTAGCAAAATACTTGCAATAGAATTTTTCAATTAGGAATCTATTAAAAAATATGTACGAGTACAAAGTGAAATATTTAATTGTAAAATTGTTATCTTTAGAATTTAAATTCATATGCAGGTATGATATATTTTGGAATATTCAAATTGAATAGAAGGGATTTAAATACCTGCCAATATTGCAATAATGGTGAAAGCAACAATAAAATTATAATAAAAAAGTAATTGCAAGAAGTGAACCATCGTCAATTCCATCCAAATGCAATAATAATAAAGAGTTTGTGTGGTTACGAGTATGTATCAAAATTGAATTCTATGTAAATAAATATATTCCTACCACATATGCACATATGTATATGGTATACTCGTATGTATATAATCCATTTGCACAAATACAAAAGAAACAATTTAAATAGAATTACACCAACACACAGGTAATAATTTCAATCGTAATTGTCTCCAAAATGCATACATTTACACAAATATCCTAGTACAACAACAATCATTTTTAAATTATGTAAAGTATAAGTCACGAAAATAAGCAATATTATAGACTATATAAGAGACTAGTTATTTCTATACTAGTGTAGAAAATGTCAAGCTCAAACAAAACAGCTCAAACTCACTTCATTTTCACAATTACGTGTACATAAATACCGAAACAATTTCACAATTGCATACACTTGAGCCCAGGTTATTGAGAAAAAAAAGCAAGCACTTGTAGTTCTAAAGTAAGCAGTCTATGAAGTACTCGTAAGAAGCGTACTTCATAAGATATACGAATGGGGTATAAGATAACATTTCCACAATGAGCAAACACAACTCGAACATCGGTATGTATATGTACATACATACATACTATCTTACACAGACATGTGCAGATAGCAATAACTACTGCATTTAGCATAATCGCACCGCACAGGGAAAGAACAAGGAAAAAAAAGAATTCAATTATTTGAAAACTCTATCAGTAAATTTATGGTCTGGCCTCAGCAACTAGAAGTAAAACTAACACAAGTAGAAAAGAAAACAAACTGTGTATGTATGTACGTATGTGTATAGATCAAGAAAAAGCAGATTTTTCTTGGCACACACCTTCTTTTCGCATGTGGTAAATTCTACGAAATTGAATCAGATTGAATGAAAAAGCTTAATTTTTTGTACAAGAAGTACTATAAAAATGTGTACTTTTCATATGTTTTACGTCATACCGGCACCTTTTAACATTTTTTCACTTGGATGCCATCCAAGAAATGTAAAACATGCTATACCATGCCATGTGGCATGTGCCACCAAGAAGCAAACGGGACTGCGCTTCAAGTTCTTAGTTTTTTCTATATACTTTCTTCTTTCTCCTTTTTTGTTGGTGCTTTCCTTCACAATTTCAATTTCAATTTCAATTTGTCAGTAAAATAGTAAAATGCAGCTATCGGAAACCGGAAAAGGCCTGTGTGCTAGATAGCTATCATCCATGGAAAGTGGTGATGTAGCATGGCAAAGCTTGGTGTAGTGTGATGTGTTCATATTTATCATAGAGCATGTTCTGCTACTGCCATCTGTTAGCTTTTAGCTGCAGAGTTGAATTGAGTTAATCTCTTTGGTTTTCTTTTTTTGGGAACTTCATGTGGTTTTGATATTTTTATTAGGTGAGTATGAGTGAGAGTAAGTGTGTGTGTGAGTGTGTGTGTGTGATGGATATTCATTCTGCCATTGTTGCAGACATTTTAATTGCTGTTGCAGTTACACCTAACAGCTGATGATATTAACTAGATTGCATTCTGATGATTTCGAAAAACAACATAAAATGGGGTTTGAAGGGTTGGTACATTAGCCTGTAGTTAGTTTATAGTTGATTTGTAATTGGTTTGGGAAAAATAGCAAAGGGTTTTGAAATATTTCAGAGTTGAAAATCACAATCTCCTGTGTTTTCTGGTAGCTATTTTCAATGATAACTATTCCAAATTATGTAAGATCATCAAATAGAAGCTATAAATAGAAACCAATGAGAATTTTTGCGAATATTTTTTAAATTTCTGTCAGATTCTTACCAAATATATTCCACAACTAGTTAGATGTTTTCTTTAGGAGTCAATTAGAAATAGCAAAGGTCATACTGTTAAGCAACTATGTACATATTTATGTACTCGTATGTATGTATATAATTGTTTGAATCTCAAAGTCTGAAAAAGTGATATACTTACTTACTTAACTGGCACTACAACCGATGATCGGTCTGGGCCGCGTCTATAAAGCTTCGCCAGTTGCCTCTGCTATGCGCGCGCTTGCTCCAGTTGATAAGGCCAAGTGCAGTCAGGTTGCCCTGGACCTGGTCTTTCCAACGGAGATTAGAACGTCCCCTTCTGCGTTGCGTGTTCCTCCACCGTGGTTCGAATAAAACACCCTTCTAGCCGGAGCGCTTTCTTCTATTCGCTCAACATGACCCAGCCACCGAAGCCGCTGGATTTTTATACGCTTGACTATGTCAGTGTCGGCGTACAGCTCATCGTTCCATCTTATTCGATACACGTCGTCCACGCATACTGGACCGTAGAACCGAGCGTTCGAGAGGAAGATACTCCGATAACAGCCTCTCATCATTGATGGTCAATGTCCACGTCTCTGCGCCATTCTTTAGGACGGGAAATATGAAGGATTTAGCCCGTAGTAACACCTGTTGGCAAGAGTTAATCTCCGCTTGATCTCAAGGCTGACATAATTGTTGCTGTTTATGCTGGATCCTAGATATACGAAAAAGTGATATAGCCATAAAAATAAAGTTCACTTGCAACTAGAAATTGACAATATAAAACTTACGGGCAAACATAATCTTTTCAAATTTTTGGCATTTAGTTCACTCACAAACGAATAAAAATTAAATCTTAATTCGTTCCTTGGAGATCGAGCTGGAGATGTTTTAAGAGCGAACGAGAACGAACCAAAATGAATGGAAAGTATGTTTTTCATTTGCCTCTTTTAAGATATTTTCCATTTAATCGCATAAACTTTTATACCAATAAAATAAAACTGAAATTTAAAGTTCTATAGTCTTTATTTCTGTAAATAAAATTCAAAAAATAAATACACGTGCGATTTAATTGCAAAAAAACGAATCACAGGGATGATTCTCCGTACCCTGGTATACATATTTTGGAGTTTTCCCCAGATTGTCGCCCAACTTTTGGGCGACATGCATATTATATACCTCTCTTTTATTTGCTAATTGATTAGTCACTTCATTACACTCACTACTGCTTTTTTCTATGTTGTCATAAGAAATGTTGGAAATACTTATGTACCTATTATTACCTGATTATACCGGATTATCTACTTTAATTACATTCAATGTGAATAATTATGTAAACATGTAACGCACGATGCCTCAGCGTTTCAACTCTTAACGTAACGAATGCCGCCTGTAGGCATTTATGTATGCTAAAGTCCTTGTATATTTACTATGTGAAATCGTGCTCAAAATTATTTGTCCTCTTCGAGTACAAACGATTCCAAATGCAATTATTTAAATAGCATCAAATGTAAGCGTTGTCCCGTAGAGATACAAATATGCTCACCTTCATACACGAATATTCTTGGACAAGGATACTTAGAATCCTGAATGCATTTTGCTTACATAACCAAACCATTGTTATTACTAAGCTGCAGATGCTGATAGAAATGTGTAGGAGCTCCCTTAATAGAGTACATGTGTGCTTATGTATGTGTGTATTTGTGTATGTTGACACAATGCCAATAACTTAATTAAAGCATCATTATGCATATTAAACATAATTTATCAAAGCTGAATGAAAAGATTATACATAATACTTGATTATATGTATATTAGTATAAACTTAAATAATTGAATAAACATAAGTTATACTCTTGTAAACATGTACTCAATATAATATGAATGAAGAGCTAATCGATTTTTTCTCACCGAACTGCAAGTGAAGGGTCTGTGATTCAAATCTTCAAGATCTCAGACTAAGGAATAGCTTTGCATCCAACCAATTTTGCTTACACACAGGTTCACACAATCAATGTTCCTGAATGATTTCGACTATGAGAAAATATGTCAAAAATGTTTAATTCCAAACTGAAAAGTTTGTCATATCGCTAGTTATCTAGTTATTATAAACTTTAACTTTAACTTTATCTTTTGGGGTATCCATAGCTAGTTTAATAATTTCTTACATTACATTGTGCGACAGTACTTTTGACACTTTTGACATCATATAATACAAATAGATCATAAGTATAAGTATACATATATTTTCGTGGAATAAAATACTAAAAGGTGGTCGCTGTGGTGTAGTGGTAGTGCGTTGGACTGCTACGCAGAGTGTCCGGGGTTCGAATCTCGGCACAGGCAAAATTAAAAAGTAGAAAAGATAATTTTTCTACACGGCACCACCTCTTGGCAGGCAATGGCAAACCTACAAGAGTAAAAATTGCTATGAAAAACTTTTCACTTCGCCGTTCGGATTCGGCATCAAACTGTAGGTCCCTTCCATTCATGTACAAATATAACACGCACAACATGAGTGGATGCGAAAAGCGAAAAGCTCGGCCTAGGCCCTCCATGGGTTGTTGTGCCATTAAAAGTAAAGCAAAGTAAGTAAATACTAATTTCCCTTTCGTTAAGCAGATTTATTATTAGTACTTACTTGATTTAGTTAGATGAAGCTACTTATTTATTAATTTTCAAATGAATTTGAGATTCGGATTTGATTTTACTTGTTGTTGATATTTTGCCCTTTTCTCATCGAAATTATTTCAAAACTTTAAGATAAGCAGCTTCACTTACATTTTAATGGTCACACATTTGTTTTGAACACATAAAAATAAATAATAATATAAACATTGAAATGGAAAGCAGAAAATATTACAATATTCCACGCTTCCCTATTCACTTTTTTTCTAACCATATATTTTTAGGTAACTTCAAGTACCTATCTTTTACTTATTTTAATTTGCTTATTTTACTAACATTCTGCTGCTGTACATATATGTATATGTATACATACATACGCTACATACACACATACATACATATAAACACAATGTTATAATGGACGCAGTCTATAAATTTTAAGCAGGATTACTTTTTATTTTGCACCCCAAAAGGCGAAAGTATGCCGTAAGTTGTTATTGTTGTTGTTGTTGTGTTGATACTGATTTTGTTGTTTATGCTATTACCATTGCCGGTAAGATTTCTACATTTACCTTTTTACACTAGCATAATGTTAGTGTGTGTGTATTTATACGCAGGATACTCACCTCACACACATACTCCACACACAGTAGTGGATTTGCTGCTTTTTTCGTATTTTTTGTGAAAATCTCCTTTCATTCAGTTGAGCTCCTTTCTAAGTTCCTATAATATGTACTTTATGTAGCTTCTTGATTTTGAAAATAGCTAAGGTTACTTACTAAAAAGATATATTTATTTATGTATGTATGTATTTAAGTAGTAGTGCATCTTGACTTGTGTGTGTGTGTGTGTGTGTGTGTGTGTGTGTGTGTGAAATCTGTGTCATCGTAATTGTATGTTGATTTTAGAACACAGTAAGTTCAGTTTTTTTCTTTTCAAAAAAGAACATATTACTTCAGTTTTTTCTCTGTTTTTTATTGCTATACAATTTAGTTAGTTTTACGAGTTGTTGACATTGAAATGACTGCAGTGAGGTAATAAAAGTTCATGCTGTTGTAATGGCGCACATGGCGTATGAGTAACATTTTATAAGTATGGTATTATTATATAAGGTGCCTCTGAAACGGCATGAGTAGAGTAAGTTTAAAGATAAACAAGGGAAAAATATTAGAATGCTTGAGAGGGGAGAATTGAATTCTGATTTATGTATGTATGTGCAAATTATTATTACGATTATATTGGCCAACCGATGGCGAGAAAAATTTAATATTGAAATAAATAGAGATTAAACATAGCAAACGCAAAACTCATTTGTCGATATATTGATATAAGATATTGATATAAGAAAATTTAGGTTTGAAAATTATGAAATTATGGCGTATGAGTAACATTTCAGAATTCATATAGCAGTTTGAAATGTTAGAAATGGAAGACTTATTAATGCTTCACATTAGCTGAATTCTTTAAAGAATATAGACGTTAATGTATGCAAATATTATCAAAGCTATAACCAACCTAATATAATTAAACCATACCGAATCCAACTTAATCATAAACCACAGTGGTAATTATAACTTCCCATCGTTTTATCCACACACACGGGCTGTAATTGTTCATGCATGTGCAAATAATTTTCACTAAGCCATCTACAAGCCCCAACAACAAATTACGATAGACAAAGTAATCCTTTTTTGTCACTCTTGCTGCAGTTATCGTTTCCACATTTTTACCTGCATACAATAAAAGGGTAACGTAACGAATTGTGGCTTCAGAAGATTACTTTATTGTAAGCTATACCAGGCTAATAGCTGCCGTGGTCATGTGGTTGAAGTCACAAAAATTATACGTAAAAGCAAAATGTGGCAGTGACAGTGGCATCCGGGCAAAACTGCTGCTTTACTGGCTTGTTGCTGCTGGCAACAGCATCTGATGCAAAGGATTTAAAATTTATTACACGTGTGAACTTATGTGAAAAATACATCGTTTCTGGTGGTTGCTTGCCTTTTTGGAAGTAACAACACAAATTATCCATAGTAAGTTCATGCTGTTGCTCGCAGTTATTCGCCTCGCACACACATTCACATCTTCGCCACGTCGCTGGTTTCGATTTTCTGCCGTTGTGTAATACTAAATTTCTTGACATTGTCAGACACACTGGCACAATGCACAGTGACGCTAGACCATTAAAGAACAATACGAATTTATATGATTTTATTAAATAAGTTTAATGTTTAATTTTTGAAAATTTATTTTGTAAAACGAGAGTTTCATTGTGCTTTTCGAAATGTAATTATGCTCTCTCTGTCTTGTCTTTATAGAAAAAATGGCTAAAAAACTACAAACACTCGGCTGGGATTACGTCATGTTTGCGCTTTTCATTGCCATAACAGTTTTTGCACCATTATGGAAGCGCATCTTTGGCAAGAAGAAACAGCGTAGCAAAGCTGATTATGTGTTCGCAACGGGTGGCATTTCGGTTGTAGCAATTATGCTCTCAATTGCCAGAGGAACACTCGGTGTTCGCACAGTGCTAGGTAAGTGTGTGATAGAAAGTATGTATGTGTATGCTTCTGTAATGGCTATTGCTCCTGATAATACCCTCAAAGTAAAAACAGGATGGTATTTGCATTTGCACGTGTTTGTTTGTGCATAGGTGAGCATATGAGACTCATTCGTAAATATATGCATGACTGCTCAGCTGAAATTTGACTGACTTCCTAAGATACGTTTAAACTGGCTATAAAGGGAACGAAATGCAACCAGTTGTCCTTCTTTGGTCCGGAAACTTTTTTTAGTGTCGCGCATAATGATATTAATGATGATCCAACTAACAAGCAAATTCCTCTAAACTTTGACATTATTGTTTAAACAAAACCGAGTAAACATCAGAACACTCTCAGGAACATTGTCCGCAAATGCAACCTCATAGCAGGTTGATCAACGCTAAGCAATGAAAGATTTATAATCTTTGGCAAAGAACTATTAGTGTAGATTTTCTGCTCAATATCTTAACAGAGGGCTTCCACCTCGGAGAAAGTGTCAAACGCAAATTGTGTCACATTATCTCAAAGCTCTGTTCATGGTAGAAGAGTCGCGAAACCGATGCTACTGAACTGATGCCAGCAGTTCCTATATTCTCCAGAGCTAAGCCCCACATTTATGGATTAGGCATTTTTACATTTTCCTTCTGACATTTATCACCTATTCAAATTTACACTATGTGCATAAATGTTAATAGTTACTTCCCCTGCTTCCGCGCTTCCCAATATCGTCCAAAACTAACGCAATCATTGCAATATGATTTAACACAAATACAAATACTTTGTGCAATTTTCCATTCTCTTACAGGTTATCCCAGTGAACTTTTCTATCGTGGCTCTGCTATGTGGGAAATCATATATGGCATGGTCAGCGCATATCCAATTGTTTGCTTCATCTTCGTGCCGGTTTATTTTAATTTGGGCATTACCTCAGTTTATCAGTACATAGATTTAAGGTAAGTTTGTACAATTATAACATTAACATGTAACAATCAGATCGTCAAATAAAATACAAACACTAAAATCTATTTTGCACAAATGAAACTAATTAAAATTGCAAATTGATTGGTACCTTTACCTCATCTTTTCACTCTTTCTCAATTGAATTTACGTACAAAACTAACATTCCGTGCATAAAGAATTTACACAAATTACGCTTGGATGCGTGTGCGACTACGACAATGCGGCTGTAAGTGTGGTGCCGACATCTTTTAATTAAGAACCAACAGCATAGCAACAGTCGCAAAAGAGAAAATGCTACTGTCGTGTTATATAATTTTAAACATGGCGCTTCCTTTCAAATTATTCCGAAATTTAAATTGTGTAAGCAAATCCACAGGACACAGTAAGTAGTAGTGGGTGTATAGATAGGGCGTTGAAATTCGCTGACTTCTAATGGATAGAAGACAACAGCCAACAGAATTGGAAGAAGCTTAAAACTGTCACTAAATTGTTTTCAAATTGAAATTAGTTAACAAATTTGTTATCAAATGTTTGCACGTTCTTGAAAATGTAATTAATTGTTAGAATATGTGTGCGTGTGTGTGTGTATTTTTGTGTACGAATTTATTGTGAAATTAAAAGGAAATCGGTTTTTTTTCTTTTGGGTTTTACCGTTGTTGTTGGTATTGGTATTGGTTTTAATGCGTATTCAGGTTGCTGTCCGTACCTTTTGCCTAGTTCCAGACACTTCAATAAACGTTGTGCATAAGACAATTGACATTGGCTCTCTGTAATAAGGAAAATAAAGTCGATTTTATATTAAATAGAGTAGAGGCTTCTTTAATGTTTTTCCCATGTCAAAATGTGTCAAAAGTTAACTATTACATTTAAAACCAGCTTTATTTTCCATATTACTAGGACCATAAAGTTTGAAATGCACAATTTTAGTCTAATTTAAGATTAAAAATTTATTTAAAGATAAAATCCGAAAAGGATTTTACGCGCAATAAAACGAGCGGAAACTAAAAGAGTGTTTTCCTTAAAGAAGAGGAATGACAAGTGTCAAAACAAATTTGATATATGGTATATTCTGCAGGTGCAGAGATGCATTTTCAAGTACTTACGTATGGTTCCATGCAAGTCGTATATGGTGTGATTGTGTCGTCGATGGTGTGAATGTGACGTGTATAGTTCAGGGTATACGCCACATGTTCTTCCTTGATAATAGCGTGAAATAATTAAATGTCACTCATACGCACCGAAAGTTTTCGTACGAATTAGAAAAATTTGAAAATTTAAAGCAAATAATATTGTATGTGGTAGTGAAATTTAAATCGGTATGCATAAAGTAATGTAGCTATAGGGAACAATACTGAACATGAGAGAATTTTCACTTTTGTAAGATAATAGCTTTCAGTTTAACTAAATGCCTAAAATACTTAGAAAAAGAAAAGATATTTATTATTTATACCAATGATATGAATTCTAAATTAATTGCTTATAAACATATTTATGAAATAATTTTCCTAATTACATAATATAACTACAACAAAATAAAGTGGTAAACTTCCTCGTGAACAACATTAATGTAAAACTTTTGCAAATCGTATAAAACTTTTTTACAAATTTACCGAATACAGTAACCTAATAATAACTTTTGTAAATCCATAATAAAATTTGAACATACAACCATATGAAACAACATTATTAAATTTCATGAAGTTTACTGGGCTTGAAACAGTGACCGTAGACCATGGAGCACACTCTAAATGAGCATTATACTTTCGATCGTTTTGAAAGCAATATGTAGTGTAAAGTAGCAATCAAAGCAAAACAAAAGAGAAATGATGTTCGCTGCTTTGCCACTGCTTCAGCGAACTCAGGTGACTAAAGCGTGCGAATACTATCAATCCCGTGGCGGTATTATTTTTTTCAAACACAATACAGAATATACGCCTATTAAACCAATTTTCCATTCTTATGCTAAATATAAACAATTCGGCTGGTATTTGTGCTCCCGAAGTACAATCTCGTTTGTTTAGGGTCAACAATAACGACGTTTATTACATCAAACTGATTATGTCCAGCATTAAATTGTACTAGTATGCGTGGACTAGAAATATTTCTAGTCTGTCTGACTAGAACGATGCCCTAAGTCGTCTGCTCTAGGTTGCGTATGTGTGTACCTATTTATGTATTTTACGTATAGGTATGCATGTGTACGAGTTTGTGTCATAGTGAATTCGATATGCACATATATTTTAAGCCCCCCTGAGGTAACAACAAAAATGTTGCAATCCAAACAAATCAAATTAATGATAGTTTCAAAATTAGTTTAATTTTTCCGGTTCAAATGTATTAAATGCGTGTATAAATGTAAGCTCAAGGGAGAAATATAAATTAAAAATACGCACACATAGAAGAATACAAATGCATGGAACTATAGTACGATAATGAAGCCTGACATACATATATATAAATAAATACATATTCACATTCTGTTTATTTGCGGAAATTTTAACTATTTTTCTGTTTATTAAGTAAGTAATGTAGGTAGAATTTTTTATAACACTTAAATTAAACAATTGCCAAGTACAGAAAACACACATAAAATTAATTGAAATTTATTAAATAACACAACAATTATAAATCAATCAATAATAATATCATCGCTCATTCACTCTTCAGTTCATTAATAAAAGATAAAAAAAACGAAAAGCACCCAAACAACAAGCGTAAAGTATGAGTTTGGTTCACTACAGTACTTTACATAACACAAAGTACAACATCCACTCAACTCTTGTGCCATCAATCACGCTTCCTTCCATTACTCTGCTTCACTGAATGCTCATATGGCTGCTATAAACATTAACGGCTTTCCAAAAATATTCAATTAAGTATATACGCTTAAATTGACATTAATGGCTTAAAGCATCAATTTCCTTTGTTCTTATATTGTTTGTTTGAGTTAACACAAACAGGCAACAGAGCCATGCCATATAGTAGCATATATGTGTGTATGTATATTGAAAGCATTTATACAGGTTGGGCCATTTATAATTTTATTTCGATGTAAATAGGAAGTGAATAATTTTTATTAATGTGGTTATTATTATTCGAAAGTGTTATCCTTCCGGTTAATTGTGGAACACTATTTGATTTAAATGAGTTCCTCGGCTTGCCTTGCAGTAGCCATACGATCAACCTAATTTTTCAGTACATTTTCGAATGTATGATTCTTTACTTGATCGATGGCTGCACCAATTTCATCCTTAAGAGCCTCAATCGTTACTGGATGGTTAGCGTAACACCTATCTTTAACGGCTCCCCACAAATAATTCCTGTGGGAACCAAATTTTTCCTAAAACCACATCTTCTAAAATAGGCTACAAATAATCAGTTATAATTTGTACGCATCTTCCTTCTACTGAGCAAGAGCTGCAATTTTTTCGGTTGTGCTCACTGTAGTACGAGAACGTGTTGTTTTATTCAATAAAGATCTAGTTTCACACACACGTTTCACAAATTACTTGAAAGGTGCACCAATCTTCTACCCAATTTTGAATGTAATTTTCTTTGGGTAGAAGATTCATCATTTTGCAAGTAAATTTCCAGTATTTCCCAACGTAATTCAAGATTACGTAGGGAAATATAAAACTAATTTTCCGTTATAATATGAATGACATTAGAGTTGCCACACACAAAATAACCAGTAGTTCAAGTTAGATGGACCACCCTTTACTCGTATATATTTTTCAATTCATATATTTACATACTTATTTACTTATATGTAATGTATGTTTGAAGCTAATGCTATTGGCAATTATTCATTCTCATTTTTAGAAATTTCACACAAATTGCACAAGCATATACAAGACACAAGGCGCAAAAGCACACATATTTACATTTTTGCATTTATAAATACACGCAGATATGCAATCACTCTCTTCCGAGCTATAGTGCGAGTACATACTCGTTTGTAAATTTCCTATTGATGCAACAAAATGCTAGATAAAAATGTATGCTTGGATCGGGAGAGGAAGAGGAAGAGAGAGAGAGAGTGAGAGTGAGAAAGAGAATAAAAGAGGTAAAGAAAGTAAGAGCAATAGCAAATCGCAAATACATAAATGAATCTCTACAAATTTGTATTGACCTTCATACAGACACACAACACAGCTTTTAAATTATTTTTAAATATAAAATGAAATAAATAAAAATCTTAACTGTACTTTCGTTTGGTTTTGCAACATTTTTACTAATTGCCTATTAGATACATTCTCTAAGCTACGTGCGCTTCGAAATTGCCCAATAGTTTTTAACAATTTTGTTTTGTTTTGTTTTGTTGTTGTTGTTGTTATGGACACATTAAATATACACAAATATCCTGCAGTTGGGATAATCTGTAACTCTAGTTGTTTTGATACTTCTGAATTTTCTGTAAGATTTCATTCCCCAATGGAACAAAATTTGGAAATTGAAAGGATTTTTAATTTTGTTTGTGCATTGAAAATAATCTTACTGGAGGGCATACTGAATAGAATTTGAGAAATAATTGCAAAATATTTTTATGGGATTTATTGTGACATTCAAAGAAAAATTATTGTAATTTGTTATTGTTCAATAATTTGATCAAAAAATACAGGCAAAATACAATACTTAATGTTCGAACAGTTCGAGTCCTCATTTATGTAAATTAAATTCTTTTGTTTTCTCTTTTGTGTCTCATAAGGGCAAACCGATACATACGAAATTTATTTCGGTTTCATTTTCCCCCTCCTCCACAGATTATTCGAAAATAGCTGCTCAGCAGGCCAACCGCTTTCAAGTGCTTAGCAAAATGTGTGACAAAGTCCAATGAGCAGCAGACAGTAACTGTAGTAGCAGGAGGACATATAAAGAACATATCTTTACTTAGTTGTCTTGTACCTATATATTACTGTCAAAATATGAAAGAGATACCGTTGTGGCTGTTGCATGTGTTTCTAAATTTTATAAAACTTGAATCAGAAATGCTACCTGGATGCAACCAGATTAAAGTTTTAAATATTCCATCAACAAAGCAACCACTTTCTAGTGCTTAGCAAAGTGAATGAAAAGGCCAACAGAATATCTTTTGCTGGCAAAATCACAGACAGAGATGGTCCCCGATCCCAACCAAACCCAATCAGGTCCAAGGTTTAGTTTTTAGTTATTTCTCAAAGGCAATGGTCTAGTCGCACACCAAGGCAATGGTCTCTTAATGATTATCAATTATTTTTTTAACATAGAATTCGCAATTATTTGTACCTTCAGAGTAAAATTTATAATTTATACAAAATCAACTCTTCTGCCAGATTCCTGTATTTAAAATTGTTTATGTCACTACTAGTAGGTCCCTTTACAGCCAATTTATGAACTTTGAACAGCAATACTTCATGAAAAACAACATTTCTTGACTTCACGGCCGAGCTTGGCAGAAAGCCTACCACAGACAATCCCGCTGTCAATAAAAATTAACGAAATAAATATAAAGAGAGACAGAGCAAAGTAGTAATGAATGATTGTTTGTAGTTACTACGTACACACATACACATGCATGTGCTTAACATACTCATTTACATATGAATGTATATCGTCGACAACATATGTATTTCATAAGTATTTCGTTTACAATTGCAAAAAATTACATCAGCTATGGCATAAAAAGCAATACTAACACATACAAACCACATACGTGTATATACTTGTGTAACAGACACAAAAATGATTGGTTGAGGAAAAAGTAACTCAAACTGATGACAAATGTTATTAGAATTCGTTATTTGTCATAATGTTGATAAATGCTTTTTGTTATTGTTGTCATTGGTGACAATAGCAACCACAACGACAACTCAAAAACAACTAACGCACAATGTCAGCTATGGCATAATATCAGATATGGCATAAAAAGCAATACTAACACATACAAACCTCATACGTGTATATACTTGTGTAACATATATATATTATATATGTTGATGAATAGGCAAACAAACAATCTGAAATAAAAGATATGGCAAATAAAACAAGAACGGAGAAAAGAAAAAGCAGAACAAACATTTTTTGCCGATAATCATGAACGAAACAGTAAACAAAAACAATCACCAACCAAAGTTCAACTGTTATCTGCCATCCACTGGGGGTTTTGAGGTTGTATCAGAAAAGGAGACGCGACGCACAAGTTCAATGGTCAGAGCATGTAAGCATAAGGGTATGTGTATTGGGCAATGGAGAATTGAGGGACCTCCTCATAAGTTTGACATTAACGTAATGCCATAATCACAAAAAATTTCTAAGCGAACCTGCTACGCTTGGAAGTCGAGTATAAAATTTGATTTTCTTTGCATTGATAAAATGTTGCCAATACAAATAGGCCACAAAAGCTCCCATGCACACATTGACATTGTCATCATCAACATTCGACGTTTTGGGATTTGTAGATTGCTATGAGTTTATTATGAAAATTTGTCACTTTAACAAGGAAGTTAGTATGTAATTTCATTATTTTCTTTTCTTTGCGTTTTCTATTTTTACTTGAGTTTGGTTTTTCTTTTTATTTCACCGAAAACATAAAACGTAAATGTGTATAGATACGAATGGGTTGGAGTAGATAATATTGCTTTGAGAATTTTGTTTGTTGCTCATACGCACTGTTGGGAATTTATGTAAAAATTATTCATTTCCATTATACAACGTGGCTCTGGCTTGATAATCAATATGAATAAAGGTGATAGGAAGGTTAATTGTATGGAAATTATATGGGAAAGGAACTTATTTTTAGCACTTTGCACACTTTAAAAATTGTGCAATGTTTCTACCTATAAAATCTATAGTTTGTAATTAAAGAGAATATTTTTTTTTCAACTAATTATAAACGTGCTTACTAACTGATGCTTACTAACTTAAAGTGAAGTTCCATAAGTAACAAATTGCTAAAACGATCTAACTCTTTGTAAAGTCGTATTTTATAAGGCAAAAACATTCATAAAGAAGGAAGATAATGAGTAAATACATTCCAAGACATTGCTCCACGGAAGATTTTACTGTAAGATGCAAAAGGAAACATTCCGAGATGCAAAAGTATGCAAAATATCATTTGTTTTATTTGAAATGGGCAGACTTTACAACCGCGTAAACGTAAAAAGCTTAACTATATTTCTCTTAAGCTATCCACTTCCAACAAGCTCACTCTGTTTACGATCAGTTTTGCTGCCACTACAAGAGAATAACTATTGTAAATAAATACAATTTCCTTTACCCCATTCGCATAATCAAAATTTAAAATGCTTACAATGTGATTTTATTAATTTATATTTGCATACATACTTAATATCATTTCTCACAAACTCGCACATACATATATAAAATACATACATTCAAAACACATATACCCAAAACCACACTAATCAATGATAAATGATTGTTAATGTCATCAATATATGTAATACACACAAATTCGTATGCTGACAGTCGTTTACATTTGTATGTACAATATGCGTGTAGTTGTGTCTGCCTTTGCCACTGTTGATATCCGTATCTTCTGTAATTTCTGTAGCTGGCGTTGGTGGCGTTGTTGGCTTTTTGTTAGCTATTTTATTATTATTATTTTTCTTTAACAGTTTGCCTCTCTAAGCGTCTATAGTAAGTACGTACATATTTATTGAATTTGTCACGAGATTTAGTTATGCGTGGCAGTGTGTATATTGTTTGCAAAACGATTATCATTTATATTCTATATATGTATACCTCGAGGCTGATTTACTTATCTTTAATACAACAAAATTCAAACAAATTTATACACACATTAGTGCACATAAAACCACACCAAGAAAGTGAAATTCTAAAGAAATAAAGTTAAAGTCAAATGTCATAATCATTTTGTGATTGTGTGCAAATAAATTGTTCAGGAGAGGATGCTCACATATCATATTCACAAACAAAATACAAGGCACACCACACACACAAACACACAACAATCATTCAACATAAAAAACCGGAAATGATAATATCGTTGTTGTTGGGTTTGCTGCTGTTCTCATCGTTATGCTCCTTTCATTTGTTGCCTTTCAATGCTTTTGTTTTTTTTTTGTCGGCTTGTTGTTACAGGGACGTTGAAATTTGCGTTGACAATAATAACTTGCGGTCAAATTTGTATGCTAAGACAGCTGTACACAATTTTTACGATTTATTATTTTATTTGCTTCCCTTCTCATTCTTCTCATACAAGTATTATTGAATGCGCTTTTCACTTGCGACAATTCAATTTTCGCTTTCGCTTATTTGATATGCCCCAAAGAACGTGTACATTTACATTAGAGTATTAGAGAATCTTGTGGCACCCAAGTGCTTACACTCATCATATATCATTTCCTGATAACTTCGTGACTTGTATGTTATTTCCGTCATCATAAATGAAATTACTTTATTTATACATTTGTGTTGCTGTCTTTATTGTCATTATCGTTTTCCTTTTTGGTATTGAGCATACTACGAGTACATATAAACAACTTATGAAAAATAGTTTTACGCATATTTTTCATTTATAAGAATTGCTGCTAATTTCATCAAGTATACGAATTTATCAAATTGTTGTCGGTCTCAAATGGCTATTGTACCTTCCACACAAATATGGTACACCATGTGGTATGAGTTATATTAATTCGATTGAATTTATGATTTTAATTAAATGTTGACTTTATGTCGTTCTGTTTCTATTTTTACAATTTATATTATTTTTTGTTTTATAATTTGCCTGAATTAGAAAGAAAGTGCACCAAGCACTTTCATTTGGTTGAAGGTGGAACAATATAATTTAAACGCATTTAAACTTTTCAATTTAAGTACCTACCAATCCATACAATTGATAACGACTATTACTTTTCTCATATGAAGCGTTCATAAGATACAATTACTTATGATTTTTTTACAAAAGATAAGACACTAAATATGGCAGTCTCGCAACAAACGTGCGATATGTTATTTGGTGTTATGTAAGAAGTGGCACAGCATACATTTCGTCACACATAACGTTAATTTGCTAAGCCCTAACATCAAATTTATCAAAATAGAGTTGTTGATAGATTGTGCTTAAGCGTACCCATCTGCATCCCTTATTTTTCATCGAAACTGATACAATATTTTAATAAGGCTTTAATTTTACATGTCCGTTTTGTTGTTTCTACATTTACGTGCTTACGAGTATTTACGTTCGTGTATTTGGCATTATTTGTGAATGTATGTGTTTATGGATAACATTCATGCCTCAGTGGCTTGGTACTGACAGATTTTGTCATTATTGCTGTTACCGCTGTTGTTTTTGATGATAAGTAACAACAATGTTAAATAGTTACAACGCACATCACTCGCCTACCAACTTGACATCATGTGTAAAGTATCTCTTCTGCGAGTTCTCATATGTTACTTGACAACTGTTGGCGAAATTTACATGAATTTTTAAATATTATTTTCAAGAACGATTGACTATGACGTAAATACGGAAATTATTAATTATTTATACTACAAGCTTTTATTCCTTAAAAATTATTTACTTCAGAAGGTTCAGTGTGCATATGGGCATAGTTTGCATAAGTGCCGTGCTGGACCTTAACCCGGGCGCCCTGCATAGCATTTCAGCATATAACCAACTGCAGCAAGGCGACTAAATATCTAGTTAGACAAGAACTCAGTCCAAAATCCAAAGCAATGTTGGGATCATAATCTAAACGAAAATAAAACAAGAAAACCGTCCTAATTGAGACCACAAATCAAACA
Source organism: Palloptera scutellata (assembly GCA_958295655.1). Lineage (NCBI taxonomy): Eukaryota > Metazoa > Arthropoda > Insecta > Diptera > Pallopteridae > Palloptera > Palloptera scutellata. The sequence goes on along the minus strand of OY282450.1, from coordinate 1,317,301 downwards.
ATAAGATCTAATTGTAGATCTAAAGAAGGCCAAAAAGCAGGCCTTCTCTAGTAAAGCTTTTAGTTTTTTGTAAAATTTATATTTTGTTTAATTAAAGTTCAAGTAGTAAAAACATTTCACGCGAACTTCCACCACATAGTACGAATAACATACGCACACACCACGAAGTATGAATGTGGAAAATGAATAAGGTATATGTATTTTATCATCGTCAGCGTCAGTGTCATTATCATCATAAATATCGGTTGACTTTAATTCGCAAGGAAAATTCATTTAATAAGTGTAAATTAAAAAACGTAAATACCACAAAAGAATGCAATAATTATTGTACACATATACTCGTATTCGTATATGCATACATATGCACACACATGTATGTATGAGTATATAAAACGCATACACAGATATTTGCAAATGTATAATGCATTGCATGTATGCATCTCTGTTTGTGGCAAGTATTAATTGCGACACGTTAGGGTACTTAAATGCATTCGCGGAACACTCTGGCAATACTATTTTAAATACTACACGCATATTCGAACATACGAGACGAGACAATGCCATCGGTATGTAAACTGTTCACCAATTGCCGTTGTTGTTATTGTAATGGCTGACAAAGTTGCTACTGCCATACTGCCACTGCTACTGCTGCTGACGCTGTTATTGCTGATGTTATTATCCTTGTGACAAAATACAATATTCTCCCTGTTGCATGACTGCACTACTCTGCCATTGTGAGGATGAAAGCGAAGGCGTTGTTGACGTAAAGCGGCGCGCGCTTGTCCATTACATTTTAGTGCAAACATCCGTATCCGGATGTCAATAACATTATTGGTATATGTCTCACTGTTCATTGCTTCCGTCGATTCTCATTAAAATTGATACGAATAATCAACGGGTATGTATGTGTGTGTGTGAGTGTGTGTATGTGAGTATAAATAAAAGTCAACAATTTTTAATCCAATTACAAGAAAGTAATTTAATACAAAGCTGAAAACTACTCAATTCGTAAAAATGAAAAATTTGCTGATTCTTTAATGAAAAATTTTCTTTTTCCGACCCAACCATCTTTAAGATTTTGGAAAACTGTCACAAAATATTGCTGAAAGTGGGACAGTAATTTTTTGTAACAAAATACAGAGGAAAATTAAAAATTAAAGAAACAGATCTTTACAATTGTAGTAAACTTTAGTAGGCATAAATACTCAGCTGATTTTCAGATAAAAAATTGTTCCTATACATAGATAATGGCTACCTCAAAGTATTTTTGGTTATTGATGTCAAATATAACCTCTTTGTCAACAGCTTATAGATAGTTAAAGCCCCTACCATTATTTGATAGAAGGGGATTTGATTGAATGAAGATAGTTTGAAATGCCTTACAATTTCCCGGAATATCTTTTGACTAAGAACTCAGAGTAGTTGAATCTGAAACTGCTTCCTCAAGCAGCAACGAATAACCATCCCTAATGATGGAGGGAAAGAATTCAAAACTCCTCTTCTGTCAGAATTAGTCACAGGAATTGTAAAAATATATTATGGAAATAGCTTTTGACTAGGTACATGCATAATCATACTTCCTCTGAAGGCCAGTCTAATGGGTTTATTATTATTGTATATACATAGTTCAAAACGTTTCTTAGAATCGATCTTTGATTATCCACTACTTGGCAGGTCAAGCAGGTGGAATGATTACACGCTATCTTATATTAGGCTTACTTTTATGACATGTAAATATTCTAGATACTCTTTGTTTCTTTACATAGTTGCTCATAGATTTAATTAATTTATTATGAATATCTGATTTTTTTATATTGAGCTGTACCATTCGAAATTGGCTTCAAGTAGTTATATGTTTTATGTGATTTAGATATATATTTTAGTATTTTGTTCATAGCAAAACCCATTGGGAAAATACAGTTGCTTATTTTTTAAATGTGTTCCTTCCATGTCAATTTATCATCAAAATAAATTATCACTAAATAATTATTATCACTGTTTCAATTATCTCTTCTTGGAACACAACAACGGGGAATGTAGGTGTTGTTGTCTACAAACACTTTAACACCTTAATTAGACATTCACATTAGAGTGGATCGAAATTGTAACCCCACTTAACAACACGATGTTTGGTTTTTGTTTTTTTTTTTTTTTGTTTAACTTTTGCTTCAGACCCTTCAGAAATAATTTTTATTTCAAAATTTTGCTTCAAAATTTCCTGTATCCATATCCACTCTAATAATTTATTTCACTTTACATACATATATAAATATATAAGTTTTGGCTCAAAATAATCCAATTTCAATTTCAGCACTTTGTAGTAGAAATTTTCGTTAATACCGCCCAAACCGTAAAAACACCAAACAATTTATGAATTTGAAATTACGCCTTGCTACAAACTTCAATCAGGCAATGCGCCCACACACTTACATAAAGAGATCACTTTATTATTTTCACACGCCTACTAAAAATATCTAACTACAGTTTAATCGGCCCTCGAGGAACTATAACCATAGAAATACTCATTGAACATAGTTAACTGCAAAATAAGCTGTTTTTGAGCTGTAATTCACTTGTAATTCATTCGTACGACTGTACGAGTACAAATATATCGAAGTAAAAGCACATAAGCAGAAACGCACACAAGGCTAATAAAAGGTATAGAGGCATAAGAAGCTTTCGCTGTTGTTTATGTTTGTATCCTATACCGTCTATATTTATATGCAAATGTAAGTGAATGTGTGTGTGTGTGTGTGTGTGTGTGTGTGTGTGTGTGTGTGTGTGTGTGTGTGTGTGTGTGTGTGTGTGTGTGTGTGTGTGTGTGTGTGTGTGTGTGTGTGTGTGTGCTTGCAAGTGTGATAATAGCATTCTTAAGTTAAGTGTGTCTAACTCACACTAAAGCATCAAATGCCATTTAGCTCACTTCAAAACTACCTCTAAGCAGCCCCTACATTCTGTATCCATTCATGCAGGCATAAATATACAAATATATATCCCTAGTGTTATATATGTGTGCGTACTATCAACTAAGTATATATATTTGCAAGTACTTACACACTTTTCCTTTTTCATTGTTGATGGAGTGGATGTGTAAGAACCCAGTCGAAAATAAAGCACTCCAACAGGCCTTTATCTGTGCTTTGTACAAAGCAAAATATCTTTGCTTCACCTTCACGCATTATTACGTTTTTAACATGGCGAGTCCTAGGCGATCAGCACAAGACCGCACTGTAGAATAAGAGCCATACAGCATCAATAACTGTAGTCTCTTTTCTTGGAGACCAGTACTCTCTTTTGCTCCATTTCACTTTCGCAGAAAGGCTCAACTAACAAAGTAATTCGTTTTTCAAATACTGACAGAGGGGGGTCAAGGCGAACAACCAAAAATACGAAAATTATCATTCTTTTGCGCTGTCTTACGACAAGCAACGATTGATGAGTATGGATTCTGCTTTGATTTTGCTTTATCGCGGAGGCTAAGTGGAAGAAGAAAATTATTTTGTTAATATGAAATATTTAGATAAACAAAAACAATGTTTTCGATTTTTGTCTTCACTATTTCAATTCAAATGAAAAACAGTTCTGCAAACAAGGGAAATTAAAATAAAACAACTCGAAGACCACACATACTATTACTTAAACACACAAAAGACAACTCAAAAACAGATAATTCGAAAAAGATGTTGATCGACTTTATAAAAAGCTGCTCCAGAATAAGATGTAATGAAGTGAAATACCATAAGGTCTTTTATTTCACTCCTCTGCATACCACTTTCAATCTGGACGACTGGGAATTACAAATTTCCTTTCGCTTTTATTGCCAAGTGACTTCGTTTATATGTATTTGTACTACTCGAATGTGTATAAGTGTGTTACTGACCCAGTAGAACTTAGGATCAACGTTGGAGTAATTATAGAGTGCTCAGAATCCATTTTAGCATGTCCTATGGTATAGTGTAATCGTCTTAACCTCCAAAAGGAGTAATAAAGGAGAGCATGATTGCTGTTATGGTATCTCTTTAGCTACTATGTAGTAGTAAATTATTTTTCTTTTCTATTGTTTTGTTCTTAAAATTCTACAGCCTTAAACACGTACGAGTATATGTTATATAAATTTAAATTTATTTTAGAATATATTTCAATAACGCTATTTATTTATATATATTTTGGTACATTTTGTTTACCGTGATCGTCGAAAGCAGAAAGTAAATGAACGTAAGTAACGAAGAATTCTCAATCTGAGAAATCTCTTTTCTTGCTCGCTTTAGATTATTAAAGGAGCAACCGTTTGAGGCGCAGTCCGATTTTGTGCAACTGGGGTGTAGTCTGGTATAGCTTCTATTTTGCAATTTGATAATTTGTGGTCAGAATAGCGGCTGTATTTCTTTGTCGTCTTCTATTTTTGGCAAAATTTAATGCACTTACGGCACTCGTAATGTTAAAAGATCTGGATACATAATGCACACCCAAAAGCCACACAATGTATTTTCGTATATGTGTAAGTAATGTACGCATAATTGAGCAACGTTGAGCATCTTAAACTATGCATTAGCATAAATTATTTAAGAATTGCCATTAATTTAGTATCTCTATTTTTGGCAAGCTTCAGACGATTACACTTAAATTGCCGTACTTAAACTTGCTGTGTTATGTTTTATTCAAGCCAGAAAGTGGAAAATTTCGTGGTTTATGAGAAATCTCCAGTACGAAGGAGTACATTTTTAAAACAATTAGTTTATTACACGTTAATTCGATGGCTTATTTCGTTTTTGGAATCCATACCAAAATATGATGCGACAATACAACCTTGCATGATATGTTTTTGACTTTTTGAAATTCATTAGCTGTTTTTTATATTCCTTCCATTTCTTTCTTTTGATCACACTAGTGCAATTATAATCATAATAGACATGACTGTTGCGTACAATAATAATAAATGAAATGATATTGCTGCACTAGCTTGAGCAAACTCGTTTGCAAATAAATCAATTAATACATATATGGAAATTGTCATCGTTTAACCCATTTTCAACATTTTTTTTTTCGTATAGTAATTTTTATAGATTTAAGAACTTTGCCAAAAAGTAATGAATGTTTAATATTGCTACAATACTGGCTTTAAAACTTGAAAAAATGTCATTTACAGAACTCTGATAAACAAACATAGTGTTTTGGAGGTAGTTTTGAAAATCAACAAAAAATATTAAATATTATTACTTTGCATTTAAAATATGAAATTCATCTAGACCAAATAACTAACTTGGTGTAAAAATTATAACTTTGCAAGCCTACAAAATATTTTTCAGAGTCTACACCTGACCAAACTTTTGTAACAAAAACATGAAAAACAAGGCACATTTCGCAAAAACGCAAATTTTACACATTTTGCTGAATTTAATTCTTAATTGCATCAAAAATGATCTTATAATATTTAGTATTTTATCCCAGAGAACACTTACTGCCAACTAAATATGTTATATGGTATATGAATATTCATTCACTCTGCACACTTGGTCACATCATTTCGGGGTAGGCCAAGAGTGTACGCAGCAACTCACCAAAGAAAATCAGCTTTCTGAATTTTTATTGACGTTCAATACCTTGCCTTACCTTATTTCACCTAGTGCTATCAGAAGCCGTTGAGAGGTTTGAAAAAACAAAGTTATATTCACAATGAAAAGCAAATGAACAAATAAATTGGAACAAAGATTACTCTAATCAAATGAAAAAAGACTGGAACGCACACTTAACTCTACTGAGCGAAAAACTCCCAAGTACAAGCAAACATATTAACGGGTATAAGAATGTGCATGTGTATGCACAGCTTTACATTTAAAACTGATGTTGTTCAATGTGATCGAGCAAGTGGTAGCTGTGCATAAAGGGAAGCGGAAACAGTGTTGGCACACTTAATTGTATGCATGATGCTTGCGTGATAAACAATTACATATGCGAGTAACTGAGTATCATATACACACACACACACACACAACAATTGCAATTTCATGTTGTCATATTATTTCACATATAGTACATTAAAATACATCTTTGCAATCATACTGAATATACAATATTTATATCATAAATAGGCATCATTACCATTTTCCATGCGTATTATTGATGTACATACGAGTGTCATTTGATACATATAAAGAGTTTGGTCGAATATGTGTGCGTGTATTGTTGTGTGCGTGCAGTGGTAGTTGATCAGTTTCCGTTGTTATTATGTTTTGTATTCATTATTATTCTTAAGCTGTATCGGAAATAATTAAAATACATACTTTATTTTTTTCAGCTGCATGATAACTTGTTTAACTCCCGCATGTGCGCAAACCGATTAAAGACACGTCCATTTAATAAACCACATACCATTTACGAGCATTCTCATACTTATATACATACCTGCTTATGTATATTAATGGATGAATATGCACGTGGATACGTGAATAATATAAAGCTTATATTCTGTATTTTCATATTACTTATTTACATAACAATATTACTCAGAATATCCTTGCGGTGATAAAAAGCCCATAATTGATGGCACTGCATTAAGAGTTGAAATTTTGTATACTTACTCAATTCTTCTTTATTTTTCGATTAATTAAATATTATTTATGTCAGTGGAATTATCATGTTGCAACTTTCCTTTAATTGTATGGGACGCCGCACAGTGTCGCGACTCCATACAAACCGTCCTCAAAAATAGTAAACGTTGTTAAATTTTTCAATGAAATTTTATAAATGAGGCTTTATTAATAAATAAATAACTGCACCGCCCACTGCACCGCCTACCTACCATGCGAATGAATCAGTCATTTTGTAGAAATTTACTATATAACTATATAAAAGCATTAAGGGTTTTTCAATAGGGACATAACAATTTAGTATTTAAATACAAATGCACCCTTAAATTTCTTTTTATATCTGCCTGTGTCAAAACGTCATTCAAGGTTTACATTTTGATCATATGAATTTCACGATCGAGCAACGTTTGAAAATGTTTAAAAATTACTACCGAAATTCTGAGTCGAGCAACTTTAGGAGCGCTTAGTCCAATTCTAGGTCGAGCTAATCGTCCCACCAAACAGGTTGTGCGTGCTATAGTGACTAAATTAGAGTCAATCTGTTCACTATTGAATTTTCCTGTGCCAGCGAGAAAAGGTGCCGGTAGAAATACTGATTCTATCACAAAATGAGCCAAATTACACAGGAATTGGAGATCTCTCAGTCCACCTTTTTGCGAATATTGCATAAAGATATTGGCCTAAACTCTCACAAGATCAAAATAATACAAGAATTGAAGCCTCGTGATCATTTGAAGCACAGAAACTTCTTAGCTCGGGCTCAGCAAAAGTTTGATGAAAATCTTGAATTTCATAGAAAAATCATCTTCAGCGATGAAGCTAGTTTTTGGCGATTCGAACAATGTTAGAAAAGCTCAGGAACAATATCGAAAGAGAAGTTGCCAACGTTCCGGCCGACATGTGTGAAAGAATAACCGATCGCAGTGGTCATATGAGCGATATCGGATTCGATAATTAAATGTAACATGTGTGTAGTAGACCTGGACTGGAATAAATTTCAACCCGATATATCAACTATTCTGCGTCTCGATTTGGCACTAATACTCACATATTTATTCCACTTGCGAGCGGTAACTTAGCTAAGCCCCCTATATCTCCATCCGCTACTAGACACGGCTTCTTTTACTTTTGAATGTGAAAGCAATTTTCGGATTATACTTATTAAAAAAAAATATTATCTTTTACATACTTTTGTGGTTTTTAATTATATATCAAACGATGCGCTTGAATGTGTGTGTATGCGTTTGCCTGCATCCATCCAAAAACTGTTCACAAATACTATTGCTGAACATTCACCATTTTGTTGGCATGAGTACAAACACACACGCACACACATTAATAAACGACATTTTGTCCTCGATACACATACAAAAAATGGTTTATTATCCGAAACCCTTGAAATTCTTGTTCGAGGAGGCTGCAAGGTGTGTACAACAACAAAAAACAAAAACATTTATATGTACCAAAAAGGTAAAGTCATAAAAATTTGACGCACATAAATATCCGCTGTCTTAATTTGATAAAGGACTAACATACAATTTTTCAAAATCGAGTTTTTGAAAGATTGTGATTAAGTGTATTCATCTGCTCTTTGTTTAACAATGTTAGGCCATACACCAAAAACTAACGACTTTTTCTTTTACTTTATATTAGTTTTCTTGAAAACTATGCGGAGGAAATTTCCTGAAATTCCTGAATAATTTTAAAAATACGTATTAGGGCTTTATCAAATTAATGTAGAAAATAAAAGTTAAAAAAAATTAAATTTTGTGGTTTAATTAAAAAAAATTAATCTGAAGGAAGTAATGTTAAGAGCACATAACACAATCTGTGGCAAGCGGCTACCAAAACCGAAGGTGCTTAGTGCAAGGAAAAGATATGAGATATTTAATGTGAGGTAATAAAATCAACTAACGTAAATCTGCGTTTGCAGAGAGTTGTTGGCTTAGGTATTTTTAAAGTGTACCATAAAACGACAAACAAAATTAAAATGTAGTTTATGCTTTAATTATGTTAATTAAATTTGTGTTTGTATAAATTAAGAGCAGCAAGCCTAAAGAAATCTCTTGTAGTTAATTAATATTTATAGTATTATATTTTCATAGTATTTTTACACCTCATCTCACTCTCTTTTATGCATTCTTTTCAGATTTAAAAGCCGTCTGGTGCGCTGTCTAGCCTCTGCCACATATATTGTACGACAAATATGCTCGCTTGGCATCACTGTTTACACGCCAAGTGTTGCTCTGTCGACGGTGATTGGTATTCCCTATTGGGCGTCGATCGTTGGCATGTCAATAATTTGCATATTTTTCACCATTATGGTAAGTGATGTACATTTCGTACACACACACACACACACACACACACATACTCACACACTCAGTTACACGCACGCATTCCACACACCCATAAGCGCAAATACATACATACATACACATTTAAAAGTTTTTAATAAATTTCCATGCAAATAGCATAGCTGATTTCACATTAATGGCCAACCAACTACAACCCGAGGCTAAAGAAAATATTCATCAGCCACTTTTTAAGTACATTTTTATTGTTGTTACATACAATACATACATATGTACTTACTTACTTACTTAGCTGGCGCTACAACCGATGATCGGTCTTGGCCGCCTCCACAAATCTTCGCCAGTCACTTCTGCTATGCGCGCGCTGGCGCCAGTTGATAAGGCCAAGTGCAGTCAGGTTGCCCTGCACCTGGTCTTTCCAACGGAGATTAGGACGTCCCCTTCTGCGTGATCCTCCACCGTGGTTCGAATAAAACACCCTTCTAGCCGGAGCGCTTTCTTCCATTCGCTCAACATGACCCAGCCAGCGAAGCCGCTGGAGTTTTATACGCTTGACTATGTCAGTGTCGGCGTACAGCTCATACAGCTCATCGTTCCATCTTATTCGATACACGTCGTCCACGCATACTGGACCGTAGATCTTACGGAGTATCTTCCTCTCGAACGCTCCTAACAGTCTCTCATCATTGATGGTCAATGTCCACGTCTCTGCGCCATACATTAGGACGGGAAGGATGAGGGACTTATAGAGCGTTATTTTCGTCGGTCGAGAGAGGGCTCTACTTCTCAATTGCCTACTGAGCCCGTAGTAACACCTGTTGGCAAGAGTTAGTCTCCGCTTGATCTCAAGGCTGACATTATTGTTGGTGTTTATGCTGGATCCTAGATAAACGAAATCCTTGACGACTTCAAAAGTGTAGTTGTCAACAGTGACATTTTGTCCAAGACGCCGTGACTCTTTGTTTGTTGACACAAGGTATTTCGTTTTGTCCTCGTTCACCACTAGACCCACACGACGAGACTCCCTTTCCAGGTTGGAGAATGCTGCACTGACTGCTCGCGCGTTTTTGCCAATGATGTCAATATCATCAGCGTATGCTAGCAGCATGACACTCTTGTAGAAGATAGTGCCAGAGATGTCGATGTTCGCAGCTCGAATTATTTTCTCCAGCATTAGGTTAAAGAAGTCGCACGATAGGGAGTCATCTTGTCTGAAACCTCTTTTGGTATCAAATGGTGCGGAGAGGTCTGTCCCAATTTTCACTGCGCTGGTGGTGTTGGTCAGTGTCATTTTGCAAAGACGAATGAGCTTTGCAGGGATACCAAAATCAGACATTGCGGCGTACAAGTGATCCCTAATCGTGCTGTCGAAGGCGGCTTTATAATCGACAAATAGATGATGGGTGTCGATCTGTTTTTCTCGGGTCTTTTCCAGGATTTGGCGTAGTGTGAATATCTGGTCGATGGTGGATTTACCAGGCCTAAAGCCACACTGATAAGGTCCAATCAGTTTGTTGACGATGGGCTTCAGTCTTTCGCACAGTACGCTCGATAGAACCTTATATGCAATATTAAGAAGGCTGATCCCACGGTAGTTGGCGCAGATCGTGGAATCACCCTTCTTATGGATTGGGCAGAGTACGCTGAGATTCCAATCACTTGGCATGCTTTCATCTGACCATATTCTGCATAGAAGCTCATGCATGCGTTTTTTGAGCTCTTCGCCTCCGGTCTTAAACAACTCAGCAGGCAGGCCATCTGCACCTGCAGCCTTATTGTTTTTCAGCCGAGCAATGGCTGTTAAGACCTCCTCATAGTCAGGCGGCGGTACTTCAACGCCGTCAGTGATTGGGGTTTCCGGAGTGGGTTCCGCAGTGGCGGGATTATTGCCGTCTTCGCCATTAAGCAGCTGCGAAAAGTGCTCCCTCCATAATCTCATTATGCCCTGGATATCTGTCACCAGATTTCCATCTTCATCCTTGCAGGAAGAGGCCCCGGTCTTCAAACCAAGAGTCAGGCGTCTTATTCTTTCAAAGAATTTTCGGACCTCGTTCCTGTCCCGCAACATTTCGATATCATTGAACTCGCGTCTTTCTTCATCTCTTTTCTTGCGCCTGAAAAGACGTTTCTCCTCCCTCCTCAACTTTCTGTATCGCTCCTTAGCAGCTCGCGTTGCAACTGACTGCAGGGTGGCTCTATAGACTGCGTTTTTTGCTTCAGTAGCATCGCGACACTCTTGGTCGTACCACATATTTCTCCGTCGACGGTGGTAGCCTAGCACCTCTTCGGCAGCCGTACGCATAGAGCGGGAAATGTGCGTCCACTGTGCGCATATATCATCAAGTTGAGGGGTGTTTTGCGAAAGGAGAAGTGCAAGTTGGTTGGCAAAGACTTTGGCTGTCTGTTGTGATTGCAGCTTTTCGACATCCAGCTTTCTCTTTGTACCTATACGTACGCGATTTGCTACACATATACGTGTGCAGACCTTGGCTGCAACCAAGTAGTGGTCTGAGTCGATGTTTGCACCACGTATTGTGCGTACGTCTAGTACATTGGAAGTGTGCCTTCCGTCGATCACAACGTGATCAATTTGGTTTCGTGTGTTTTGATCAGGGGACAGCCAAGTGGCCTTATGGATATCCTTATGTTGGAATCTGGTGCTACTAACTGTCATGTTTCGTGCCGCGGCGAAGTCGATCAGTCTCATACCGTTATCGGTGGCTTCGTCGTGGAGACTGAATTTTCCGATCGTCGGACCAAAGAGACTCTCCTTGCCCACCTTGGCATTAAAGTCGCCTAACACGATTTTAACATCGTGGCGGGGGCAATGCTCATAAGCTTTGTCGAGGAGCTCGTAGAAGTCATCTTTGGTCGTTTCATCCTTCTCATCCGTCGGGGCATGGACACAAATTAGGCTGATGTTGAAGAATTTTGCCTTGATGCGGATAGTGGCTAGGCGCTCGTTCACCGCCGTGAACCTCGAGACTAGATGACGCAGTCTCTTCCCAACCACAAATCCAACACCACATTCGTGTCTCGACGCATGACAGCTGTAGTAGATATCACAGGATGCTCTTTTGGAGCAACCCTGTCCCGTCCATCGCATTTCCTGTACAGCGGTGATGTCAGCTCTATATTTTTGGAGGACATCCACCAGCTGGATAGAGGCACCTTCCCTGTAGAGGGTTCGGACATTCCAGGTGCATATCCGTAAATCGTTGTCCTTTGGGCGTTTGCGGGAGTCGTCAACATTAGAGGGGTTCATTATCCGAGGCTTGTTTGGAGGTTTCATTGGAGGGTATTTTAACGTGGTGGGTTCCAAGCCCGACGCACAACCATTCATTCAAGGCCATGGAGAAGCCCGCCGCACACATTAGTTAACTCACTGACGGTTGTCAGATCGCTATCCAGGGGACGCCACGAGGAGGCTGTGTGTCGACTTGAAACGTAGAAGCGCAAGGATCGACCATGGACGCACCTGCGACTGTCACGAACTTTACCTTGTGTCCTACGCCCCAGGCCCCCCTACATACATATGTGCCGAACATTTAATTTAAAAATTTGTTGGCCTTTCGGCTAAAATCGAGTTTAATTAACTTAACTTTGTGCCTAAATAGTTGCCATAAATAAATACAAAATATATCTATAGCAATTGTCTTTTTTGAATACGAGTAGTTATATTTTTTGGTTTTTTTTCAAGTATATAGATAATATTTTTGTTTAATATAATCCGAAAATTGCTTTCACATTCATTACCTCCCTTTCGCCCTTATTTCAGTTGTTTGTTTTCATTTTATGTGGGTTTCTCAGCGCATTTAAAAGCAATTTGAATAAAGCTCAACCCCTCAAAAAGTTTTTGAATTGTTTTGGAAGATTCATTTTGAAATTGCACACATTTTTATCCACGTAACATTCACATACATACTCGTAGTTGCCACCTCCGGCGATTTTCGGTTTTTATTTATTTATTTTTTGTTGCATTGTTAAAAATTATTTATTCTTACCCGACTTTTTCTACACACAGATAATACACATAAATATCTACACAAATAAAAGCGTATGTAAGAATTCACCGTAGTGTAGTTGGTAGGATGCCGGACGGCTACGCTGAGTGTCCGGGTTCAAATCTCTGCGCAGCCAAAAATCAAAAAGTAGATAAAAAAATTTTGGTAGGCAATGGCAAACTTTGAAAAGTAACAATTGCTTAGGAAAATCTTTTCACTTCGCCGTTCGGATTCGGCATACAACCATTTATGTATGTACAAATGTACATACTGCACAAGCTATATGCAGGCGAAAAGCTCGGCCTAGGCCCTTAGTGGACTGTTGCTCTTTGCATAACAAGCTATGTATATATGAATATATGAATATCACCCCAGTTTTAACGAATTAATAATAAGTGACATCTTGAGCCTTTTTTGGGGAATATTTTTCTTTGGGGACCCTTAGTTTCATCTATGATAACAACTCTCAAATATGCAAATATGTACACAATAAAGTACATATATCAGCCTTAGAATATTTTGTTTTAAGGATATCGATAAAAAGGTGAATCTACTTGCATATGAAAATTAAAATCATTTCACATTGTAACGTAGGAGTATTTTTCGTATTTAAATTTATATGTACATAAAAGTACTAGCAAAAACTTTAAATGATTCTGTATGCAATTTTCTTCACATAGCCTACACTAACAAGTTTTTGTTTTTGTAGTTCTTGCAGCTCTCATTTAGAAGAATTATTTATTTTAAAAATAAGCATTCTGTTAATACAACATTCAACTGTGTTCACATAGCAACGCAGAATGACCGGGTTCGGCACAGTAAAATATCGAAAATTATATATACAACTCTTCTTTCTTTCTTTTTCTCCAGAGGTGGAGAAATCAAATTTTCTATTCGCCATTCGGTTTCGGCATAAAACTGTAGGCCCCTCCCCTTCATGTAAAAATATAACTCGTTCAACATTGTAAAATGCTAAAAGTTTCTGGCCCTCCCCTCCTTGTGATGTTGTAATGGGAAAGACCGAGAAGATGAACACATTGCATATGTAACTACAGCGGCACGGTCTGTCCAATTGTTTTTGATATTTGATAAATCTAATACTTTTGGTATTTTCCCCGATGACTCTTAATGAGTGGAAACTATCCCATTATTATCCCCATACATCCAGCAAAAAAATATTTAGTTTCAAAGGTTGCTAGGCACTTTTTTTAGCATAAAAAAGGTTTTTCTATTCTGAAAAGGGATAAACCGATAAAAGATCAGGAACAGCGCCCAGAAATTGGGGTTATTTATCAATCGTATGTATTTTTGATTATGAAATACATTTACGTGGTTACAAAAAACTTGGAAAATGCCTAAGACCCTTCGTTTTTAGCCGAAAAACATTTGAATAAAGTCTCGATTTGGTCTTCGAGCTGAAATATTTCAAAAGTCAATTGTTTTCTACTCGGCTAAAAAGATTCAGCATGGTTCCACATGATGGGGAAAATGACTGCCAAATTTGTACGCGACCGAGGTCAATGACCATTTGATGGGACAGAAAGAGAGAAACAACCAACAAGGCGAACAACTGGAGTCACTTCCCCATTTCAAACTTGTTTGTTTGATGTTTTTCCAATTAGTTATTATTGTCTTTTTGATCAAATTTATTACCCCCTAGTTTCGTTTTCGGGAACAATGTTGTATCTGAATACATAGGAACTCTTATGCTCTGAATAAATCAAGTTCTTACTGTAAATTTAAGGGGTAAAGTAATTGCATTCAATATCAAACAAACATTGTTATTTTCAACAACTTTTCTTAAAATTAAAGACAATCGATTTTTGTAATCGGTATGTAAATATTGAATAATTTTAACATTTATCAACCGATTGACTTGAATAAACATATTTTTGAAATGTCAATTCAGTACATTGCTTCACCGAAACAACGCATGGAAATATTGACGCTGTACATTGAAAATAGTCGTTCAGTTGTGTTAACTCAACGGGCATATCGTCGAAAATATCGTGGCCAACAAGCACCGTCTGACCTATTCGTGTTTTGGTGTCGATCAACGCCCAATTCCAATGAACTGGTTGAAGTGGTAAGGGAGAGTGTTGCCGAGTGTTTGATGTCAGTGGAACCACCTTGCGGCTCATTGGAGGACGATTTGCATATCGTATAATGTTGTATAAAGTGCAATTGACTCAAAGAATATTGCCGACCGACTATCCCCGTCGCTTGGAATACGGTGAAACAGTCGTTCGAATGGTTTACACTGAAAAGGATTTTTGGAAGGAAATTTTGAGGACCGACGACGCCCTCTTCACACTCTCTGGCGCCGTTAAGCAAAATTACCGCATTTGCGAAATGGAAAATCCACACGAGATCCATGAAAAATTACAAGAAGTGACTTCTTAGGCCGGCGTTTGCGCCAAAACCATCATTGGGCCATCTTCAGAGAAGGCGATACAGTCGATGAGAATCGATATCGGTGGATGTTGGCCAATTATGTCTGCCCACAAATGAGTGAAAAAAGTCTGAACGGTTATTGGTTTCAACAAAACGGTTCGCCATGGCACACTGCAAATCAAACAATACAGTTTGACCAACAAAAATTAACTGGACGAGTGGTGTCAAAAAATGGCGACATTGACTGGCCACCCAAGTCTCCTGATTTGACCCCTCCGGACTTCTTTTTGTGGGGTTATTTGAAAAGCAAAGTGTACGCCAGCAAACCTCAGACCATTGACGAGCTCAAGACAAACATTCGCGCCAAAATCATTTCTATACCACCCGAGGTGCCTGAAAAAGTGATGGAAAACTCAGCAAAAAGAGTAAATTTTACTCTGATGGTGCATTCAAAAACTAGTCCAAATAAATTGTAAAGGACCAAATTAAATAAAAATACCTCATATATGAAAATCGGTTGTTATTTTTTTAAAGTTATTCAATATTCACATACAGACGTAAAAGATGACGCACACTATATATATAGGTATATATATATTTCAGCTTTAGCAATAACAGTTCGGGAGCTGGATCCTTATGAAAAAAAGACAAACAGA
Organism: Palloptera scutellata; assembly: GCA_958295655.1. NCBI lineage: Eukaryota > Metazoa > Arthropoda > Insecta > Diptera > Pallopteridae > Palloptera > Palloptera scutellata. The sequence continues at coordinate 1,301,345 of OY282450.1, read as the reverse complement.
TCCAGCTCACCAACGATTATCCTAGAGCGGAATTATTTTGGAATTCATCATAAAATAAATCAGGGTTCATCTTTAGAAATGTGCTCAAATGATAGTTTTGCAGCAACCGGACGATATGTGGATTCATTATCTTAGTGTAATTTTGATTTCATTTTCCCTTTTAACGTCATATATTTTTCCTTTCCATGTAGGGTGGCCTTAAAGCAGCAATAAATGCGGATGTTATACAAACAGGTAAACATAAAACTCTTTCATAAAATTACCTTATTACCGATTAAAGAAATATAATTAATACGTTAAACAATAAAAATATTTAATCCAACAGTTACTGTTATTGCGGTCACTATGGCAGTTATAATAAAGGGCGCCATTACCAGTGGCGGACCACAACGAGTCTATGAATTGAATCGAGATAATGGTAAGTAATTTATCAACATCAGATTTAAATGCAGCAATTTTTGCTTGCACACTATAATATTTATGTATGCGTGCGGATATTTTTATGTGTGTGTTATTTTGTAATAAAGTGAATAATGATGAATGTGATATGAAATCAATCATCCTACGATCAGTAATATTATCAAAGTGAAACAAAACAACAACAATATGAACAAGAAAAAAATTAGAAAAAATAAATCAGCATACTACATACAAATATGCAACTCCTAAATGTTAGACAACAACATCAACAGATATTCATATATGTATGTGAATGGAAATATACACGAACACACACACACCCGCAAACCATCAACATCGTCATTTACGTAAAAAATATGACGATAGATAACCTCACACCTTACAAAATACTGCATTAATGGTGACGATGGCACTGATGATCACGATGGCAAGGGCGACAACAGAGACGCATTCCTTGGCGCATTGTTGCTGGCTCATTTATGCTGACGAATGGAAACGATTAAAAAACTCCTGTGCAGCAGGCTCATTATACTCGTCCGAAAATGGTAACGATTTAGATACGCGCCAGCAGCAGTGGCAAATAACAAAAGCGTGAGAAATTTCTATAAAACGCTGCTGATATGGTAAGTGTGGCCACATAAATAAGTACACACACATACATACGCATAGAGCATGTACAGTTAAACTTCTCTAATGCGAAACTCAAGTAATTCTCTAACCGAACTATTTCCGCGAACCATAAACTTTATTCTATTCTCACACGTTGTAGTTTTGTTTCATGTATTTTTATGCATTACTGCCCTATTTGCTTAATTAAAAAACGAAAAAAATAATAAAGAAGCTGCGAAACCCTGTAGACCTATTCACCATCGACGAAAAATATAGGTTTCATTGAGTTTTAGAACTAAATATTAGTGTGTCTTTAGTTTTTAACTCGAAGTTTTTATCTTATTCTATGAAATACGAATTCATGAAGCTCTACTGTAAATTTTCATGCATATGTAAAGGGTGATTTTTATAAGAGTTTACTTTTTAAAAATGAAAAAAAAGCACAGAAATTTTACAAAAGTGAATGAAATCTCGCAAATGACACGTTCAATGTTGGCTTCCAAAGCCGCAATCGTGTTTGGATTGTCCCTATAGACAAGACACTTAATATAGCTTCACAAAAAATAGTCTAACGGGGTCAAATCACACGATCTTGGAAGCCAATTGACTACACCAAAACGTGAGATTAACTGCTCACCAAATTCGCCTCTCAATTTATACATGGTTTCGCTTGCAGTGCGGCATGTGGCATGTTGCACCGTCCTGTTGAAACCACAAGTCGGCCGAGTTCAATTCTTGCATTTTCGGCAAAAATAAAAGTCTGTTTTCACCGAACGGTACCTTTCTCCATTGACCGTAACGTTGCGACCTTCATCGTCTTTGAAGAAGTACGGCCCAATGATGCCGCCTTCTCATAAACCCCACCAAACAGTGCATTTTTCGGAATGCGTTGGTAGCTGCTGAATTGCCTCTGGCTGGTTTTCACTCCAAATACGGCATTTCTGCTTATTCACGTATCCATTGAGCCAAAAATGAACATCGTTTCAATTTCAATAACTTGCAAAATTGTTCAGGCGTAAGTCTATTTATTATGAAATGGCAAACCAAACTGAGAATAAATCAAGTGACAGCTGTCAAAAAGACCAACTCCGAAAAAAGTATTGCCAGATTGAAAACCACACTTCTAGATAAAACAGCCTTTACATACTCGATTAACCATATGTATCTATGAATGGTATGTGTGTAAATGTATAAGCAGTTTGAATGATTGTCAATTCAAAACGTACATACATATGTCCACACATACTCGTATGTATATACATACATATCCACACATATAAATATTTAAAATGAATGTATGGCATCGGAATGCCTAAAAGTATGCAATGAATTGCGAGTGGAAATATTTTATTATGAATTTTGTGATGATCTTTAAATATTACATACTCGTAGGCAACTAGGTAGGTACAATTCCATCTATCCATCTAAATGGAATTAATTTGTAAATTTTTCAAATATTTACACAAGAGAGTGAACGTATTTTAAGATAAACGGTAAAAGCGATATAGCATCATGCTCACTTTTCCCAAGAGCATTAAGTTGTTAGGGTTCTTTCAAATCTGCACTTTCAAGCTATTTAATAAAAGGAGTTCATAAAATCATAATTTCTACTAAAACAAAACCAAGAACCGATTGCAACGGAAAAAATGTATACTGTTTGTTTCTTATTTCTTTAAAAGTAAAACTAAAAAATATAAGTTTTATTTCAGTGTCGGTTAACTGGATTTCAGATCAGTGTTAGTATTCGAAAACCTGTTTTTAAAAAGAGTCAAATATTTGGCATCCCTACTTTTGTGGGCACACATAATAGAAATGGACTCTTGAACACTTTTTGGCTCACGTCAGCACGCTCGTGGCTTTGAAATTGTTGCTCACGTACGTTGATATTTTTCCAAAAAAAATTGTCACGCATGTTCGCTCACGAAAACGAAAAGGAAAAAGTATGAAATTAAAGAATATAAAACATGGGCCACACAGAGATGTCATATTTCAAATTTGCAAGCTCTTAGCTACTTTCTAAGCTACATAAACTAGCTTTTTATTGAAACTGGACATTTATGTGAAAATTATATATCGGAAATTATTAAAACCACATTACACGCCCATCTCTACTCGGTTGTGACTACAGTTTTCTTGGTATACTCTATGTTTATTTTGATGAACGGAATGATATCTAGGGCACCTGAAACATCTCTGTGCTAAAATCTATTAGTTATATATCTATAGGACCTTTAGAAAGTCCAAGAAAATACTTCAGCTCAATGTAAGATTTTTCTCTAAGTGGAGGACACCTCTCATTGAGAAAACTCTACCATCGAATAAATTTGAAGCATATAAAAGAGTACTGGATATGGGCTTGATAAGATGCAAATTCTTTAGTCTAGCAAGGTTCCACTTGAATACTTAAAGCATTTGCCCTCATTTTACAATATTTTAACATTTTATGGAAATAGCATTATGCACTATGAAATATAGCACTATGCAGCTTTATGATTCATGCCAACCACATGCAATTAACCAAAATTTTTCTTCTGATAGCCATGCTTTCTGTGTAAAGTTTATTTTTCTGTATTTCACGTTTCTGTACTAAACATTTTGGAGGTAAATCTTCTTATTGGAGGGTACTAAAATCTGGATCGGCAACCTGTTTTGTGACGAATTGTTTTACATATTTTGTGTAGCTATGTTCAGATTTCGCTAGGAGAACACGATGAAATTGTTGTAGCACCGAACACGAAGATAAAGCTTTTACTCACTCGTGAAATGAAAACCGAGCACGCCGAGTATTCAGCGTGGCAATAACATATTTTACAAAAAATAAAACAAAAAAACAAATCATTCTTTTTATTTGCAGAAATAGCTGTGAATATCTTAATGGTTTAAAACTGGATATTATTTTCTTTATGAAACTATGGAAAAAATTAATACATCTTATTAGCGGTACTCACGATGTGATAAAAGTGGACGTTGTTGTACGTTTGCATTTTATAAGTGAAATGTGCATTTTGCTCACGTTTCTTAGATAACTTAGAATCGAGAATTCTCATCACTTATTTCAGTTGTGATCGCATAATGCGATACTCGATTACCCAATGTACAGAAATACATGATTATTGATTATTTTCCAGATTATGTTAAATTCTTAGCTTGTTTTCTCATACTGCCACGATTATTTTTGATTGTGAAAAATATAGCAATTTTATTATTTTGAATAAATACAATGTATATTTTCGAAATTGATTGATGAGTAATTGAAATGGTTCTTTCCCCGTCAAACATACAAACTGAATTATTTTTCCAACTACACCGATGAAGTTTCACTTATTTCGCGAGTCTGTGTTTTTTTCATAAGCAATTGAAACTAACACTTTTAAATCTCTTTATAAGAAGGCTCTTTTATATTCCATACATTCTTCTAAACATATTTCTGAATATTTGAAATATGAGTAGTTATAAAATGTTTGAGTTATCTTCTATAAACTTTCTATTCACCTCTTCATCTGCCTGTAAAAATATAATAACTATAAAAGTATACATACTTCTAAAGGGGTTTTCAATAACAATGTTGTATTTATGTCAAAATTTCATTCTTCTTCTTCTTTCAATGGCATGACAGACCATGGAGGTCCTATGCCGAGATTTTCACTTCCACCCATGTTGTTCGTCTTATAAGTATTTGTATATGTGTGGAAAGGACCTACAGTGTGGAAGAATAGTGGGCAACTGGCTCCAAGGAATCGATCGCTCCAAACGTACTCGCGGTGGTCATATGAGCGTAACATGTGTACTACATCTGGAATAAGTTTCAACCCGAAATCTAAATTATTCTGTGTTTTATTTACATAAATAAAAAATTGTTGAAAACCCCTGCATGTACCATGCAAACGTTCCCAATCACTTAAAATGTATATTCCTATTTTTTCCTTTTATGTGTAAGTCAATATCCTCACGGCAGTAACAGACAAACAAATGCCTTATTATCCATTCAAGTCTTATCATCCTTGAGTTATGCAGAAAACTCCACATAAAAACACAAAAATAGAGAATGAACAAAAAATAAAAAAGAAGCGGATTGTGCTCTTAGTTATAATATAACAAAAACACAAAATATTTTTTATTCATTCAAATTTATTGTATCGTCTTCAAAGTATGCCAACGAATAATTTCGGAATCGACTTCAGTTCTTGCCGCAAATTCTCTTTTAAGTATGTCTCTATCGACTGAAAACGGGTGTTTCGAAGTGGTAATAATATAATAGTAAAAAAATAAGACCCCCGAATAAGGCCAAGCTTCTTATTTCTTCTGTGGGTTCTTTGTGACTCAGTCAGCCAGTACAGGACAGAGAAGGCAGGTAAAATCAATGAGTAGTAAAGTGAAATTGCATTAAAATACTTGTGTGTGTACGCAATTTTGTAAATACACACACTTTTACACACATTTTATACAAACACACAAATATTTACAGAAACATACCGGACATTTACATACTTCTACCCACAAAACAAATTCAAACAGAAAACAACCAGAAGGCTGCTGTATTAAATCGAAAGAACATTTTCTATCACATGGTTAATATTACAGACATACTACATCCAAAAGCATTACTTCTTTATATTTTGTCTTCAATAGTAAACTTCTACAGCGCCGACTGAACAGAGGCTACTCACCTCGAAGGCATTTCAAATTTCCATAACCTCTACTGAGGTCACTTTTACTGCATTTTGTACTCTGCATATTTGGGACGAATTGTTGTCTTTTATTTACTATACTATACATCATTTGTATGTGTGTGTGTGTGTGTGTGTGTGTGAGTGTGTGTGTGTGTGTTCGAGCGGAAGGTAATTTTACAGCTCATCATTTTATATTTTGTGTTTTTTTGTGGTTGTTGCTGTGTTATGATGCAATATCGATGAAATTTATTGCTCATTTTACATTTTCCGGTTATTTGAAAGAGTTTGATTTTTTCCTTCCTTTCGCAAAAAATTTCGATATTTGTTTAATGTCATAAAAAGTAAAACTGGTTTTTATGTGTAGAATATGCATTCACAAAAAAGTATTCTAGTTTGTGTATAAGTTTATAAACTACATACTACATGGTATGTATAAAGGGTGGTCCATCTGATATTTACAATTTGAAGTACTGGTTAAAATAACTTCACAAAATCGGAAATTATCATCAATTACCACGCCTACTTCCCATACAAAATCTTTTACAGTAAGTAAGTGATAAAAAAAATTCAAGCAATATCTATAGGTATACAAATTTAACTCACAAATTTGAATGCAAAAATATGTTTAATTTCAATAGCGGAACACCATCACTCAATCACGCAATAAAATTCACTAGGTATTTATTATAAATTATTTTAATGCTCAGAGTACGAATCCGTAGTCAGAAATCATATCTTTGAACAAAGTGAAAAGAAAGCTGTACGAGTGTAGCATTATTGCCGGGACGCAAATATTTTTTAACCTTGACACTTTGAGAACTCGTACTTACTTTCGTTTTTTTCTTCAAAATTAGTTTTTACTAAAGCTAAAATTAAAATTAAATTTGAGAGTGAAATTGGTCAACGGATTTATATAGAATTGGGTCCACTGAATCCCCATCACGTCAAGTTTTTAATATGTTGACCCTTCAAAGTCAAAAAAATATAGACATTGAAGATCATATGTAAAAAATTTGTCGTTACATATGACAGTATCTTTTTTTTACCGTGTGGGATCACAATCTGAAAAAATGGACGTGTTGGGTAAAAATGGTTAATAACTTCCATTCTCAAGCAAAAAGTTTGAAATTTAGAGCACAGAGTAGTGAGAAACCCTTCTAATAAGTTTTACATATTGTTACGAGCATTTAGTTTTTACTGTTTGTTTATTAATTCTCAATATGGATTGTGTATAAAAGCAAATTATTGCAGCTTTATGCGATTCGCTACTTAAAAAAACACTTAAAAATTACTTCACAATTATATTACACACTCTGTGTTTACACTGAGACTGTCGATTTGTACTGTCCTTAGAAGTTTCCAGATGACGCAATGTGTTATGTCATTCGTTAACATGACCAGTAACCTCGAACCGTGTTCGTAGTTTTTATTCTATTGCAATACATTCCGAAGTCGTTAGACGGCATAGATGTGTAATAACTACATATGTATGTGTGTATACCACACATATGTAGCACATAAACATGTGCATGCATGCGAATAGTGTTTTTTTTTTTTGGAAATATCATCACAATAAGTTTCTTTGCTGCATAAACATAAGTTTGCTTTTAAAACATAAGTTTGTTCATCTTCAACAGGTCGACTAAAATTCTTCAACTTTACTGGCGATATGACCGTACGCGTGGATACATTATCCGCATGGCTTGGTCAAATGTTTATGTCATTATCACAATTTGGTTGCCAGCAAAATTTTATGCAACGTTATGTTAGTTTGAAATCGCTAAAACACGTTACAAGGTTTGTATCACCTTTAAAATTACTGTGAAGTTAATCAGTGTTTTTCCGGAATACATACAAAACTCCTTATTATTCCATCTTTTACGCTTTTAGAGCAATGATGTCGAATATACCTATTATATTTATATTCTTTTCACTCTCGTGGATATCTGGCATGGTCATATATTCAACGTACATCAATTGTGATCCGTATGCGGATGGTTATATACAAAAACCAGATGAAATATTACCCTTTTTCGTTGAAGATCAATTATCCATAATTCCTGGTTTTGTTGGCATCTTTATGGCGATGCTATTCAATGGTGCCTTATGGTAAGTTCCATAACCACCAACTAATTCACAAATTGCTTTTTAATTACTTAACTTATCAAATATTAATTAATAAAATTAAATTTTTTGTATTTTTCTCCTTTCTCACTCTTTTGCACTTAACAATTATTTGAAAATGTTGCCAATATTACGTGAATAAACCCTCGCATTCAACACACACGCACACTAATAAACACCTGCATTCACCCACATACACGAAATCAGCATGATGGTCTCAAATTTAAATTCATTAGCAACCGTTTGCTGGGAGGATTTTATTTCACATCTGCCACAATTTAAAGGACTTGATGATAAGCAGCAATTGAGCATCCTCAAGGTTATAACTGTCTTCTGCGGTATCATCATTTGTTGCGTAGCGTTCGGTGTTGGTCTGCTGTCGGGCGTAATTGAGTCATCCATGCTGGCATTCTCAGCAACATCTGGGCCACTTTTGGGGTGCTTTGTTTTGGCAATGTTGATACCAATTGCCAATTGGAAGGTAATTGATTTTCTACGTTTATCCTTATTTATTATTACCTATTATACTCAAATATTTAAGCGTAATCTCTAACAATATGCCTTAAGTAGATTTTCAGGAAATATCAATATATAATCTAGTTTTCTCTTAGTTTATGTCTAAGATTTTATTGACACATTGTCCATTATTCCACCATTAAAATTATTCACTTTATTTTTTTCAGGGCACCTCAGCTGGCATGATCACTGCATGCGTTTTTGTTTTATGGATCATTAGTGGCAACATGACATTGGATAAAAGTGCAATCAATACATTTTTACCAACATCAACGGAGGTAAATTAAAAAGTGCATTTACATAGCAGCAATATTCCCTTTCTACAAATACTTATACACTTTTCTTGCATACATAAGGGTTGCTCCAATTTCACTTTCTCCCAAACAATAATCAAACCGAATAAGGAAGCATCATGGCTGTTAAACCATACACCAGTCAATGAAACATTTTTACCTGAAACAACAGCTGCCCAACAAATTGTTGAACGGTAATAGAAATCAATTTGCCCACAATGAGACAAAAACCATTTAACACATTTTGTCCTTTGGCATTGCAGCACTCCATTGGAAACCTTCTACTCCGTCAGTTACATGTACTACAGTCTCCTGGGTGCTGCTCTCACCATTTTCATAGGCATTGTTGGCAGCTATCTTACAAAGGATCCGAAAGACTCTTACGATTCAAAACTACTGCATCCACTCATTTTCAATTTGTGTGAACGTTTCCCCGGCCAGAAACCATACTACATCAACGAGGACAACAGCAGTGAAGGCATTGTAGCAAATGGTAAAGGAGCCAAAATCAATCATGCCTTTGACGCACAAAACGAAGCCAATATTATTATTGGTGCTATCGATGAGAAAGAGAAGAATCCCATTGTCGATGTCGTATTTACCAATGTGTCTTCCAATTTAAATGATAACGACATCATTACGGCGACGACAACAACGACAACAATTAATGGAGGTGGGCGTGGTGGCGGTGGTATTTTGATTATGCCCAGAGCACAGAATACAGATATAGCACAAATTTCTGGTGAAAATAATGGTACTTATCGTCAAATCACCGAAAAAGAAGTGGTGTGATGGTTTGAAGTAATGTACATAGCTAGCGCAAATACAGTGCAGATATTGCAGAATGGAGGATGGAAGTTAATAAATAGTAGGATTTTAATGACTTGATTTTTAATTTACTTAATTTGTCATTCAATTTCATTATTAAATTTAAGTTTAGTAATGTGCTTAATTTAGTTATACATACATACAAATATCGATACATAAAAGTACATATTTATATAAAATATATAGCATACATTTCTATATTTTTAATTTATTTTTCAATATACATAAAGTGTGACAAGCGTGTGACGATAAAGACACTGTGATCATTAAATATTTTCACTATATCCCTAATATACTTAATATATTTACATATGTACATAGTACATATGTACATACATTCTTAGTTACTCGTATATGTACAACAATAAATTAAAACATACAATCGTACACACACATACATGAATATAATATACAAATATGCATACACACATACATATATATTTACATACATATATACATACTTAAGAATATTATTAATAAATTAGTTATGTAAATTGCAAAATATATTCATATACATACTTTGTAATTCAATACTACGAATATTGTTCAGTAATATTACCTACATACATACATACATCAAAATTGCCAATACGAATACATACGAATTATATTTTTAATAGAAAAACTAATAAATTCCTAATACTTAAAGTACAATAACATTAAATTGGTGTTATTAATGCATATACCTTTAGAAATCCACATCCAAAATTAACAGCAATAGCTTGAAAGCTAAAATTCCTTGCCTACTGTGAAGGATCAATTTAAATGAAACAAAATTCATCTTCTAGCATGCTAAAACATAACAGAAGTAATGAGAATGGCGCCTTTGGTTACAATTGAGACAATTAGTAGACTATCCTACAATAAATGGTAGCGAACACAAGGAATGCAGTTTAAGTCCCCTGCCCGTAGTTTGATTAAGATAGAGCAACTTAAGAAGAGGACCTCTATACATCGAAAACAGTGCTGTCACTTTACCACTATTGTGTAGATGTTCCAGCATTTTTGACTTCTACCATTTTTACAACCCACTGATGGATGGATGGATGGATGTGAAGAAGGCCGAGAACCTGACCTACGAGTGCAGGACAGTTCCTCAAGCACTCAGGCTATGTAGCCCATTGTACTTAAGGCCTAGGAAAAGAAGAAGGGTGACAGCAAGTAAGGGGTTAGACAAAAAGAGGGAAAAAGTCGAAAAAGAGGTTAAAGGGGTGCTACGTTCTCTTCCGCAAATTTTCCGGATTCTCTCATAAATCTCAGAAGATCGAAGAAGGGCAAAAAGTGAACTTTGTCCATTCCTGTGACATCGAAACCAAAAATGCGCCATCTCGTTCTGGCAAAGGCAGGACATGTGCAGAGCAAGTGCCCTGTGCTGTCCACCTCCTCCAGCCTCCAAACAAGATGTGCAGGTCGGGTCCTCGGTAATGCCAACTACTTGAAATTTCCCAAAACCTACCGCTTTTTATTTCAGATATCATTTACCTTACTTTCACAAAAGAAAAAGTGAGAGTAAAAAAATATTTACAAAGGAAATTTATACTCCAACAATCGAAATAATTAATATTTAAATTCAATTTAATGTTTAAATAAAATTTTGCTATACATACTTTTTAAAAATAAAATGAATTGTTTAAGTTTTTATTTGTTTTTGAAATGAAACTGATCTTTTTAAGAATTAAATCGACTTTTATTTATATGGTACATTAAAAGAGAAAAACCTGCCACTTTTTAGGAATCAATTTAGTTAAATTAGTATTTAACAGCAGCTCAAAATGATAAATTGAAGTGCTTTAGCTTGGACTTACGGATCTAGATTTTGGGGAAAATGCTCTCCATCTTTATAGTGGAGGTCAAAGAAATAGGGACATCTCATGCACTAAAATATTTTTTGTATTTACCGAGATTTGACCACGGACCCTCTGCATAGAATATATGTGCACTATAAAATATCTTATAACTTAACTAATTTATATCCAATTTCAAACACGTCTAAAACATACTTTATATGTATTTATATATTCCGTATTCCAAATATTGGCGATTGCTTAACAAAATCATCCAGCTGTTTTTGAAATAGTTCTGACGTAACAGGAGTGCCCGGTGTCCATAGTGGATCACGTACGACATACTCTACCCATACTTTGCCGTACATTTGCTGTAACAGCTCTTTCACATTCAATGCGGCTGTGTCTGTATTTAAAACAAATCTGAAAAGTTCAAGTTTACAGCAAAGTAAATAAATCTGATAGAATATAGTATTTGTATAGTAAATAGCTCACTTTAGACCAGAAGGCGTTTCCAAATAGTGTAGTGCATATCTATTCGTCTTATAATAAAGGAAACCATCACCCGGATCAAGTGGCGACATTTTGCTAACAAACGATTTTATGGAAAACAACATACCATATGTTAGTTTAGCTTCCTGCAAAGAAGTATTTTTATTAACACAAAATCAAAATAAAATTAACTTATTAAATATTGGTGTTCGCTTACCTCTTCCCTTGTTATTCCAGATTTTTTCGTACGATTCCATTCGGCATAGTATAAAAGTGTGCCATATTTATCAAAAATGTATAAATTAAAAATTGTCATAATTATATATTTTCGATTTATTTCTATTTTGGTTTATTTATTATCAATTTATTTTTGTTTACACGTTTAGAAAATAACAATCACTTTCCTTCTTAACGAAATACAAACTCATTGCTACGAATCAGCTGTTTACTTTGCTATGAAGTTTTTATTATAAATGAACAATATACAGTGTTGTATTCGAATGTACTAAAGAGGAGAGTTAAAATTTCTGTTATAACCAGTATCGCCACGAATTTTAAAATGTTCTGTTGAAATGCTGAAATTTCAATGATAAAAGTAAAATCGATTTGTAATCGACTAATTTAAAATTTCGAATTTTTATAATTAACCTTTTATTTATTTATTACATTTATTTTTTTGCAAATTTTTCAAGATTTGCTTTGCACGAATAATTTTGAGTACTATTAAATATTGACATTATATATATTAAAATAATAGATCTTCCTCTTGAATATTATCATGTTTATAGCACATGTATCATATAAAAAGTATCCGCGGTTTGATGGAATTGGTACCCACAAATCTGGCAACACTAGTCCAATTATGTCAAACGAACACATTTTTGAAAGGCTACATTTTTCGTGAAGAATCACAATTAAGCATCACATAGCGTATTTCTTCATGAATTATAATTCGTCGCTAGTTACAATGATTTGAAAATAATGCTTTATTATTATAGAAAAGATAAAAACGCAGCCGAAAAATTTGTGATAATGCTGTGCACCTGTGGACCTCGCTTTGGTCGACCAATCGATGAAAAACCAATGAAATTTTGCAACGGATGAAGATCGACAACATCAACCATATGACCGATTTGTGCAGATACTTTTAATATGTCCCAATATTTACATACGCGTCCTCAAGAAAATGAAATGATTACAAAACATTGTCAAAAGCTTTTAAAGAAATTTGAAAAGACGTGGCAGCATTTCTGAACGCATGTAACCATATAATTTTTTGGACACAGCAGGTCATTAACTGGAAGATTTCATCGCCTCTGTGTCAAGAAGCTGCGAGAATTATTTAAGGAGAAATTTCTTTGACGGTGTGGTTTTTTATAGATAGCAAAGAAGAAATCGCTAAGTTCAAGTTAATTTTTTATATTAGTTGTAAGGTCAGCTAATGAGTTTCAATTCCGTAAGCTGCTGGTTATACTGGTGTTCGCTGTTCGACGAGCACATCATATTTTACTCTCATGCTCGGTGTAGTTGTTACATTGGTGTTCGTTACAGAGTTGCTTTTGGTCGAAATTCAGTTTTTTTTTTTGTAATACTATATTGTTCGGAACGGCAACACTAAATGGTATACCAGAAACTTTAAACGATTTTATTAATATTGGAGCGTGAAATTAATAATAAAATTGAAAATTATGAAAATATGATTTTTCTTCAATAGTTTTATGAAATATTAATATTCACTTTTAAAAACTAAAAACATTCGCAACTTCGCTTTTCTGCATATGAAAATAATGATGTACAGGTTTGCATGTTTTCCTTCTATTTTACATACATTTTTGTTCTTTTTTTGTAGAATAACTCATTGACACCCGGAACACTCGGTGTGCTCGGTGTACATTTCACCCAGCATATCGTGTTCGCTGTGAGAGTAAGTAAAAGCTCTCTCTTCGTGTCCGGGCAACAATAATTGCATGGTGTACGCCATTGATTCGCAATTGCATATTTGGTGTGACGCTTAGCCTAGGCTCTCCATAGAAAATACATATCTGAAGTCAATTACTATTATTTATTTTTTATTTTTTGTTGTTATGTTATCGGAATTTAAACTCCCAAACCAAAACCACAGGGAATATCTGAGCCTGTTTTGCTCAACAATAACAATAATACAAACACAAAATCATGCCATTGCTAAAATAGTGTTTTACGATATAAAAAGTGCCTGTTATTAAGCATTTCTGCGTCATGCTCAAATTTTGTTTGCCCAACTTAAAATGATTGTCGAAATCAGCTGATTTTATTACTATTCGGGGATTTCTGCTACATATATCAACATATGCAGATGCAATTTAATTGTGTGTGTTTTCTCCGTCGTTAGAAAAGACTGAGTTCAATTTTTGTCAGTGCGTATAAAATTAAAATAAAATCATCAGATTAAAAGTGTGAAAAAACTTCTGAAATGGCGACCATGGAGAAGCCAAAACAAGTACAAAATATTTTCAATTAAATAAGGTTTACTTGAATAACGTAAAAATTTTTCCGCAGAAAGCAAGAAAACCCAATATTAAACAAAAACCGGAAGTGGTAAAGACAAACTATGAAGAAGAAATAGAAAGGGAACTAGCAACCGATAACGAAATCAGTGAGGATGGAAATGGAACTGCTGCATGTGCAATGGAACATAAAGAAAAACAAAGTCCGCGAGAACTAGAGCAGCTTGAAACATTTACAGCAACCACTACAACAAAAGAAATTGTTAGTCATGAATGTGTTATCGCAGCAGACGTTGCTAAAAGTAATAAATCAGATGATAAGGAAAATAGTAATGTTTCAACAATGGAAGATTCGGCAGAAAATATTTCACTACACGATGAACTTCAGCAAATTACGGCAAGTGAACTACCACCTGTTTCAACAGAAACATGGATGACGAACCTTGCACCTACTGCACCACCAGCAGATGTTACACCTACAACGAACTCCTCTCAATGTGCTACCAATGCATCCAATTTTGTTATACAATATCCAAATTTAAATTCGCTACTGCAACAAGTTGAAACAAAGTCACCTGTAATCTATAAGCCACATATAACGAAATCACCTGGTTTCTGCTTGTCCAATAGCCAATTGAAACCTTTCACTGATGAGCAACTTAAGAAATTTTACGATTGTGTTGAGCTGAGATTGGTAAAGCAATTCGAGTTGGAATTTTTAATGAATTCATTATTAGAGTCGTATGATGGTGATCCATTGTATGTTGCTATTTTGGAATACTACAATCTTCAAAGCAAATTAACCATAAACTTACAAGATATTGAAATATGGAGAAAAAAATCGCTGAGCATTCAAGATAATGTTTGGGTAGAAATACCTATAACAAAAACATTTTCAGGTCTTTGTGGCGATAAGGTTGAGGTCAAAGAATCCATAACATATAAGTAAGTATTTGAAAGTCAGAATTTAATATTAAATAAGGTGGCCAAATGTACATCTTTTAGATAAGCGAAGATAGAAAAAAGAGATTTATTTTTTGTACATAATTTGGGAAAACAAATACAATGTGACATCGGTTCTGTAAACGCAACAAAACATAAATTATTGCATCTTTAAACGTAAAACTTGAAATTTTGTTTGCTATGGATATTGTTTCTCTTTTCTCCCTTCTCTCCTTTCTTTTCTTATACTTTTCTCCTCTTTTCTTCGATTCCTTTTGTTTTTGTACTCGTCCTGTTTTCTCTCATTTCTCCGCCCTTGATTGCTCTCCGATTCAAGGCGTATTTAATATGCTGAAGTAATCTGTATGCACTCTCTCTTTCTTGGATATGTAAAATTTTGTAGGGTCAAAATAGTGCAAAATGTAAATAAACGAAACAAAAACGTGTGTTATTTTTTTACAATACAACTTAAGCTCTCTGTTAAATTCGCCTTGTTCTCATTTCTTTGTCTTAGGCTTTTCTACTTTTTATTTTCACTCTCCACACTTTCTGCCACTATTCTTATTTTTCTCGCTATTCGTTATTTTTCTCTTCACACTCTTTACCACTCCTTTTTCCGAATCGTTTTTTCGTTCGTCTCGTCTTTGATTACTTACCATAATTTCATATCTAAATTAGCCTTTTTCAAAATTTAAGCATCGCACAAGTTAATGGAAAAAATCTGGAAATGGCTTCCGAAGCTTTAACGCAGCTTTTCAGTTTGGTATGCCACACTTATACAACAAATTTAGTAACAGCGAAAGTAATTAAAGTTAAGGTCGGTATATAAGTCATTGATTATTCTACCTCGAAAAACAGATTTAATGATGAACTCCTTTTTCAGATCGACCATATAATCAACCAAATTCTGGCATATCCACATCTAGTTATGCTGGCTCAAGATGCTCAAATTACACTACACAAAATTCATGACGCAGAAACTTTACCATGTGTGGCACACTTGAGACGTGCTATTTCGATTCTTTTTAGCTTCTTACGTAAATTGAGTCCAAATGAGGTTCGTAAAATTTGTTTTGGTTTGCAAAACTCATAGCATTTTAAATACTAATTTTCCATTATGCAGAACTTCGATTCTGATTTAAAAATATGGCTGCGAAAATTAATTAGCCTACATCTTCTTGTTGCTACCAAAGAAGATCATTGGTTTTTGCTTTTCAATATACTGCGCTGTCCAAATGGCGTTGGCCAATGGGCGACAGAATTCATACAAATTCCATCCACACCAAATAATTTGGAAATGCCAGCAACAACACCATCTGGCTCACGTCCCAGCGAGATTCCTTTACAATTAAATTCACCAGAAATGAATCACTGCATTGCCACTTTGCAAATACTGCTGTTGCCGATTAAAAAGCGTAACGATTATTTGACTGCATTTACACAGGTTGGTATTATTGTCTTCTGAATGTTGAAATGCATTTCAAATTCAAATTTCAAAAGTCTCACAAGGAAATCTCTGATCCGGTAAAAGAAGAGCGTTGGATATTAATTGACTCCGATGGTGAAGATAGCCATACATCATCAGGTGAATGTATTGGTCTGAAGGAGAGTGATTTAATAGCGTTATTAAATCAGATGCCATTCGAAAAAGTATTTACGTAAGTGACTTGATCTGAACATGGAAATGGATATTTTTTACATAAATTTTTGCTTTTGCAGGTCTGCGTTAAATATTGAAAAATTCCTAAATGATTATATCATTGAGGCAGATTTAATTTTACCCTCTCAAGTACTTAGTGTTGTAGCGTTCATTTCAAAATTAATTGAAATATTCGGCGAGGGAATGCTTACTTATAATTCCGAACGTTATAAGCAATTGGCAAAGCGTTTAGGACGTTTGATACGTCATACACTGCAATATGTTGCCGACTATCATGAATTATTTATGTAAGTAATTGATATTTACTTGCTGTGCTGTATAGTGCTTTACTAATATAAATTTTCCGACAGTCACAATAAAGTCTCCAAAGACACTTTAACATGCGAACGCATCTCTGTCGAGCTGAATGCTTTGCTTATAAAAGCTTGCAGTTATATTTATCGAACACAAAATTTAGCGACTTGGCAGTACTTTTCATCGCTACCATATAGTACACTCGACGCGCAGACAATATGGCAAATGTTCTATTATATAAATGTTGGATTTCCGCCGCAACTACCAGAAATACTTGCAGGTACCATTGAAATATGTTAATATCTAAAAAATATGTATATAATTTGTGTTCTCTTAATTCCTGCACAGATTACATTGATCTCTTCAATGCCCCAGACTTTTGGAGTAAGTTCAATGTGGCCAATGCTGATTCATTGGCTGAAGATTTATATTATCTACTGCAAGCATTTTTCGAAATGGCCAATGAGCGTGATAAAGTCAAAGATTGGGATTTGATAAAAACTATATGTTTGCATATTTTTAATGTCAGTTAATTTGCCTGCGAAAAAGTTGAAAAACTAATTACTAAGTCTTGTTGTCTTTGCGCAGATTGGCTTCATCAATGAACCTACACGAGACGTTTGCTATAAAACTTCACGGGACATGCTTGTAAATCTAACACTCGCCTATGAGGATCTTATGTCTTGTCTCTTGCTGCAGCTTAAAATTCGCTTCAGCGATATCGAAAATGCAGCTTACCTTTTTAAATCATTACCGCTAGAAAATTGGAAACCCGCCATGGAAAGTTTTGAGATACTTTCAAATTGGTTACTGCACTATGATTTTAAGTCACCGGAAAATATGTTGGCACGCATTATTGTCAGTCACTTGAATTGGAGCTTCGATTGTGACGGTCGTCTGTTTCTACCACATAACATACACATACGCATGGCGTGCCTGATCACCGAATCCCTCACAAAGCATGCACCCGAAGTGGTAGGCCTTTCTGGTATTTCGGAAAGCGTACGTCAAGTGTCGAGTCTTATTGACTTTTCACAATCCAACAAAGAACAATTTACTAGTTGGTGTTGGATCATGATTTCCATACTACGTTTGCATCTAATGGATCAGGGTGTTGAATCAATCAAGCGCACTTTACAAAATCCTACAGAACATTTGCTGTTTATACCCGATTTAGAACGTATCGATATGATCTATCAAGGTGTTACCGAAAACAGACCACTTGCAATATATGTTGGCGTGTTAGTGAGTCTACATGGGCACTCGATACCGCTGATATGTCAAAAAGGATTTGAATTATTAAAGCTGCTACTAAATGATTATCGGCATGCGGCAGTGGTGCGTTGCCTTGAGATGATAGTACCATTGTTTTTGGAGACCCCAGAAACATTAGCAAATTGTGAAAGGTTAAAAACACAATGCATTTCATTTTCAGTCTTAGTGTAAATTTAATACATTTTGCAGTTTCCATATAATTTTAAATACGCTTTTTAATGCTGATAAAACGTATTTGAAAATGGCCAAAGATATGATATCTACAAATTCAGTTGGACCTGTGCTGGAGGTGCTTGATAACATGATACATCATCAAATCACCACCTACACAGAGTACGTTTTTATTAGACTAACTTTCATTTGCAATAGTTAATTGTTTCAATTGTATTTTTGTTCCAGTTATGGCCTCTCAAGCCCGCTCAACTTAATAAATATTTGGCTTAACTGTCTGACAGCCCTACCCAATTGGCAGAGCAGTAATGTTGTATATTTTCTAGATAAAATCTTACGAGTGGCTTATCAATTTCCAGATGCACGCCTTCAGGCGGTGGAATATTTCCATAATTACTATAAAGTATGTAATTTTTAATGCCATAGCTAAAACAAATCGATAAAAGAGTATAACTTTCTTCTCGATAGGATTGTGACGATTGGAAGCGTACAAACAAAATGTCTTCATTGAAAACACTCTTCGGTTCAAACCCATCACGAATTCCAACGCTTTCACCTTATCACGGTTGGTTGGCACTTGTGCTACTGGAAATTGAATTTGAAACGCAAGATCTGCTTTTCTGGACTGAATTTTTAACACAATTATCTAAAATGCCGTCAACAGGAAAAGTTAATTTAGATACCATTTTAAAGGTAATTCTATTTTTACTCTCGAAAATTGTATAACTTTCTTTCAATCAATATATTTTAAAGAAAACTTTAAGCTTGCTGAAAATACCGACGTTTCCACCACAAATGCTGGTCATTTATAAATATGCAAATTTGGTTGCCACAATGGATATAAACCATTCAGTTTTTCCCATACTGAACCAAAAGTTTTTCGAATTGTATTTAAGTAGAGTGACAATACCCGCCGTTGAGCTTAAGTAAGTATATAAAAAGTTTAAAAAAAATTAAATTTCTGAAATATTTAGTATTATTTTCTGGTACATACTCGTATGTGACTAGCTAAATAAGTTTGCAACTAGAAAATATAGATAATCTATAGTTTTAAGTAAAACAAAACGGAGAGACTGTAACCAGTTATGTAATTTATAGTAAAAGTCACATATTAAAATATATTTTGTGCCTTTTATCACAATGGGCTAAATAAAACTATTATTGACATTTTTAATTTAACCGGAAATAATAATTATAACCGGAATAAAGTAAAGAAACTATGTCATTCTATTCCGTGCGCATATTTTAGGTAAAAAAAAAATTTTTAATTTTGAAATCCCGAAACAAGGGTTACAATGGCAATTAGAAATGTTTGAAAATGAGAATACATAGCTATTGGGAATAAATAGAAAATGCCATTGACTTGTTTCTATTAACTCGACACATGTTGATGATCTAAATCTTATTTTGCGAGCGTTTTATACTATAGAAATAAAACCTATGCATTAGAGTGTGTTTTCGAACTGAACTCGAATTGATCGCGGTGGCGTAGTTGGTAATGTGCTTTCCTGCTACAGAAAGTGTCCAAGGTTCAAAACACAAAACAGAAAAAATTAAAAAAAAAAGATTAAAATAAAATGTTTCTATACGACTCCACCTCTTGGCAGGAAATGGCAAACCTCCAAGAGTAAAAATTGCCTAAGGATTGCTTTTCACTTCGCCGTGATAAAGGGTGATTTTTTTTGCTCCTTGGTTTTTGACGTTTTTAATTCTGAACATGCATCAATTGAGAGGCAAATTTGGTGAGCAGTTAATCTCACGTTTCGGCGCAGTCAATTGGCCACCAAGATCGTGTGACTTGACACCATTAGACTATTTTTTGTGGGGCTATGTTAAGTCTCTTGTCTATAGGGACAAGCCAAACACGATTGCTGCTTTGGAGCCAACATTGAACGCGTTGTGCCATGTCCAAAAAATATGATCTTGGGATTTCGAGCTTTGACTTTTCGAATAAAAAATATTACACTGGCTGACGTACATTTTCATACCCTGAATCCAGTCAGAAACCTAGGAAAAACTTAGTCTGGCAATATTGTTTCTCTTAAAATCAAATAACTCAAGAAACGAACCACTCTACTATATAGAATGGCTTCATTACACCAGTTTCTTTTAAGTCCATTAAGTCGATGCTTTATATTGGCCATTCATTTTTGTTTGACGAAATAAAATTCATAAAATAACGGGGAAAAATAAAAGTGAGAAAAAACTGACTTTTTTCGACATAGTAAGAGTAAAAAATTATTTCCGGATAAAAATCATAAAAGTCAATAATAATAGTATTATTTAGCCCATTATCACCGTCATTATCACAACCGTTCACTTGAATATCTGCAATTTTTCCCCTGTGCCTTTTTGATTTGAAAAATGGGCAATAACAGTTACTTGGGGTTACCGAAATAAATAACTTCCTATTTTCATAATTTCTTTTTTCTACTAGTTTCGGTGGCGTCTTTGGAGTTTCGGATAAATTTTATGATTATAATGTGCCGCTCATGAAAAAAATTAAAGCAAATTTAAAAGCAGCCGAGACTTTCTATGCGAATGAAGGAACTAAATGCGCTAGCGATGAGAGTCTCAGTTATTTCTATAGAAATTGTGCAAAGTTAGTTGCATTTTTTGTTGTTTTATTTTGTTACTTGTACATTTTCTTTATATTAGAATGATGAAAACGTATGTACTTTGGTTTGAGGAACCTTCTTTAAATAGAAAATCCGTGGAAGAATTTAATTATCCGCCGCAATATAACAATGAAAAATTGTGTGAAATTGTAAATGGAAATACTGTAAGAGAAAATCTGGTGCAAAATTGAACTTGAGACTTTTATCACATTTATTTTACTTTACAGCCGCATTGGACTGAATTCATTTATTTGCCAAGCATACGAAAGGAACAGCGATATCAAGGCAATAAATGGGCACGCAAATGTTATCGTCACGAATCGATGAAAAGTTTGCGTAGCCCACTGCCACCAAAAGAGCACATCCCACCTATTGAACGCATCAAAATGCATTTATGTTCGTATGACAAAAACCAGGAGGCACCAAAATACGTTAAGCCAATCGTGAATGTAGCAAGCGATATTAATAAATCAACACTGAATGAGATCAAGCACAAAATTAAAATGTTGAGTAGCACTGCAACGTAAGTAGATCTAAGTGAAATTATACGCCTGCCTAATTAACTTTTCGGCTTGCAGTAAATTCCATTTTGACACTTGCGAGTTGAATTCGCTCAATCGCAATTATTTGGATACTGTTATAAATCTATATAAAATGGTGTCCTATGAAGAGATCAAGCACAAAAGCTGTGACTCTTTGCTATTCAATCGCCAATGCAGCAGTCCTGCTAGAATAGTTGCAACACTTCAGAGTATACGCAAAGAGGAGGCAGTAGTTCAAAAAATTCAAAAATATCATGATAGACATGATAAAATTATTGACCAAATGCTTTCATTCTGTGCAGAAGATTTTGCACAATCCATTGAGGAATTGGGAGAAATCATTAGGTGATTTTTTTGTTTTTTTATATATACTTCGAACTTTTTATTAATAGTAATTGCATTATCTTGCAGAATTTTACTTGCTTCGCAAATTAACGCCACGAAACGTTCCGATGTCGTTACAAAAACTGGCATCAGTTTCTTTTACACCATTATAGAGAATATGACTGATATCAATATGAAATTTCAACCTACAAATGATTTTTATACACAACTTCTAAATGAATTGGGAGTATGTCTTTTAAAATATTTATGCATAATTTAAAAAAAATTTTCACCGTAGATATTCATTAAAGAGAATCAGGAGCAGCAAGGTCTTACCATACTTGAATTGGCACTCAAGCGTCCTGATTTAATTAATGTTCTTTCTGGTGTTTTTGTACCATATTGTACACAGCCTGAATATTTTCTTAAAATGTACAAATTTCTGATTGATTCTTATCTTAAACACTGTGATACCAAAATATTGTTTGTACTCTTATCGAAAGTGAGTTGAAATATCATTATTTAATTTAACGTTCGTCACCTTAATTTCACCACCTCTTACACAGTTTGATTTAGTCTCGTGGCTCAACACATTTCATCCTAAACTTTACGATATCACTCAATTGTTGCAATTAATTTTACGAGGCTTGGAATGTTGGTCACAGCCAGACTCAGCATTGCTCCAGCATCAATTCCCTCGTCATTTAGTGCATATTTTCGATCATAATTTTCCACAACATTATGGTGAAGTAATGCAAATGGTGTTGGATCGCATTTCGGAACAAAAACTAATGCCTGTAATATTGTTGGATTTGCTGAATTCATTGTTATTGCGTTTCAAATGCGAAGCTGTAAGTCTAGATACAAATCATGAACAACTTGAGGAAATTGCTGTGGAGTTCGCCCGTAGACAAAATTTATTTAATTTAAAAGCGGTTTGTATTCTTCTCACATGAAAATAACCAAGTGCAAAGAAATGTTGACGGATTTATTTTTAGTCCACTGACACAATAATGCTCTTCGCGCGACATTTTCAAAAAGAACGTTTGAATCATGGGCTTCATGGTCTCTACCCAAAGCATAAGGATTATTGCAAACCTCTATCCATCTGGTTTTCATGTTTTGGGCATGTTCTTGTGGTAACAGCAATTTGCACATATCAAGAACTTTTAGGAGATCAAAGTGCGTTGTACTAAGTATGGCTTTATTTTTATTAGAATGTAAATTGTGTCTACTTGTTTTTAGTTAGTGAAGTAATTTTCGGATCAATTATTGAAATGTATTCACCGTGGCTAATCACCTACACTGAACAGACAATGCGGCAATTACCTGCAAATTGGATACGCCAGCTAGCGCAAAATGACAAAATGTTGCATCCATGGAGTGCACAACAGTCTAAAACTAGTAAAATTATGATTAAACCTTTCATAAATACATTAATCTTCGTATTGGATAATTTACCTGGTATGCAAATCAATTTCCCACGAATTGAATTAGTTTTTGCTTTTATTTATAGTAGTTTCATTTACTTAATTCACTTATTTTAAAATTTATTTGAAAAGCGATTGATTTGAATTGAATTGAAGTCAATTGCATAAAATCTTATAAGTTAGCTTAATTTGAGTCTCATCTATATTATTGACAGCATAAATTTAAAGTGATGCGCTAAATATATCTGGGAACTTTTATCATTCAATCAATATTGGATTTAAATCATTGTTTTATAACTGATTTCTCCCTTACAGTTTCACATAAAATTCTTGCACACACATTCGGCTGGTATGTGCATCACTTTGCCATACCCAAAATGGAGCCATATATTTATGAGCCAATCCATGAGGGTATCGCAATGTTACCATGGGAAAGGTTTAAACCACAAGAGAATAATATTGACATGTTATATGACAGTTTGCAAAAGGTATGTAAATAAACAAAAAGAAAACTTTGTTTGCCTGCAACTTTTTTCTTTCTCTTGCAATTCAACAGTTCATTCCGGAATGTCATGCAATGCTCGGGCACATTTTTATACGCATCAATTGGAATGAATGGTTCTCCGGCACTCTAATTGCATTTCCAGTTAATGTGCAGGCTCATATTGTTTCACGCCTCTTCACAATTTTTATTAAAATTGCTTTTGAACCAAATATACACATGCACATAAACACTAGTAAAATAATTGAAGACGCGATTAACTATCCATGGCATCTGGTGGAATATGGAGAGTTGGAGAATCTATTCAAATGGATATTGAGCTCTGTGGATCCTTTAATCATTTTGAAGATACCAACGGAAACTAATTATGCTGACAGAGCTGTGCTGGAGTGAGTTATTTTCATAAATTGCTTACATTCCTCAAGCATACTATTATTTTATTTTCATTAATAGTCTACTGCGTTTAACGTGTGCCATGATGCCCGAAATGGGTGTATATTGGAAATCTGCAATGCAGCAACCGCTTTGCAATGCCACTGCGAAACGCATTTTATATGCCCGCGCCTTCGTACAACTGCTGCGTTTATGTGCTTCCAAGAATAAAAAACTTTTAGATACGAAAAATGGCAATACGGCATTTAATGCCGCTTTTATAGAATTACTACATAATATGGATAAAGCAGTAACTGCAATTGCAGCTACCAAAACGTTGACTGAACAAAAACGTGAAGCTCTTAATTTAATGATCGAAATAATTGTGCCTATGCAAACGCAAAGTGAAGAAACCTCAAAGTATGTTACTAGTCATTTCAGATAATGTTTCTCAACTTTATACATAACGTATTTAACATGTTCACTTTTAGTCTTCACATTGATGCTTTGATAAAATGGCAAGCTCAACGTCCTGCCGCCAATTTACTTATGTGCAGTACGCTCAGCGCTATTGGTCATATGAAAGCATTCATCGGTGGCATCTATACACTGCTTGAGTTCTCGATAGTTAGCTATTTTCGCACGTCAGAAGAAACCAAAGACTGGCATACGCCAACCTGGGTTTCATTATTGCAAATACTACAAATGTCCGTTGACAAGTTAGACCTCATGCCGATAATACGCGATCAAAGCTTTTTTACGCTGCATATTTTCATTCTGTACAAAACTGAGAAAATACAAAATTTGGGTGATAAAATAACTTTCTTGCAGGATCTGAGTCAACTTGTGCAAAATTTAAAAACAAAGTATGTAATTTATACCAGTCTACATATGTAACTATTTGCGAATGTGAAATTTCAATAATACCATTTATCAGTGAGTCGACCGAACAACGCTTGGCAATTGTCTGGGGTGCAATCATATCAACCTCTTGCAAGATACTTTCGCAATCGGAGCACGCTAAAAAGCCCTTAATGATGTTAGTCCGTTATTTGCAGATAATATCAACGCAAGCAGAAGGCTGGGGCGACGGGCTGCTTGGAGCCATTGGTTTCAAAAGAGAATTTGTAACAAATAAGTATGTTGTTCGCGCTTTTACGCTTAGTCCCATATGTTTACTACTTGTAATTCTTTTCCCCTTTGCTTACAGACGCAAAGTGTTAACGCGTTGCTTAGCTTGTGTTATATTGTCATTATTCCCATACACAAAGTAAGTTTTATTTGTAATTTGATTAACCATTTTGTTTGTTGACATAATATGTCATTCCTTATTACAGCGGTTCCGACTCCCATCCCAGCGAACAATTCACCAGCTCTTTGAATGAGCTATCAATGCTGCTGGCTAATAAGAAATTCGTCGCAGAAAAAGCATTGATAGTTAAAGCTATTGGCATTATTAAAGATCAGAATGCACCAAATTTACGTGATGTTCCACATTTAATATGTCGCTTAATTGCTGTATTTTATGATGATGGGTTCTTAACGACAATACCAGAAGTTTGGGACTTTGACTTTATTTTCGCTGATTAGCATAAGTTAATTAAGCTAATATGTGTTATGTACAATATATGTGTTGTATTTTTATAAATTTTATTATCAATAAAAGTTTAAACATAATTTCAAAATAATGTTTATTTTAACAAAATAACAGATACTCATTTAAAGTTGAAATACATACTTTTAGTTAGCAATATTGTGTAAGTGTGTAAGAGTTTGTAAGACATAAAAGCACATATGTAAAAGTGTGTGGTTCGAATCGTTCATTTACTCGTACATGCATACATAAGCAAAGTGGTTAACAAGAGTTGTTTGTCAAGTTTAATAACTACGCCAAATTTTAATCAAAACCAAAAATTCTAAAAGATTTCGTAATTACATATGTACATATGTAGTAGTGAGTTAAGCTATTGGTTAACATGCTACATATTCTTTTCGTGACCTTTAACTTGTACCTATTTTTATTTGATGCACAAAAATAAACGAACAAGCTAAACAAAAAAGAATCAACAGTTAAAAATGTATTTTAAATGCAAATCATGATAGCAAAAACCAAAATTACTTAGCAAATATGATTAGTCTCCAAAACACGTTCGAATAAAAATTTATTATTAAATATTTGTTTAGGCAATTGAATAAATATGTACATATGTATGTATGTAGATGTGCAGGGTATTATGAGGTTATGGAGGGAGCACTACTCGGTGCTGCTTAATGACGATGACGGCAATAATCCCGCAACTGTGTCAGCTGTTCCGGAAACGCCACCACTAACGGCGTTGAAGTACCGCGGCTCGACTATGAGGAGGTCTTAACAGCTATCGCTCGACTGGAAAACAATAAGGCTGCAGGTGCAGATGGCCTGCATCCTGAGTTGTTTAAGACTGGAAACTAAGAGTTCACGAGCTTCCATTTTCATCAAAATATGATCGGATGAAAGCATGCCAAGTTACTGTAACCTCAGCGTACTCTGCCCAGTCCCAAAGAAAGGTGATTCCACGATATGCGCCAACTACCGTGGGAGTTATGCTGTAGAAAATAATTCGAGATACACTATCTTCTACAGTAGTGTCATGCTGTTGGCGTACGCTAATGATATTAACATCTTTTGCACCAACGCACGAGCAGTCAGTGCAGCTTTCTCCAACCTGGAAAGGTGGAAAGGGTATCGCGTCGAGTAGGTCTAGTGCTGAACGAAGACAAAACGAAATACCTTGCGTTAACAAACAAGGAGTCACGGTCTTGGACAAAATGCCACTGTTATACTTTTGAAGTCGTCAAGATTTTCGTTTACCTAGGATCTAGCATTAACACCAACAATAATGTCAGTATTGAGATGAAGCGAGCTCCGTAGGCAATTGAGAAGCAGAGCCCTGGTATCACATGTTTAATAGACGTGAGGTGTAGTAACGTAAACTGATGCATGTCGTACAGGGTAATTAAATCTGAAGCGAAGTACAATTCGCTACAAGTATATTTGATTTCTTAGTAGAAACCGAATTGGCTTATAAAACATAGCAGTACTTCGTAAATTTTCATCTGAAAATATTTACGTGTGCACCTTAAAATATCTCGCAGAACAAATTTTTAGAATATATTAACCCATTTTTCTCTCTCATCTTTTCATCTTTTACCTCATTACGAGGGTCTACAGAGACTTAATATGTTCTAGATAAATGTAGCTCATAAAAGTTTAATTTTGGTTAGTTAACATCAGAAACATGTAAACATAGCTTTAGTATTAAACAAAAAAAGCGTGAACGGTCAACTTCAACCACTTCATGTTTCTTCAATCTCGAACGCCTGTTAGCCTTATATGAACCCTTAAGATATGCATATGACGATACGTCGACTCTGTCATGCATAACTAGTATTTAAAACACTGCATTTGTGCTTATTACTGCATTTGTTCCTACTCTTCGTACGGCAGAAACTTAAATCTTTGATTTGTTAGAATTTGTTAGCAAATTAATGCTAATTGCAACCAACAAATTTATTGTTGTAGCAACACTTGTATACGAGCATATGTGAATATTGAAAGGTGTGCTCATTATTATATTCTTCTTTAAAATATCCCCATTCATTGATGATATTGTAAAGATTAGTGCCATCAACAACTTGCGGCATGGGGCAGCAAAAGTGTGGAAATAGCCAGATAAATATCTGAACTTATTTGTACACATACATAGTCACTATACATGCATGTGCATATCTATTTTAATTGCCAAATGAGTGTACCACCGTATTTAATTACCAGAATTTGACAACGTGCCACTCATTTTATATCTTGATTCATCACTTTTTGGGTTGGCTTGTTGCGCTCTAATCAAGTTTTTTTTTTGTACTTGGTAAAAATAAGTGGTTATTTTTTCGGTGAATAACTACAGTATATAAGTATTTATAATTAAAATAACGGATTTACGGAAGCAAAATGTGCATAGGAATTCACAGAAATGTCGTTGGAAGAATATATGTAATATTTATTTATGTGACTACTACTTACAAAAATGTATATAAATTGACGGTATGATAAAATAAGAAATACTATCTAATAAACAAATAATTTTACATTTTGCAGATCCAAGGAGTGCGCATGCGTATTGACGAGTCGGTTATGCCTGTCCTAATTGTACTTATATAAGTAATTAGCATCACGGTTAGTTGCAGGTTTATTGTTTTTCTCACTTTTTATGTTTGCGGTTTATATTTTTTTAAATAAATCTACCCTTTTCGTATATATTGTAATAATAAATACATACAACCAAAATATTGTATAATATACCTTATTCACATTAGCCTCAATGTACCGACTCATTTTGACGTCTACTGGCAAAGGGGAGAAGTGGAGAGAGGAAAATTTACGAAAGGCGGGATTTTTTATTTTGTAAGAAATTTATACTCATTTTGACGTTTGTGGAAATGACATTTTATTCAGCTGCGAAAAAATAATTTAACCGTATAAAATTTTATAATTTTATTTAGAATGATAAAAAAATAAACGAAACTTATAAAAATGACTAGTAAGCATCAAAAATGAGGTGACAGTGTTCTGATTACATTTCAGTACAAGCATGAGAGAGTGGACTCTTGGCAAAATGAGCATAGTCAAAGATTGAAAATATTTTTTTTGGTTACTATCGAGTTTTTGTTTTTTTTTTTTAGATGTGTAGAACTTTAAATTGAGACACAACACAGAAAAATGTTTTTAATATTCATGAAATTGGCTTTATTATAAAGGTAATTTATTAACATTAATGTTTGAATATGATTTCGGGCATGTGGCCGCCGCGTCTGGCGTGTACATGGTGTAATCTGGAGGTCCACTTTTCACACACTCTTCGCAGTAAATCAGGCTATATTTCGGATTAATTGTATCTCGTTTATCGGCGTAGAGATGCGACTTTATGGTACATATACCCAAAGAAAATATTCGAATCGGCGTCAGATCCTACTAACGAGCATAGTCAAAGAGTGAAAATATTTTTTTTCGTTACTATCGAGTGTTTGTTTTTTTTTTTGAGATGTGTAGAACTTTAAATTGAGACAAAACACAGAAACATGTTTTTAATATCCATGAAATTGGCTTTATTTTAAAGGTAATTTATTAACATTAATGTTTGAATATGATTTCGGGCATGTGGCCGCCGCGTCTGGCGTGTACATGGTGTAATCTGGAGGTCCACTTTTCACACACTCTTCGCAGTAAGTCAGGCTATATTTCGGATTAATTGTATCTCGTTTATCGGCGTAGAGATGCGACTTTATGGTACATATACCCAAAGAAAATATTCGAATCGGCGTCAGATCCTACTAACGAGCATAGTCAAAGCGTGAAAATATTTTTTTTCGTTACTATCGAGTGTTTGTTTTTTTTTTTTGAGATGTGTAGAACTTTAAATTGAGACATCTCGTTTATCGGCGTAGAGATGCGACTTTATGGTACATATAATCAAAGAAAATATTCGAATCGGCGTCAGATCCTACTAACGAGGTGGCGAGTTGACAAGTCCATTTCGTGAAATTAATCCTTCGGCAAATGTTTCTTTCAGTAAATAAGCATCAATTATCATCATAGGCATGTATCATTCAATACATATATTGTACTTATAAATATTATACTTCATATCGGTGGGTAGGTATGCATTTGAAAATCTAATATGCATTTGAGAGAAAAAATATTCAGAGACAATTCTATGAGATACTCGTATAATTCACTAAACTTTTAGCTGTCTCAGATGAAGATAGATACCAAGAGAACTTAGGGTACTTTAAAAGACCAAATTAGCCAAAAATGAGAAATACTGAATAATAAGAGAACTCCACTCATGTAAAATATTAATCACAGATGTAAACTTTTAACACGCAGAGAATTTGAAATGTATTTATTTTTATTTTAGATTCCATTTGCAGAAAATTTATGTATTTTAAAAGTTGATTTTATCGGATTTTGTAATTCTAAGTAATTTGTGTACCTTGGATCCATTTGAGAGATCGTTACTAATTAATTAAAATGGAAA
Organism: Palloptera scutellata; assembly: GCA_958295655.1. NCBI lineage: Eukaryota > Metazoa > Arthropoda > Insecta > Diptera > Pallopteridae > Palloptera > Palloptera scutellata. Next base: position 1,270,919 of record OY282450.1, on the reverse strand, counting down.
ACTCGGAAGTATTCTCCATAGACTGGTTCTTTCTGTATGTATTTACTTATATTAACATAATATTTCATGTCATTTTATTTCAATATCTAACACATTTATTACATAATATTATACTATATTTAAGAATTGCAATTATTAAATACCTAAAGGTATGTATGTACAATTAATTAACATTAATTGCCTTGTGGATGAAATGGTTGCGATGGATAAGGACGTCTAAATATGGCACCATACTGATCTGGATTAGCAACACGTGCAATTTGTCGAAATGTGCGTCCTCTCTGTTGTTGGTAGTATCCTGCAGCTGATTGAGATCCATAGCCATTACCATAGCCATATGAACCATATCTATATCCCAAACACAAATCAAACCAACTGATGACTGCGGTGACAAGTAAAATCAACTGTACGGGAAATTTCATGTTAGATATCTAGTCCAATTAAAATTCTTACACAGTTCAGTTTGAAATGAATGACCAAACCAAATATGAACTAAATTCGAGCATTCAGTCTGTATTTATACCATTTTGTACATACCCAATTACTTAAGATTCTCAAGGCTAGAATCTTTTTCATTTGCTCTCTTTGAAATATCTTACATACAATTTTATGACTCAATGAAACCAAAAAAATCTACTATATTTTTTTTCTTCTGTAATTCACGTTTTATTGCTTTTTTATTACAATTTCATTCATGAGCGTCCCATCAGATTCCATCATAAACACTTATAGGTTTATTGTTAAAAAAGAATTAGAAGATACTTAATTAAAATTGTCTTACTTATGCCATTATCGTATCGTATATTACCTCAATATGTTACAGATTTCATTTTATAGATCAAGAGGCAATTAATTGGCTTAATTTGCTCACCTTGCTATTTTTTGAAAATATTGCCTGTATACGAAGTATGTGTGTTATTGTCAGGCCTGAGGAGAGGGAGGGAAAGTGCAATAATAAACCGTATCTCTTCAGCTAGTGGTCGCTGTGGCGTAGTGGTACTGCGTTGGATTGGTACGCAGAGTGTCTAGGGTTCGAATCTCGGAACAGGCAAAATCAAAAAGTAAAAAAAAAACAATTTTTCTACGTGGCACCACCTCTTGGCAGGCAATGACAAATCTACAAGAGTAAATATTGTTTATTTAAAGTTTTTCACTTCGCCGTTCGGATTCGGCATAAAACTGTAGGTCCCTTCCATTCATGTACAAATATAACATGCACAACATGAGTGAATGCCAAAAGCTCGGCCTAGGCCCTTCATGAGCTGTTGCGCCAATAAAAGAAAAGAAGGAAGAAGATCACTTCAGCTAAATTTGGTTCATAAAAGAGAAATGTATTAAAGAAAGCGGAAAGGTTTTTCGAAAACTTTTTATATTTTTCCCATTTTGTATTATGCACCATGACAACAAAATGACGTCCGCAACTGCAAATTTCGTCATGTTGTCTGCGACTGGAACAAAATGAATGCCGCAACGATCCTCAGATTATTTACATATACCGATAAAAACAATTTAAATTTATGTATTTAGATACAGAACAATTTAAAATTTAATTTCGCTCTTTCATTATTTGTATTTATTTTTGTTTTAAGAAAGATATCACATTTATTTACGTAAAACTTTTACAAACATTTATGAATTCAGCCTTGGGGCCAAAATGGTTGTCCAGGATACGGACTGCGTCCAACAAATGCATATTGATTTGGATTAACAACACGCGCAATATCACTGTATGTTCTACCACGTCTCGCACCATCGCTGTGATGTCTTCGAGCATAATAATTCGATTTATATCCGTAGCCGCTGCTACCATATCCGCTGCCGTAACCACCGCCACCATATCCACCACCGAACCCGTGAGATCCATAACCGTGATAACGTCCGTATCCTTTTAATGCTTTGGCATATGGAAATAATAATGCAGTTGTCATTTTTAAGCACATTATCACAACAGTTAATATCGTTACAATAGAAATTCGCATTTTGTTTGCTTGCTAATTAATATCTTCTGTTTTTTCTGTTAAGTTAAGTTCTTTCTAGATTCACTGAAAATTCCCAACTATATGTGGAAATTTCTTACCAAAGCATATTTATAGAGAAATTATTCTCAAAGAATGTTTACTTATGTCCAGATCGTAAATGTACTAGCGTTGGATGTACTTATTTATCACTTACATACCACTAGCTCGTAGATATGCACAGATTTACAATTGAAGTTCGAACACTGTGAGGCACATACGCAAAAAAATTATAAGAATAATTAGTAATCACTTTTGCGGTTCCGAATACTCATAATAGTGTACTTTTTGCTTTTATGCGAAAGGAACATTAAGAACAATCTTCTGATACGTAATTCACATGCGCGATAATTCCAGATAAATTCATATTAACGAATTTTAATACTTCTTTAACTCAATGAGTATCCGTTCGCGATTAAGGCAATAAACAATTCAAAAATATTCCAATCACGTGCAGCATCTGAGCGTACTGAATGTGAATGAAGAGTAGAAATGAAAATAAAAGTTCTTAAATATCTTTGAATTGGTTGTGGTGTCGCGATTGTTATGTTGTGATGTGGCAGCGGTTCTCTTTTGCTTCTTCTTAGTGGAATATGGTATCTATCTATCTGATCTTAGCCTTTATTGACGGATTCAACAAAGTGTATTACGCGGTTAATCTGTTTTTCTTCGAACTTATCTCTGATCACAGCTGGTCGTAGAGCTTTTAAATAAAAGTTTATTGACTTTTAATATATGTACATATGTACATAAATAAGCAAAACATTTGCTTATTTATTTTATTTATTGTACAATAGTTAGTTAAGATATGATCATATGTATGAAAATCCTTAGTTGTACCATATCGCTGCCTTAGTTTGCAAAAGCCCTAATATAAAAGCTTACAAAATCGAGTTTTTAATGACATATTCATCTGCGGCATCTCTGCCTATACCCCAAAAATTAGGTCTTATTTTCTATTTTTTTCTTATCAAAATTTGAAAAATGCGTGTTACCAGAACCACGATTCTTTGCAAGATTCACCCAATTCTGGAGCCTCACTTCTCATTTTAATTTTAATCTTAAATTCTTTTTCACACACCACACTTTAGTGCCCAATCTATTCATCATGGTTACATCACTAAAAAGGCAATCGAAAGTATAAAATTGGCGGTATTCTGCAACCATTGTTTTATGTTAGAAAGGCAATGGAGTAATAAAGTTTCACTCAAGACGTGTCTGAAATACATATAATTTATTTTACAGGTATGAAAGATATATTAATTGTTGAATTCGATAAATTAATTATTTAATATCTATTGCGAAAAATAAATTTTTTAAGACAGTGCAAGACTATCGTGAGTAATATCCAACACACAGTCGGGCAATGTTAAAGAAGCCATACCAGTTATACATATTATTTTAGTTTATTATTTATCGCTTACAGAAATATTTGGAGAGATTTTTATAAATTTATAAATTATGGAAAACTTTCCATGTGTTCTCGTTGTCTAAATGAGTCTAAATTTTGCAAATATTGTGTTTTATATATTGAAACAAGTCAAAGGGGTGATGCAATTTAATTTCAAAAATAAAAAATAAACGACTACCCTAATTTTTTTCTGTTCACACAGAATTATATTCGAATACACAATAACTTTTACCTAATTTGAATTTTACCAAGTTTAAACCTTGTAATTATACTCTAGACACTCTTTGTATAGGCTACACTGGTTTTAATCGAGTAACGGTTATTTGTAACGCCCACATAAATTGTCAGCGTACATAGCGGAGTCGATTTAGCCATGTCTGTAACTCGAGTACAACTTCAGTGATCTCAACCAAACTTGGTAGATACATTTATTATCACGAAGACGTTAAGTTCGTTAATAGGCAAAATCGGTCAGGATGTGTGCTACCTCCCATACAAGTGAAATTTTTAAAGAGTGATATAGAAACAAATTCAAAATCGAATTTGACAAAACTTAATACACGTCACTGAAAAAGTCTTTTGAGCAATTGTGCCTAAAATTTTGAACTGATTGCCAGTATTGCTGTTGTACATTACAAAAATATTTTGGCTATATCGATAACTGATTGTGAGCTGGATGGTTTCGAATTAACCTCTGAAAATCTACATTTGTCTGGAAACATTTTACTTTAGGCTACTTCTGACCACAAACAATATATACTCAAAAATGATCAGGTTTTGCATAAAATATTTAGTTAATCTGCCAACAAATTCAACAACAAATAACGGAATTATTTTCACTCTTGCTTTGTATTTATTTTTGTATTCAATAAGTATGTATTTCATGAACATAGTATGTTTTTCTTCCGAAATTCTGAATAAAAGCATTTACTTTTTTTTAATCTGTTTGTAGTTTTCAGAACTTAATCATTTTTGAGTGCCTAATATTTGTAAGCTTTTATTTTTCCAAAATAGCCTAATCAACAATGTTCACATACAAAAGTCGGATTTTGGCGGTTTTATAAAAACGATCCAGCTCTTGAATGGTTATCGCTAGCGCCAAAATATTTTGAGAATCATCATAAAATAAAACGAGTTTTACTTTTGAGGGTACAGAAAAAGGCTTGTATTTTTGTATGGGGCTTGAGGCGCTTTAATGCACATACATATGAATGTATATGTGACTTCTTGAGCTGATTTGGTGACGAGTAGAATTCCTAACCTACTGGAAATGTCATACAATATATACAGAGTCGGACAATCAAATAAGAACATCTTGCACTATAAAACTTCCATTGATTTTTTTTTTATCGGACTGCTTAATGCAAACAATTTTTATAGAGAAGAAAATGGTATGGTATATACTTTATAAATTTCTAGGTGGCAACACTACATTTAAATATTTTTTGGGGATTCCCAACAGAAAAAAATTGAATCGAAGCATTCGAAGGCGGGAAATATATATAAAATATATTTTAAAATTAAAACTTAAATTTGTTTATAATTTGTACTGGTAAGCATTTAAATGGTAGCATTGAGGGTAATTCAACAAATTAAATGTAAACTATTCCGTAATGTCACAGCAAAATGGGTCGAGCAAAGCACTGTAGAAAGGAGGAGCGTGATTTGGGGAAAAAACTGCGAAATGAGGGAGAAAGCACCCGCCAAATAGCTAAAACTATTAGCAGATCTCGACATTTGTCTACCAATCTTTATTACCTCAAAAATTTCATTGCAAGAGAGGTAGGCCCCGCAAAACTACAAGTGCAGATTGCAATCGCATACAAATTTTGGCGGCACGCGATCCATTTAAGGCAGTTGCCGCAATTAGAGAGGAGACAGGGATTCAAATTTGTGCTCGATCAGTAAGGAGAAGTTTGGTGGAAAAAAAATGTATGGGAGAACAGCACGAAAAGTACCAATGTTGACACAACGACATCGAAAGTGTCCCATAGAGTTCGCTGAAGCGCACATTGAATGGGATGGTTTAATTAATGCCCAAAAATCGCCTAACGTATTATGGGCAGACGAAAGCAAGGTGAATCTTGTTGGAAGTGATGGCAAAAGTTGGGTTAGACGGCCGAAGAATGCAGAAATGAGCCCAAAATATACTAGGAAGAATTTTAAGCAAGGAGGTGGAAGCATCATGGTATGGGGATGCTTCTCTTGGTATGGTGTGGGCCCTCTGTATTGGATAAAAGAAACGATGGACAGATTTCTTTACGTAAACATCATTCAGAAGGTGATGCTTCCTTATGCTGAATGGGAAATGCCCCTGAAATGGCAAATGCAACAGGATAACGACCCAAAGCACACCTCAATCCTTGCGCGAGATTTGTTTTCCCATAATGGATTTCCCGTTATGACCTGCCCTTCACAATCTCCTAACCTTAATCCAATCGAAAACTTGTGGAATATTGTCAAAGAGAAGCTTGGCAGTACCAGAGCTGAAAACAAAGACGAATTGTGGCAATGCATTCAAAGACCGTACCCCAGGCTACTTGCGCCTCTCTGGTGGAATCAATGCCTAGAAGCTGTAAGGCAGTTTGAATTAACAAAGGCTATTCCACAAAATATTAGCATTAGTGAACAATTAGAGTCAATATTTTATAAATATTTTTTTTTTTTTTAATAAAAGTGTTCTTAGTGTTTTGTCTTTTTGAAATATGATTTTATGTATAACTTTTAAATTTCTTTTTTTACACTGAATTGATTTTGTTTTTGTTTTAAGAAAATATTAAACTTATGGAATAAATGAATAAAAGTAAATACCTTTTAAATTTATCATAAGCCTAGATAAATATTTGTTTACGGTTTTTGATTTCAGAACAAGGTGTTCTTATTAGATTGTCCGACACTGTGCTTAAACAAAAAATATTATCTGTAGGTATAATTATAAAAAAAAAAATATACAATACATAAAATTATAATTCCAGTTTTGTATGAGAGTGGCTAATTAGTCAATTTGTCAATTCGGCTTATCATTTTTTATTATTTCAATTCAAATTCTTTGCAGAAAAGAAACTTAAAAATTTAATATTGAACTCTTCTCACCAGTTAAATGTGAGTCTCAAAATATGTAGGTAGTGCTTAAGTTTTCTATGATAATTTAAAAAATTCTGCTTAAAAATGAAGCCTATTTCATTTCACTTAATATTATTGATTGTGAATATGACTTTTTATAAAAATAATGCACAAACTATAGTGATAGCAACAGCAAAAGCTAGAAATCATGATGTATTTCACAGTCCATTGAAGCCAATTAAGGCGCAGATTCCAATTTTTAATGTAGCGAGGCCGCAAACAATGAAAAATAACAATCAAAATATAATAATTAAAGTTGTGAATGTGCCAGCAAATCAACCAAATACGCCAAACAAGAATAATCACAATAAAAATATGAGTAGGTTGCCAAACAGAAACCATAATCCAGGACATCACCAACAACAATTTAATCATATACCGAATCCTATACGAAATACTGGCATTCAAAATCAGCATATAAAGCCTAGCAATGGAGGCGTGAATAAAACTCCAAATGTTAGTCGTTATAATCAAAATAATATCATACCAGCTAACCATAATAATAACAATAAAAACAAACCAATAAACCATAATAATCGAAATAATAATAATAGACCAGTTAATCATAATAATAAAAAACCAAATAGAGTTGCTATTGTACCAGTCCGTACTCCAACTCACAATTCTGGTCGTGTTATCGCACTAACTGATGCTAATACTAAAGCGCCAACTCGCGCTTCAACTAAAGGACCAGCTCGCATTACTACACCAGCGGCAACTCGGGCTCCAACTCGTGCGCCTACACCAGCGACAACTCGCCCTCATCCTCCAGCACTAACTCACTTTCCTACACCAGCATCAACTGGCTCTTCTATTCCAGTGCCCATTCTGGCACCATCACAAACTTCTACACTAACTCCAACTTCTACTTCTAATATTCGTGCTCCAAATATTCCTGAAAATGTGATACCAACACCAGATCCTATAATTTTTCAACCCGAAGCACTTACATCTACAACTATAAAACCAATAACAATACCAATAAAGCATTTAAGCGGAATAATTTTTCCGGATTCGGTACGTTATGTACCAACGAAATATGTAAATACAGTTCCAGTTGATCCCTCATTTCCGATTGATATAAGGCGTCGCTAATGCCACATCGAAGGTTGGTCATAATGCTATCCCTAGCAAAGAGATGTTGAAAGAATATGTGGCAATCAAGGAATTACTGGGCGTAATAAACAAACTGCGGACACCGTTAATAAAGTAATAATAAAAGATTTTTTATTCTTACATACATGTGTAAATTATATTGACTTCATAAAGTAGAATTTTTTAAAATTAACTTGAACTGTGCTATGAACTCTCATTTACTTAGCAAGGAGATTATTCATAGCACATCGCCGAGTGTATGCCAAATTCATGAATGCTCCAAGTAACTTAGCACTTTCGAATGAAATATTCTTAAAATTACTCTTATAACATTATACTGAAGATTTAGCTCGTTTCATTTCATACATGTAAAACAAATTCGTGGTGTTGGCATGCACCCGATGAGTTGCGTAAATAAAAATGAGTCTGAAGTACACTTTTAATAATACGTAGCACAAACAATCACATGCGGGTACTTGCTTGTAATCACTTCCATAAACAATGTGCATAAAATAAAATTTGTTTAAGTTTAATATACAAGTTTTTTAATATGGATGTAAGGAAGTGTGTATGTACATACACAGGTAGGATAGATATGTATGTACGAGTATATCACAAAGGAAAAAAAATTATCTAAAGAAATGCGCCGCAGCTCTAGTATCCTTGCGTTTGGTATCCATAAGAAGGATAATTTGGCCTCTGTTGATATCCATAAGGTGGCGGGCTCTGATAACCTCCATGGACATTACCACCAGCACCACCATAATATCCTTGTTGACTTTGTGGAGGATATGGCCCTACACCTGGTGGTGGCGCTTGATTATAGTAATTTGAATTTTCATTTGGGTATCCGTAATTGTAACCGTCTTGATTTCGATGTTGGTAATATCCTGCGCCCTCTGAACTTCCATAGTATTGATGATAATTATAGCCACCTTGCTCGTGTGGTACGTGATGGTGACTGGTATGATGTGGATGGGGATGACTTTGGTCATCTACTAAATTAATCAAGGCTTCAGCAATTTTGTCGAAAGTAGGACGTCCATTTGCAAGTGCAAACAATGATGTCAGCAGGATTAGCACCACTTTCATTGCAAATATTCTCGTTCAAAATTGGAAACTAATTTCGTTTTATGTTAATGAGTCTTATATATACGCACAATGTTTACAGAATGACGATGTATCAATGCGCATAATGATAAGCCATTATCTTTATGATGATTATTTTAAATGAAAACAAAAATAATTTCAAGGATTATTCCATGTTTATGTGTTTGTTATTTTTTAATTATTATTTTCAATGCCATAAATAAAATTTTGAGAATAGTCCAAGAACAGTTGAAGTAAAAATGTATTCAAAAATAAAAGCCACTGAAAGAAATGTCAGTATGTATACATGTTTATATTGAAAACATTTTCAAAATTAAATAAAATTATAGAATAAATGGCAAAGTATTCGGAAGCAATTCATACCCGCCATTGTCTTATTAAAATCAAATACTTATAGCTAGAACCCGCTCTTCCTCTTCACATAGAAATGTTCGATCTCTTGGGTTTTGTGCAATATTACTTTTAAACCAGTTAAGAGTTCGTCAATATAATCTGCGCTGCAAACAAAATTTGCTCCGATCAACATTTGTATTTTTAGCTAAACTAAACTTAAAAGAAATTCCAGCAGTAAGCATTTCTCAAATAGTACATAAGTATGTAAGTATGTATGTAAATGTGAGTAAAGTATATGTGCGAGTGCATCGTAACCTTTAATTAGAGCGTTTTTACAATAAATGGCGTTTCGTAGAATTAGTATTAGATAACCCCATAATCTTTATACCTAAATATTTTCTAAGTAACACACAATAAATATAGAGATTTTTATGTGTCTTAAATAAATTTTAGTCTGGTCTTGAAATTCGCACGCGCTGCATCATAAGAACAATTAAAAAAAATTGTGCAATATATTTTCTTATGCCTTCAAATGGGTCATAAAGAATACATTTATTTTGTAACATTATTACTTTGGATCATTTTGATCTCGAACGCTACATACACCAGCGAAGACCGAAGTGACAACACAAAATCTTTGTATCGAGCCACTCCTTCCGTATTGGGTTCAACCGACATCAGTCATCAATATCGTATTCATGTATACGATAGTCCCCCTGCATACGGATATTCTAATGCACCACATCCTCATTCAGCATATCTTGTAGGCGGCAGCGAAAGTTATTTCAGTGGTATAGCACCCAGCGGTGGTTTCGGTGAAAGTACTTCTAATGGCAGGGCCTATACCAATGGCCCAGTTTCAAACGTAATATCGCCTCGTGGTGGATTTGTGGGCATCGGAGATGTTCCCTGTTCACAAAGAAATTGTGGCAGTGAAAGTTACTACGCCAACATAGCAGGCGGAGGAATATCTGATGGAAGTCTTGGTGCTGGAAATGGTAATAGGGTACCATATGCCAATGGGCCTTTACTAAATGGCGGCCTGACGGGTATCGGCTGCTCAAGGACCGATGTTGCTTGTCTGTTTCCAAATAGACAAAATAGAGATGGAAATACAGTTAGGCCAGAAACTGAAGAAATTGACTATTCGAAACCTCCCGTCGGCACATTCGATCCTACCGTAACCGGTGGAGGCAACGCAGATGTTCTCGCTCTTTTAGGATCACCATCAAAACGGCGTCAACACAGTATTACATCTGGGCTTTTAAGCAATTCGAATGGTTATGCTCCACCAACCTTTGGTTATGCTCCTCCAATTACTAGCAATACGGGGTATCCACCTTATTCTGGCTATCCAACTCAGCCGCATTATATTGACGGTGGTGGTTACGATAGTTCCGTACTACCTGATGGTGGCTACCCACAAGGCGGATACATGCATCAACAACCTCCACATCTTGCTGGCTACAATACTCTAGACCATACGTTAAAAAGTAATAGCGAACACAATGAAAATGGCCATCATGTGGGTTACTATCAAGCTCCAAACGCAGGCTTTGGATATACTGGTGTATTTGATAGGCCTGTATTTTAAAAATAGAGTTAAATTTTTTCTCATTTCATATAAAAATTATTATAATTTTATAAATATAAATTATGTAGTGAAAAAATGTGTAAGTATATTTAGTGTTTCGTGTGGCTGGTGGTGGACATGTACTAGAATCTGGTACTTATATTGTGTATTTTTACAAATTATTAAAAGAATTAATATCAATCGGGGAACTGTTCACTTCTATGAATTATGATTTAAGTTACGACAGACTTACAGCAAACGAGCATCAGTATTTCTCCTTTACAACGGCATTCCCGGCAACTGCTGCAGCTGGTGCTAAATTATATTGCCGCTCCATATGTTCTTCAAGTTATAGCTTTTGATAGTTGAACCGGATTTTCTATGCCGACTTAAATGCAATCAAATATCGATTTCGTTACTAAAAAAAATAAGTGCCCACATAATTGCTCTCTGTAAATCCAGCAGGTAACTTCGGGCTAAACTGCGAAAGAACCAGGTTGTGCTCGAAGGACCATGTTATTCGAAAACTAAGCCTGATCCAAAATTTTATAAATCACCATAAATTTGAACCTTGCAAATAGTATAATCCACAGAATAGTCAATATGTGTTTTTATTTTTTAACAGAGATCCCCGATCAGAGTAGAGCTCGAGTAAATAGAGCACGCTCTGGCAGTTTTATTTGTTCAAAGTATTTACTATCAGTGATGTTGTCCATCAGTTTAAACTTAGGTATGTTTTGCCAAAATATTTCATTTTATCGCGTTCAGCCAATTTCATATTAGCACGTAGAACACACTCCGATTGTACTCTGACCACAAAATGATATAAGACATTTAAGCTTTGAGTCTTCAGATCTCTAACGAAACACGATAGAGTTGTGCCTTTGTAGCCTTTTTCGTTTTATGAAATAGACTCCCCTGCTTGCAGGGTGATCCCAGAAGGTCAAAACGACCGACGTATATTAACTTTCACTTTCGAACATTTTACTCAACCCTTGAAGCCGTAAACGGTTGTAATTTTTATGAAAATCAATAAGTCACCCCACAGGTAGTCGGTTCTCCACAAACTACGCTCGAAGTTAAAATTATTGTCATATTTGGCAAGCTATAGCGAGAGAATGGGTGATTTGATTTTCAAGAATAATTTTGTGTTTTGCAATCATACTGATATTGGCAATTACAAAACCTTCAATAATTTTGATTGGAACCCTTTAATTTTGGAATAAAATTGATATTAATGGATGCACCTTTAGACGACTCAGCAAAAATTTACGAACATATTTTCACATATTTCACATAAAGTGATAAAATTTTTGAAAATAACGCTCCTTAGAAGCATTGCAGAATTTTTAGTCTTTCCAGTCTTGATAAAAATACCCTGATCGTGCTAAAATCCAATTATTCAGCACTATAAAAAACTAAATTAAAAAGGTTTTTTTAATTGAAGTATTACGTTTTCTCTATGGAAAAAGCCACTGAGCGTGGGTTTCTGCTATAGCATGGTGTTGCAGCTGACGTAGACGAGACTTGATGGCATCATCATGCGAAGCACATACATGGTTCATTTTTCTGATACAAATCTATCGATGGCCCCCGGACTGTTAGATTGCATGTTATTGAAACATAGGGCTAATTAGTTAATGCAGTAGTGCTGCAGTGCTGCAACATTTCCAAATCAATATCCGTTTTCTGATCACGCATTTAACAGGACATCGCCACTTTTTTGCAGAGATTTCATTTGGATTGTTTTTCCTGCTGCAGCAACTGCTCCTGTACTGCATTAACGAACAAGCCCATACTTACTTTATTGTTCCTTGCGAGTATAACTAGTGAATTTACTAGGCAAGTGTTTTCTAAAATGTTTTGTAAATTCTTTAGTAGTCCTGCTGTATGTAAGCCTACTTCAAGCTCTATTGCAAGCTATTCTACAAGAAGTCGAATAAGCGCAAAACAAGGAAGAGCTTCCAATTTCGCCTTCTTCTTTAATAGTACAACAGCTCATGGAGGGCGTAAGCTTTTCGCATCCATTCATGTTGTGTGTGTGTGTAGAGTGAAGGGAACTACAGATTTATGACGAATCTGAAAAGCGAAATGAAAAGCTTTTCTTAGCCAATTTTTACTCTTGGAGATTTGTCATTGTATGCCAAGACGTGGTGCCGTGTAAAAAATGTTGTTTCTTTTTTGTTTTTGGCTATGCCGAGATTTGTGCCCAGGCATCAACTACGTTAGGGCGACCACATTCAATTTAATGAGCAAAATACATTAAATGCTCGTTAATAAATGAAGGAACTACTTATTAGTTTCATGAAGACAAGTATAAAAATTACCAACTGGGTACGTACATATGTATGTATGAGTATATGTATGTATTGGGTTTTATTTAGAGGCGGAGAACTTTAAACTTTTAGTTGTTTTGAAGTTAGTTTGGTTTGGCAATTCATCATGAATAGATCACAAAGGAGCAACGCTTGCAATTTGTTCAAATTTATTTTGAAAAACACGATTCAATTCGAGAAACACATTGGGCGTTACGAGCGTTTTAATCATAAGTAATCGTCAATCATAGCGATTATTTCGAGAAACTGTGGATCGTTTTCACAATACGTTTACTCTAAACGATAACACGCATCCCGAAGGATAACGTACATTTACACAGCACGCGATTCAATTAATTTACTGAAAGAAACATTTGACGAACGATTCATTTCACGAAATGGATCTGTTAACTGACCACCTCGTTCGAGGTGCAATTAGAATATTTTCTTTGGGGACACGCCGATAAACCAGAAACAATTGAGGGCTTGGAAGCCAACATTTGAAGCCTTATTGCCTAAATACAGCCTGATTTACTGCGAGATCATTGGGCCTCCAGATTACGCCATGTACACGCCAGCCGCAGCGGCCATATTCCCGGAATCACATTCAAACATTAATGCCAATAAATTATCTAAATAATGCCAATTTCATGGATATTAAAAATATTTTTCCGTGTTTTATTTCAATTCAAAGTTCTTCGCTTATAAAAAATACCCCATATCTTTTCTTTCTTTTCATAAGAAAAATTTAAATATTGGCAACTAAAAAAATTATGTAAAAAAGTTGTGCACAATAAATATGGGAGGCATGTATCTCCCTCCCTTTGTAGATATACAATTGAAAACAAACAAAAAACATAATGAAAATGCGGAAGTTTTCAAAAGATGCATGCCGCATGTATGCCGCATTCTGTGAGTTAGCAAGCAAAAATTATTTTAGGGTGCAAATTTAAACAGAAAAAGGTTTATTATTTCAATAAATCTGTCGACAGTTATACATAGTTACGAAACAAAACGAAAAATAATTTATTGTATGAAAGTACTGCTGCAAACGTAGTTTGTTAGACATTACTACAAATGCAATCAATTAAACAAAGTTATTTCTCTCAAAAATACTAAAAACATTATTTAAAAAATTAATATTGATGGAACTTTATCATAACAAATAAGCGTACGTTAAGTAACAAATAAAAACCATGTTATAAACACTGAATACTTTATTAACTAATAGACTGAATTAGAATGAAATACAAATAATTTTTAGTTTGACTTATAAGTGATGAATCATGTTGAACTATATGTTTGACTAAATGAAGTATTGAGCTGCGTCGTTTTTAATTGATTAACTCAAGACTGCTTAAATGAAATTGAGCTCTTAACATTTCCTTAGTGTAAACACCAGTATTTAGTGGGATCTTGATCTTTTTGAGCGAATTAATTTTAACAATCCTTAAAATATAAAATAATTAAATAGTTATGATGATTTTGTGAAATGAACGTTGTATCGTTTTATATCTCACAATTGCATTTTTAATTTGAGAATTAAAACACAGAAATTGTTCCTACTGACATCAACAAAAACATTAAATTGGAACATAAAATATAAACATGAATGAAGAATGGAAAAAGAGATGCAGTTACAAAATAAATATAATAGACATGTAAATGTAAGCCCACGCTAGCTCGTCACTTAATAACCAACGAAAAAGTGAGTGGTGGGATGTGTGGTGAGGGAATGACTGTTGGTGGGTAATTCGTTGCGGTGTCGTTCTGACTACGTTGCGTACTGCTAGTGAGAAAAATTTAACTAATTACGTGTTTTATTAGCAGACATCAATATGATCGACTAGACTGCTAGTATTTAAATCTAAATTATTCTCGAATAACTTATCCGTGGTCATAAGCGGAACTTTGGCCACTTCGTGAAATATCTTGTGCGAGTATTTACTGCGTATGGTTTTGATGGCTTCCTTTCTCTTACTATGCATTCCCATATTCAGTACACGAACTTCTTCAGCGAAATCAACTATTTTATAGCCGCTATAGTACTCAAACGTCGCTGTCCAGGGTTTGGCATGGCCGTGCATACGCAAAGCCATAAACAATACAGCAGCAGCTAGTTTTGAATCGCTCAAGGTAATAATGTCATAGTTCAACAACGAATATTCCAGAATGAAGCGTGCCAGCGTGAGCGTTGGCATTGAAACTTTGGCACATCTGGCATAACGTCGCAGAAAACGGTACGACAGCGGTACACTCAAATCGAATTGGATAGTCTTCAGAGTGGTCATTTCCATTTTCACAAGCTCTTCATGCTTGTAGGCGCCATCGCATATGTACAAGAAATCATCAACAAGCGGTGGCGTGCGTTCATCAAATTTGCATGCAATGTAGAGCGCAGCAGCCCCCAACAGCTGCAACTTTTCCTTTTTGATGACGACGCGAGTGAGAAAGAGATCGACTATCTTAACACCCAGATACAGAGTTTCGTGGTTGAGTTCAAAGGTCTCTTGAACTTCAACCATCCAATCGACCAGCAACGTACGCATCCACACAGAGAGATTGACTTGCCTTTCCATGTAATTATCGACTATAAATTGGGACTCGCGTGATTTTAAATAATTGAAAATATCCATGGCATAGTGAGACACTTGAAAGGGATCGTCCCAGTTTGCTTTATCGAAGTCTTCCACACTCTCCGGAATTTGTTCTATCGCTGCTAAAGTTTTTTCTCCAGCATCCGCGTCTGATGATTTTTTGGTCTTAAGTTTTTCCCGTTGCAAAATAGCTGAACGTCGTTTGGCTGCCTCAAAGTTGCCAGATAGGCGTATCGACTCACAACTGGAAATGTCCTCTAGAGCTGACATATAGAGGCTCTCTTCAGTCTTATCAAATTCATTTGAAATACGTCGCACTGGTTTAAACTGAGACTTTATTGCCATAGGCGCAGCCACAGCGTGCGGTGCATGCGGTGCGTGCGGAACTATAGTCACATTTTTCCCCTTTACTGAAAGATCTATAGCTACTGCAGTTGCAATTTTGGTCTTGGTCTGCTCGCCGACAACGTTAGCGGTCATTGCATTTCGGGAGGTTGCTCTTGTCGTTATTTTATGCTGCATTTGGTTAATGTTAACCGCGGTTGCTATTGGTCCACCCTCTCCCAAGGTATCCTGAGCCTCTTTGATAAGTAGGGCTTGTGTTCCCAAATTCTTCTTTTCATGTTGCTGCTTAGCATCCTCATCAGGATGCAGTGTGCTTGTCATTTTTGCATTGTTTGTTAGATTTCCCAGAGCCGAGCGCTTCACTTTATCGTTTTTGACTGGGCTATTATCGGCTTTCCGTTTGGCACGTGTGTGCATTATTTCGGCGTTTTGATCAAGGATATTATGTGAAGTCCTTCTGGTGAGTCCCTTACGTGCTAGTGGCTGCAGTGCTGTGGACACTTTCGATGTTGCTGTCATTGCCTGTTTTGCAGCAGCACGGGTTATCTTTGTTGGCGCCATTATTTAAGAAAACTTCCTTTTTATAATCGTCCTGCTCGAGTAGCTACTTCTTTAAATCCGTTTTGCTTATGGTTGAGTGATTTGCATTATCCTGCGAGTTAAAATTAATAATTAAATAAAATACACACATTTTACAAACACAATCCTTACACAAAAAATATAGCGATTTCGATAGCACCTGGTCTTAATTCATTGCCGCTCTGTGATTAACGGCAATTACAAAGATACAAAAATCGGCATCGCTAGAACGTGATTTAAGTTGGTTGCAGTAGCATTATTCTGATCAGAACTGCCAATACAACATTTTTTAAGGGTTGAAACTTTTCACAAAAAAATATGAACCTCAAACATTACACTATGTTTCCACCAACAAAATACTTATATTTGTTATCAAATACATAAATTGCGAATGGAGACTGCTAACATTAAGTACATATTAACTCTAATGAGCATGCATTGCACATTGTAGCTAGTTTCGTTCAATGTCATTTGCTTAAACAAAAAGCAAAATCGATCGCATATTCTGTACGGAAACAGCACTTGCGCACTGTTTACATAAAAAATATATTTGCATTATTGCACCATGACAGAAAGATGGCGTCCTCCACTTATTTCGCCACAATGAACGCGGCAACGACAAAATTTCTTCAATTATAATATTCACAATTTATTTAATCTACTTTACTTTACTTTTAATGCCACAACAGCCCATGGAGGGCCTAGGCCGAGCTTTTCGCATCCACTCATGGTGTGCGTATTATATTTGTACATGAATGGAAGGGACCTACAGTTTAATGGCGAATCCGAACGGCGAAGTGAAAAGGTTTGCCATTGCCTGCCAAGAGGTGGTGCCGTGCAGAAAAATTATTTCTTCTACTTTTTGATTTTGCCTGTGCCGAGATCCGAACCCCGGACACTCTGCGTAGCAGTCCAACGCATTACCACTACGCCACAGCGACCACTACCACTTTATTTAATGGAACATTTCATTAATTTATTTATTTTCACGGTTGATAATTTGTCATTTTTTGTCATTCTGCAAAATGTGAAAATAGAATAAGATTGAAGTCGAAGGCAACCGAAATTTGCACATTGGTCATTATATTCGTCTTCATAAGAATGCATGTCATTTAAGTATTGACAGATGGCGCAATTTAGTTGGGCGTCCATTGCATTCATACTTAATGGAGAAGGAAACAAGAATGGTAAACAACAGATTTGCTTGGTCAAAAATGAGATCTACTGCGCATGTATGTCATACCAAAAGCTATGCTGTCAATTTAAATTTTGTTATTTTTCACAAATACATATTTAGTTTACATTTTAATATTTATACCCCGCAAGGTTCTTGGGCTTGTCTGTAGGAAAATCACAAAGTAAAATGATACTTAAGAAAGTAAATTCGCTATTTTGATAATACCATACTTATGTAGCTTTAGTATACTATTTAAGTATTTTGGTTTTTATGTATGTATTTTTGTATATAATGCAATATATAATGTATATTTTAAATAATCTTGCTAACAAAGTAACATATGTTTGGTAGATTTCCAGGAACCTTGTTCTAGACGGTTGGTAGCATGGTTGCTAATGTACTTTCTCCATAATTGTTAAGGAAGTGTGCATCCTTATATCTGCCTTCTGATCTTCGGCGTGTGCTGTGTTGGTGGTTAATTAAGATTTTGTAACTGGTGTCCTCGTGAAACTCATTGATAAGGCATGAGTTGTAAATTTATTCGACATTAAGTATTTCTACATAATGGCTTCTGGTAGTTATAAATAATTTTTTTTTTTTTTGCTAAAATGTTGAAAAGATACAATTGTCAGCAATGAGCTGAAGTGCCACCTTACGGTGATGCCATGACGTATGTACGCTGTGACGTGTGTCGCTCAGTGAGAGGCATACTTGCTTGAGCACTTTGATGTTGCTACTATTTCTGAGATGATGTACTTGGAATATAAGAAGTTCTTCATAGTTTTTTCTGCAGTTGTGCCATCTTAGATTGTGGTCGATAGTAATGCCGAGATATTTGTAGTGGTTCACAACCTCGATCAAAGTATGGCACCTGTCATCTGATCAATCGTTGGCAGTTTGTTGTTATGTAAACACTCAATGTTGAGCAATGAATGCGAGGTGGTTTTATATGGATAAGGCTGTGGTTATATTCAAATTTTACTCGGCGAACACCATGCAATTGTTGTTGCCCGAACACAAAAAAAGAGCTTTTACTCACTCTCTCACCGAACACGATATGCTGGGTGAAATGTACACCGAGCACACCGAGTATTCCGCGTGTCAATGAGTTATTCTACAAAAAAAGGACAAAAATGTATGTAAAATAGAAGGAAACCATGCAAACCTGTACATCACCATTTTCATATGCAGAAAAACGAAGTTGCGAATGTTTTTAGTTCTTAAAAGTGAATATTAAATATATTATTCATAAAACTATTGGAGAAAAATCATATTATTTTCATAATTTTTCAATTATATTATTAATTTTACTCTCCATATTGATAAAATCGTTTAAAGTTTTTTTGTATACCATTTAGTGTTGCCATTGCGGAAAAAATAGCATTACAAAAAAACTGAATTTCGACAAAAAGCCACTCTGTAACGAACACCAATGTAACCACTACACCCAGCATGAGAGAAAATTTGATGTGTTCGTCGAACGGCGAACACCAGTATAATCAGCAGCTAAGCGTGGTTTTTTCTCAGTGTAATGTAAGTCTATTGTCATGTGACCATCGCGCAATGATGTCTAGTTCATGCTAATTGATAACGTCACCTGAAGGAGAGAAATATAATCAAAAATCCTGGTATGACGTTTCCAAAAAATGGCGCGGTTGCATAATGCCTAGTCTTTTATTCCATCATTCTTAAATAGTACAGTGGTAATTTTCCTTTCTTATTTTTCTTAAAATTAATAAAAAAGATCAACGATTTGCTTATTTATTGGTTTTGCGATGCAATGCATCGCCGTGACCAAAAATTTTGTTGGCCCATAATTCTGAACAATAATGACCAAATTGGAAAGAAAGACAAAATTTGCTGACATTATTTTGTTTATTTAACAAGTATTGTTTATTTGCCAAATTCATTTCTAGCTTTTTTCAACTTGTGAGTAAGTATTAGACAAAAGTTTGTAAAATTTTCACGAATGGACTTAGTCGATTTTTATATGTATAGACTCATAAAAGGGTGGTCCGTTCATAATTTTGGTTTAAATATGAAACGAATTAATTTTTTTCAATGTGATTTTTGTTAATCGATTCCATTCACTGTAACGCATCTTCTTTCCTCATTTTCAAAGAAAAATGGCCCAATGATACCGCCGGCCCAAAAACCATACCAAATAGTTAGTCGTTGAGTCGGATAATGTATCCGGGGCTCAAAAAATCCAAGCTTCATTGTTGAGAAGCCAATATACCCTCAACACCTATTTTTTTTATGGTTTTTGGGCCGGAGGATCATTGCGCCATTTTGCTTTGAAAATGAGGAAAGAAGTTGCGTTATAGTGAATGGAATCGAATAATATTAAAAATTTAGCTTATTACCGCAACCACAGTGGTCGCTGTGGCGCAGTGGTAGTGTGTTGGACTGTTACGCAGTTTCCGGGGTTCGAATCTCGGCACAGGCAAAATCAAAAAGTAGAAAAAAATAATTTTTCTACACGGCACCACCTCTTGGCTGGTAATGGTAAACCTACAAGAGTAAAAATTGCTATGAAAAGCTTTTCACTTTGCCGTTCGGATTCGGCATTAAACTGTAGGTCCCTTCCATTCATGTACAAATATGTAACATGCACAACATGCCTGGATGCAAAAAGCTCGGTCTAGGCCTCCATGGGCTGTTTTGCCATTAAAATAAGAAAAAAAAGAAGTGAGGTCAAAGAGAGCTTCGTCAGAAAAGATGATTTTTCGGTAAAAATGTGCATCTTCTTGAAAGCTTTCCAGAGCCCAATTAGCGAACCGAAAACGTTGCGGATGGTCATACTGTTTATGATAAATTCGCAACAATGAAGTGTGTGATATGTTCAATTCCTGAGAACGAGTTTCTTTATCCAGTTTCAAAGACACTTTTCACAAATTTATCCACAAATTACGTGGAAGGCGCTTCTCTTCTACCGAATTTTGAACGCAGTTTTCTTAAACTTTCGGTACAAGATTCACCGTTTTAAAAGTCAATTTTTAGTATTTCTCAAAGTTGTTCAAGCGTGTATCGACCCATTCATTTCGTTAACCGCAAATGCAAAACTAATTTTCTGTCATAATACGAATGACATTAGAGTTGTTGCACTTAAAAAAAACCAGAAGTTCAAATTCCAAGTGTTAGATGGACCACCCTTAAGATGCAAAAAATTACATATGATTTTTCTCTTGAGATTTTTGTGATCAATTTTCAATTGATAATAAGAAGATATTATCGATAAAGTAGGAACACAATTTAAGAATATAAAATGTGGAATATGTTTGTAAACATGTTCATATCTGTGGCCTTTTACCAAAAGAACTTCTTTCCACATATGGGTTTTATATTTTCTTTTCAATTTCATGAGATTTTTCAGCTTATATCTCCAAATTTCTAGTATTTTCAGTTTAAGCTATAACTCTTGAATTAAAAGGACTAGAGTTTCACAATATGTATGTATGTGTTCATTTAAAGTCATAAACAAACAACTTGTTATAGTTACTTAAATTTTTGGTGCAATTCTTTTTTACATTGATTCTTATAATATAAATTATAATCAAAATTTTAAAAAATATATCTTGTAAGCTTGTTGTTCAGTTGAGCAAGATTGATTTTTTAACGGCTTTAATTTTGTAGAAATAAATTGTATCTAGGGGGCACAACTTTAAGTTACAGACTTCGTTAGTGAAATATGAATTAAGAGAGGAATAACTAATAAGGAAATGTAGTTGAGCCCTTTACAACAATATATATTAATAAAATTCGGATTATAAATACCAAAGTTATGACAAAAAATTAATTTTGGCTGTTAGGGTGGTCCCAAAAAAATTGTTTTTAAAGGTACTCACATTCCATACCCTGGTTCAATTCCGGACTCTCCCATTTGCAAAATGTCAAAAGTAAGGCTTTTAAAAAGTAAGTCAAGTTTTCATGAAGCTGCTGCAGTCGTTTGTGTAGCGAGCAATGAGCTATAAGCTTCTTTGTGTGGGTTTCGATCGTGCGCATTAGGCTGTTCGCTTCGCTATTTTTTGCAAATACAGAGAATAAATACTTCTTTGTTCCCAAAATAAGACAGCTGCCACTGCTCCGTGATGTACACTTTTCACTTCGCCGTTAGGATTCGGCATAAAACTGTAGGTCCCTTCCATTCAAGTGCAAATAAATCACGCAAAACATGAGAAGAAAACTCGGACTAGGCCCTCCATGGGCTTAAAATGTGTATGTTTTTTTTTTAGTGCTAAATTAAAATATTTTAAAGACAATATTCATAATTACAAAATGTTTTTTGCTTCTCCTGAAAAATTTGAAAAATACGTGTTATGCGTATGTTTATCTGTATGTATGTATTTTAAAAGCATGGGAGAATATTTAAGCAATAGCTGTTCGAAAAGCTTAACTAGTTAACCTTATGGCATTACTTCCACAATTTAATAACCCCATCGCGCGATGACGACGCAGTGTATATTTGCCCTTTGTCACTTCTGCACATTAGTAAACCTGTGATTGCATCATGGTGGCTTGTGGAAGGCATGGAGACAGGCTTTTCTTCTTTTATTTGTGAATCAGTCGACTCTACAGGTTTTTGGATTGTAGTAATATTTTCTGTTATTACCTGACTGCCATCAATTAGACGTGCACTAAAAATAAATTTAGATTTACTAAAAGTCATCTTGTTAAGCAAAACAATAAAACTTACCCGTAATTAAATTTAAACTTAGATAAATCGTCGGTAGCAGATGGCACTATTAAAGCTGACTTCACAGGCTCATTTATATCCCAAAAGCGTATACGCTGATCTGAACTACCAGTAATTATGAATGGAGATCTGTCGACCACACCACTTAAAATGCCACAAGACGTAGTTTGATCATTCTAAAAATTAGGTGCATTTATATTATATTATTTAAATATAAATAATGAAATTTGTTCGCAATTTTACCATTCTACTATTTGTCAAAACTGGTGCTTTGCTAGCCCACAATACTGTTTGTCTATGGCCTGTCTCAATGTTCCACACCGAAACTTCATTGTTCGTTAGTGAAGATGATATGAGGCAAGAAGGCTCAGTAGGATGACAAGCAACCTTGCGTATCCACGCATCGGAGGGGTGTTTGATCTCAGCTATTGGCAAACGAAAACGTAAGTCCCAGCAAATATGTTTGCCACAACTGGTGCCAGTGGCAAGCCATGAACCGGTGGGATCGGCACAAATACTTGTTACAACTCCATGGCGTAGTTCGTTGTGTAAACTCCAAGCACTATTCTGCATTCGTTTATCCCAAGCAACAATTGAACCGTACAATGTTGCATATATGATAACATTCTGCGCACCGTAATCATAAGCATGCATATCAACAACGGGACCATCATTCCTAAAAATTTAAGCAACACGATTAAAGAAATACATTCACTTGCTTTAATGCAATCAACACTCACTCTTGGTCCAAATTCAATGCTTGTTGCAATGTCATTTTCGATGAATTTCTATCAATACGCATTACTAGCAAACTTCCATCTTTTCCGCCTACGGCCAGCGATTGCCCACCATCACAGGCAACCAATGAATAAATGGGAGTATTTGTCGAATATACTTGACGCGATTTGTTAATACCATGATTTCCGTTGAGTTTATTACAATCCCATAAACGAACTGTACCATCAACACTTCCACTGGCGAACAATGAGCCGGCAGGTTTCAAGGTCGCCAATTTGATAACCGAGTCCGAGTGTTCATGCAGATGAGCGACCAATGTATTGCTCATACGCCAACCAGACGGATAAGAGCAATTTCGTTTTTCACTATAGCCGCGCTGAGTTTGCTCCAAAATATTGTACCGGCGTTTTACCTTGTTATGTAACCTTTCCAGATCCTTGCAACAGTCTGATTTACGCTCTATAAAATTAAAGATTTAACATCGCCTTACAAAATAAACAAAACTGTAAATCTAAGTAGCATGCCTTGCCAATAATTACGTTCAGGCATTGTGTATTCTCCCCAAGATGTGGCTGCACACATTGTTGTCGGTTGGCCGCCTAGAACCACAACACCAGGCGACGCACTGCTAGCAACACCACCAATGGGAGGTACTATAGCTAGATCAGAAGCAGGCGATGCAATAACTGGCGCACCACCATCACTGGCACCTAAACCTACAGAAATACGTTTAACGTTTAATTGTTTTGTTTGAAAAACTTGCGAGTTCTACAATAAACTTACTTGAAGTGGTATCTGCCAAAGGATATACAAGACAAACGATCTTGCCGCGTCTAATAACAATACGCCCATTGGCAGCAGATGGCTCAACATCTTGTTGCGATTTGTGTTTAAGCTTGAGAAGGAACTCTTTCATGGCAAGCAATTGTTCCTCAACAGTATCATTGAGACCCTCAGAGTTTAAACGTCGGAAAAGCTGAAAGTTTAAATCAATTTTATTTCGAATACTAAAATTTTCATATGTTAATCTCACATTTCGTAATGTTTGCCCCATATCTTCATACTGTGGTGTTAGGCCCTGCGGTGTACTATTACGCACTTTGACACGATTCTCCAAAGCATTTACGAATTTGTTTATATCAGAAAACCTTTAGATAAACAAATATTAAATGCTAAACTGTCGGGTTTTATGTAAGCAATTGCATTAAAGTTGTGAACTATGCAGTTTTCAGTTGAGGATTATGTAATTATTTATATGTACATATGTGAGTTTGACTCTTACCTGAGTACACTATCGTAAATTTGACGCGGGATAGGCGATCGTATACAATATAACAGTATATGTAGCTTTTCTACTTGTATAATTGGAGTTTTCAAAAACTCCCCAATAGCTGGAATAATCTTGCACTGAACATCAATATCACTTATGATAGAAGCTGCGGTCGATATCATGCCACATATTTCATGACGCACCCACAAATTCGGATGGCATAAATAACAAGCCGTTTCCTGAATTATTTCAATGACGGTGGGTTTCTTAATGTGACCTAATTCAATGAGTATGGTTACAGCACGTATTGCTTTCGCAATTACAAACTCTTCACGGTCAGTGAATCCCTGCTGCAATAAAGGCACAAGAATGTCGGATGCCTGCCAGCCAACATAGCCAGCAACACCAGCGATGTTGTCGTAAAAAGAGCCGCGTAAATTTTTGTCTTCATCATTAAGAAAAGTCATAATATGAGAAAGAATTACATCATTTGCTATAATAGAAAGATAATATTGTACAATAAATGTATAGATTTTTACCTTAATAGTAGATACTTACCCTTTTCCTTCCCAAAAAAGGCACACAAATCACAAATGTTCGATTCCATTAGCGTTTGTTTGACAATTGGTTTCGAATCGGTTAGCAAACATAGTACAGTTTGTTGTATTATTTCGTGCAGAGCATTCAATTCGGCTTCATAACGACGGGTTGGCATATCATTCGGCGCATTACGTTGTGTCTCCTCCAAAAAATAAATGGCAATTTTGGCCAATTTTGCTAAAAAATTTAATTAGGAGAAATCTTAATGACATACATTTATTTTTTTATACATTCAAGCAAACTTTTAATCGCATCTAAACGCCAAGAATTAACGAAAAATAACTTACAAATATTTCGGGCGAAAGTGACGCGAACAATAACTGCGCTCTGTTCGCTCGAAAGTGATGCTATTGACGGCAATATATATTCTGGGAATACATTTGCATCACTGCGTGGTATATCTTTGACCATGCTGAGGCATGTAGTTAACGTTTCGATGGCCTGCACTTGCACCTTAGCCGATGAAGTTCGCGCCAAATGAAGCTGCAATTAAAAATTATTATGTACACAACAGCCACTTGATCACTTCACAAACTTACAATATAGGGTAGTATACGATCGAGAATTGTCTCCGAAGTTGTGGACTTCGACAATCTCTGTAAAATTTCTAGAGCACAAATTTTTGTATTCGAATGTTTAATGCCCCGTATGCACGACGTCACTGCTGTTATTAATAATATCACCCCATCTTGATCTGGAGGTAACCGAGCGCACTTTTCATCATCTTTCTTCTCTTTATCAATCAATTCTTCTGCTATTGTGTTAGCTGATATCTCTCCAGTAAGCCACTTTATGCAATTACCAATGTCTGCATATAAATGCAAAATCTTATCATCCGGTGACATAACCGGCATTTGTGAGAAGATTTGCAAATACATTTGTAGAAAACTATAGAAATACTCGGGAAAGAGTCCGCCCCGTTCTTCAGCCAAATAAGTTTCGGCAGTTTTACGCTTTACTGTGTTTAAATCAATCATGGAAGCGAGCAAATTACGCAAATTCTCATTTTCAATGCTCTTTAAATGTTTTTCTACAAGTTCACGTTCACCGCGCTTGTAAGCAAGCAATTGTGACAACTCAAATGGTGCTGTACCTTCTGTCCAGAGCTCGAGTAGAGCGCAACTAAATAACAATAAAAAAATTACAAAATTTACAACTTATCTAATAAAAATAAAAAGTTTTAACATACCCTGCAGAAAAGATATCCATAGCAGGACGTAACGCATTCGATGAATAATGCGGTCCCAAACGTATAATTGAATCGCTTGGCAACATAGATAAATATTCCTCTGGATCCTCGGAAGACAAAGTTTTGACAAATCGCTCTGGTGCTATATAACAAGTACGACGTCTACTGGTATCAAAGAAATAGGTGTAATCAGCAGGATTATCTTCCGGCAAATAAGTGGGTTTAAATGAGGCAAAATCAGATAACAAAATCCAATTCCATGAGGTAATAAGTATATTTTCCAGCTGCAAATGAAATCCAACATGAAAAGCAATAATTGTAAGAATTCAGCTGATCTACCTTAATATCACCATGACATATTTTTTGTGAATGGCATTGATTTAGCGCGCACAGAATTTGAAATGTTATCCACTTCTTCTCCAATATCGTCAAAAAAGGACGCGTAGAGACGCGGTCGTACAGGCTATGTTTAACATATTCACGCATTATGTATGCAGCCTTGTCGGTCAGCTATAATGTAAGATTTGCGAAAGTTTACCAGTATGCTAAAGATTAGTCTTTAAATTACAATTTCCCAACTTACTTCCACTTTTTGAAACGGCAAACAATTGGCGCTACTAGCAAGTGCATTTCTAATGTGCTCCACTCGTTCCTTATGATCTTCCAATGGTAGAGTAGGATCGTGCTTGACGAACACCTTAACCACAATTTGTCCTTCTTCTGTCTTAGCTCTGGCTACTTTAAAGAAACGAGTGCTTCCCATACTACAAATTTAAATAGAGATTATACATTGAAAAATCTACATAGTTTGAACGAACTTACTTTGAATCAAATGTAGCATCTTGAAGCCCCGAGAAGTAGTGCTCCACAGGGTAAATTTGTGAAGGTGCAATTCCAACTAACTGATTTCCCATTTTAAATATTCACTTCACTATTCGCTATTTTTTTTTAACAAACTCGCTAAGCGACAAACAGCTATTAAATTTTTCACATATATATATAGTGTACTAATCTGTAAACAAGCTTTAAAATATAACAATATACATGGAAACTTTATATATACTTTGTAGTTGCTTTGCCTAGAAAACAAACAATTGTCGGAGTTACATGTACAAGAGAAAATTTTTAATGGCTCAAAAGCAAATAAATTTTGTTGACAATTATGACAATTATGGAAAATGGGAATGAATAATAATACAATAAAACAGGGTGATCATTGTTGTTTTTTATTTAATTTTTCTCTCACGATTGCACAAACACTTTAAGTTTTTTTGTATTATTATTATAAATTAATAAACTTATAGAATTTTAAATTGCAAAAATTTCGTTAGCGATACATTCTTCTATAATCGAACTCAACTTTTACAACTTTTGACCTATTGGCGTCTTTTGTTTCATTTGGATGACGACTTTCAATCAGTTTTATTTGGCAACACTACGAACAAGTGCAAGTTCGAAAAATCCAATGCGTTCACAGTTGTTTAATACACTCAAGCTTTATCCACAATTCCGTCGGACGACGGGAAGCTTTCCGACAGTAAGTAAACACCAAATTACTTATAATATTAGTATTGCCACTATTGACGTCAGACTTACACGTTCAAAAAAATGGCATTACTACAAGGAATTCAGAATTTTCACAATTCCGCCAATATTTACCATCACTCATCATTCGAAGTAATGAATGGATATTTTGCCTTACACGATCATTAAAAATGTCAATATTTGTAAATAATGTCGTTACTATTGACCGTGTAAAGTCCACTTATGAAAAAATTGCGTCAGACGAAGTCAAATAATTGTCATTTTGATTTAAAAGAGAATTACTTCTTGGGTAGCGGTCGCTGTGGCGTAGTGGTAGTGCGTTGGACTGCTACGCAGAGTGTCCGGAGTTTGAATCTCGGCACAGGCAAAATCAAAAAAAAAAAAAGTGGTAAAGTGATCAGTAATTGCGAAAATATTATTTTATAATGAAAATTATTTCTAGGAATATGCGAATATAGTAATTATTTGGCCATTAGAATTAGTTTTTAACGAACAGAAATTATTAAATGCAACCCTGAGTCCTCGTTACCCGACGGCGAACAGAGATATAAGTCAAATTGGGCGGGAAATTTACTGTCGAGAAACCATCCTAGTCGCAATTCTGGGCCATTTCATAAGATCTTACTTTTTACTTTTAATGGCAGAACAGCCCATGGAGGGCCTAGGCCGATCATAAGATCAGTGTCTTTAAACTTTGCCAGCGGGTACGCGACGGTCAAATACTCGTCGTCTGACGCAATTGTGGGTAGAGCTTCACACATTTGTTTCTTGCAAACTACTTGCAACGAAATTTGAAAGGCAGTCAGTTTTGGCACTTGCTGCAAGTGAAATGTCAAAATGGAAAAATCGATGTAATCATTTGGTTCCTAATTTACAATGACATTTTAGTAATTATTTTTCATTAATATTATTAGTTTTTATTTCTATTACCAAAAAAAATATAAAAAAATTTTTGTGACCAAATTGTTTTACATTAACTTTTTTCCAATTGTGGTGGAGCATTTTAATACATAGCAACATGGAATAATTTATATAATTTCGAGCGGCAAATTCAGCAAAGTTTATTGAATTTAATTAAAATGATATTAATATTAATAGGGGATATTTTTAAACTTATTGGCCTCTATCGGTCGCACGAGATATTATGGAATATGAACATCTTTCATGTAGGTGCAACGACATAAAGCTGAAAGCTTTTGGAATTACTTTACTGCTGAAATGTGTAAGCTGGTAGAGGTTATCAAAAACAAATGACGGGTGCTGCTTTGGTAGCGTAGAACTGCTATGGTAGCGAGAAGCTTTGCTTTCAATTCTAAAATATCTTTTTCATGTTTGTTCTTTTCTCCGATGACACATTGATGCTTTCCCGTGTGGTTATCGGTATTTGGTGGAATAAAAAAAAACCGTTTGAAAAAACACCCCTTATAGAGACGAGCAGAAAGGGGGATATCAAAACTATGGAGGGCCTAGGCCGAGCTTTTCACATCCGCTCATGTTATACGTATTTGTATGAGTAGGAATTTTTTTTTTTTGTTTTCGAATCGTTAGTACTTTTATAATAATATTTGCCAAAACCGATTTCGAATATACCTTTAGTTCTCAGATCCAATTTTTTGGGTGAAAAATTTAATAACATTTTTGACGAAAACATTTTTTCTTTAAGATCCATTTTGCTCAGAAAATATCTGGTCACGTTATGTTAAAACCTTTAAATTCAGCTATTTTGCAAAACTTAAATAAAAAAGTTGATTGTTAAGCACTTTTTTTGTTGACTATAAAATTTACATATTGCACCAATAAGTTGAGACCAATGAACTGCACATTACTCTTTTTTAATATAAACAAATTTACTTGCAATCTAAAAAATAGGTATGTTGTATGTATGTATGTATTTATGTATAAAAAAATAAATTATATATATATAAATTATGTGCTTACGAACATACTAGGGATGTCAATTTCTGGGTTTTACTAATGCCGGGATTTTCGGTATTTTATAATGTAATCCAGGGAATAGTCCCTGAATTTTGTTTTATTTTCATTCAACCATTTGCAACCAACACATTTTCATTCAAAGTGAAATTTTGTTATTACATGGTTGGCGTTATTATAATATTCTGATGTTATATAACTTTAGTTACTACGGGTACTTATACATACATGCTTACATTTTTATATACATACATATACATATCTAATACAAAAAACTAACATGCGCGGCTTAGTGCAATCGATAGAAGTGAAACTTCTTTGGTAGTATTTTTTATAATGAAGAAGAAGGAAAAGGAAGGTGAATTATACAAAAAAAAAAGTGTTGCTTACGAAACTGTTGCAAATTAGAAGGTTTTTTTTGTAGTTTCAACGTAGATATTCTATGTTTACTATTCAATTGCACATATTTTGTAAACAAATTATTCTTAGCTAGTCCCGGGATTCACAAGAACTAATCCCGGGATTTTCGGGACTTTAAAAAGGGCGCGATGCCGAAATTGGCATCCCTAGTACATACATAAGTATATGTATGTATGTATATTTTAAAATATGATTACTATTGTATAAATAATATATATGTATGTACTAAAATCGAATAATCCTATATAAGACGAGGATTGTCAATTACTTATTATTAATCAATTTATTAACATCAGAATGAAACTATTTATCGCTGTAATAATTGCATTATGCGCAATCACTGCTTTCACACAGGTAAGCTGAAATACACATATTAATAATTCCTTATTATATGTATACGTTAATCGTTTCTAGCAGGTGAATTGCTCAAGTTCGAATAGAAGATCTTCTTCAAAATCATCAGATGATTATAGTAATGAAGATCAACACCAACAACGTAATATTGAAAACCACCTTTCTCAACTGATTTCACAAGCCAACAAAGAACTGAGATCCTCCAACTCAAACTGGAACAGTGATGATGCTCAATTTTCAGCAGCTGCTCCTTATCAAACAAAGATTAATGAGCGTTTAAATAAATCGGAGTCCCTCTCAACTAAATCAGAAATCAAGCAAAAAGTTATGAAACTTGCTAATGAAAAATTCAATAAGTGCCAGACACAAAGTGGAGACACGGTAGATAAACATTGTTGCGGGCGTGTGACAGGACAAATGATGCAACTGATTGCTGCTCTCGAAAATATATGTCGTAATATTGCTGGTCAATAATTTGAAAGAAAGCATCAAATATTCAAAATATTGCCTGAACTCGTGGCTAATATAATGTTATATACCTACTAACACGCATCTATAACTTTTGAGAAATTGACCTTTTCGTGATCTCTTAAATAAAATGTAATGCACAGTAAATGGTTTTTTTTTCTTTTTAAAAGTATTCTCTCAATCAAATTTTGAAAAAATACTCAGAAACACATCGTAAATCAATTTAAATACTACAAAATCCAACAATTTATTCTTCGGTACCTTATGAAAACATCAAAATTACATTGATATACATAACAATCTATTAAAGATATGTATGTGTATATTAGATAAAGCAGAAAAAAATATTAATGTGATAGAATATTCATATGTGCGTATATAATACATATATTACTTTCGATTTGTTTAACCATCACATTTTGATTTAGGTAATTTGTTTTCAGCAATTAGTAATTCTTTATGACGTTGCTTTCGTTTGGCATCCATGCTATAACGCCGAAAAATGTCTCTCTTGTTATCAATCGAGGTCATTATATCTTGACAATCTTTCGATGGACAGAGGAATGTCCATGAACCGAATATCGTATCGATAGCTCCGCAAGTACGACAAAAACCTAATTTCAACAATTAAAAAATTTTAAATCTGGTAAATAGATTATACATATGATATTCCATGTAGTTAGTACCTGTAAAGGTGGCTAAAGTATTTTCTCCCCGATTTTGTGAGTATATATAAAAAGGTCCTCCGATTTGTTTTATCGCACTGCCCATAAATTTCCAACCAGGGGTCACCATCTCATGATGTTTGGGTGGAACGCATTCTGATGCCTCAATTGATAGCAGTTTGTTGTTTTTTTCAGCATTCGATAAATGCCGGTCCGAGGTTTTGCCCGTTGTTATGTCAAAACGCAAACCCATCATATAAGAATTCCACGAACCAATAATGTCACATGGTGCTCCTGGGAAATACATAAATAAAGTACCCAGCAAACAAATTTAGTTCTTATTAAGTCTTATTTATGAGCATCCTCACAACTATGACTGTTTCTTAAGTTTGTTCTGTGCCTATTAAAAATTTAAGAGAGCCTCTAGGAATTGAATCAATTTTTATACAAAATAGATATAATTACATAAGTAAAAATTAGTTCATATAAATTTATACATCGTTGGATCGATACTAATCTATTTTGGGACAGTAATACATTGCGAATGGTTTTAAAAATAGTTTAAATAACCACCACTTTATCCGCGACGATTAATTTATTATTTTTTTAAAAGGTGACACTGCTCTGAATGTTAGCTTCGAAATATTTTTAATTTTTCGCCAATCTTACACCCTCACTCTAGTCTCTTCTCTCCGGGAACTTTGCCTCAGATATCAAAGCTGCTGGAATTCTAAAAAAAAAGCTTTGCCACCGACTCTGACCTTGACCATCATAAAAAAATTATATAGTTGCTATATAAATGTGGCTTGGGAAAAATTTATCAGGGCATTGTTCTCTTTCAAAAAATTATGCATTCGTTGTCGCGGAAAAGTGGTGATGTACTGAGTAATTTAGAATTGTGCATTATGAACGAAAACAACTTAAGTATGAAGGAAACATTTTGCATTTGCCAATAATAATAAAACTAGAAAATAGAGATTTGTCAGAGCTTTCTAATTATATAGTTTTTGATATACATATGTATATAAGTATGTATCTCAACTGATCATCGACTGGCCTATCGACTGTTTTTATGCTCAACCACCTAACTCCAAATTTAAAAAAATGATCGTGTATGACGGAAAATAGTTCTTTGCGCCCTCCGAATCTATTTTTATTCCAAAACATACGAATTACGTGATTGAGTCAGAAACCAGTCATCACACAGTGTATTAATGTTACCTTCAGGTTGACAGTTATCGGCCTCACTCGTTGACGTATCGTTTGTTTTTTCTTTATCCGCTTGTATGTGTTCCAATTTATTCAAAACCTTCTCCAGCACTCTGGAAATATGAGCATTTGACTCTACATCGGTTGAGGTAGGAGATTCACATTGCTGTATATCTTGAACAACAATCGGTGCATTATCATAAAATGCTCGATCAGCAGGCGGTATAGTTTCCGGTTGTTTTTGCAATCTACCATGAACTTTCAAAATACAATATTATCACTTTTCAGTTTACCCATGTTCGAAATTTTTTATTACCCGTAGTTTCAAGATATTTCTTTAGAACTTGACTCAAATTTGGATCATTTCTAATTGAATCTGCAGTTACTGGAGTGGTTATGCTCGCCAATTTTTTCGCCAAGTCCAGAGTTGTCATATTCATTTTCGCGGCGACACTTGCTAATAGATTTTGTGGTGTCGAATTTATTACAGGATTTAAACTCGATTCGAGTGCTTTAGTTAGCACTGCCGGATACGAAGCTCCAGCATCATCCATGCCATATGTTAAAAAGCTATCAGCATATGTTGGTGCACGAGTGTTTAGTAAATTATTCTCTGAATTGTCCAAGGTATTACGGCGAAAAATGTTCGCCAGTTTCTTTTGATTAATTTCATTATCCGTTGGCGCCGTATCTGAATTATCTGCCTTGACTTCAAGCTGATCATTATAATCACCATAATTATTGCTCACTATAAAGCTCTTCAAATTACTATTATCTTTTGACTGTGCAGATGATTGAATTTCAACAACATCAACATCTTTATTCAAATTCTCATTATTCACTTTATCAAGCTCTTGCCTTTCCTTCGGCTCTTCGCCTAATGTTCGCTGCATAATCACATTGGTTATTGCCTCGTTCATTGGAGTTTTCGAATATGTTTCGGTAATTCCCTGCGATTGTTTAAGTGATTGCGCCTGTTGTTGTGCTGGTAATGGTCGTTTTTCACCATCACCTCCTACTTTTGGAAGACCTGGACCACTTCGATCGAACATATTTTCACCATCTAGTGAATACTCATTATTGATTTTATCCATACGTTTTTTGTATTCTTCATACAAGCATTTTCTAACCGTGGAACGCTTTTCCGCATCATCCTCAGGAGCTGCAGTAATTTTTCGTTTTAAAGTTTTACCAGCATCTAAAGATAAATCATTATTCAACTTATCCAAACGTCTCTTGTATTCTTCATAGAGGCAATTGTTAGCAGGGGAACGTTTTTGTTCGTCGTTGTCATTTGTCTGATCTGACGAAGCTGCATTTACATTGGCTGTTTCATCGGCATCGTTAGACAGTTCTTTGAAAACTTTCTGCAAACGTTTCTTAAACACGTCGTACAAATCACCATTTAACCCCAATTGGCTATCGGTTTCCTCGTTTTCGTTATTGGCCTGTTCTTGGCTATTCGAGTATTGCAGTAACACGAACATTAAATACACAACAATAAATATATTCAGACGACGAGATCCATTACAATGCATTTCATGTTGTTAAAAAATATATTTATTGACATTTTATTTGTCTTAAAATATTATCAAATATGTACTCGGATGTCAGTTTCAAATCAATAATTCATATTAGAAATGCGGAACCAAAATGAAATCAAGCATGGTAACTGCAATACATTCAACTTAAAGCAGTTGCATATTTTGAATCGGGAATAAATCGTCCCAAATTTTAAAACGATCTTCATATATGCCACCGTCTTTCATCAGTAACTCATCTCCTATTTCTAAAAATTCCCTTTTATTTTTGGAGTGTAGTTTCCAATTGACATTTTTTAGATATTCATCATTTGAATTGTTTGGATCCCTAAAAAACCATATACTTATGTAGTATGTACTGAATTTTCAAAAAAACATAAGTTATTTGAATACTAACCCTTTCCTAGCAAACTCAGACCACATTCTTGTTAAACGTTCAATTAAGTCATTTTCTGGATCGGTCTTCGTGAATAACGGCGTAAGAACTGGCGCATGCAGCAAATATAAAAGCTCATCATGGTGTACGGCACCTTAAAGCGAAAACATTGAAATCGAGTTTGTACATAAACATTTGAAGATGGTCAAATTTCACATTTTGCACTTTTTGTTAGAATATCTCGTTCCTTCCTGTTTTCCCCCTTACCATAAGTTTGATTTCCAGGATATTGAAAGTGACTATATCGCCCTTTATACTTGAACAAGTATGTATAGACCGGAGTGTATTGCGATACTAATGCCAAGAATCTATGAAACTCAAATCCAATTAACGCGTCACTATAAAGCTTTCCGAATGCATCCAAAGAGTCAGGTAATTGCAAAATAGTATTTTTTAAATATTCTGTACGTAACGTTGAACTTATTTCTTTCTTGGATCTTGGAGTATCTTCTTCATACAAAAAAGCAATTGGTGCATATTTATCAAAATCGTCATTGAACCATTTTCGAGTTGTATCGTTCAGCAACGAATCTGCAATACGCAAAGAAATATATAAATCTCAAAAACATTCATTCGTACACATGCATATTTACAGTAAGCCCCGGAAACAAACTCAAACTCAGTTATTCCTGTTATCAATGGAATCTTATAGAAATCTCCACTCTGTATGGTCTTATATGGATTCTCAATTAGGAAACGTTCTTGACCAAATTCACCTTCAATAACTGGCTTCCAGTTTAGGACAGGATTCCAATTGAAGTCAAACATATCCGACAAGGTGTTGGCAAAATCAATCATTGGTTTCTGCAATATCAAGCAATACATTTTTGTTGTAGCTATGCATTGTAATATCTCAGGTAAACTGTAGAAGTTGATTAACCTTTTTCAAACATTTTACCAATGCGGCTATTAGTTCTGTTGGACAATCTAATAGTCTAGCTTGTTTTTCTGCTAACCTTATATCACGATGTGCATATCCCCATTGTCCAAGTGGCGATGCACTCATCATAATACCTCTATGAAATAGTCCCTTCGACATCGGTGATAACATATGTAAACCGATACTTAAACTTCCAGCACTATAACCGAATAATGTCACAGAATTAGGATCACCACCAAAGTTTTTAATATGTTCTTTTATCCAACGTAAAGCCACAACCTGATCTTTTAAACCCGCATTTCCTGGCGCCTCTTCAGTACCAGTAGCCAAAAATCCAAGAGTACCAAGTCGATAGTTGATTGTAACTAAGACAATATCACGATCCATTAAATGTTGAGGGCCTGCATTCTTACTTTGCCCGGATACAGCATAAAATCCTCCTGGATGTATATAAACAACAACTGGCTTACTGCCATGTACATCTTTAGTATAAACATTCAAGCGCAAGCAATCTTCGGATAAATCGGTTGTATTTTTAGTAATTTGCGGACACATTGGTCCATCATCGGTAGCATCAAATACTATAGGCTTCCAAGAAACTACAGGCTGAGGATTTTTAAAACGTAAGTCGCCTATTGGTGGTTCTGCATAGCGTATGCCACGAAATGCATAGAAGTTTGTACCCAAGCGTGAAGTCATCGAAGCACCACGAATAGTACCCAGTGATGTGCTCACCTCAATTGCTGCTGCGCAATTGTTGCGAGCAATTGTAAAAATTAATGCGAATAACACGAATTGTAACATTTCTGATCGAATACAAAACTCAGAGTGGATGAGATTCACCACCGACCGCTGCATTTATTCCCATTTGTCATTTTAAATTTTTCCAGGAAATATATAATATGTACAGTGTCGGACAATCAAATAAGAACACCTTGCACTATAAAACTTGCATTGATCTTTTTTTATCAGACTGCTTAATGCAAAAAATTTTTATAGAGAAGAATATGGTATGGTATATACTTTATAAATGTCTAGGTGGCAACACTACATTTAAATATTTTTTGGGATTCCCAACAGAAAAAAATTGAAGCGAAGCATTCGAAGGCGGAAAATTTATATAAAAAATATTTTTTAAAAAGAAAACATAAATTTGTTTATAATTTGTACTGGTAAGCACTTAAATGGTAGCATTGAAGATAATTCAACAAATTAAATGTAAACTATTCCGTAATGTCACAGCAAGATGGGTCGAGCAAAGCACTGTAGCAAGGAGGAGCGTGATTTGGTGGAAAAACTGCGAAATGAGGGACAAAGCATCCGCCAAATAGCTAAAACTATTAGCAGATCCTCGAAATTTGTCTACCAATCTTTATTACCTCAAAAATTTCATTGCAAGAGAGGTGGGCCCCGCAAAACTACAAGTGCAGATGACAATCGCATACAAATTTTGGCGGCACGCGATTCATTTAAGGCAGTTGCCGCAATTAGAGAGGAGACAGGCATTCAAATTTGTGCTCGATCAGTAAGGTGACGTTTGGTGGAAAAAAAATGTATGGGAGAACAGCACGAAAAGTACCAATGTTGACACAAAGACATCGAAAGTATTGCATAGAGTTCGCTGAAGCCCACATTGAGTGGGATGGTTCAATTAATGCAAAAAAATGGCCTAACGTATTATGGACAGACGAAAGCAAGGTGAATCTTGTTGGAAGTGATGGCAAACGTTGGGTTAGATGCCCGAAAAATGCAGAATTGAATTGAGAATTGAATTGGTTTTCCCACAATGGATTTCGCATTATGACCTGGCCTTCACAATCTCCCGACCTGAATCCAATCTAGAACTTGTGGAATATTGTCAAAGAGAAGATTGGCAGTACCAGAGCTAAAAGCGCGTGGTATTCCGTACTCCAGGCTACTTGCGCGTCTCGGGTGGAATCAATGCCTAGAAGGTGTAAGGCGGTTTTAATTAACAAAGGCTATTCCACAAAATATTAGCATTAGTGAACAATTTGAGTCAATATTTTATAAATTTTTGTTTTTTGTATTTAAGTGTTCTTATTTTATTTGTCTTTGGAATAAATGAATAAAAGTAAATACCTTTTAAATTTATCATAAGCCTAGAGAATTATTTTTTTAATGTTTTTGGTTTTAGAACAAGGTGTTCTTATTTGATTGTCCGACACTGTATATCTATGTGTGCACGTATATCAATCGAAAGTGCTCAGGGAAATCCCAATTACGTGATATAAATATGTACAACATACTTTTAGTTAAATCGAAATGTCGCTTAAAAAGCTATAGATAAAATAAATAAGAGCTTATCTCGAGATAAGAACATTTTCCGAGTTTATAAATTTTTTAAATTTTTAATTCATTAAAATGTGCAAAGTGTTAGCTATAATATGAAGATATCAATAGCCTGAGTGGGACAACTATTGCATGTAATATAAAACTAATAAAGATGTTATTTTGCATATATTTTTTTGAAATTTGGTAGATAAATTAATTTGTTATTCTTAACCAAAAGATCTATTGGCAAAATTTAGCCCAACCTTATCAAAAAACAGTTTCTATAATCTCAAATTTTATAAATTCCAATTTGCTTAAAATTTGAAATAAATTTTACAGTAGTTTCCCATTAACCAAAGCAAGGATCGTAAAAATGGGAATTTTAAATAAATTAAAATAGAAAACCTCAAGAGAGACATTTATTACATAGAAAAAAATTGAAACTATTCATGTAATTTAAAAAACAAAGGACGAAAACAATTAATTTTAAAATAATATAAAACAAAGTTATAGGAGCATGTTTAAAAGTACACAATCCATTTATAAAATAAATGTTTTTAGAACCATTTTATTCATTAAATTCTATAATACAATTTAAAAAAAGTTTTATTACAAATACAAAAAAATATAGGTAAATCAAGCAAGTAATTTTTGGAAAATATATCCCAGCGATTGAATGCCATTTTAAAGGAAATTTCATGATGCCTAAAGATACATACACACATAACTTTTATACGTTCATACCATTTTACTTTTGAGATACCCTAATGAGATATGCCCTAATTATAAGTAATTATTATATTATTTTATAAAGTTAGCACAAACCAAAAATGGGTACACAAAAAATTCATTATTCATTCCAACTAGCGAAATACTTTTTAACAATATCATTTTTAAATGTTTACAGCGCAAGTATTTACTTATCTGGAAGTACATATCGGCTCCAATATTGTATCTACTAAAAACAATAAAAAAGGTGGAAAACAGAAAGCAAAACTCAAGTTATTAATTAATTTTAAAGGTACAAAAACAAAGATCGATAAAAAAAAATTGTATAGGGTATATTGGTTTTGATAGAGTAACTGTTGTTTGTAATGCCGATAATTAATTTTCGTAGGTATGAGCATATACAGGGTGTTTGGGTGGTTCATGATAGTACTCCAAGTATGTTGCCGTGTTGAGCAACCCAAGTGCTTCCTCCTTACGCTGCATGTAGACCGCCCGAACGAACAAATGAAGATTCGCTTTAGCGTGAACATTGTGTTCGCTACAAAATGTTTTTCTCAGTGGCTTCTGCCGATTGGGATTGGCATATCCCATACAATCTTAATGCTTTTTTGCGTATATATCCGGAATTACCAACAAAACCAAACTGAGATTTGGTACAATGATAGATGTATATTCATTGTAGGATGTCTCAGTTTTGATTTTAATATTTAGTATGTAGCTATTTTTTGTCAATTGTTTTTTGTGGGAAAAATGTGGGCCTGGCACTTCCAATACAAACATTGTGCTTTTTCAAGTCCATCTGAGATTTGGTATAAGGATATTAATTGAAAATTTCATTAAAAAAGGGGTTGTGGTACATCTCATATAGTCTGAAAATCCATTAACCATTTTTGGTATGATACTGAGATTTGCCATGAAGATATAATTTTTTAATGGCGTTCTGTGGGATAAATGGGTCGGCCTACAAAAGTGGGTAGGCTTCTGTAGAATTCTAATGAAACATTCAGAGTTCAGTACTGAGATTTGATACTAGTACAATGCCATGCCACAGAAAAAATGCAGAGAATAATTAGGGACATTTTTTGGAAGTACAACTGCCATCTTTTTTATCATTTTTTTTTTTAATTCGATTTTCTGTTACTTTTAATTACTTTCTTGTTGTAAATAATTTTTTTTTTTTAAGAAAAAGTTAGGGTAAATATTTTACATCAAAAATTTATACTTACAAAAACAGCTGATATTTTTATTACCATAAAGTGTAGCATTGAATTTTTAATCCTTTTGCGGACAGGGATATTTTGAATTCGATTATTAGCAAAATTTTCAAAATGAACTGTCGATATAAGTAATATTATTTCATAGAAAAAATTTGATTGTGCTCAAGAAATATTAGCCGTTGAAGTGCAGGCCATATTTTCTCTTCCTACAAGTGATTTCCAAGGCATTGCATATTATGTACATATATGTATGTAGTAATTTTCGACATAAGGCTCAATAAAGTTCAAATACATTTTAAGTTATGGTACTTATGCTTTATATGTATATATATTTTATGAATGGTAAATATTTTGAGGTTAATTTTTGTTGTTAGAAAAACAAACGCATTTCTCATTCCTTTTTCTCTATTTTCGTAAACAACAAAAAATATTTGTATTTTGGTAGATGCAGTATAAGAAATATTCTTTCGGTATACATACATACGAGTATGTAGGTAACTAAAATTCCTTGCGACTTTACAACAACAAATTGTGTGAGCCAGTGGGACGCTCTACAGAAGTTTACTTCTCTTGTACGTTTGTGTTTTGGGTTTTCAGGTTAGGTTAAGTAATCTTGTAAAAACCAGAGTCTATCGCAGACATTACAGGCAAGGGAATTTTCAGCGATCATGTCTTGAAACGCCCTCTGCAAAATCATTATCTTCATCAAAATATTCATACTCAAAGCATACGAATTTATTTGCTACAGCATTATAATCTT
This sequence comes from Palloptera scutellata, assembly GCA_958295655.1. Lineage (NCBI taxonomy): Eukaryota > Metazoa > Arthropoda > Insecta > Diptera > Pallopteridae > Palloptera > Palloptera scutellata. The sequence goes on along the minus strand of OY282450.1, from coordinate 1,230,305 downwards.
ACCAGCAGCATCGTTATTATCATCATTATAGCAATCATCATCATCAAAATATTCAGGTTGTATATTCTCAACAGGTGGAAAATGTACCACTTGTCGGTCTGAGAACTCGCGAATGTTGTTGTTCTGATACGAGTTGTTTTCTCTCGACCGAGGAAATATTTTCAGGCAAATTTTCAAGTAAATATTATGCCCTTTTCTTTCGTTGAGAAGCTTGGAATTCAAACCCATCAACGACTGCCTGGTGAAGTATAATCCGAGGACCTTCGTCGGGACTCAATGAGATGAGTGTTGATGCAATTAGTGGCTCTAATGAACTCATTTGCCTTTCATGCAGTCTATCCGGTTGTACCTCAAGTTGCTTGCGCAGTCTACACTCTCGTGATCTCTCGGTGCTAATTTTTGTGTTTCTTTAACGATAGCAGAATCTGATTTTTTTTAGGCCTCAATTTTTCGACGATATTTACATTCTTAATGTCTCCCAGCCGCAGTTGCTGGAGTTTTTATTGTAACACAATCGCCATTTGTTTGTGCCTCGCGTTTGTTTACTAGAAACTGATGGGCAGAGTAATCTATCAATCGAGTATGATTCATACTCAGCGTCCTCTATCAATCAATTATGATTGATACTCATATTTATGTGTATATACATACGAGTATATATACAAATTTTTTCATATTTGCTGATAGAGGGCGGTGCTCTTCATTTCCGTTTTGTAACGATCATCTTTTACCCCCTCGTCTATTTACGATTCTATAACGATTCGTATATTAAAACGATTCTAAAGAAGTAAACTTCAAGAATGTATGCCTTTTCTTTTATATGGTACCAGAATTTTTCAATTTGACAGTTTTCTTTGTTGTAACAGTATTCACTGTCAGATTTGACAAAACAGCATTCTGTTCAATTAACAGTTTCGACTGTTGTGTGTAAAATAACAAATTTCTGTCTATTAAATTAACAGTACTCACTTTCGTATTGGATTTAACAGCAAAATCTGTTGATTAAATATACTTTAAGTTTGATATGTCAATAATTTATACCTCAGTGTAGGAAAAGATATAAGTGAAATATCTGAATCCAAACAACTTGTAACATAAGAAAACAAAATTAAGGCACACATTTCCGATCACGTGTGCCGCTACTCATTTCAGTTTTGTTAGTAAGTAAATAAAATGTTTTTAATTGCAAAACTTGGAAAGATGTTTACAATTCTTTTAAGTGTTTTGCTTTCAAGAATTTTCGTATTACCCAAACTTTGCCAGGGCCGCACAACAGAGCTGTGCAAAGCTAGTGTACCATAATAATAACTTCAATAAATTTAAAAAAATAAACTTGATAAAATATAAACTTGAACAGAAAAAGTCTTTCTTATAAAATGAAACTCAAACGTGGTATTTATACACATGTCACATACACAAGTTGGAACTAATGTTTCAACGGGAAGGGATGGATTTCAGGAAGAAATGGTATTCCATATTAGGGTTGTGCCCGTTTAGCGTCTGACAATTTTTTGGTTCAACGTGATTCGAAACAGTAGGACTTCCAACATTTTCCGTTGGATTAATTTTTAAAAAATTACGAATATTTTCACCCTAACTTATGATTTTCTCTTGTCCTTTTTTCGTTATGAGTTTTAATTAGGGACTGAAATCATTACCGTTACCGATTCATTCTCATTACCGTACCGAAACGTCATTATCGTACCGAAACGTCATTACCGGTAACCAAAATTCTTATGACTCCTTGATACTAACCAACAATAATCAACATACCAAATTCCTTAAAATGCAATTAAATACCACAATACTTTCCAAAACCCAAAAGAGTAGTTTCTTTTTAGTATTAATTTTCAATAGAAAATTTGTGTTAATATAAATGCTACATTATTTTTAACTTTTCGGTAGGCCTTGGTTATATTGATAATGTTGCTTGGTGAACACTTTGTGACTGGTGTGCGACACACCCAGCATATCGTGTTCGGTGTCACAACAACTTCATGATCCTTGCCGGTCAAAATTTTCAATATTACCACGGCCTTATCGGTAACATACCGGTATACCCTTACCGATATCACTACCTTATCGTTATCGATATTCATTTCGGTTTCAATCCCTGGTTTTAACTGCCATGTAGTAAAACACAAAATTCTAAATTTAAAATAAAATTATTTTACCTACGTATATATTTAATATCATTTAATACCGATCGAACTCTTTCGAACATTTTTGCGTTTTCTTATGTAGTGCCGTGTCCACGCTTTTCCGGACATAAAATTCTTACCCCGTCACAACGTATAAAATTAGCAAATATCAGCTTGAAGCATCCAGAAATACAATTTTATTTAAATCCTTTCCGGAAATTTTAATTAAAATAGTATTTACTTAATGCCCATATAGGGATAATAAATATCAGTCATTGGTACATATGTTTCTTTTATCGATTGTGGTGAAGTCCACCTTTGAATATAATTTGGTCCACCAGCTTTGTCATTTGTACCACTATGCCGACCTCCTCCAAAAGGCTGTTGACCAACAACTGATCCCGTTGATTTATCATTAATATAGAAGTTGCCAGCCGCATATTTAAATTTTTCTGTTGCTTTTTCTAACCATTTAACATCCTTTGCAAAGATGGCTCCTGTTAAGGCAAAATTCGTTTTTACTAGTAAGTCCATAGCTTTATCCAAAGCTTTATCTTCATACACATACACCGATAAGACTGGTCCAAATATTTCATTTTTTATAAGACGAGAATTAGGATTATTAACTTCAATTATAGTTGGATCTACATAATATCCTTTTAAGTTATTATATTTGCCGCCACATATAACTTTGCATTCAGAATTAGTTTTCCCAAATTCTATGTAGCCTGCAATACGTTGAATTGCGTTCTCATCAATTACCGCTGAAGTAAAAGTTTTGTAGTCCCGAACATCACCTATAATCAACTCCTCGGTTTTAGCTATAAGAGGTTCCTTTATATGGCATTCCCAAAGTGATGCTGGCACATACAAGCGTGAACACGCTGAACATTTTTGCCCACTATATTCAAAAGCAGATCGTATTGTTGCAGATACAACCGTTTTGTCATCAGCAGAGGGATGGACGAAATGAAAATTTTTACCTCCGCATTCGCCGATTAAACGTGGAAAATTGTTGAAATTATCAATATTTTCTCCAACAAGTTTCCATATCTTCTTAAAGGTTGGCACGGAACCGGTAAAGTTTATACCACTTAAATATTTTGAACAAGTTATAGAACTGCCAAATGTAGGCCCATCTGCCGGCAAGAAATTGACTACACCATCCGGCACACCTGCCTCACGCATTACTTTGTATATCACCCAATTTGAAAGCATAGCACTATCCGATGGTTTCCATACCACTGCATTTCCCATCAGTGCAGGAGTATAGGCCAAATTGCCACCGATTGCTGTAAAATTAAAGGGGGCAACAGCTGCCACAAATCCTTCAAGCCCTCGGAAACGGAAAAAATTTTGAGATACACTGGGATTAGTACTAATAGGCTTATAGTTAGTGGCCTCTTTTAAAAAGGCGACATGTATGCGTATAAAATCAATTAGTTCGCAGGCCGCGTCTATTTCAGCCTGGTAAACTGTTTTCGCTTGACCAAGCATGGTCGCAGCCACAATTTCCGAACGATATGTTGTAGCAAAGAGATCAGCTGCTCGCTCCCATATCTCAATACGGCTGGACAAAGAGGTAGAATCCCATTTATTTTGTGCTTTCACTGCAGCTTCAATGGCCAACTCTATGGTCCTTTCATCAGCGTGATAGAATTTTGCAATCTTTGTTTTATGATTATGCGGCATCACCTGATATTGTTCCTTTCCCTTTTTTATTTCTTTCCCATTGATAACGATTGGAATTTCTTCAACTTTCGAAGACATTTGTTCAAGGGCAGATTCCAGTTGGCAAATTTCTTCAGAGCCTTCTTTATACTCAAGTATGGGTTCATTTTCAATACAAATGTTATCAAAATTCTCAATTTTTACAACAGATTTCATTTTCTTTCCTTCTTCCATACATTCACTACCTGCAGATCTCAACTGCGATCCAAATGTGAATCGATTAATAAAATGTTTTCGTAGCATTTGTGTTTTGATAAGACTTCGGATTTGGGAAAACATTTCGTGCACACCCTGAAAAATAAAATACATTAATAACACCAGTTTACGCCTAATGTATGTATGGTATTCTACATTGAACACCACTATCCAATTCCCATGTAAAATCGCCTGCAGAATCCCCGAAAATCTGAACCATTTCAAGTTCTGTGATTCGGGTTTCAAAACAGCGTCAGGTTAACTTTTTTTTATAAAACGAATTGATAATAAATATGTAAAAGGTAACCGATTTGCACAAATACTATTGAAAATTAACTAAATTGTCAAGATACTTATTTTGGTTATCTTTAGAAAAATTTTGAAAAACAAAAAACTGCATGTGCTAATTCAATAAAAACGCATATTTCTCAATAACTACCGAATTACGTGACAACTTTTGATTCAATCGGATCATAGTGTACCAATCGAATCATAGTGTATCATAGTGTACTAAGTATGGGAAATTTTAATAGCTTTAAATATACCGTTTTCAAAGGAAATTATTTATTAGCCATTTTCATCTGACATGTCTTCGCATTTCCAGTTTTCGATCAGGCACTACTACAAATGACATTACAAGTTTTATATCATCGTATTCTCGTACTGATTCTGTCGGTATAAACTGAACCAGTATGGTGAACCGGATGATGCTCAGCGATACCATAAGTTTAAAATTGGTGTTCCATCTGAGTTAATTGGTATCTTGTTCAATGCTAACTTTTGGCCTTCGTGTCTCCGCTTTCTGCCTTTCGAATATCATGCCAAAATCAATTTGTGCAAGTCGGTAGAGGATCATTAGTTAACAGTGATTATCTATCGACTGCGCCTACCAATCCTGACCAATCTGGTGCTCTTCTCTCTTTCTATTTGTTTCTTCCTCACATTTGGCAGAAACATCAAACATTTAGCATATGAGTCAAATAAAAATTTAGAAATTTGAGCAACAGCAGAATAAAGAAAATGCAGGTTTTTAGATGAAATGCAGTATGTAAATATACAAAATATTTGTAGCAGATTCAAAGGAAAACTACCTATAGTATAATGGAATAAAATATATATGTAATAAAATAGTACTTTTTGATTCAATTTGAAGTACGAGTACACTGCTCTAAAAAAGTAGCTGATAAAAGTCAAGACATCTGGCAACTTTACTACAATATGTTTCCATAAATAATCATCTGTTTTAACGCAGCTGTGCTTGTTTATAAAATTTTAACATAAATGGAACGATAATATATAATAACCATGAGACTTACAAGTATATTACTAAAACCCAAAGCTTCTGAAGTTTTAACGGCGTATCTTACGCAATGCAACGAACCACCGTGGACCTCCTATTTCGTGAAGGTTTGTGTGTATTCTTTGATCTCAGTTCTGCAATCATAAAAATTATATTAATTTACAGTTTCAAGATGTAAAGAATGATCAGCACGGTAAATCCCATTTTAATTGGACGCTAGACTCTGGCACAAATTATCACATACTTCGCGCAGGATGTTATCCCTATATAAAGTACCACTGTAGTAAACGAGAGTTGCAAGATCTAACTTTAGAGGATAATTTCTTTCGCTTTTTGAAAATAATTAATTTTGGTATGCGTTTCCACTTTTACTTACAAACATATGTACTTTACAAGTTATTTTTACTCAGGCTTACCACTTCTATTTTATGGTCTTGCTGCAATTCATTTAATAAGCCACACTGAAACAGTCTATTTACCCAATTACAAAAAGGTTACCTTATACTTTCTTTACGAAGAGGACAAAGGTTCCAGGTTTTGAATTTTGAATTGACAATTGATTTTCCAAACTTGAGTAAATTGATTTAAAAAAATTACAAAGTGTATTTTTTGTTGGCAAAAAAAAAGGCATATGACTAGTTCTACCTAAATATTTGCGCATAGTTCCCAATTTGTTAAACGAAGTATATATGTAATAATTCCATTTAAAGTTCGATCACAAATTTATAGTTCAGTTTTATCGTTTCAAGACAATGGCCTTTTATTTATCTATATGATGAAACAGAAAATTTATTTGCAAAACATGAATAATAGTACAGCGAACTTGACAGCTTTCTTCTGCTTAATTCTAAGACGCCTTCCTTCCTTTGAGTGTGAAGGTGATTTTAGTAAGTAACAATCATTTCTAAACAGGTAATCACGGTTTCTGAGTCTAACTCCAGCTCAGCTGGTATGATAGCATCCGGATGGCTTATATGGTTTAAAACTTTTCAGTACCATTGTATTTTAAACAATAAAATATTATGTTATATATGATAACTAAGTACATATGTAAATACAATTTTTATTTTAATTATGTTTTGCATTCTGTTGCCGGGTTTTCACATGTCTCATCATAATTATCTAGTAGTAGCGAACTTATGGACTCAGTAAATTGTGTCAAAGAGCATGGAGCATCACAGTTTGGTATGTTAATTTCCTTTGGAAATTTATCATCACTATTATAGTAGTAAACAATCTGGAGTATTAAAGTAAAGATATCTTATAATATGGTTGTTAAAATTTTTAATATGTAGCAGCACAGTACCTTCACTTCGAAATCATCCTTAAATAATGAGCTATGATGCAATTCAAATGATAACGCCGAAGCATGTTCTGGCAACTTTGCTGTTTGATTTAAGATATTTAATGAATTCATGACATTCACTAGAGTGACATCATGACCAGCATATAAAAATATTTTCCGATCTGGACTTAAATTCTTTTTGCGTTTATTCAGCATCGTCTTATGTATTTCCGATATAAATGCACCCCCTTTAACCTTCTTCATAAGATTAGTTTCAGTGAAGAGTATATAGCTACGTTCAGCTAAAGCTTCCATTTGATCTGGATATATATTCTCAGTCCAATCAGGGAGGACCAAGCCCATTTCGGTTTCTATTTTTAAGGTGTTATATAAAAGCTCAATATCCAGCACCGACGAAATATTCTAAATAGAAAGTAAGAAAATAGCGTCTGCAATTAGGCATTAATTACAATTGATTTCCTTTTACCTTTCCCGTATGTTTCGTCAGAAGTTTGAAAAGTTCAGCATTATCTTCGTTCATTTGTCGCAAATCGTGTGGCGGATTCTTATATAATTTACTTAGAATATTATCATATTTCAAGCACGGCTTCTTTTGAGCTAAAAGCTAAATGCATTTATTTTACTACTATTATGAAAATTAAATAAATACAATGTGAGCACAGTATGCGGTACCTTATCATCTTTCCTTGCAATTGAATTGACAGCTACTGGCTGCCATGCAAAGGGCTGAAATTTGATATTTTTATTATTTAATTGATAATTTTTTCTAATTAGAAAATGTGTTTTAACTAACCAACACATTATTGTGTTCCAGTGGTGGTATAAAACCGGCTAAAACACTTTGAGCGCTCATTAGACACCGTTCAGCTGCGGAGCTAAGTACATGCACTTGCTGTTGTGTGTAAATGCCATTCGATGGCAAAAGGCGATAGTAACGCATGCGTAAATTTTTACCCAAGTTGTACGCTTGTAAATTGCCTTTCTGAAATATCACAAGTAAGTAGGTATGCATATGTACCTATACATATAAAGGGGGTTTCATTAACCGTATCTGAACTTTAAACTTGAGTAAGAAGAGTTCAGTGTGAGATATGAGGAAACCTTTGTTAAAGAACATTCAATACTATTATGTTTTAAAAATGGTATAATTTTTGCTTCGTTTACAGGACTCCATCCGAGAGGTCCAATTCTGTATGACTCTGTTATACAGTCATCAATGGTTTGGATGATGTTGTTCTCCAGTTGTTCAATTGTTTTTGGTTTGTTGGCATAAACCAGCGACTTACCGAGCCCCAGAGAAAAGTCTAAGGACGTTAAATCACACGATTTTGGCGGCCATTCCACATCGCCTCTTCTGAAAGAGCCCATTGACAGTCACCGTCTGGCCATTCTCGATCCGGAAAATGTATGACCTAATGACACTTTACTTTTAATGGCACAACAGCCCATGGAGGGCCTAGGCCGAGCTTTTCGCATCCATTCATGTTGTGCGTGTTATATTTGTACATGAATGGAAGGGACCTACAGTTTAATGCCGAATCCGAACGGCGAAGTGAGAAGCTTTTCATAGGCAATTTTTATTGTTGTAGGTTTGCCATTCCCTGCCAAGAGGTGGTGCCGTGTAGAAAAATTAGTTTTACTAATTTCTGATTTTGCATGTGCCGAGTTTCAAAGCCCGGACACTCTGCGTAGCAGTCCAACGCACTACCACTACGCCACAGCGACCACAATGACGCCGCTTGACAAAAATCCACACAAAACGGTAAGTTTCTCCGGTAAAATGAGATTCTTGAAACTGCTGCGGATTATTCTATGCCCAAATGCAGCCATTTTGGTTTTTCACTAAGCCGTTCAACCAAATATGTTAAGCACTGAAAATGATTTTTTCGCCAAAATTTTTATCCGTTTCCAACTGCTCCAGAGCATAATCAGCTAACGTTCAACGAGTTGGTGGTCTTGGGGCTTTAGTTCCTATGTGAATTGAATATTATACGGATGCATGCCCAAGTCTTTTCGCAAAATTCGCCAATTTGAGGTAACATAACAGAGTGCAAAACCGAGTGCACGACCGGTGTAGCGCGCCATGGTAATAAGGTGACTATGACAGAAACTAAACGTCGAAGAATGACAGTGCTGCCACCTGAGACGTCGGAGCAATATGCTGTCAAAGTTCGGACATAGCTATTAAAAACCCCTTTATAGATGTAACAGTTGCTCTATTGTCGATGTGATGTACATATTTGGTCTTATATTGTGTATTTTTGATAAAATTTGCATAAAATCAAAAACAAAATGATATGCGTATTCTTCACCTAGAATAAACAACTTAGTTTGTTGGTGTTAAGTTAATAATTTGCATACAAACAAATGTTTACATACTTCATTTTCAAAATCATGAAATATTTTATTATCTCAATAGTATACTGATAATCAAACTTTGACTGCAGTAACTGAAATTCTGAACCAATATCTTCATATATTGCACGTTGTTTAAGTATAAAGACTTTTAAAACAGTTAGAACCTTTCTCTCCTTGATGTTTGTATTTGGTATTATTTGCAACAATACTGTATGCCCACATCTATTGGAGGCCATTACCTTAAATATCCCTGCTAAACACGTGCACTACTGCAACTTGTTTTAAATGATCCCATTACAAGGGCTCTTTAATCTGTTATAATACTTAAATTGTCTGCCAAATATTTGATTAATTTTCCTGTTTCCAAAGATTGTTTTAAAAGATTTCTGTACATCTAGCTTTAATTTCTGTATTATCTGTATTATCTAGCTTTAATTATAGTTGTTTTTTAACATTATCTAAAGCTTTTGTACATACATAGATAATGGGGTGTTAATGGGGTCGGAGACGGGAACACACAGCCCAAATGTCAACCTCACCTTCACGTTGTACACGTTGTAAAAATAAAAATAAAAAAAATAAAAATACATCATATCGTGAATAGAGCTAATATTCTTTTATTAACCTGTGTTAGAGCACTCAAGCCGCCTGGCCATTCGTGTGTTGCATGAGGATCGGTTGGATAAAATTCACTTGGATTTTTTTCACCATGACGGAAAAGCTAAAAATTAAGTACATTACATTTCATAATATTTTTGCTTTAATAGCTGTGGTAATCATATGGCCAATGAATGAAATATTTATCAATGAAATGCAGAGCTTTTTATAACTCCCGAGATTGAATGCCTTAGTACATGCACATAGTACATATGTACATACATGTGTGTGTATGTAAATATGTGTTTATGTATAAAAAAAATTTTGTAAATAAATACTTACAATAGAAATCATTCGTAAATTTCGCAGACCTTGCTCATCATTATTATCTCCGAAAACAAAATACGCCATCATAACCGTGCAAAGGGCACCACCTAATATCATCACAGATATCTTAGTGCCACGCCTTGATTTACAATCGATATTTACCATTTTGATATGTACGATATGAATGTATATATTTTGTTGTTGAAACTTTGTATTTTAACAGAAACTATTTTGACTTTTATGCAATTTCACAACGAAAACAAAAATGTTTACAATAATTTGCATTTTTACAACATCTAAAAATAATAATATTTTTTGTTTGTTTTTTATTTCGAGGTTGGGCACTCTTCAGTCAACACTATTTTGTGTTCATTAACGCAACGAGGAACAGAGTACAACTAAGCGAATTGAACAAGTTTCTGTATAAATGCGAAAGAGAAGCGTAAAAGCAATTTTGCTGCCATTTTCATCATCTTTCTGGTGGCTCAATGGGGGTGCGGAGATCGCAAAGCTCTCAAAATATAAAACCGAATAATCTAATTAACAATTACATACGTATGTATGAATGTGCGTACGTAATAAGTGCAGCACATGGGGTTATGATGATAAATATGTGAACAAGTTATTTTCACGCTTTGTATCGTTGCCACTCACTAAAACAACAGCAACAGTGGAACTATCAACTGGTATATGCAAACTTTCTGTAGAAAAAGCTTGCGAGAGCATAATGCTCTGATTATAATAATTGCAAGATGAAGTAACGTGAAGTAATGAAATGCCACTTAATTTTCTGTTGTACGAAAAGCTAATAGAAGCAGTTATAACAGATGTGAAGTAATGCTATGGTTACAATGGACGTGAAAAGGAATTAACGTGAAGTAATAAATTGTCACTTTACCATAGACAAAAGTAGGGCCAATTATGTAAAATACAAAAAATGTCTCGCAAACCGTATAAACTTATAAAATCGTAAGCAAACTTTCAAATTTCATATAAATTTTAACAAGTTTATACAATTATAACCTTATGAGACATGTTAGAAACACTATCACATTTTTACAACATTTAATAAAATACTTCTTTTTTTCTTGTAATATTTAAAATTTTATCTGTCAAAGTTTCACAACGTATTATCTACAGATACTTACTTGTCCTCACGTTGCTTCAGGTCTATTATAATTGCTTCTATTATTTTTGCGTACAACAGAGAATTAAGTGACGTTACTTCAAATACGAGAGATGGCAAATAGAAAATAAGTATTTGAAAATCTTGGAAGCTCATATTATGTGAAACTTATTTATGCATTGGCTGCCGTAATGCCGTAATTAGCCAAAGCTCCAACATTTTCAAAATCGATTTTTAGGGAATTATGATTAAACATATTCATCTGCATCTCTGCCGAAAATATTGAAGCCATACACCTGAAACTTATATCTTCTTTTCTTTTTCTTCTTTTGTGCAAAAAGTATAATGTGAGATACGTCCAAATTGATGTAATATCCTAAGAGTCGTTTTTGTTGACACCAAACTAAACCGATTGCACTTCAGAAGAGTTATTTAACTCTTTTTGAAAAGGGAACAAAAAGGGCGAAATAATATAAAAGAGCCTAATAAATAATTCGATTAGATTACTAAAAATTTACTTTTGAAAAACTAATATTTCTTATATTTGCCCATAACTACAACTTTTTATTCAAGAATTACAGTCGTATTTAGAATATGCATAAGTCGAATAAACTTACAAAATAAACATTTTATTTTTCAATTCACATAAATATAAAATTAGAATTCTGAACTTGGCTCAGTTGTCGTACTTCAACGCAGATCAACGCGTTCACCCAAAATAGCGCAAAACGCGTTCCTGTACTCGAAAAACTTGCAAATGAGAGCGACGATGAGAGATTAATTCTCTTGTCCACAGGATGTGCCCTTATGAAAGCACAGCATTGTGTTTCTTGGAAGGAAGATTGATAGGTGGGAGGAATACGGAGGGAAAAGTAGTTATGAGCGTTTGCTTTAAATTTGCCAGGGTCATAATAATAATCGAGGAAAATATAAATTGCACGAAAAATCGCATACTTTTAAATATGAAAATACATGGAAATTTATGCTTTGAAGATTTGTTAATTTTTTTACTACAAAGTAAACATTTCTGTTTTCACAATTTGACGTTTGGTTTCAAGTAAGAACTGTGTTTTTTTTTCGTACTCGTACTTTTGTGCATTCTTCTCTCTTAGGCCGTGGTTATGTTCAGATTTTGCTCGGCGGACACCATGAAATTTTTGTTGCACCGAAAACGAATAGAGAGCTTTTACTCACTCTCACAACGAACACGATATGCTGGGTGAAATGTACACCGAGCACACCGAGCATTCAGGGTGGCAACGAGTTATTCTGCAAAGAGGAACAAAAATGTATGTAAACATGCAAACCTGTACATAATTATTTTCATTTGCAGAAAAGCAAAGTTGCGTATATTTTTACTGTTTGAAAGTGAATATTTATAAAACTATTGAAGAAGTACGTATGAAAATTATTTATACAACATATTAGCTGTATTCACGATGTGATGCAAATGGTGTTGATACGACTTTTGCGTTGAAGTTGTCACAGCGAGTACGAGAGAAAATTTTTACCAGCATAACCACGACCTATATTTTTTATTTACTCTTATTATACAAGACTGCTAAAAAGTAATGGTATCACTACCATGGAGAAATAATAATAATTTATCCATGTATCGCTACAGAACGTACTTAACAAACCATATTTGTGTTATGATATTTGTGTACAGTAGACGAGACGGGTGAAATGATCGCTGTGGTGTAGTTGGTAGTGCCGAGGTTCAAATCTCGGCACAAATAAGTCAAAATGTAGAAAAAATATTTTTCTACACGGCACCAGCTCTTGGCAAATGGTAAACATGGTAAATGGCAAACCTACAAGAGCAGCAATTGCCTATGAAAAGCTTTTCACTTCGCCGTTCGTATTCAGCATAAAACTGTAGGTCCATTCCATTTATGTACAAATATAACACGCACCATATGAGTGGATGCGACAAGCTCGGCCTAGGAAGAAGATTAAGTCTTGCCACCTATAATAAGAGAGTGTGAATGACTGGTAGGCACTGAGTGGCAATGAAGAATTATGTGATGATATGCAGATTTTTGAAAGCTTTGCGAGCAACTCAAATCCGGAACAGTCTCAATCCAGGACGAGATTTTGATGGCAAAACATGAAATTGCTGTAAGTTATGGCTAGTGGAGAGACATCATGTTAATGATCTTATCAAATTCCAAGGTGAAAATAAAAGTTCGCTGCATATCATCGCACTATATCCAATTAAATTTAATGGAAATCTATTTTTTATGAATGCTTACAGATGTTTACAAAATTAAATAATCCAAAATATAAATTATAGCATTTACTTTTTCCATTTATACATATATATTATACTTATTCATCTGTTTCAATTGGCTCTTCAACCAAATAGCCCTCTTCGGTACGATAAACATTACCCTCTTCAAGTGTTTCTTCCGATGTTCCAACGTCTGGAATAGTTTGACCTTGTGTGGCAGCAGCAGTAATATCCGCTGATGTTTCATCTTCGTCATTGTCGCACTCATAACGTTCCCTTTTGCGTGGACTCACAGCATTCTCATCTTCATTCTTATTGGCTTGATGTTGGCAATCATTTCTATCATAGTAATGATAGCAGATATCAGTTTCTACCGTCACTCTTGGCAAATGCAACTGATGTTCGAAATCGCTGAGATAATATACCATACCATAAGCGTCGACAACATATGTAGCTGTACTACAAACACTCCATTGAGGAGGATACTCATGCAAATACGCACACGTATACGGTGTAGCGTGGCGTACCACTTGTGGGGTACAATAACAACCAGGTCTGTAATATTCGTATTCATACTCCTCGCAATTATTTGAACATGCATTACCTGCGGGATGCGATATTTCCGCTGCCGCTGAGCTTGTGCACGCACGTTTACGGGACATTTTCCTCTTATAAATGGAGAACTGTTCGTTATTCCAGTTGTTCCAATTGTTCGATTGGTTCCAATTGATTGGCGATGTTTATGCAAATGCGCAGATAAAATATATGTACTTGGAATTGACGCATCAAATAGAAATTTAAATAGATTTCCAATATCATCAAGTGGCACAAACAATATTGTTTATATATGTTTATAAAATAAATTATATGTTGAAGCCAGTCAAAAATTTGATATAGATGAAAAATTTTTAACTTGCTACAAATTTTGAATTTTAAAAATAATGCTACTGTGTACAACAATTTTAACTCTATGTAACTCAAAAAAACTCATCATAAAGATGTTTTCAGGATTTATTTTCAATTAAATACTCAATACTATGGCATATACTTGTATGCGTATGCAATATAAACTTAACAGTCTCTAATACATGAAGAGATGCTCTAATTATGGTAAAATTAAGTACATACATAAAGTTTCTAAACTTATTGTTACCATTGCATAACAGTTATATGATGAGCTGATACGCATAAGGTCCGAGTTCACGACTCGGCACGGTCAAAAGCACAGAAAAAACAAAATTCCACATGTCATTTTGACTGGCAAAGATAAACGTCCAAGCGTAAAAATTGTCTAAGGAGACAATTTTCACTTCGTCGTTTGTATTAGGAATAAAACCTAAGGTTTTTTACATTCATGTAGAAATATATCTCTCGCAATATGGATTGATTCAAAAAGTTTGGATAATGTGCCTTTATAGTAATAGTAGTTAGTTTTAAACTTATAAGCGTATTGAACAAAACTTTTTTTCTCCTTTCTCTTCTACGGTGAATACTATGTTCTAAGCATATAATGATCCTCCTCAGAATATTGTTGATCTCGTGATACTATCTTAGCATCCGCATTTATTCTGTATCGTTTGTACATGATATAAAATAGCCATACTGTAATCGGTAGCATTGCTAATCCTAGGGGCATTAGAAATAATAACCAGAACTCTCGAGGATCTGTATATCCTTCGGTGGCTGTATCATAATCTGTAGCGTATTCTGCATCATCGTTTGGGAACACCTGCAAATAAGCCTCTCGAATTCTGTGCCCACGGTAGCTGATTGCCACACATGCATAGTAGCCCTCATCCTTTGTAAATAATATGCCAAAGAGATTAATCAATATTTGAATATTTAGGGTTTGAGGTGGGATCCGTTAACAAACCTGTAGACGTACTCCATTTAGTATCAATTTACTTAAATATATTTCATCACTAATGAATTTTTCTCGTGCTGTAGACAACAGTTCATATGTGCGTCCATTGTACTTTACGATGTGCGCATTGAAGTTTCCATTGTCATTTGTATGCTCCATACCACCGCTATCAATTTCTCGAATCCGTTTGAACCACTTCACATAAGTTGGGTGAAACTCACTGTGAACGCGACATTGAAATACAACTTGAGTTCCCATTCTCGCTGTCTTATTTAGAGGAAAGGAATCAAAAAATTCCGGTATGGCTACTGTGTTATCTGAAAACATAGATATTTAAAAGAATATATATGTATAAGTATAAGTTATTGATTACGTAATTATAGTTCATTAGCTTATTTCTTACTTTTAACATCCAATTGATAAGTTCTCACAAGTTTTATATCGAAAGCGTGCTCGGCAGTCAAATAATATGGAAATACCGTACACTTATAAAGACCTGAATATTTCTCCGTAACATTGTGCAACAATAAATCTGGCTTACAAAAATGTTCTTCGCATGGCAATTGGGTCCAATCCGCGTCATGAAAATCATGGCAGTAATTTGGAGTCCCAGAATTTTGATTGCATTGCTGTAAAAAATATTTGGTATTTACGGGAGTAAGTATCTATCATTAGCAGTAATTTTATTATTGGCAAACCGAATAAGTAATAATGTATATTTTTTACCTTAAAGTACCACTGTATTTTCACGTCCGCTAATTTATTCTCATTCACTAATCCTTTCAAATTACATTGTAATTTTATATCATATCCTGCTCTTTGTTGTATTAATTCAATATTTTCTAAAATGAAAAATAATAAAATAATAATTTTCCAAAACGCAATTTTCGAATAATTATTTTAAAAAAAGTACTCAATATTTTCAAAAACTGCCAACGACTGCGAAAAACAAACAAAAAAAACAATTTGGACCGCAGGCCCTTCCCAATTTTCACACTCATGGACTAAGAATACTCAAAATTGTGTTATTTTTGTTGCTACTTTGAGAAATGTCTCTACACCTTACACACGACTCTTGTGATGAAAAGGAGCGGTGATTAATACATTGGACTTCTGAGCGGAGAGCCTCCGACGCAAATTCTGACAAAGGTCGTACAAGTCAAAATACAAAGTGCTAATTTTCCTACATAGTACCACCACTTGGCTGCCAGTAGCAAACGCGAAAAGCTCAGCTTAGGTCCTCCATAAACGTTTGTACCATTGAAGGAAAAGAGTCGGAAGACTAAAGGAATCTGCTACGCACAATAAGTCGTGTTCAGACTTGAACATTTATCTTAAAGTAATGTTAATGTAAATGATAATAAGAGAAATATACACTAACAGATGTTTATCAGCGTACACTGTCTGCTGCCTTGTATCCTTAAGACTGTTGTTGTTTACGCATATCATATCTTTATTAACAGACAAGAAAAACAATTGCCACATATTGTCAATATGTGTTTATATCTCTAGAATAAGGATTCGTTGTAAAATAAATTTTATTAGGTATTGTATGGTATATATATAAGCAACATTAATTTATAAATACAGACAGTATTAAAATAGTACTCCGACTGTCTAATTACTAATCCAGTGTAAAACTCAATGGGAGGATGTGCCATACTAACGTAGTAAAAATATTATATCTAAGAATTTCCACTCACCTTTATAATCAATAAGCAATCCAAATGTTGATTCCATTAGAAATGTTGATATTGAGAACAGAAGTAATTGATCCGTAAATTTGCTTTGTAACGACATATCTAGGATATCTTTTCATCATTGACAAATACAAGTTATTTTATTTTCGCTATTGTATTTTTTTAAACAATTAAAATTAATTAATTTTGATCAATTATTAATAATAAAGAAAAAGTCATTTTGCAAAAACGCTGAGCACCTCAAATTTTTAAATAATTTTTTCGTGCCACATACCACTTGCCTCTACGCCTTCACAAAAGAAATACACAACCGTGTATTGTGAGTGATTTAGTGCATGAATGTATTTTTATTTATTTTGGAATTGTAATTAATTTAAAAATTTAATTAAATGTTTACTTATCGTAATTACTAGAGTGGAAATGAGAATACACACACGAGTACATTACACTAAAACAAATCAAATAGTAAACAGAACCCCGAGATTTTTCATACATAAAATAGCGTCGTAGTGAATATTACCATACCCAATAAACAGCAAATAAATAGTTCAACAATTTGTAATTTTGTTTTGTGTTTCTGGGATTCGCAGTGCACGATCTTAAATTAGACGATAAATTTATTTTCCTACATTTTGTTTATTTGGATTTTCTATTTCGCGCATATTATTAAAAAAGAATTTATTGTTATTTAGTTTAAAAATATGTAAACGTATCCGTATATACTCTATTATATGTTCATATCTGTCTTCTTATCTACTTACGTGTACATTAGAGGTGTCCACAGCTGTGTGGAACAAATTAAAGCTACCTTGCATTTCGAGCGCACGGACATAAATAGCCTCCTCTTCTCCTAAATGTGTATAATATTTATAAAATTTAAAGCCATTCAGAAACAAAAATGTAGCCCTAGTTACGTTAAATGAACATCTCTGTGCAGAATGCAATATTATTATTCTTTTATTGGCACAACAACCCAACACGATCAAAAGCGATTTGATTTTTATACCGCACCCGAACGGCGGATGGGAAAGCTTTTCTTAGTAATTGTTTCTCTTCTTGGTTTGTTATTGCCAGCAAGTGGAGCATGGTGCCATGTAGAAAAAATGTTTACTTCCGATTTTTGCATTATTGTTAACAATCAGCATAAAATATTTTGTAAATGAAAAATTTTATAATAAACTATTGAATAAATAAATAAAATAAAAATAGATATACTTCGTATTTGCTTATGAAAACACAAGAAATTGCAGGCTATGCTGTAATAAAAAACGGTTGAAAAATTTCGAAATCCTTTTGCATTAAAAAAAACAACAAAACAAGAAGTCAGACGTAAGTAATTTAAGGAATAGTAACTTTTTGGCTTAAGAGCGATATTGAAATTCCGGCCAACAAAGAGAAGGCTAACAAGGATTCCATTTTATAATAAACATATTTTTATGCAATAGGACTTATTTAATAAAAAAAATAAAAAAAATTTTTTTAGGGTGCCTCTAGATTAAATTTATACACTAATGCCGGTAAAATGTATGAACTGTTTGAATTGAAATTACATTTGTTTGTACATATCCAGGGTTATCTATTTTGTGGTTTCATAACCGTAGTGTTGGCATTCCTGATATGTCAAACATACCAGCCACTGCAATTGTCATTTTATTAGTCTATTGCCTGACATTTACGAAAATATATCGTTTAAGAAAATTGAACAACGCGTTAAAATTGTTAAAACCTA
Organism: Palloptera scutellata; assembly: GCA_958295655.1. NCBI lineage: Eukaryota > Metazoa > Arthropoda > Insecta > Diptera > Pallopteridae > Palloptera > Palloptera scutellata. The sequence goes on along the minus strand of OY282450.1, from coordinate 1,211,698 downwards.
CTACAAAATCTTGAATCTTGCTTTGCTACTTTTCGCGCTTTAAGGGGAGATTATGACGTTCATCATATCGTCCCACTGTGTCATCAATTGGAAAGATAGTGAAGAAATTGGAAATTGTGGAAAATATCGCTGCTATATAGTACATAATATTGAGACAAAATCGGAGGGTTAAGAATTTCTTTTATAAATTGTTATTATTGTGTATAATTTAAAATTGTTATATTTCAATCCATTAAACCCCTAATAATGCAATATATACATACGAACGAAACACTTGTGTTATTTGCAAGAATTTTATCTATCTATCTATTAAAAAAAAAACACAAAACACAAAATTTAATCAGTGTAAAAATATCATTGAAATATAAATGAATGATCCTTTTCGTACTTATATAAATCACATATACGAACGCTTTGATTGGCACTTGATCATTGATTTATTGAGTTTAATTTGTTATTATGTACACATATTTCAATGTTCATTTCCGTATTGCAATTTGCTTATAAGAATTTGAAGTTTAAATAACAGAAACAATACTTTTTCCGAAGTAATTTCGTACACACAAATACACATAGTGCAAATACACTTACTATGCACAAACTAGTCGTATGAAGTAGTTTGATATAATAAAACATTGATATTGAAAACGAATTAATCCGCTGGTTTAAATATTTAATGTGTAATCATACATCATACCCCAACATAAAAGCAAACAATTTTTTATGTAATTAATTATACGTTAACATTTGACAAATAACAGAAAGCATACATATCAGCATATGATATGGCATGTGTAGTTTTATATGCAATCGCGAACCAACTCTCACTTTTACACTGTCTATTTACACTGACTGTATAACATAAAAACTTTCAATTTAAATTTTCTTGTCAAATATTTCACGCATTCGTACACCTCATTTGCTTTGTACTTATTACTTACTTACTTAGCTGGCGCTACAACCGATGATCGGTCTTGGCCGCCTCCACAAAGCTTCGCCAGTCACTTCTGCTATGCGCGCGCTGGCGCCAGTTGATAAGGCCAAGTGCAGTCAGGTTGCCCTGCACCTGGTCTTTCCAACGGAGATTAGGACGTCCCCTTCTGCGTGATCCTCCACCGTGGTTCGAATAAAACACCTTTCTAGCCGGAGCGCTTTCTTCCATTCGCTCAACATGACCCAGCCAGCGAAGCCGCTGGAGTTTTATACGCTTGACTATGTCAGTGTCGGCGTACAGCTCATACAGCTCATTGTTCCATCTTATTCGAAACACGTCATCCACGCATACTGGACCGTAGATCTTACGGAGTATCTTCCTCTCGAACGCTCCTAAGAGTCTCTCATCATTGATGGTCAATGTCCACGTCTCTGCGCCATACATTAGGACGGGAAGGATGAGGGACTTATAGAGCGTTATTTTCGTCGGTCGAGAGAGGGCTCTACTTCTCAATTGCCTACTGAGCCCGTAGTAACACCTGTTGGCAAGAGTTAGTCTCCGCTTGATCTCAAGGCTGACATTATTGTTGGTGTTTATGCTGGATCCTAAATAAACGAAATCCTTGACGACTTCAAAAGTGTAGTTGTCAACAGTGACATTTTGTCCAAGACGCCGTGACTCTTTGTTTGTTGACACAAGGTATTTCGTTTTGTCCTCGTTCACCACTAGACCCACACGACGAGACTCCCTTTCCAGGTTGGAGAATGCTGCACTGACTGCTCGAGCGTTTTTGCCAATGATGTCAATATCATCAGCGTATGCTAGCAGCATGACACTCTTGTAGAAGATAGTGCCAGAGATGTCGATGTTCGCAGCTCGAATTATTTTCTCCAGCATTAGGTTAAAGAAGTCGCACGATAGGGAGTCACCTTGTCTGAAACCTCTTTTGGTATCAAATGGTGCGGAGAGGTCTGTCCCAATTTTCACTGCGCTGGTGGTGTTGGTCAGTGTCATTTTGCAAAGACGAATGAGCTTTGCAGGGATACCAAAATCAGACATTGCGGCGTACAAGTGATCCCTAATCGTGCTGTCGAAGGCGGCTTTATAATCGACAAATAGATGATGGGTGTCGATCTGTTTTTCTCGGGTCTTTTCCAGGATTTGGCGTAGTGTGAATATCTGGTCGATGGTGGATTTACCAGGCCTGAAGCCACACTGATAAGGTCCAATCAGTTTGTTGACGATGGGCTTCAGTCTTTCGCACAGTACGCTCGATAGAACCTTATATGCAATATTAAGAAGGCTGATCCCACGGTAGTTGGCGCAGATCGTGGAATCACCCTTCTTATGGATTGGGCAGAGTACGCTGAGATTCCAATCACTTGGCATGCTTTCATCTGACCATATTCTGCATAGAAGCTCATGCATGCGTTTTTTGAGCTCTTCGCCTCCGGTCTTAAACAACTCAGCAGGCAGGCCATCTGCACCTGCAGCCTTATTGTTTTTCAGCCGAGCAATGGCTGTTAAGACCTCTTCATAGTCAGGCGGCGGTACTTCAACGCCGTCAGTGATTGGGGTTTCCGGAGTGGGTTCCGCAGTGGCGGGATTATTGCCGTCTTCGCCATTAAGCAGCTGCGAAAAGTGCTCCCTCCATAATCTCATTATGCCCTGGATATCTGTCACCAGATTTCCATCTTCATCCTTGCAGGAAGAGGCCCCGGTCTTCAAACCAAGAGTCAGGCGTCTTATTCTTTCAAAGAATTTTCGGACCTCGTTCCTGTCCCGCAACATTTCGATATCATTGAACTCGCGTCTTTCTTCATCTCTTTTCTTGCGCCTGAAAAGACGTTTCTCCTTTGTACTTATTTAAACATTTAATTTTAACAGTTTTTAAATCCACTATTTAATTTTAATGCTCAATATCAAGTTCAATAGTGACATTTTACTCTTGTCCATTCTACTTTTATTGAGCAGTAACAATTCCATTAAAGTATACACCAAAGAACTTTATCCAACAATTGCCCAGTTACTAATGTGCCGATAATATCAGCGCGATATAATAAAATCAAATGGAAACATTCTGATACGCGCCACTGCAGTTTCTTGTTATAAAAATATATGTATGTATGTAGGAATGTACATATGTAGGCACTGGTACGTATTTGAAATTCAACAAATTGTAGAACTGAGATCATACAAGAGTGCAGACCGACAAACACACTACTAGCAGGGCAAATAGAACTACTACTGTAGTACATATACAACAAGTGTTAGCAAAATTATACCCAAAGCGATTCTCCCCTCTTTGTTTCACAAAACATTATCGTATCCATATTCAAACATACGGTAGCCACTATTGATAAACAACGACAGCTAAAAAAATAAATATTTCAATAACGTTTACTATAGTCGGCATTATTGACTGTTGTCCGTTTTTAAGAAACAATGTAATAATCAAAATTTCTTTACTCCCACCAAAATATTCGTAATTTCATTGCAGTTAGTGCAGTGAAAGTACTTTGTGGCTATGGGCAAGGATCATCCTGTCACCTCAGGATGTTGCAGAGCATTTAAATTACTTAAATAAATTCTTTGCAACCATATATCATACCGGATTTAAGTAGATTAAGAGTGAATTTAAATTTAAATTGATTAGGCGTGTTTTCGCAAATCCATTGTTTCGCAAATCCATTTTATTCTCCTGAATCAGTGCGTCTTCATATTTACTCGGACCCGTTGAGATAAAAGCGGTTAGCAAAAGCCCTAGTACGCATTTTTCAAATTGTTGAGAAGAAACCAAAATCATTTTCATTATTGTTTCCAAAATATTGTCATTTTAAATTGAAAAAAGAATACGTATGCCGTTTGGGTTGACTGATTTTAGGTTGAAATATTTCTATTTATTTAAAAGTGCGATTCACGGCTTTCGAATTTTAGCCATACTTATACTTAACCAGGTAACTAGTGTCTCCCTCCGGTAATAACGACTTCTTATAAGTATGTACATTGAATGTAGGCAGTAAATGTTATTTCCAAAGTAATCAATGTATGTACATACGTATGAAGCATTTATACCCTCCGATTCATATATTTTACACCTTTTATCAAACACGAACTATAAATATTGTTTGGTGGCGGTTTATCAGTTTATTATCAGCAGCAACAGCAGCCGTTGCTGTGACAGTACATAATTTGACTTCTTGTACGTCAATTGCCAAATAGCAATTCGACTTTAATTTATAGAAAGGTAAAAACAAACATGCATACATAAATACATACATACGGACGTACATACCTACACATACACATGCCATATCTGTCTGGCCATAAGGAAAAACAGCTAAAGTCGACTTAGGAAATATTAAAACTTTTTGCATATTTTCCTTTATAAATCCCAACGTTGAGATTTCTTCAAAAATTTAACCATAATTTTTATGAATTAAACTCCAATAATTGTTCAAGACTTTCCATATTTTGGAATTTATATTCAAAAATATGCAATAAGTTTTTATTTTTCTTAATTCGACTTTAGCTGTTATTCCTTGTGGATTATAAATGAATAGACATTTTTTTTATTATAAATCACCCTGCCGCCAGCGATAAAAGTATTGGTAGCATGTTGTTTAATTTAGAACTTACAGTGGCCAATAATAAAATATTAAAGTTATAAGTACAATATTAATTTTATTAAAAAGGCTAATGATAAATTATCAAACGTCGTATGCATAAACATATTAAACAAGTCTTAGTAGTTGGCACGTTGGCTTTGTGGATTTGAGGTCAGATGTCCGTTCTAGCCAAGATAATACGAAACAGTTTATTAGCACAACGAGTTACACTATTCTATTAATAAAAAAAATATAAACCGAAAAACCGGGATTCTGCTCCACAATAAGCCATCGCATTGAACTAGAAAAAGATAAAGTTAATAAATTTGTGTTCGCTTTAAAATTAGTATAATTGTAGTTTATATAAATTCAGGAACAGAAAAATTATTTCCGGAAATGCGATTGCTTGATTGGCTTCGATTTATTAATATTCTAGACAATGGTTATACCTACATATACATACATATACATATATATGCACATATATGCTCTAAGGACCGACCGAAGCACCCATTACTACTTTTTATTCTTATTATTTGTTATTTGTAAAAATGGGCTATTATAGAATGATAAGCGTATTTGCCTTAATCAAAACAAAACCGTTTTATTTTATGCCACAATTTTTATCATTTTTATCATATTTTTTTTTTTTTTATGTAAATATTTACATAATATTTGAGCACATTGAAACTTTTCTTTCTAATCAATTTTTTTTATTTAAATAAATTATTTTATAAACAAAATTTCTCTAGCAACAAATTATCGCGCCAAAAATATAACAAAAACTAAATAAAATAAACACGAGCTACTTCATCTATCTCTATCGTTTTGACCATTCAATTTATTTATATGGTATGTAGTTGCAGGGGTTGTTGTTCAATAAATTTAAAGTTACGAACACGATTAAATTTGCTGTACTGGCATTTTCTATAAGAACATTGGAGCCGTTTCATACTCACATATTAGGATAAAAACATTCAGAAGAGACAGTAGCGATATTCACTCTTTGGTGTACTCGTAAATGGTCTTGCGTCATTGCAAATGTAAAGTTTACCGGCATATTTGTAGTCGTGATATCAGACAGAAATATTTTGCATTTAAAATAGTACAAAACCATTTACACCAAAGAGTGAATAACGCACTATGTTGATATACGATAAAATAGTAGAAGTGCATAAGAATTTTAAACATAAACAAAGTTACAAAAAAATTCACGAAATGTTTTTAATTATATACATATTCATACTTGAATACGAAGTAAGTTCAATTAGTTGTTGGAAGCGCAGTGCCTAGCTTGATCCGAATCCGAACCGAAATCTAATGGTTTTTTGTATTTAAGGAAGAACTGAAAGCGGAACCCTTTTCAATTTAAACTTGTGTATTTTCATAAAATCAATTTCAAATTTGTAAAATAAACCAGAAATGAAGGTCAAGAAGAAAAATTACTTATACTTCTTTGAAGTGAAATTACTTACACTTCACAGTAAAATATCTCAAAAAAAAAAGAAATCTACTATCTAGATAGTATATGTATTTATATATACGTAGCCAGCGAATATGTATTTAAAAAAGCCCTTGACAAAAAGAATAGTCTAAATATGCTAAATTTCTTAAAATTTAGTTATTATATGTACATAGTTACGTACATGTTCACACTTTGGCCAGTCTAGCTGTGGTTAGGGTAAGTGTCACAGGTCAAACTTGTAAGAAAATCCGGAAAAGTAAAACGGTTTCCTAAAATCTGGTTGTGCATGGAGTAAAATGCATAATTCCGCTTGTCAGTCAGATGTTCTTTAGGGCAGGATAAATATTTGAAAGCTTATGTGGAGAGTACGTCGAAAAACCACGCTAAACAAACAAAATACATTTTTTATCATAACTTTGGTCTTTGCCCGATTTTTATTTATGATATATTGTTGTAAAGAACTCAACGAGTGTTCCATTTCTTTTTAGGTGATATTCCTCTCCGAAATCATATTTCACTAGGGAAGTCTGCTACTCCCGTAATTGCAGTTTTATGTTTCAAAAAATAAAAGCTCTTAATTAAGCTCGTGGTCGCTGTGGAGTAGTGGTAGTGCGTTGGACTGTTACGCAGAGTGTCCAGTGTTCGAATCTCGGCAAAGGCAAAATTAAAAAGGAGAACAAAAAAAACTTTTTTCTACACAGCATCACCTCTTGGCATGCAACGGTACATTTTCATTGTCCTTCCAATCCCTTTCGTTTTTTCGCTTGGTACATGTTTTTAAAATTTGGTACATTCTGAAAAATTAGCGTTTATTGTAATTACGAATTGTAAATATATTTTCAATAAGTATTGTTGAAAAACGTAAATTCATATGTTTTTAAATACTAAACAAGGCGCCATTGGCAGAGATCAAAATGTGGAATGAAACAAAAATAACAACTCTGAAATATGACAATTTAACATTAAGGAAAGAGGCACAAGTGTATTGACATAAAAACGCAAAACATGGAAATTCACCAAATTCTTTAAATAATATTTTAAAGGTTTATAATAAGATGGAACCAACCATCTGCAGCAAATGTAAACGAAAGTTTGGAGATAGCTGACAGCGAAGATGAATCTACCCAAAGTAATAGGTAAAGGGTGTTTTTTCTAGAAGTCTGGTTTTCAATCTGGCAATACTTTTTTCGGAGTTGGTCTGTCACTTGATTTATGCTCAGTTTGGTTTGCCATTTCATAATGAATAGACTTACGCTTGAAGAATGTTTGCCAATTATTGAAATTTATTATCAAAATTCGTGCTCTATGAAAAATGTGTGTTATCGCAAAATTGTCTTCAGCGACGATGTTCATTTTTGGCTCAATAGAGTCGTGAATAAGCAGAATTACTGTATTTGGAGTGAAGACCAGCCAGAGCCATTCAGCAGCTACCAATGCATCCCGAAAAATGCACTGTTTGGTGCGGTTTATGAGAAGGCGGCATCATTGGGCCGTACTTCTTCAAAGACGATGACGGCCGCAACGTTACGGTCAATGGCGAAAGGTACCGTTCGATGGTAATAGACTTTTTTTTTTGCCGAAAATGCAAGAATTGCACTCGGCCGACATGTGGTTCCAACAGGACGGTACCACATGCCACACTGCACGCAAAACCATACATCAATTGACAGGCGAAGCAGTTAATCTCACGTTTTGGTGCAGTCAATTGGCCACCACGATCGTATGATTTGACCCCGTTACACTAATTTTTGTGGGGTTTTGTTAAGTCTCTTGTCTATAGGGACAATCCAAACACGATTGCTGCTTTGGAAGCCAACATTGAACACGTCATTTGTGAGATTCCGGCCGAAATATGTGAAAAATGTGCCAAAATTGGGCCTTCAGAATGGACCACTTGAAGCGTAGCCGCGGGCAACATTTAAGTGAAATTATCTTTAAAAAGTAAAGTAAGCAGGAATTGATTTATCGATCCAAATAAAAATTTCATTCACTTTTGAAAAATTTCTGTTTTTTTTCATTTCCAGAAACTAAACTCTTATAAAAATCACCCTTTATATTAAAAATGTCTACTCTTAGTAAATAAATATAACTAAATTTATTTCGTAATACTTCAGCAATCTGCAAACTAAATTATTATATAATTATATGTATAATATTAATTAGTATTGTTAATTGTTTTGTTTATGTTTTCTTCTTCTTATTTTGTGAATAGTGGATAGTGTTTTACCTATATAATAAACTAATAAAATCTTCTTAAAAAGATATTTATTTCACATTTGGTAAATTTTTTTGTAAATATTAGGACAAGATAAAATAAGTAAATGGCAACCGTGTTACAATCGGAAGAGGAAAATAAATACATCGTTGTAATGATTTGGTAGTATTAAAAAAACCGTACGCAAGAATATTTGTATCAAGAAAAATAGTGCCGTACCCTAATTGGTGCGAAAGTACTTAGTTGTACAACAGTGACTTGGATGTGAGATAAATATTTTTACTCGAATAAAAACTTTATAAATATAGAAGCAAACAAAAAATGGACAAGCGATCTAAAGAAGTATTGCGACGCTATAAAAAGTCACGGCAACAGGTTCCCTCTAGCTCAGATAGTTCCAGTTCTGATTCGGATTCTTCTGGCAGCAGCTCATACTCGAGCTCTGATAGCGATCGACACCGTAAGAAGAAGGCTCGTCAAGCAACTGGGGCATCAGCGCGTCACTCGAGCAGCTCCTCTGCCGAAGAAAGAAGGAAAAGGGAGAAACGCGAGCATTGCCAAAAGAAATTGGAAGCCAAGAGAAATCATTTGAAACGGAAACTGAAGGAGGCAAAATTGAAGAAACGTGCCGCTGCAGCGGCTGCGGCACTAAGTGGTCACTCGCATCGAGCGCTTTCTCCAGCGACGCAAGCAAAACTAAAGAAGTTGGCAGAAAGGCGCCATCAAAGAGCAGCAAGCAAGGAACGACGAGAACGTGAAAAACATCGAATTGCTGGGAGAGAGAGGGAACGTGAGCACCATCGTGGTGTCAGTCGCTCACCTACAAAAATCACCAAAATTCGTATACACCAAGATGTAAAACGACAGAAAAGCCCTCCACGTGTACATCATCAGCTAATGTCACGAGAGAAAATCATTATACAAACACGGACTCGCGATCGGACTCCGTCTGTAGAACGAGAGCGGCAACGTCATGAGCACAAACTACGTCATGACGAAATAAATCGAGAACGTGAACGTAGAGAGAGAGAACGGGAGCGAGCAGAACGTGAAGCTGCACGTGACAAGGAGCGCGCTGAAGCTTTGGCACGTTGCCAGGAACGGCAAAGAGAACGTGAGCGACTAGCACGAGAGAAAATACGTCGGGAAGATGAGGAAAAGAAGTATGGTAGTGTTGAGCGTAATGATCGCCTTTTGCCACGGCCAGCTGAGAGAGAAATTGCTATAGCTGCTGCTCGTGGATACAATAGTCGAGAACGGTCGCTTGAAGCCGTAGACCGAACACGCCATATTGGGAAGCGTGATATCGTCGATATTTATGATCGTGAGCGTGATTATCTGGAAGCTGAACGCCGTGGAATAATTGATCGAGATGATATACGACGCGAACGCGAATATTTAACCAATCGTCGAAGGGATTTAAGTCCAGTAGGAGAGCACTATCCAGGACGTATGCGCGATCCTCGTGAATTATACCCGGAGGAGGAAAGAGAAAGGTAAAAAATGTTATATGTACTTACGTATGTGTTCTCTGCATCGCTTAAAAGTACCATTACAGAGTCTACAATCGAACTTATGTTGAAGAAGCACGACATCCTAGGGATAGAGAGGCCTGGATTGATCCGCGTGAGGTACGCGAACGCGAATTGCATGACATCCGAGATCCACGGGACTTCCGAGAAATGGAACACGAGCTTATTTACCCTGATGAGAGAGAACGTATTGTTCGCAACCGTGAGAGGGCGCTTGCTACACGTGAAGACTGGAAGAATGATTGGGAAATAAATAGAGAACGCGAATGGGATACTACAGCATCAATGGGGCGTGGTGGGTTTGTGGGGGGTCCCAAACGTGGTGGTGTTAGTGGTACTAACATTTCTGGGCCACCAAAAATTCCCTTACGTGAACATCGAGCTCCATCAGAACCAGATTGGGATGCTGACGAAGTGCCAAAGAGTGGTAGTACAGCAGGAAGCAAATCGGAATCATCCAATATTCATGATGTTACTGGTTTTGGTAGTAATGTAGGTCAACGTGATGGTTGGATTGAACACGATCAGCATGACCTGGCACCACAACGTGAAAAACCTATGTCCAGTGCACGTCCCGAAACCAGTGAACGGCGTTGGCAAAACGATTGGCGTGAAGGTGAAGAAATCGGAGTGCAACGCATTGGTGGTAATGCACCAATTCAGTTGCATCATCATCGTAGCGAACGTGGAGCGCGAGGTTTTCGTCGTGGAGGAATCGGTGGTATAGATCATAGCGAGCGCAATCCTCAAGGCTTCCGGCAGCATCCACCTCCACTAATGACCCTTCCCGTGCAACCGCCGCAAGCTGGGTATCATGGTGTAAATCCACGTTTTCCCAACAAACGTAACATGACCTACACTAATCCAAATTTAATCAAGAAGCAACAAGCTGCACTCGCAGCTGCAAAAGCAGCAGCACAAGCAAGTGCAGTGGCTGCTGCAAGCACTGCCGTTGCAGCCGTCAAAGCAGCGGCACTGAGTGCCGCAAACGCAACAACAAATCCAAGTAATATTATTCACTTCATATCTTTTCATAGACACTTTAAAATCTTTGCCATTCCACGTTAGGTATTTTGGGACAAGTCAGCGCAGTATCACGACTGCAACAGAGTCTACTGTCAACTGGAGAAAAGCCTGGTGAAATTGTATCTGCCAATGAAAAGTCCATCACCAAACCTGAAGTTGAGCTCAATGCAGAAACCACAGATACCATAACAACAGTAATAAGCAGTGCTGTTGATGAAAAAGCAGGCGGAGAATTAAGTGAAATCAGCGACAGCGACGACGAGATCCTCAACAAAGCAGACAAAAAATCAAAAGCCGAAACTGATGAAGCCACGGAAGATTCAATCGGGAAAGCTAATACCATTGCTGAAAAAAATGACGCGATCGTAGTTAATGAAGATGTCGCAACTTCAGAAGACAAAGTTGATGACATTGAAATGCTAGACTTTGAGGAAATATCTGATGGAGAATTGGAGGAAGATGCCCGTAATAAAGGTAATAAATTCAATCATTAGTTTATTGTGCGCCCATAGTAACTCATTTCTGTACACGATATTTACAGGAGTCGGTGATGCTTTAGGCGTTGATTGGGCTTCACTTATCGCAGAGACGAAACTTCAGGCTGAGAATACGATTCCCAATGTCAGTGAACAACCAACAACTGCCAAACAAAAGTGGCAACCGCACCGTGTAATTTTAGATATTGGTATTTCGATGCGCATGGCTGGAGAAGAATACGCCAAACAACTGCTGAGTGAAGCCAAACAAAAACTAAATAAAGAACTCGGGCAAATACATATTAAATCGGAAGTTAAGGAAGAAACTATCTCTACAACCGATGAAGATTCTCAAATGGTAATGGATACCGATGAAAATACAAACGATATCGATGAAAAGAATATGAAATCTAAAACACCACAAAAGTCATTAGAAGAATTGAATGAAACAACAATTAATGTGGAACGTTTGCATCCCATCGCGTGCATTCAAGTGGCAGAGCGACTACGTAGTTTAGAACGACGCAGGCTAATCGCCAACGCTTGTGGTATGAACAGTCGCGCGTTAAGTGCCCGTCAAGACTTGAAATTGCGTAGGCAACTTTGTGGTTTACCAGCTAGAGAATGTGATTTTCCACGTCCGCTACCAGCGGCTAGTGAAAAAATTAAGGCTATGGCCTTAGCAGCATTCCAGCGAACGCTAGAAGTTAAATAATATTCACAGCTTGGTATCGAAATATTTAAAATGATAATAAATATCGTAATAAATAATTATTATGTATTCATGAAAGTTCAGTTTTGAAATATCCTTACTCTACGGAAGGAAAAATATTAAATTTCGTATTTTATTGGTTTTTCCTTTTTTACGGCTAATAAACTCATTTAAACATAAAAACTCGGCAGGGGTTATAACAATGATTGTTCCATCAATTGTGGATTAAAAGAATGGAGCACCACATTAAGTGTTAAATAAATAAAATAAACTTAACATAGGAATTCCTAATTATTTATTTAATACCTGGAAGAAGCAAATTCGAAGTTAACATACATATTTAACTCTAAATTAATAAAAAAAAATTGAATTACAAATAATGGTCATTCCTGATTCTGACGACAACGTATGAAATTTTAATTACTGCTCCTTCTGCTCCTTATGCTCCTTAATTTTTAAGGCATTCAGTTCTGATGCATGTTCTGCCAGTAAATCTAAAAAGATTTCGGTTTTCAAGTGACACATGTTGTTCTCCTCTTCTAGGGTTTTAATGCGTCGGTTTAAACGCGTTAAATCATCAACCGCCGATGAACGTGTCGAATGTATCCATATGCCATCAGCGAAACGGAGCTCCTTACTGCCTAAATTTAGTGAGATATTTTTGAAGTCATCCAAATCTTCATTTATTGCTGCACATCCGATGTTACACCTGGACGTACGTGACGGGATTGGTTTCGATTCGAATTTTTTATTAAACAGTGGCATTTTCATTCGAAGTTTTAATTTTAGCTCAAATTGTCACTTTTATTCATTATACCATACAAAGTAAAAGTTGAAGTCATGACAACCAAATAAGGCTATACAGTTGGTATCTTAGGGGTTGGCCACCATTACAAATAATTATTAAGCAATGTAGAACAAGTGCAAATCGCTGTGAAGCTATTAAAACTAAATTTTTAATTTACTACAATTAATTTACTATTATGAGGATTAACTGGAATATTTTCCATTTCACGAATCCATACTGGCTAAAATGTCTCAGAATCATATGGTGATAGCTAATCAGAAGTAAACAACATACAATATAGTTTGACAAAAATCTTAATCTTCAAAAAATTTCCGCTTACAGCAATGTAAAAGAAATCACAAAAACCTGTGAAAAACTAATTAATCAAACTCAAGCTGACTTGGAACTTTTTCAGGTATGTCAGGAAAACTTTTTAAGTTTTTTACACATTTTGTGTGAATTTTTCAAAGCGGCTTATTATTGAAATATATCCTCTTCCAAAACACACAAAAAACTACGCAACCAAATGCAGCATGAACAAAATCAACTAAGAGAACAAATTTGTGATATATTAGAAGAGAATAAGGAATTGAATAAAAAACTGGAAGTTTTGCAAAGTGTTACTTTAACAAATGCTGCTGCCGCCGCCGCCGCCGCTGCTACCGATTCAAGAGATGATGCCACGCGAGAAAAGTTGACAAATGATGCACTGAAAAATGTTAAGAAACAAATCGACTATCTAGAAGCGGTAAGATAAGCGAAAACAATCGCAGAGTAAACAATTTAAGAGAATATGTTGCACTGTTTTGCTTTAGGAAAATAACGAACTACGCTCGCTTAATAAAAGCTCTCGGAGGACGATACAAAATTTAGAAGATGAAATACAAAATTATCGCAATCATTTATTTAAATCGAATTCCGTCGGTGAGGTTAGTATTGCATTAACATATTCAATAATACAATATAAGTATACGTACATATATAAATTGTATTTAGGTTAAACAGAAATATGGAACTGCAATAAAACTGTTGGAAAGCACCATTAAAACGCAAAAGACGGAAATCGCAAAACAAACGCAAATTATTGAGAATCTGTTTGAGCAGAAAAAACAATTTCACGAACACATTCAAAATCTGGAAACTGCTTTACAAGGTATAATTTAAAGATAGAAAGAAATCTTTATACTGCAAAGAAGTTGTTGGATTAAGCAACAATATATATATTGTATATATATACAATATAAATCAAACCTAGTGACCACTTCTTACCTCTGGCCTCCCTCTGAACTTAACTCGTAATGAGTTGTTTGAAATCATTTTCACAATCAAATCGTACCGCATAACGTCGGATAACCTATTAAATATTTTCAGTTTTTCATTGATATTCTAATTTTTAGAAAAAGAACGAAGAGCGAAAATAATTACCAACAATGATGCCATCATAGAAAAACTCCAAGTGAAACTGCAGGAATCTACGCGCCAAAGTAAAGAATTTGAAAAATCATTGAAGGAATCGAAACGCGTCATTGAAGAACGTTTCGAGCGTGAAAAATGTGCTCTGCAAAAAGTACAAGAGGCATTGGCCATTGCCGAGGCAGCTGTTGCCGACAAAGAAGACGCGCAAAAGCGAGAACAGGTCGTTAAAGAAGAATGCGATAATTTAGCATCCACCATAGGTCAAGTAATGGATGAAGCAGCTCGTAAAGTAGATAGCGATATGGAATCTTTACGAAAGAAGTTCATTGAAAAGGAGAAACATCTGTTAGAAGCACTGGAAAAGGTGAGAGGCAACTTGCATACTTATAAGTGATGCAAAAATGTTTCTTCATATATTTAAATGTAATCGCAGCTAATGGATGACTTACAGAATCAAAAGAAATTCAATCAGATTTTAGAAACACGATGTAACCGTTTTCAGGAAAAGTATAAGGAAACAGTGAGAGAAAATGACAAATTGACGCAACAACTGGAATCGGCGGCAAAAGCATTGGTATTACGCATTCCTTATTAAGTAGCTTTAAGCAATATTCTAATTAAAAAACAACAACAAGGGCAGGGAAAAAACAAAACTAGCATTGAGTCATCACTGCTATTGAAAGATACAAAGCTCATTTTATTGGCAGCGAAAATGATATTTCCAATGCTAGTTCTATGTATGTCATTATCATTAAATTCAAAGTCAATCGTTTCAGTAACCGTTTCAGTAACAAATCATATATGTATTTTCTATTTGAAGGATGAAATGGAATGTAAGCTGAAAAAACAAGAAAACTTGTTGGCGGAGGATAAACATGCTAAAAAGTTCGCAATTTTCATCAAACAGATAGATATTAAACAAGTTAAAATAAATCATAATCTTTTTTACAGACGAGCTAATGAATATGAAAAACAGATACAACGATATACGCATACAAATAAACAACTAAAAGAAAAGTGAATAAAATTTAATTATATGGACGTAACTACAATTAATTTCCATATTTTTTAGGTACAAATCTACACTAGAAGATATAACGAAAGATTTTGAAAAGATAATCTATAGTTTACAAAAAGAGAATGCGAGTTTAAAAGCCGAAAATCAAGTTATAAAATTACAAAAGAACTACGCCAGTGATGACGATTAATGACTTTTGCTACCTGAGCTGGGATGCTCTGTACCATTTCACTTCCTCCGAAAGCAGTTAACTACAATAAAAGAAAAACATCGCGTTTGCCAAGTCTTGTAAATCTCTGTGTGCATGTTTACATTTTTGTAAATATTATAAATAACTATTGTTTTATTTTTTATTTAAACATATACATACATATATATATATACACAATATATACCATTTAAATCTTTATTACATACATACTGCACATGCATTTTTTCAATTGAATTTTATTGTGTAGCTTGACTTGATCGTCCTGGAAATAAACTCGGAAACCAATAGCTAATTTCATTATCTTGTTCATCTATCCAGCACAATCCCTCGCCTACAACTTTCTCCAGAGATTGCTTTGAGCGAAAAGCAGTCCAACTAAAATTCAATTTAGCATTAGATTCAAAAATCAGGCTCACTTTTGTAATGTCAACTTCATACCCTAGTTGCTCTATAAGAATACTTTTCGTGATATATCCTTGCTCCGTATTTGAAGCAGCTGTTAGTATAGTTGTCTCTTCCATGCTCAATTCACCCGGTATTGATTGCACCATATATTTGCCTTTACCCACTTTATGTACGACAAAACTAGAGAATAGAAAACAAAAGAATTGAAACTAGCGTTTTTCTTGTTTAATGAAAGTAACATTATTTACCCATTTCCGAAAATGCTCAGTTTTTTTGCCGCCATCAAGATATCTTCATTGGTAATGTCTTGATGAGCTACATTTTGACCGCGAGCTGCTATAAGCCGCTTCCGAAGTTCATTTAATTCCATCAGACCACCTTAAATAAAAAGTTGATCGGCTCATTTATATATAAAATGGGTAATTTCAGGAACATAAATAAGTAAATAATATATTAAACTCAATGGTAGTTTCATATGGAGACAATAAAGACGGGCCAATAGAAAAGGTGGTTTCAAGGCATGCTGCACATGCAACACAAAACTGTTTCGTTTTGTAGAGCCCTCTGCGTTGATTAATTGAAGTAAAGGCCGAAAAAGTACTGGAAACATGTATGAAGTTTCTTTTGTTTAGAATTCAGGATAATTTTGGGCCATTTGGATCCAATCAGTATGTGGTCAGTATCGATCTATGTCAACTCTTAAACGGTGAAACTATAGGAAGGGGGGAGAAATAGTAGGGGACAGCATTTTAATGAAACTTTCCTAATGACTGCTGATATTGAATTAATAATTTACGTGTTGAATATACCAGTTTTATGATTTGCTGCCAGGCACACCTCAACAACCTGTACACCCAATTCATAGTAAAAATCTCCCATGCCCAGTACACTCCAAAATCCTTTGCCAGTAGCGAGCGGATCAACACCAATAGCTGAACACATCTCCTGGAACTGTTTGCGAAATTGGGAATTTTTCTTAATGTCTTGCTTATGTTTCATTGCGAATTCCTCCAATTTGACACGAAATACTTCCATTTGTTTAGTCATTTGCTCCAGTTGCGATTCTTGCAAGTCCGTTCCTTTGTCCTTGTATTTTTCAGCTGCTAGTTGCTGCTGTTGTATAGCTCCCAGTCCAGCACGACGGCGCATATTAAAATTCTTAAATATTAACAATTTTATAACAATGCACTAATTATTATTATTATTATTTATTCTCCAATAAAGCAAACAATCACAATCGGGCTGTGTGTTTGAAAATTCATACTAGCTAACACCTGATTAATAACTTTCAGGGCTACCATATCTTCGGAATATTACAACTAAACTCTGTACACTACACTCAGGAAAAAAATGTTTGTATGTGACGAAATTTTCAATTAACCTTTATGTGGCTGATACAAAAATAAAATCTGTAGGCGGGCACCTAGTATGTAATGTGTAACTTGATAAATTAAAAGAATGAAACACATTTGGAATAATTAAATCAAGGATATTTTGAAAGCTACATATATGTAGCTATAGTTTCTCACAAAATTGATTATTCGCTCATTGCCTAAAAGGAAACGCTTTAATTTTTAAAAACTAAAAGTTTAAATGAATTCAAAATTCAGACTATTATTTAAGGTTGTATGCGTACGGCTGCCGAAGAGGTGCTAGGCTACCACCGTCGACGGAGAAATATGTGGTACGACCAAGAGTGTCGCGATGCTACTGAAGCAAAAAACGCAGTCTACAGAGCCACCCTGCAGTCAGTTGCAACGCGAGCTGCTAAGGAGCGATACAGAAAGTTGAGGAGGGAGGAGAAACGTCTTTTCAGGCGCAAGAAAAGAGATGAAGAAAGACGCGAGTTCAATGATATCGAAATGTTGCGGGACAGGAACGAGGTCCGAAAATTCTTTGAAAGAATAAGACGCCTGACTCTTGGTTTGAAGACCGGGGCCTCTTCCTGCAAGGATGAAGACGGAAATCTGGTGACAGATATCCAGGGCATAATGAGATTATGGAGGGAGCACTTTTCGCAGCTGCTTAATGGCGAAGACGGCAATAATCCCGCCACTGCGGAACCCACTCCGGAAACCCCAATCACTGACGGCGTTGAAGTACCGCCGCCTGACTATGTGGAGGTCTTAACAGCTATTGCTCGGCTGAAAAACAATAAGGCTGCAGGTGCAGATGGCCTGCCTGCTGAGTTGTTTAAGACCGGAGGCGAAGAGCTCAAAAAACGCATGCATCAGCTTCTATGCAGAATATGGTCAGATGAAAGCATGCCAAGTGATTGGAATCTCAGCGTTCTCTGCCCAATCCATAAGAAAGGTGATTCCACGATCTGCGCCAACTACCGTGGGATAAGCCTTCTTAATATTGCATATAAGGTTCTATCGAGCGTACTGTGCGAAAGACTGAAGCCCATCGTCAACAAACTGATTGGACCTTATCAGTGTGGCTTCAGGCCTGGTAAATCCACCATCGACCAGATATTCACACAACGCCAAATCCTGGAAAAGACCCGAGAAAAACAGACCGACACCCATCATCTATTTGTCGATTATAAAGCCGCCTTCGACAGCACGATTAGGGATCACTTGTACGCCGCAATGTCTGATTTGCAAAGCTCATTCGTCTTTGCAAAATGACCCTGACCAACACCACCAGCGCAGTGAAAATTGGGACAGACCTCTCCGCACCATTTGATACCAAAAGAGGTTTCAGACAAGATGACTACCTATCGTGCGACTTCTTTAACCTTATGCTGGAGAAAATAATTCGAGCTGCGAACATCGACATCGACATCTCTGGCACTATCTTCTACAAGAGTGTCATGCTGCTAGCATACGCTGATGATATTGACATCATTGGCAAAAACGCTCGAGCAGTCAGTGCAGCATTCTCCAACCTGGAAAGGGAGTCTCGTCGTGTGGGTCTAGTGGTGAACGAGGACAAAACGAAATACCTTGTGTCAACAAACAAAGAGTCACGGCGTCTTGGACAAAATGTCACTGTTGACAACTACACTTTTGAAGTCGTCAAGGATTTCGTTTATCTAGGATCCAGCATAAACACCAACAATAATGTCAGCCTTGAGATCAAGCGGAGACTAACTCTTGCCAACAGGTGTTACTACGGGCTCAGTAGGCAATTGAGAAGTAGAGCCCTCTCTCGACCGACGAAAATAACGCTCTATAAGTCCCTCATCCTTCCCGTCCTAATGTATGGCGCAGAGACGTGGACATTGACCATCAATGATGAGAGGCTGTTAGGAGCGTTCGAGACGACGTGTATCGAATAAGATGGAACGATGAGCTGTATGAGCTGTACGCCGACACTGACATAGTCAAGCGTATAAAACTCCAGCGGCTTCGCTGGCTGGGTAATGTTGAGCGAATGGAAGAAAGCGCTCCGGCTAGAAGGGTGTTTTATTCGAACCACGGTGGAGGAACACGCAGAAGGGGACGTCCTAATCTCCGTTGGAAAGACCAGGTGCAGGGCAACCTGACTGCACTTGGCCTTATCAACTGGCGCCAGCGCGCGCATAGCAGCAGTGACTGGCGGAGCTTTGTGGAGGCGGCCAAGACCGATCATCGGTTGTAGCGCCAGCTAAGTAAGTAAGTAAGTAAGTATTTAAGGTTTTTAGGATTCTAATAAGTGCTTCTGTGTCTACTACAGTTTGGAAACGACAAGACATTGAATCAACCAGTTTTGGATGCAAGATGATGGTATTTCATTTAATATCTTTATTATCTTTCTTTACAACGGTCTCATCAAATATTGGTTTTTGGATGGTTTCATTTGTCACTTTATCAATATCATTTAAATATGGTATCTCTAGCTTAAAATGAAAAGGTGTTAAGTAAACTTTTACAAAATTTAACAGGAGAAACAAAAAACTTTCAAGTGAACTATGCAGATGGTTCTAAACTATAGAACAAGGCCGGTTTCGGCATTTTCTCTAGCAAACGGGATCTCAAACACTCCTTCCATATTCCTGATCATGGCAATATTTTTCAGGCGGAAGTAATTACAATATATCAGGCATCTAAGTGGCTTATTTGTAACGATTCAATCGACACGAATATTTTCAAATATGTACACTGACAGTGAAGCAACATTCAAGTGTTTTGATTGGTGTTTCCATTACATCGAAGTTTGTTCTTAACTCCCAATCTTCTCTCAACATCTTGTTGAGTCAGCCATAGGTCTTATAGTGGGTACCTTGCCATATGGAATAACAAAGGAAACTATGAGACCGACGATTACCCAAACGGTGCTCGTTGCATTCCGATATCTCTTTCTCTATTGGTGCTTCTCTCACGTATATCAATTTGGCCACTAAGCACCACTACATTGACGAATCAAAAAGATCCTGGTTAGTACAGCACACTTGTTGCTTATCGGACTTACCTGGACCACAATGGACATTAGACGTACTAGACAGCTAATCAACCTTAGCAACCCCTTGAACCTCCATCAGCGAAATACGTCGTTGCTGTAGAGTTTCCATTCAACGACTTCTGTCTAGGTGTGTCTCTGAGAAGGAAGAGGGAACAATCCGTCCTTTGTTAATGCCCATCTTTGGCTAGGAGGATACTAAAATTCCTAGACTCACCTTTTTACACTAATCTGTCCAAGTATAAACCACCAATAATCAAATTTTTGATTGACCTATAACAGTTTAATGAAATGAGAATAGAAGTACAGACCTGTTCTCGAAAACTTAAAAAATTGATTGGTGTGGATTTATGAAGTCGGAAAGTCGGGAAGTCGGGATCGCTCAAAGCAATTGTAGTTGATCTAGCAACTTTTTTTTAACGCTTAACGTTTTATATTAAATGGTCCAATTATTAGCTAGTCATAGAATTAAGTATTTTATTTATTTATTTTTATTTTTTAACCTAAATTTCCAAACTCAATCTCAATAATTAATATTGCAGATTTTCGAACATTTTTGACTTTAATTCCTTCCAGCGGCTGTAACTCAGATCGCAGTTCATAGCCTGAATTGTTATGAAATTTTAGGGAGTTCACTATACGTACCTCCAGACCTCTGTACTAGATATAACACCCGTTATGGTGGCGGCTGTCCAGATGCCTGCTTGGTAACTAGAGGATTAAGGTCACAGTCAGATCCATTATCCTCATGGTTCTCCGTAAAGGGAGGAGTCGTGCCTTACTGTGGTATCAAAATTAAACATTAGATGTGCTTAAGTGTGCTTTTATACAAAAGGCTGCCACTCATTTCAATCTTATCTATTACTTATTTAATATCTGTGAATAGTTATCAGAGCTGAGCAACGTTAATCATTAAGTTAACGTCGTTAAAGCGAAAAGCGTTAACCAAAAAGTTAACGTCGTTAACTTTAAATCCGAAAAAAATTAACGCAAGTTAACGTTAACTAAAACTCCTAGACTCTATGGAAAAATAAAAGAATATATTTTCCCCCAAGACGACTGTGTTATATTCGTTGAACAAGTCAAACCCAAGCCATATAGATTGACTTACACGTACCGCTTTTTTCTTCCTCGGCATTGACAACATTATGATACTTACCAACTACCACCATATTTACAATATTTTAACTTTAAAATACCTATTTTGAATAGTCGATATAGTGCACATCCTTGCACTTTCTAAATGTATTCAATGCACGAATCATTCAAACTGCTTTTTTTTTGGCATTTAACATCCTATCGTATACATTCTCACGCACACATGTGCATAGACATTCTCAGACAAACATCCTCAAACAAAAGTTAATGCCCCGCATTAAGGAAAATGTTGAAAAACTTTTGTAATTAAGTCATATAGAAAGAAGCGAGGACGACGAGACCATTGCTTACTCGTAACAAAAAGAAATTATTTCAAAACTCTTGCCACATCGTGACATGCCCTCAAAATAGGAGTTTGCCGTGCAAGTACTTGAACGTTACGCACCTACATCACCAACTAATTTTCTTATTAATATTTCGGAAACAGGAGGGTGAGAAGTAAGAATGGAAGATGAATGGACGAATATGATGAAATTGTAAATCATGAAAACTGTTTTCTTGTGCTTGCTTCAATGTGCACTCAACTTGGGCAAAAGTTATAAAAATGAGGTGATGCATTAAATCACAACTCGTTAGAGGGGTGCGTCTGCCATTGATAGAGAAAGGCCAACCGGTTGGGATGCGAGTAAAATACGGGGGTATAAGTATTGGCCAACTAAAAGCAATTTGAAATGAAGATTTCGAAAAATTAGTTTTGGAGTGTTAATTTAAGAATCACAACATAACGCTACCCAAGGGCGGATCAAGGATTTCCCAAAGAGGGAGACAACCATTTTCTGAGTACCTACTATTGAAAAGGTTTCGATTTTAAAATTTCGAAATATTGCAATCGGATTTTTTTTAAATTTAAGATGTGATTTAATAAAATTATCGGTTGTAGCGCCAGCTAAGTAAGTAAATGTTACATATCGGTCATTCCGTACCAAAAAATTGTTGCCCGTGGTTTTGTCTCAGACTAAACATATTAAAAATGGGTAAAATTACGACGCGATTTCACCGCAGTTGCGAGAGTGACCCAAATGCCGAAATCGTCAATATCGATTTACTAAATTCTCTATAACTCAGACATTACCCAACTGATATGGACGAATAGAGTATCGTTGGAATGATAATAAATCGGCCTATAAAGTCAAATTAATTTTGTTTCATTTTAAAATACTAAGTAAGTAAAAAATAGTAAGTATGTATGTATACTGCAACTTACTACTTTAATACAATTTCATACTTAGGCCGGTAACAAACTAGCACATTTGCCGCCGAGGAGACAAAATTGTTGTTGTTT
Organism: Palloptera scutellata; assembly: GCA_958295655.1. Classification (NCBI taxonomy): domain Eukaryota; kingdom Metazoa; phylum Arthropoda; class Insecta; order Diptera; family Pallopteridae; genus Palloptera; species Palloptera scutellata. Next base: position 1,189,067 of record OY282450.1, on the reverse strand, counting down.
CCCATGTAAAATGAGAAAACGATAGAGCGCAGAACACATTTGACCCCTCGGCTACTGTTTCTAGTGTGATAGCGACCATACGAGTTGCCGCAAGTTATTAAATTTTTAAATTCAAAACATTTTCTGTTTTTATTTTAATCCAAAAGTACACACATTAAAAAAAATTGGGCCACAGAGCCTTGTTGTCGTATTTTTTGTTTTCGACAACAACAACCACACTAGTGCGAGAATGAAAGGCGATGTAAAAAATTAAAATATAATATCTCGCAAATGGAGAATATCCTTGAGTAGTTTTCTTTTAATGTTTATCATGTAATTCCCAAAGTTTCATGCCACATGATTCTGACAACGATGGCAATGATGACTAAGTATGAGATGGGAAGAGAAAACAAAAGAGAAGCAGTTCAACTTCAAAACTAATGAGGAAAGTTTTTTCGAAATATTTCTGTGGTATAATTTCGAAAGTCAAAAGGACCGCATTGACAACGGACGTTTTTCACAGATGCAAGCATGCAAAATTGAAGCTCATTGTGGTACTAAGCTACAATAAGTTGAAACTTGCACTCACACATGTATGTATTTATGTATATTAGGGTGGGTCACCACAAAAAAGTTGAATGTATCACCTCCGAATTTCAAAGATTACCCTTTACCTAGAAAGGATTAAACTTTAGGCAAGTGTAAAATACAAAATTAAATGTAAACTTTTAAAACCCCGAACACATATAATTTTTTCTCTAGTTCTATCAGAACTTAATTATTTTGTTTTAATGTCTATTTGTCGTACGGTGTAATCATTGATTTACATATAGTTTTTTGTTGAAGAATGAAAAAAAAAGTTTATAGCATAAATTTAATGATTTTTTGAGAGTATTAAAATAAAAAAAATTTTGAATAACTAGTTGCATGTGACACCAGAGGTTAATAAGTCCTGAAGACAAATGGTCGTACTCGTAGAGAGCTTTCCAACGATGTACTATACTTGAAGATCGGACAAATAACAAGTAACCAAGAAATATATAAAAACAGCGGTGTTACAAGAGCCCCTGAGAAATTTTTTTTTGTTTGAACTACTCTCGGGGTAATCTTTGAGATGACACTTTCAAGCTTTTTCCTCCCTATAGACGGTGACCCGGTCTAATGTAGAAACATACTCAAGGAGCCTCAAGCTAGAGGGATGCATCTCTATTCACTTTCATATGTACTTATATTTACTTAATATGTACATACATACATGCAACTGGTATAACTTACTTGGCCAACATTTTTGAGGTAAATAAAGTACAAAAGCCAAGCTAAAAAATAAAAAATACATAAAGATTGAAGAGTGTAACAGAGCAGAGCATCGTGATGACAAATTTCGCTTATGTCTGGAGGAAATAATTGGCCGCAGCAATGTGTAATTGCTGCAATCGTGGACTTCAATTATTTCTATTTCGACATTGGACAGAATGAAAGACCGCAAAATAAATACATTTTCCCTGTTATGAAAACTTAACCTAGCCTAATTAATTGTTAGGAATCGATTTAATAACTTTGTGTGATAAGCCATGACCAAAATCTGAATTGTTAAACTTTCTGGTTAAGATTTTCAAAGTACTGACTTGATAGTACAATTTTATTAACCCATTCTGCATATTTTATAGTTTTAAATTAGCGAAATAAACTTAAATTTCGCAAGCCTGCATATTTTACACATTTACAAAGTCAAGAGTACTGCGAATGTATACTTACCATATTTGAAAAGATCCTACCGTGTCGTAGTTAAAACAAACTATGTACACCGTCTTAAAAAAAAATACCTACTGTACTTCCGAAATCAATACGGTTGGTCAGCTTAACGATTATCGTAACTAAAAACAACATAGATGCAGATTAGGGTGGCTCTTATTTTAAAGTTTAATTTGAACTGAAGCACTTGCGGCTACTTCGGTACTTTGACCGGTGCGTTTCCACACCAGCAGAGGAACATTCAATAGTGAATATGTTGACACTTTAGCACGCACAGCCTATCTGGTAGGACGATTCTTCTTCTTCTTCTTTTAATGGCACAACAGCTCATGGACAAATTAGGCCGAGCTTTTCGAATCCATTCATGTTCTGCGTGTTATACATATTTGTACATGAATGGAAAGGACCTTGTAGGACTTGCCATTGCCTGCCAAGAGGTGGTGGAATCGATTATTACGACTAAAAATTTTAGTAAGAGCTCTTAAAGTTGAGACCACTCACGCAGAATTTCCGTAGCCCTCTCTAATAATTTCCAAACCTCACAATGATCACAATGTATAGTAAGCCTTGAATGACGTTTTGACATTGCCTGATCAAAAACAATATTGTATTTAAATACAATATTGTTATGCCCCTATTGAAAAACCTTATATTGGGAAAGGGCAAGCGATCACAATAGCAAAATTGTAGAAAAGTGTACATACATAACTACGAACCTAATCGTCGTATTAAGTATGAACGTGTATTTTGAATCATTTTAATAAAATTTTGTAGTGCTCCAAATGTTCGAGAAAGGTCGTAGAAATCAAACGCGCTTTGGTAAAATTTCTCATGAATAGTTTATTTTGTTAAAAAATATACTTAAAGTATAATTTTTTGTATTAGATTTTTCTTGCTTTTAAATTAATTTCATAAATTTGTTTTAACTAAAATAATTGGCCATTGTTTTGACTTTATACTTTCTTACATTTGCATGTAACAATATCTATAATATCATAAATCAGTTGATTTTGCTTGTTTTTTATTCAGCGTGCATAATTTTCTTATTGAAATATGTTAGCATAGTTCATTTTTATTTTTGAACATAAATTAATTATTAAGTATTTGTTCTGCTCAATTCGTTTATTTTGTTGCGATTTAATTTCATTGTTTGTTACTCTCTTTTTGCCTTTCGTCAATTCGATTCACAATTTGATTTATTTAACTACATACATACATAAATAAATGACATTAAGCCAATATTTTTATCAAATATATCAATTACAGTTTTGTAAACTTATTTAAATGAAAAACGAAGCGAGTTAATAATGTACGAGTAAGTTAGTAGTTTCCACAAATATTTACTATGCCCTACAATTGTACTGCATTTGACTTAATGTGCTGATACCCAGCAGACAGGAATGGATGGATGCACATCACATGCCCATACAACGAAGTCAGGTTGCCCACTTCTTTCTTTGAATGGGTTATGGTCCTTGCTTTAAATATTCCTTTCTGAAGATTTCACGGAATGTACTCGTAGGTCACTGCTCAGTTTCTGTTTGAAATATTGCTCTTTAAGTAAAACGGACATACAAAAAGATTAACAAACAATGGCAAAGAGTTAGTAAAAAGAATAGACGGGCTTCTGTAGAGATGAACTTGCCCACTGGCTATTTGAGAACATTTGTAGATATGTATTTATGTACGTGCTATGTACATATGCACGTATGGACATTAGAAAACATCGGTTTTTAACCACACTTTGAATATGGATGTTTGAAATGAAAGCAGTTAAAATCGAAGCTAAGACAAGTAAAATAAACTCAGCAGAAATGATGATAAAGTAAAAAATACATCTGTTTTTTTTACGAATCGAGTGCAAATAGTTGGGAAATTTGACAAAAAAAAGTGGGAAATAATATAAATCATGTTCAAAGTGAAGTTAAAAATTGAAGACCGTGTAAGGTGATCCAGTCTAATGTACATACATACTTATGTAGTGTGTATGTATATATACGTAAGTATATACTATGTACCAGTATGTATTTTGTCTTTTTAGCGAGTAATAGTAGTAAAAATAAGCACTTGCATATTCGAGTGTTTTTCAATGTGTTTAATTTTTTGTTCGGTTTCGCTTATTATTATTTCTAGTTTAATTAATTTTATTTAATTATTAGGTGATGTTCTGTTGATACTTTTGATGCATTTACGAGTAATTCTTAAATTTTATCCTACATGATTGCTTCAGTGAAAAAAATGCTTATTTAGCGTAATATCATTCCAACATTTTCCATTTTCGCATTTACTCCCAGACATAAGTACAACAAAGAAGTTCCATTATTCATCAATCTTAATTTTATTTACAATTTACACAGAAAGTGTATGAAAGCCTTTTGTTTTCAATACAAACTGAAAATGCATTTTTAAAATAATTAATTTAAATAAATCATTACAAGCATTTACATACATTTTTACAACATTTTCACTTTCGTTTGTTTTTGTCTCTCATAATTTACATTAATTAATTGACACAAAGATACAATTATTAAATAAAATATACATATAGATAATTATTATGTTATTTTTTTATTTTACTTATACATATTATATATAATATTTATAAGTATAAACTATAAATCACAAAAATAGTTTCGAAGACATTGGAAATATATTCATATGTATTTATGTAAGTACATATGTGCTATCTATGTATGTAATATGTGTACATATTTAAGTTGTAGTAAAAATTATGTAGTAAAAAAAAATACTTTCGAAGTTTTCGTTACTGTCATCAAGTATTGCTGCCAGCCACTTTTCGGGGGCATTGTTCAAAGTAAAACAGTGGAAGTCAGTAGCGTTGTTGTGTTTAAATACATAACTATAACTATTTATGTTAATCAACAATTGCGTGGGGATAGTAAGTAAAGTATGTAAAATTGTTTTTCAAAGCAAACAAATGCGATACGCATACGCATAATGTTTAGGCAAATACTTACCGTTTATATTCTACATGTAAAATGCAATCAGTCTCTTATTGGATACACTGCAATTCATGTACACACATATATATATAAACATACATATGTACGTACATAGATAGTTGGCAGGGGCAGCCAAAATTTTTTTAGAGAAATCATAAAACTCAACGTGAGATTTCATATCCGATAAGAAAGAACATTGCAACCGGCAGTTGAAGGAGCACTTTGGGGCAGTGAGGGGCGCGCGGAAAGGCGAACGTCAGCGCGTGTGCATGGGGAGCGGGGATTGAAGGGGAGTGCGCTGCTTACTAAAACGGCGCAAATAGTTTTGATTTTTTGACTTTAGCTCTTAACTAACTAACCAAATTCTCCACATCGGAGACCATCACTTCTAAATCTGATGGCAGCTCGTGCTCTATATCTACAGTTGCAGCTGCTGGATACGGCAGAGGTGGAGGATGATAATTATGAGCATGTTGACGTATTGAATTCGAGCGATGAGCGGACGAAGCAGTTGATGCTGATGATGGTGGTGCGTTGCCGCTGCGACTACGACGATGATCTGTACGTGCGTTGTTGCTGCCGCTGCTGCCGCTACCATGACTGCTATTAGTGTTGAAATTGGCGGCAGTTGTCGTTGCAGATGCAGATGCGGGAGTTTGGCGATTAGAACTAGAACTAAAATTGCTTAAGTTATTGTTATTTATGTTTGCGGGCGTATTGTTGCTGCTGAGGCTGGCGCGTGGTATATTGCTGGAACTGGCACGAGAAGAGCGCTGAGCGGTATAAGGTGCCAGTTGATGTTGCTGTTGGCTACTAATACTTGTAGAATTTGCCACCGCGGTAGCGGCGGCGGAGACGGCAGTGGATGACAATTGTTGTGGTTGGGTGTGATGCGCCATACTGCTGGAGCTACGCCGTAGTGGCTGCTGATGCTGGGAATGGTGCTGCTTGGCATTTGGGGAAGCAGCGCCGGTTGCTGTGGAAGAATGATTACTTGCCTCTTGCAGTAGCTTTTGGCCTGGCAGATTTGATGATGAGCTGTCGCGCCGCAAATGCATGTTTGAGCTGCTGCTGCTACGCTTTGTGTGTTGGAGGTTGGGTGGTGGCGGGTCCTTGCCATTTTTTGATATGCTTGATTTTAAATTTAGACTGCTACGTTTCTTGGACTTGGCCAAGTTACTTTGACTCGAATTAATGAGATTTTGTGTGCTGCCAAAGTTGCGACTCAGATTGGTTTGAGAGTTCGTTTCGCTAAGCTTGCGTGAACTTCGAATGGGTGGTGCGGCTACTGCGAAAGGATTATTTGCAGATAGGGAATTCGAGCGGCTGTAACTATGTTGACGCTGTGACTGTGACGCAGCTGCTGCATCCAAGTTGGTTTTGCTCGAACTTCGACTTATTTTGAACGCATTTGTAGCAGCACCACATACCCTATCTACGGAATGCTCGCCCTCGTCGTCACCCTGAGTATATTGCATATTCTCATAGAACGGATTTTCCAACTTGGACGTCGATTTTGAATTGAGAGTCTCGTAATTCGGTTCGCTTAATGTTAGAATTTGATTATCCTCGTTGTCGTTATTGCTAAGAAGCAATAGGGCGGCTCGTTTAGTTTTCTCGCTGTTTGAACTCTTGCTGCCCTCGCTAATTTGATTGTTGCTTGATCGTTTATTATCATTTCCGCCGCCGCTAGTGCGTGGCTGCCGTTTCAATTTATTAACTGCACTACTGCCACCACCACCGCCACTTATTACATGAGTCTTCACCTTGGTGCTCTTGGAGAGTCGAAGTGAAAACTTAAATGGAGGTTTGTAGACCACTTGTAGCTTCACCTTCTCATTGGAAAGGTTGCCCATTGATTTGGTTTTCTGCGGTGATTTTTGCACCAAACGCTCAGGCGTCGATTGTGACTTGCTCATTACCTTACGCACTTTGGAGGAGTGCTCAATATGTGAGAGTGGTTGTGCAACTATGGGTGACTCCAGTAGCCATTTTTGGACTTTTCCAAATGTGTTAGTATGAGTACCTGCTGTAGATCCGACAGTTGTCCCATTTCGCGAAGAATAATCGATAATTTCTTTGTTACAGTGTTTCTTGAACTTCTTGGTCTTTTTCGAGTCGCTGAAGACCGATTTCTCATTCACGTTGACAGCTGTCGCGCCAACTGCTGCTACTGCTACTGCTGTTGTTGTTGCTCCTAAGTTAGCACCTGCAATGCGATTCTTTTTGCTGCGTGCAGGTTTCTTCACTTCCGCGCTCGTCGCCGCTAATGCTGCAGCTGCTGTTGGTGCCGTAACTGTTGTTGGCGAAGTGACTTTACCACCGCGATTGTAAATATGAATAGACTTTACACCGGATTTAGTTGCTCTGCTGCCACTACTGTTCTTCGACTTGCTGTTGTTACCACCGTTGTTGTTGCTGCTTTTGTTTTTGTTGCTTCGTTCGCCTCGTACCTTTTTCTTGAATGGAACTTTTGTACGGACGGCCGTATGCACGATTACGCCGTTGTTGTCGTCGGGAAGTCGTACGGTTTCGGTGGTGGCGCTGTGTATGATTGTCACCGATTTTAGTTTCAGATTGGAGCGTTTCGCCAGTAGTTTCGTGCTGAGGATCTGTGATTGCAAGGAAAAGTTGAAAGAAAAAAAGGGCATTTAATTTAGTTAATGTGAATTGAAATTTTAAATATTTATGCTTCCATTGAAACAGTCTACCAATAAAATGACTATCGCTGAGTCTACTATACATAAAACTACATGGTTACAACAAAAAAACTAATTATTTACTATGTATGATCTTTATGATCTTGGAAGAATGTGTATGAGTCCCAATTTTGTCTAGCTTTACAGTGAGATAGAGAGATTCTGCCAAGAACTTACTCGATTCACGCATGGCAATTTTCTCTTCGTATTCATCGTTCAACATTTTCGTAACGAATTTCATAATCTTTGAATTTTTAAAGAAAACACAATGATTAAGCGACCACTTATATTTTTGTCAAAATGTGTCATTCTTCTTACGAGTACTTTGTATTACTTACCAAATGCGCGTTGTTTTCGAAGAAGCTGAGTCGACCTTTTTATTGCAATTACTTTGAATCAGCCACTTAAAATTTCTGTATACGCAATGATTTTAAAAAGTTGTTGACAACATGGAGTGGGTTTCTACGTGATTTTGTACCCGGCTTTCAGATCGGGTAGCACGTGTTAAAATTATTGCATTTCAGTGTGGGAAATGACACATTACTCTCAGTCTAGTTACATGTTTTATGGGGAGGCTTTTCTTATCAATTAGGACAAACTAGGTAGAAAAACGTTAGAGGACAATCTTCATGAACTTAGTTTTAATTTTGTGATTGAGAATGCTTTGAAGGTAATTAACACAAAATTATGATTTGTTAACAGAAATTTTAGAGTGGTAACCAAACTGTTGTTTGTACTGATATTAAAAATTTCCATTTACCATTTTCAAAGTTTGATGGATTTTTTTTTGTTCAATTAAAACAGCATGTACATATGTAAGCTGGCTACTGTAAAGCCAGCTTAAATATAAGCTTTGTAGTGCCACTGGTTTCATATACATTCAAACCTAATCCGTCTACTCTACCTACTTATATATTCAATTTTGAAAGTTGCATTTTAATCGGAAGAGCAAGCTGTTACACAAATTTGCTCATTGATTTTTATGGTATACCTGGATGCAGTAACTTGCGGGCCTCAGGAACATTTGATAAATTCCGTTTATGTTTAGAAAAAAAAGTGGTCGCAAACAATTACATTCCTACAGGGTCCTCATATATTTTTGCCCAGTTACATAGCTTTTTCTACTCTGTGCTTCACTATAAATAAGAACACGAGTTTTTGCTTTTAAGGTGTTCGAGACTCGGTGCAGGAAAAATATGCTTAGCCTAGGCTGTGTCGTGAGCTGTTGTGCCATTAAAGAAGAAAACAGTGTGGCAAAAAAACGTGTGACACATATTTACCTACGTACCTATGTGTGTATTATAGTAATAATCTGCGTTTTCATTCCAATTGTTATTGATTCTACCTGTACTTACCAATAAAACAAACACTCCAATTGCAGCCAATGCAACTGTGTACCAATTGTGCTGTATCCACTTTTTGAATGTTGCAATACTTTCCTCCGATAGCAGCAATTTTCGAAGTGTTGCCAATGGACCGGAAGGATCAACTTCACGACACTTTTGGAAGACATCGCAATATCTAAAGAACAACACCAAACAAAATGACATTAAGGAGAAACTGATATGTATATACTCGTATAAATGTTTAAAGAAGCTACCGATCGTGCAACTCGAATAGCATGATTTCAATATGATGTATTCTAGAAGTAAGAAACATGCTGCCGCGTACTTACCCATTGTAATCGTTGCATGGCGTTCCTGGCTTTGCATACATATCGGGCACATCGAATGGTGGCTCATTCCATTCGAATGAACTACGACAAGGATTGCCTTCGCCCGGCAGCTTGCAGCACAATTCACATGATTTGATTTTGTCGTCATTTGGCCCTGGGATGCATTGGCAGGACTCGAGCCCGTACGCCAGACATATACTGCCCGTACAGTCCCCCATGTAGCAGACAAACTCTTTGTTGCATATAGTTTTATTTGGCTTGTTAATCGATGGTGGACACTGTGGCATACGTCCATCGCAGAAACTAGGGTCACGACAGCCGTTATCATCGCGACACTTATAGCCAAATTTTAGCTTACAGTCGGTGGTGCAGCAGGGACCTTGCGATGGGCTGCACATAGAATGTGGTGTCAGCGTGCAGGGTTTCTCATCGATGCGCGGATGACGTGACATAGGAAAACAGCACAAGTCCTTGCAATCCTCCTCCCAGCCGCAGTCGCATTGTTCACCAGGCTCGACAACACCATTGCCGCAAATCGATGTTTGCGGCTCTGTGAAACAACCTTTTGTGCTGCGCGCCTTCGCATTCAAAACCGGTTCAATAGATTTCAATGAGCATGGCGAAAATTTGTTATTGTTCTTTTTATCGCCGGATGTGGCACGCGCAAACATAATAAAGTTGCCATCTTCTCCGCCTGGAGTGCATTGCTCAGGATCATGCTGCAAAGGTGAACATACAAATTAATTTGACAATAGTAAAAAGGAGTTTTAGCCATATACCATATACTATATATAGCATACCGCCTACAGAATCTAGTAGGTATTTGTCAATAAGTATGTATGTAAATAAGTAAGTGCACTGCAAGTGAATGCATCACTTGAGTTGCAAAACGTTTGCCTTGCTATAAATGGGAACATAAAAATGTGAGTGTTTTTTTGTAAAGTGTCACTGTGCTAATTAATATGTGGTATGTTAAGTATACGAGTATACCTAAGTACATACATATGTACATATGTATACGTAAATATAACTTTTAGATAATCGAAAATAATAAAATGGAAGGGATGCCTGATTTAACCTGGTAAGCACATCAGTGAAATTAAGAATAAATCTGTTCAGCGGAAAGGAAACCTTCCACACTACCTCATTCTAATTGTATTGCGAACTCGCAGCAAGAAGGAGAATAATATTTTCTGTTTCCAATTGAGAATAACGATCGCATTTCGTTGCATACTTACGGGTGAGCCAAAATTATGTCCAATCTCATGCGCAAGTGTTACATGCGAGACAGCAGGGGGCACATGTTTACCATAATTCAAGAGTGTGACAATGCCAGTGTTCAAAGATTTCAATGATCCACGGTAGTGCTGGAAGTGAGACGAAGAGAATGATTAATTGAAAATCGGAAAAATAGATTACAATTTTTAATAGTACATAGGTAAAATATTTGTCGATAAATAAATAATTTTTGGTACTTAATCTTATTTATTTCATTTATGCTCCCTTCCCGATGAATATTACCATATATTTCTTAAAATAAAGATTTTTTAAAGAAACGAAGAAACATAAAGAAATCTGAAAGATTGACAGATTTAAAAAAATTAAAATTTCGTTCCCATGATACCCGCAATAAGCTCGTATATAATGAGAATGACTAGGATTGTTGTGCCATTAAGAGAAGAAGAAGAAGAAGGAACTAACTTAAACTTGATTTTGCAGGAGCCAAAGGCTTTGAGGGCAACTCGACTATCTGAGTGGATAAATTGTTCTGTTAAGAACCCTTAGAAAATGGTAGATTAATTGTGGCACAAAGATTGATTGCAAACATGTCTTAAAAAAATTGGTCGTAAGGTTGTGGTCCTGGCTAAATGCTCCAAAAAAAGATGTGAAACACAAAAGTAAAAAAAAGCAACTCATCCTGTATAAAAGTAATCTCAAAATGAGGCATTCAACAACCAAGAACAACAACACTGTGCGGCAACAAGATAGTATGTTAAGAAAAAGAAATAAATCACAATAACGCACAACAAATCGTCAAGAAGATAAAATATCCCCAGCAATAAATTTTAAGCACAAACACATACGCGAATCTTTACATTTGAAAATACCGTTCCCCATTGCATTCTCACATTTCCCACGACGATGAATGGAAGATTTTTTGAAAGAGCACTGAATCATTTCTCTATTTACGGGGAAGGCAAATTTACAGTGACGCGCTGATGCGACCCGGTGGTGGCCTTTATAATTTTGATTATAACTCGTACACATAATCATGTCGGCACACTAAATATATTTGTTCCACGTACGAGTACAAGTACACGAATGTAGATGCTTGTATCCTATTTTCTCTTAGTCTATCTCTTTTTCTCTCTCGTTTGTTTCTCTGTACGCGTGTATGTATGAAACACAACTGGGTCATTTATTTTGTATTGATTTCCGTTTCCTTTCGTCCTTCCGACATGTCAACATTTGCTCGTAATGCCAAAAATATCATTCGAACGACACATCGGCTTACGTTGAAAAATACTCTAACAAATGTAAATGAATGAACTATTGAACAAAGGAAAAAATGAACGTTGCTACTTTATTCAAAAGCATATTTCATTCGTTCTGTCTATAGTTCTGTGTACGGGAGCAAGCTGAAGAAATTAATTTCTTTAAATATTTCAATGCAGTGCGATAGTTGGGGAGCAAATGACTTGTTGCAGTGACCCTTTCTTTCCCTGAATTTATAAAATGGAATAGAGCTAAGATTGCTGGCAGAAATTGGTTCCAGATAAAGTTTAGCTGCAATTTTTCAAGTTTTTTAATCGAGCCTCATATACTTATCTATGTACTTTTCAAAAGAATACTTAGATTAAAGCGAAGTACTGTAATCCGGCGAACAATCTTCCAGTAAGCATGTTTCCGTTTCCGCTTCACGAATTGCGCTAGATTGTACTGTACGGAAAAAACACTTTGCTACTTCAGCGCAAATGTTCTTGTTGAAAAAAATTTTATCTTCATTGTTTGTACATATATGTGACAATAAGGATTAACGGTTAAACGTATTAAAGAGACTAATGTTTCAAGTTAAAGGTCACTCTTGAAATTGTATATAATTCTAAAAACTATTTAAAATCTCACATCACTTTGCTATTTACAGTTTAAAATATATTTTGAAATAGTTTCGATCTTAACTCGACTTAACCTGTTATTTCTTGTCGACACAAATACAAGTAGTGTACCGTATGTATGAAAATTGTGTGAAAGGAATTTTCGTATTACTGGTGCCTTTACTGACACAAGCAGCAATAACGAGATGCTTTTAAGTTTTGCCCAGCCAAAAAAATCTCGAAGAAGAACAGCTAGTTTTTTGTTATAGATCGCAGCTCTACCACCGTTATTCGGTCCCATTCACGACGCAACGACTACTTCTGGGACTGCAAATTTGTATGACTTTTAGCACAGAACCTGCCCTCTAAAATGGACTATACGCTGTAATCTATCGGATTGAGATCCGCCGAATATGGTGGCCATTCTTGAGATGCGATAAAATCAGGCAAATGAGCACTGCACCATTAAACTAAATCGGTGACCACAATTGGAATAGCTTCCAGGATAACTGTTGAGAGGATTATGATGATTGGTCAAGTAAAATCTTCAAAGGACAACATCGATTTGAGTTTTGACTATCTCAAGGCAAGTAATTGTATGTACTTAGATAAACTCAATCTGACCAGGACATCTGCATACTTATATGACAAATTACAATTCTGCCATTCTGCTAGAATTTGCTGCTTGGTTCCTGCTAAATTTAAATATCTAAACTTATCAAGACTCTTTTTCATCAGCGCCACTAGAAGGAGCAGTTTTAGGCATTTGATCTTAAGGCACTATTCGAATCTTTAATCAAATCAGCAGATCATATGTATTTTTAAAGTATCAGTATTACTTATTCCTAGTTTATAAGTTATTTACTTGAAATGTATTTTGTTCAATTTATACTAGCACCTACTACACATTAAGAAAATTGTTGTTACTTTATGTTACGATGTTGTTATTTTGCGCTCACTTGCCGCTTATAAAAGATGTAATCTTTTATGCGAACATTCACTAATTAAATAAATAAATAAAATAAATATAGAAGAAGCTATTGATACAAATAAATACAATGAGTTTTGCATATACCAAGGCATATAAAAATTCAACCGAACGTTATAAAGTTCGGCCTTGCCCGAACTTAGCTTTCCGACTAGTCTTGTGTTGGGATAGGTTCAAACTTAGACCTTGACTTCGCGCTTAGCACAAAGTATAAAGTGTGCTATAATGTTATTCCAAGATGCTATCAATATATGTATGTAGTCACTCGTACATGAATGGGAGGGGCCTACAGTTTTATGCCGAATACGAACGGCGAAGTGAAGGTTGCCATTGCCTGCCAATTGCTGCTTGAAATTGCCTGCCTTGAAATTTTGTTGTTTGTTTTATTTATTTTTTTTAATTTGTATCTTTTTTTTTAATATCTCTTACATTTTTTTTTTTTTTTTTGCCTGTGCCGAGATTTGAACCCCGGACACTCTGCGTAACAGTCCAACGCACTACCGCTACGCTACAGAGTCCACAATGTTATAAAATGGTTTTAAAATGGTTATAAAATGTTGTAGGTTAACGGCAACACTGGCTGAAATTGTGTGACATGAGTTTCATTTGTACTAAGGCTAGCATTTATTGTTTTTGGGGATAAGAGAGAGTACATAGCTTTCAGCTTCTTCCTCTCCATATCTCGCCTTCGATTTTGGCTACCTTCTTCGCAGAAATCCAGCTATTCGATTTTCAATAAATTCTTTTTCAGCATTAATGTCAGAAGTTTTCCTTTCTTTGCTTGCTTCCACCCACAACTCACCGGTTGAATTGCACATAAAAATGCTACTTAATGTTGCCTAATGAGGTGTTTGCTTTCTTTAGTTCTTTAATATTCTTTAATGAAATCGCATTTCGTTTATTGGGGAAATTAATGTCACAATCCAGTCTGCATGAGACTGCATGAAAACATCGTTAATAGTTGATTTAATTAAGTGTACATAATGACAGCAGTGGCGATGCGATGGTATTGCAAATGCGAACATATGCGCGTAATAAAAATTGGATTGCACAAAGTCACAAAAGTGGCATCCACTGCTAGACCAACACCATTATAATAATATAAAAGCAAATTTAGCTTAATTGAACTGATAAAATTTAAAAGAAATTGGCACGAGATAAATACAATTATTTTGCAGTATCATCATCACATTTCTTAATAAATCATTAATGCTTGCAACATGCCAACATGCCAACACTCAACATACATACACATGCAAATACATTAAGGAGTTCACTAGCGAACCCAATCCATGGAGGGCAAATGGTGTGAGGGTATATTTTTTGGAGAAATGAAGAGGCCTTGGAAAACCCTCTGCAAACTCTGGATCTGCTAGTGGGAAATATAATTGGACAATATTGCATTCTGACGAAGCTCAAAAAAATTCAATTTATGCGTCGCGTCGTTTGAAGAGTTTACCACCCACATTCCAGAATCCGTCGTAATATTTAATTTGATTCCCATTGGATTCTAGAATACAAAGAACTTAACTATGTATGTACTCGTACCATAAATGCATCTACAAATTCGTAACTATTACGACGAATTCTAGAATAGGGGCTTCATCTTATCTTTTTGGTACAATAAAAAAATTTGAAGTATTGAGATTACAATTTTTTTAAACCGATAATTCTTTCGGTCTTAACAACAAAAAATTTCAGTGCATTATTTTAAATCAAACTGCATTCTTAACTCAAACTGTTGCTTTTGAAGGTGGGCACATCAGTGCATAACATCCTCCAATTCATCCACACTATTTTCAGCTTTCTTGTGTTGGTGTGCTACGTTTCCAAATGCTGTATTTAAAATCAATTTCAATTATTCATTGCAATGCAATCTGATGGAAAAGGATTAAAAATTGTTTCTGTTTTGTTTTTTGTTTTTGTTGTTGCACAACAAAACAACATAATAATAAAAGAACAGAAGGCAACAATTGATGAGAAATATGCATAAGAACTATCGAATGAATAAATGAAATCAGTACAAGGCAACGACAAATGATTGAGAGATGGAAATGGTAGTTTAATAATAATTAATAACAAATAACAATCACTTTCCTCGCAACAATTTCCTTCAAAATATTTACTTCAACATCTTCCTGTTTCATTACAAACTTGATTTATTGAGGGCGAGTGACATGCGCCATTAGGGACAGGCGCCAGCATTCGCAAACGTTTTATGTTTTTAATTTGTTAGAGTACATATGGTACATATAGTTTATTTAAACATGCTTAGTTTCATAGGCTTAAATACATTAAATACATAAATACTTGTACTTGTACTTATATTTAACGTGGCAGTTAAAAAATCTTATACTCACCCCATTTTTCTCACAGACACCGCCAGCATTCTTCAAATCACCTGTCCACGCCAGACCCAGGGTACCCATTTCAAAGTCACGATAAGTAAACATGTACGCTAGGCAAAAAGCATCGTAGTCCTCCTCTGCAAAAATATATTTACAATGTATTTATATGTATTAAAAAATAGTTGGGTATTATTAAAAATTAGGATTTTTAGGACTCTAACTGTTTAACGAATTGGATTTTGATCAATTATAAAATAAATTTATGTATCTTCTGTAATTCGCTAGTGATTTATGTGCATGCTTTACTTGGAATGCAGATTCAAATTGAACGCAAAAACTGGAAATACTTGTAAAAACATTTCCAAATCACAGCACGTACTCACTCACACATACTCGACATATGACTATGTACATATGTATAATAGCCCAGCGGAAAAGTACGTAATGAATGATTTAATTAATCGATCAATCCTTAAATCAAAATGAATATATTCTAAAATTGATTACCAAAATATGGTAAATGAAAATTGGATTTCTGGATTCCATTTCTCTAAACGAGAAAGCAATCATCATGTATCCTTAAATTTTTGCATTGCAATGCACGAAAATAAATAATGCATCAATGAAAAAAACTATTTTTAATGATCTTATGTGTGTATTAAAACAGACTAGATGAACGTTAGACTTGCTATAGAGAGAATAATAACAATGTATATAGAACAGGCTGATCAGGCTATCATTTCGGAGCCAGCCATGGTCCCTCATCAGTGAGCTTGGTGGTAAATCTTTGTGTTTCAATCATCCATATAAGTTACTATAATTCGAAAAGGTAATCGAGAATTACTATGACGAGAATTCTTCAAATATTTTCACTGAAGACATATTTTTATTGAGACAGACATTCCACCCTGTACTATATAAGTACTTATGAATGAGTTCACATTTCAGCTTTTGCTACGATTTTATTTTTAAATAAGTACAATTGTTTAATTTTGTTATTTTCCTAAACTCGGAATTTTATGACGATAAAGTTGATTGACAAGTGCAGAAAAGTGCAAAAGACCCTCAATAGCCATAAGCGCCATCTATTACATATTACTACGGTAACCATTCGATGCGATTTTTGTACGTGTACAGAAAAATATTAGGCTGGAAGTAACGCCCGTTTTGTGAAGGGACCTTGGGAGCTTGAAGGCAAGGCGAAAATAAAAAAAACCTCTTCATTTACATGTAGATGGTTTGGATGTAGATGGTTTGGCTTTTAAACGGTTTTAATTTTAAACAATTTTCAATCCATATGCTTGGTGATACTTTCATTCGTATATTAAAGAAAACGATACCACCATTCTACTATCCTATCCTCATTTGTAATTTTAATGAGTTTCGTTTTACACGGGTTGTCATGTAACAATAAAAATGTGAATTTATGGGCGTTGGATGGAAGTTTCAGGAATTATGGTCACTATATGTTCATACATACTCATATATAATATATATGTCTGTACATACTTGAACATTTGTATGTAAAAAGTATGTGGTGTATATTGAATTTATGTAGCTTAAGAAAACCGATATGATTGTAGCTGCTGCTACAAAGGACTGGTCTCGGTTTCAAGGCAATAATGACGATGACGAAACCGAGATAGTGGTTCAAAGCGATTTTAGTTGATACATAGAAGAATAGAATGCAAATTGAGAATGTAATCGTTGTATTGAAACAGATATGGTAATATTTAAATGAATGTTTTGAATTATACAAAATCGTAGAGCATATACATTTTTATACATATTTTTATTTACGAAAAATATTGTGCGATTTGTGCAACGAAAACAAATATTTACAGATTACTTGCATTATACATAGGTACTGTGTAAATACATATACCATATATGGTACACTCATTGCCAATGTACAAAGAAATTGCATGCATTTATTCGATAACACGCACGCTAACTAACACTCATATAAATATGCACACATATTAGAGGAGCCCAAAAATAAAGTTGTAATGGAAATTTTTTTCTTATAGTACATTCACATGGCGGGAGCTGAAAATTCGATTTTGGGGCCCAAAAGTTGTTTATGATTTTATCTTTAAAGTCAATTTGTTCAACACAACTGAAAATAGCAATTATGAAAAATTTAAAGCTACAAATACTATGGCGGACAATGAAATAGTCTTGTACAAAAGATAACGTTGTTTCGCAATGGCAAAACCTGAGGCTTTGTAAAAAGAACAAATTGTTATCTTTCGATAACTGCCGGTTCTATTATCACACAGTATGTACATACCATACATATGCTTTCGTCAATAATTGTGTCCATATTTATACGAGTGCATTTGATTTCTCTTAAAATTTCCAAAATCGATTTTTGGTTCCAAGGTCGTGTTTAACCACATTCGATGCTCTTATTTGTTTTGTTGCTTTTTCAATTGATTTTCTGTTTGCTTAAATATTTTCTAGCCCTTAACGTGATTCCAGCCGCATCCTCACACTACATATGTTCATACATAGGAAAGTTTTCTATTATGCTTGAACAAGTTTTGAGGCTTGGACGGGATATAAAATTTGATTGTCGCGAATTTACGGTAATCCGAATGACCTCAAGCCCGCCCTTCAAAAATCAACTCAACACTATTATGGGCACCTCTAATGTACATATCCACAACCACATTACGCATGTTTTTATTGAAAATGTATAAATATGATTGCAGTAATGCAAATGCGCTTATGTATGTATGAATGTATGTATGTGTATAGTGCGGAAAATTGTAGAAAACTCAATGCAAAATTGTGCTGCAGCTCGCTCAAATTGCATTGAAACGTGAAAACGGCTTTCATGCTATGCAGCACTCTTCAAATTGAGAAAAGAAGGGGGAGTTAAGGAGATGAAAAGACCGTTCCATGTAAATGCGGTCCTGGCAGTGAGTCGTTGTTGTGGTATGAAGCTGAGCAAGTAGTATGCCACCATACAGGGGGTAAAAGTTTTTGCAAATAATACTTTTGAATTCGAGTTCATTCTCGTAACGGATTAAATTTGCATTTGCATTAGTTGCGTTGCGTTACTTTGCATTGCGTTCAGCGCGAAGGTTGCACGTACAGAAGAGTCGGATAAAAATAGATGAAATTATAGATGAACAATGAAATTCAGCACGAGGTTTTAATAGGCAAACAATTACATATAGACACGCCCACTTTCCATATAATATCTATCACAATAATAGAAAAAAGCATTCAAGACAAATGAACAATAAAATTGAGACTAAACTGAGAAGATAGTGACCGTGGGTCCACCCACAAAAAGATTTGATTTTGTGTCACAATAGTCGTGAAAACAAATTCTTTGTTAAATTATCACTAATTTTCAATTTAGGTTTTTTAATACTTTTGGCCGCTGACTCAACACTGTGCGGCGCACACTTTTATGTAAATTGTACGAAAAGATTTTTAGGTAATTTGTCCGAAAACTACTACAAAACGGTAAGTGTAACCTATTACCTCATCGCTTGATCCCATGCAAGAAGGACGATTTTGTTCTTTACTGCATGCATTTGCAGTAGGAGAGCAGCTTTTACTCGACCACAATCACTAATTTGAATGAGTTACAAATTTCGTACTTACCCGAGAATAATTCGAGAAATTTTTCCACACCATAATTTCCGGGAAACCGATATGCGGGATCCTTGACTGCATTCATGTTGTGCACCTTGATGCGTTTGATCATGAATGTAATGTTATCGGGTTTGCCATCGTTATTGAAATCTACAAAAAAGAAATAATAAAAGTCAAATTTCATTGGCCAATGCATTTCATATTGATTTGTTTCGTGCGATTGAAAGTTTATATTAGAAAATTTTAACATGCATGCATTTCAGATTTTTCACAGTGCGCTTCACACGAAAATCTCGGCAGCATGTTGTCATGCTGTCAATTCAATTGCAATCTGAACGTGTACTCGTACTTGTTCAAATACAAAGTTGCATACCTATACATACTTACATACAAATGTACATATATATGTATGTATGTTGACACCATTTTACACATCAACTTACCCGTGTTCTTGTAAATTGAATTGGCGCGCTGCACATGCCTCGTAATTGCCTCTATGCTCGCCTCATCGGATCCCATCTTCTGGAAGAAGGTGTGGTCCGCCTGCAGATATAGCATGCAAGTAATTTTGCGATCATACATGGAACGCGATGAGCCGCTACCACCGCCGGTTGCCGTATCGTGGTTAGTATCTTGACCACGCCCACTCAACAAATTTGTCATCAACATGCTATTAAAGTTGGGATTGTGTGGATTTGGTGCCATCATTATCTCAGGGTTGTAATTGTTGACAATGATGTTCGGTTTCTTGGTGGCTCCATTCTTAGTTATGATCTCGACGTGCGTTTTATGACTGGGTCGATCGTTGCCACCCACAAACATTGTCGTCCAGTTTGTGTTGAAGAAGTTATTGTTCTTGTTATCACTGGAGTCAGAAAGGTTGGCGTCCTGCTGATCATAATACATTCGATGACTACTGTTGTTGTTGTTATTATTATTATTATTGTTATTGATATTGTACGTGCTAACAATAATGTTTTTGTGTTTTGTATACGTTTTCCTCGCATTATTATTATTGTTATTATTGTAGTTGTTGCTGTTGCTATTACTATTGCTATTGCCACTATCATCAGCACTATTAGGATTATAATTATTCACAATAATATTTCGATTACGTGTAGATTTGGTTGTAGTTGATGTTGCCACCAAGGACGGTGTAAAACGATCTCTCTTCCTTTCTGAGCCAGCATTGCCATTGTTACTTCCAGCAACATTTCGCCATGTGATCACAGATGATTGCTGCACAGTATTTCTGTCCTGTTGATTATTTTCTATTCTCGATTTGTCTTCATCATTATCACCACTAATTCCACCGTGATTTGTGTCGTGCCTAAATATGCTGAAATCATCATTATAGGGCACATCCAAATCCAGCGGCAACGGAGGATCTTGATGGACATTGCCCGATGCAGAAAACTATGACAGAGAAAAGTGAGAGTAATGACATTGAATAAAACAAAAGAATAATGCACATTAGTGCCTGATTGCGAAATAAAACGCAGAAGATTTGAGTCTACACGGTTCGGTTACTGCTTTCAAAGAAACTTAAAGCACGAAAACCAAAAATATCGAATTCCATTAAAAACGATTTAACACAAAACTTTTATTTCCCTTTAATATTATGCGAAATCTCATTTTTGTATTTCTATCTATGTACACTCACACATATATACACATAATTTTGTCCACTCAACAAAACATAAATGACATTTTAATTGGATTTGTTTGCAGGAGCAGCCGACAAACCTCAACAAGGGCAAGGAAAGTGTGTAACCTACGACCTCATCGTTTGATCCCATGCAAGAAGGACGTTTTCGTTCTTTACTATGCATGCATTTGCAGTAGGACAGCAGTTTTTTACTCGACCACAACCACTAATTTGGAACACCATTCTTCATTTCACCACAACCTCTCTTCTGCTCCTTTCCCAACGAAAATTGCAAAACAGAAATTGGCAATGAAGGCAGAAGTACAAAAAATAAAAACGATCAAGAGAAGCGTAAAAGCGGCATTGCTGCCAACTAGCAATATGCACGTACGATGGGACAAAGAGACCACAGTGAAGAAGAGGGTGAGTGGAAGAAATAGGAATGCGGCTTATTTTGAAAGCGGAGACAAAACACAAACAGCAACAGCGTCATTAGCCGCAGCAAAGTTGGCAACAGCATACAGTAACCCAAAAAATAATTTTGTGTTTGTAAAGCGCACAGAAGGGCCATGTCTGTCTGTCTGTGGACACGATATCTCCAGTAAAACTCAATCGTACTTTCGAGAGATATCTCTTGCAGTCAGAAATAGATTAAATTGATTGGTATTATGTTTGCCATAGCTTACACAGAGATAGCACAATCTTTTATTTTCTGCTTTTGGATTTTTGAACCAGCCAACTCCGTCCAACATATTATCAACTACACCACGGCGACCAGCAATGTGAAACTATTAATGATGCATTAATACTGATTTAAATTTTCACGAACAGAACCTGTATCATCTGTCCACAAGGTCGGTAAAACCGACATCAATCTTTTTAAGCACTTGCAAGAACTTCACAATAAAGTACAATCAAAGTAGAAAGTGGGGCAGAAATAATGTCATAATGTGAATTGGCTGTCATTTTGTTAGATACGGAAAAAATTGGGGTCGATTTTCAGGGAAAGTTTATTTGAAGGTGGTGACACTAAGCTGAAAAAATGTTATCGGTCAAATGAGCACCTCCCGACTTGATGCACATTTGTACTAGTTTTACAGCATTTTGAATTGTCTTCAATGCTGGCTTTCAAGGTTTGTGGTTTGTTGTGGTAAACGCGAGATTTCAGATCTGGCTATATGGCCAACTAGATCAAGTTCACTCGCCCCGGCAATTGGTGTTTTAAAATCTCTATCGTTGCCCAAGCTGTGTGTCGCTTCATTTGTCTACAACATAAAGGTTATATGGCGTAGTAGTTGCCGATAGGCAATTGAAAGGGGCGGCGGAAAAGGGAGTAGTATTTTCTATGTCAAAATAACTTTACACGTTCGGCGTCAAATATTGTCACTAATTGCGCGATAATGTACAATAATTTATAAAATGTCATTACATGTTGGGATTTTAACCAATTTTATTGTGAGTTACTGTGTATGCAGAAAAGCATATTCAACCACATTTGACCTCGATTCAGTTTATGTTCGAAGTTAGTTCGATTACTAGAAGCTACCAACAACAAAAGTAAGTGTGTGTGTGTTGCCAATAGGGCAGTGATGAATTCCGAATTTCTGGACAAGACCTCACAAAATGCATACCGACACACATCAAACACATTTCCACAATGCTGCAGGCATGTAACAGCAAAACGGCCGTCATTGTAATCTTAAGGACGCCTCGAGAGGAAGGAGAACTTGTATTTACAACGTTCCAATGAAATTACTTGTTATTTGTTTCAACAATTTCACAAGCATACACACACATTTTTTATTCCACATCTACATACGTTGTTGTTGTGTTGCATTCCTGAAATGTTGTCCCAGACATTTTGTCATCAATAATCAAAGTTGTAACAAAATGAATTGATTGTTGAAAAAGTGTTTTATGTGTAAGAAAATTATACTTGGTTAAGTTTTAAATATTCTAAGTAAAGTAATTATTAACGATTTCTGCAGTTTTTACAACATTTTTAACTACTTATGTTCTAATTACAGATGTATATGTGCATAGATATTTCACTTACTCGCTTATATGTACATATGTACGTTCCTATGCATGTATCAGCTTTGAACTCCATATGTACATACATACAAATATAAGTATGTAGGAACTAACTTTGTAAATATGTATCTTCACTGAACCAATTTTCACGTCAACATATAAATTTGTATATGTATATGTGTGGTCTGTTTGTGGAGTTGTGTGAAAATCGGAAATTAACTGTCAATCAATTCGAAGTAAACATAATCACAGAAACTAGATGTCGAGGCAGCTGCAGTAAAACTGAATGAAATGCGTGAAGGGCAATGGGTGATATACTGCAGCTTTGCTTCACTAAAGAGCTTTAAGTTGGTATAAGGATTCAAAGTATTAGTCTAGTGGCTAGACGTGCTAGACTTTCACCTCCGAGTCTTTTATCTTTTCCTTTCGTAGTCCAATATACAAATTCCATTAACTACATACTTATGTACATATAGTTAACATAAACAATTCTTTAGATAGTTTTAAGAATTGTAATCATCTAAAAAGCTGTCTAATTTTATACATGGATAATACAATGTATGATAGTAATGAAAAACTATGTCATTGTCCTGTCATTGGCAATAATTGACAGATTTCGCATGCCACACAGCGTCAAGCTATCTGGGTAAATAAACATGTATAGAGTGGGATTGTATATTTCGAGTCAAAGGCCGAATCGCAACGTTCCTCTGCGTTCTTCAGTGTTTTCTAGTGAAGAAGATAATAATCTAGTTTGTTGTAGGATTGGGGCTAAAAAATATATAAGGCAGTAAATAGTAACATGGCAGCGGCAATGACATCGCAGCATATTGACTTTAAAAATAAATGCGAATGCAACTTCAAAAGACAAGGCGGAATACATACAACGAACATAAATGAACAACTTGTTGATGAGAAAAACAGCAATATAAGGGAGGGCTGGTGGTGAAGGAGGGGATGATAAATACATACATCCACATGTTCCAAAAATCTATGTACAAGCATTCCATTGCATCGGCACATTTCTACCTGGTTGATCTTACCTCATCTGGCAACCAACGTTTTCGACGACTAAACATTTGCGCTCCCGTTCTATTGATATTATCCTCACGCGCTAGCACAGCACTACGATGATGTAACATGCTGCGTCGCAGTCGCTCACTAGCGCAATGCTCCGATTCTGACAATGTCGTCGACGCCGAAGTGGGTTTGGGTTTTGCGTTCACATCGCTGACCTTATATACGATGCTGTGTACGCCAGACTGGGGCAAATCACGTGAATATCGATGCGATGGCTCCACGTAATAATGCTCGGAGCTGGTTTCGATGGTGCCATCGAGCAGATTGTCATGGGTAAGGATGGCGTGAACATGTGAGTTTTCATCGTCTGCAAACAGAAAGAAGAAGAAATACTTATTATCAATACTCAAATGAAATATAAACAAAATATATAATTCACAGTTCCACTTCCTGCTTTGTACTGCTGTTTACAAAATATTAATATAAGTATTTACATATGAACATAAAAATGTGATTTCACTGAAAACTTATCTCATTAAATTCACAGCATGTGGTTAATGGAGGGAAAAGAAACATGAAGCAGGGCACAAGTGGAAAGTTTGACAACTTTTCAAATAATATCTTGTATTTATATGTTTTTTTACCCTTAGTAAATTTCGGCCGCCACTCCCGCACTACAACTCGATTAGTAAAAAGGAAAATGTGTCTGTAACAAAATTGTGCTAAAACCAATGGCAGCATCTAAAGAGAACGCCTAAGAGATCCACTAACTAACAAGGGCAGCAGAAAATGTTGCTGGTGTTCGTTCAAACGCCAAAACAACAACAAGTAAAACAGTAACAAAAACTGTGAAAAGAAAAACGAACATTTTGAAAAACAACAAAAATAAAAGAAAAGTGAATAAGGCGCATTGCATCAAACGCAGCAACAACCCTCGCTGCGAATTGTCGCAAACGTTTATGTATGTATTGTAGGTATATAAATTGCCGCCACATACTGCAACGATTTAGAGAGAGAGGGCGGCGCTCCAATGTCCCTACTCCCGCACCACACTTCGCATTTTGCACTTCGTCGCCAGCGCAAGTCGGAACAAGTGAATTTTTGCATTAAATCAATTTGACAGAAATAAAAATAACAAAGGGAAAGCAGCAAAGAAGCAGAAGGAAGGAAGCAGTAATAGCAACAACAGCTTATTTCGCTTTATATCACACTTGCGCTCTTTCACACCCTTCCACTTCTACCTCTTCTAATTTTATTTATTATTTTGTTTTCGAATTTCTCTATTCTTCTGTTTTTGTGTTTGTTGCATGCAGTCTCGAAAAGAAAATATCTACGTGTTGTCGAGGACAAGTGGCGGGACTGTCGTGGCAAGGGAGGGAAAATCGATCGATAACTATTTATGTTTTAGGGAGCGAGTGCAACAAAATGCAACAAAAATTAAGAGCAATAAATTTAAGGAATGCAGGCAGGAGATAAAAAAAATACGAAGAAGACGAATAAATGCGCACATTAATGAAAATATGTGAAAAACACCATAAATAATTTTCGTTTACGATGTGAGCGTAGCGTAGTCCAACGTAGTCCAACAGGAGTTGATGACTTTTGTATTGTGACACTCTGCCAATCGATTTCAATATGAACACATGTTAGCTACTTGAAATTACATAAGCGATGCTCACGAAGTAGAGCAACTGTTCTGACAGATATCTAATTTTCTTCTAGTGTATTTTGCTGTTTAGATCAAATTGCTCTTTTACCCATCTGTCAGACCAGCTGCTTTACTTCGTGAATACCGCTATTATTTAAAATTTATGTACAATACACTAACAACCCTTAAAGATTAATTCCTGAAGTTATCTACTAATTTATGCACCTCAAATTTGAATTTGCAATGAACACGACATGCTCCTCCCCTCAAGAAAATTGAATGTAACAGAGAAATTGAAGTAGTCTAAGAATAAATTGCACTTAATTAAGACAAATGCGGTGCTGAGTGTGTTTGCATACAGTAGACATAGCCGTAGTGAGATTAACATGAACACCCCAATAAATACTCACTTGCTTATAAGTAGATGAAAGATGGTAACAACGACAGAGGTAAATTGAATAATTCACGTATGGCAAACGTGCTATACAATACCAAATGGACCAAGATGAAGATTAAAGAAGAAAAATTCTTGCCAACAAGCTCTTCTTGGCTTAAGTAGGTGGATGAAAGTACCACTCAACAGCTCCGCCATCATGATAGTCTGCAGCTGCAAAATTCGTGAATATTTTAAAAGGAGTTAAAACTTCCAAGAAGAACTTTTTTCATTATAGCTAAACCAAAGAATCTGCCGTTCAAAAACTAGGCATTAAACTCTATTGAAAGTTGAGAAAATATTTTATGGTATGCAATATATTTATGTTAGAAATAAAAGCTGTTAGTGTAATAAAGAGTAACTTCATAAAATCGGGGTAAAACTAAGTGATGCATGTTAGTGGATTAAATAAATCTTACAAATATTTACATTCACGCTGAATACAGAGCAACTCCCTTGCACTTACCGAAAACTATCTGCCTAATAAGATTGTAATAAAACTAGAAGTTTTAAATAAATTACATGCATACATACATTACGAAATGATAGGAGAAAGGGAAAAAGGTTAATTTTGTGTACAATGAAAACACTCTAAATTACTGGAGGGACGCCTGGTAACAGACTAGCCAAAAATTCAATTTTAACAGCGAAAACTTATCGATGGTCTAGTAGCAGACTTTTATCTGTGCGTTTCGAGACCGATTCCCAAGCCTTTTGCTTCATCAAATTCACATATTTGTAATCTAAACTAATGTACGTGCATGCAGCAGATTGCCTTTAAATAAATTGGTAAAAATTCCCAAGTAAATACGATAAGTTTAAGCAAAATGCTTGGGATCAATATGAATAAAAATTTTTTTCATTAAATTCTTAGGCAGGTATATATGAATGTATATGTGTTTGTCTATGTATGTATGTATACCTGCATATTTACAAAAAATAAAATATTTCTTTTATTATTTAAAAATTTATTGCATAACTTTAGGCTGAGTACACAAACATATTCGTGTGTTTTTTATTGTGGCTGGTTTGTATTTCCTATGCGCCTAGCATGAAGTTGTGAGTTTTATGCTTGCGTTACACACATTTCGGTAGCAAAAGGGCAAATGTAAAAGCAAAAACTTTAACAAATATAAACACATGTATTAAGTGTAGTGAAGGCAGACAGGCACGGGCATATGCACAATAAAATAGCGCGATGTGGCGGTAATATGTTCACTTCCGTAAAAGTGTGTATGTACATGTATGTACGGTAGTTACATGTATGTACATTAGGGTGGGTCAAATTTTATGGTGGCTATGCGATTAGGGATTTCTAACAACGTTTTGTATGTATGAGCAATATTTTTTTTGACTCTAATTTGCTTAAATTTCGCACTAGAATATCTTTAAGTATAGCCGACATTAGGACAAAATATGACCTACCTAATGTAAACATATACATGTTACTTTGTATGTATGTATGAGCGCTGGCATCCATTCAAGCCCTTTGTTTCGTATTGTTTAGCCCTCGTTGGCTCGTTGCTGTTTTTTAAGTTAAGTTAATAAAGTTTATTTGTTGTACGTGTTTCTAACGGAAAAATGTTAGTTCAAGAAGCGCTTTATTAAAAACCAAACCAAAGGCGCCGAAGAATTTGTGAAGATTTGTTTATATTGCGAGGATTTTTTTGATATGTTCACATGCATGCTACTTTCGTTAAAGGGTAATGCAAACAAGCTTTAAATTGTTTATGCACAATGAAGACGAGCTGAATGTCGAATGAAAATGGAGTAAGGCTTCCATTTCTAAGTAAGTAGTTAAACTTCTCTGAGGTTATGTAATGCTACAAAGAAATTTAGGTGTTTAAGACTTTGAAGCTCTTCATAAATTTCGCACAACTTAATAATTATCACTCATACGCCATGCAGTACAGCGGGCTATGAAATAATTGAATGTAGAGCACTGAAATAAAATCGAATACCATCATATGAATACGAGTTAAACGAAGTAAATGAAACGACAACAGGCGACAACAGCAGCCGCAGAAGGCATTAAATATATTTAAGTACCCATGAATGCTTGCGTGAGTAGAGCCTTACAATTTGTATGAGAGTTTTTTCAAATGAATTTTATAATATTTATAGCAATAGTAATGCAGAGAAGAGTTTTTTATTTATTTCCAGCAAAAAGCAACAGCATTGAATCAACAATTACGAGCACAACTACAACAGGGACAACAAAACAACGCTTCAACACTGGCAGACCTCTTACTTTAAGGGTTTGCGAGAAGCATATCAACGTACTTATACACAGCTCGGAGCAGACACAATATAATAGAATCCTTTCAATTACAATAACAACAAGAGTTTTTAAGGGTGAAAAATATAACTGCAATGCAATGGAAAGAGATGGTGGCAGAAGTGAAAAATAAAAACAAAGTACAAAAAAGGATATAAACAAATTGTGATTGTGTGCGTGTGTGTGTGTGTGTGGTTGTGTGGCATTCTACTTGTGTTTTTCATTTTATTGAATGGGCGGTGTGGGTCGTACATACATTTCTAGTTTTTATGTTCCTTTTTTAAATAGCGCAAACCGGAAACCGGATGTTCCACTCATGTATGTGTATGCCTCTTGACTAATGTACGAGTTTGCTGTGTTTGTTTCTTTATATGTTGGTTTGTTTGCTTATGCACGTGTGCTGCTTGTGTAGTTTAGTGAACATATTATGTAATATGAAACATTTTTTAAACTTCTAATATTAAAGCGGAATGGTAAAAATTACGGATTTCCTCAAATGATCCGAAACCAAATTATAATTGTTGAATTATATGTATGTTGTGTGTGAAAATAAAGTTGATACATTACACACAAGTTACGATAAAAATGTATTCCAAGAAAGCCGTGCTTTAGTAGCAGAGTTGACTGAAATTGCCTGACATTTTTCACTTTCTTTCTTACTTTCATAGATTCCTTTCAGATTTCGTAAAAATGTTTAGATCTACCCCTCAGCCTTAGAATTTCATTAACATTGAGGTATAATCTATTATTTTTTATACTCAAATCTGGTCTTACTGTCACAAAAGTTGTAAAAATAGCGCGAGAGAGGCGGAGGAGAATCAGTTTAATTGCCAGTCATATTTTTTCATTTTTCTCAATGTTGGCATTTGCTTTTCATTATATCTCGCAGTTCTCAAGAAATCTCCGACTGCAATGCGAGTTTACCTGTAAGCCTCTTCCCGTATATCATATCGGATTTTCGTCTTGCATTCAAGCTAAACTAATTAGTTAATGGTACACACACCACTTGTTATTGGGTTTCGCCCATTCCTTTTTCTTGATAATATACATTTTTAACTTTTCCAAAGTTCACTTAAGCGTGGCTACGTTCTCGGTCGTGGTAAAAGTGACTGAAGGGGAAAATGAAAATGAAGAAAAATTGTGCAATTTCTTATCCAATCGATGGCATGTTCAACTAGATCAAATTGACATTAATGAACATTGTGGCTCACGTGCAGTCACAGTCATAGTCACTGAAGGACATTGGCAGTAAAATGAGTCGAGTCGAAGGGATGTAGTGATGTAGTAGTAGTAACTGCACTACAACCACGTAGATTCCATAACCAGCGCCAAGCGAAGTGAAAGGATGCACAAAGAAAAATGAGATATTGTTACATAAGCTCGATTAATTCAATGGTGATTACATTTTAAAAGACACGGAACTTGAGAGAGTGAAGTGGAGCATTTAAGTTTTGTTTAAACAATGATTTACGATGATGGTGGCGACGCTATCGACAATGAAGATAGTAAAACTTTTGCTATCCAAACTTATTCTGATTTGTGGCTAGCTAAGGTTACAGAGACGTGGCCATAACGGCCATATGAGCAGTAATGTACAGAAGAAGTTGGAGTAAATATTGTAATTTATCAAGAAATAAGCTAAGGATATAAATCTGCGTAGAATTTGTTACGATTGAGAGAGAATTTAATGAATAGAACAAAAGTCAAGCGTACATTTTGTAGACACGAAAAGCAGAGAACATCAACAATTGGTTTATCGAAAACTCTACTGAAACATTTTGTACTTGAAATTCGATTTCATATCTATAAATTTGGAAGAAATATGTATACATGCAATCTAACATACTACAAAGCCATATCCACCATTGAAAGACAAACCCAAGGAATCGGGTTTATATTCACCCTTAGATGTTTCTTTTACTCTCTTACTGCTCAAGGAATATATTATGTATTAAGAAGCACGCCTCCTTTTCCTCTTAAGTTTTCCTTACACACTCAGGATTTATTTGACACACACACACAAACAGTCACGCATACGAAAACGTATTCCATTGCACTCCTAGTATTAGCAAGAACTAAATAAGAAGGGATTTCGCTGCAACATTGAAATAACAACACGGCTTTGTAAATTTTTGTTGTAGGTATGCAGCGTTTCTCTGTCAGTTTTTTTTTCTTTTTTTCTTTGTTGCTGTTGCCTGACAACATGTAACAAACTCAAAGCGGAGTGCGTTTAGTAGTTGTAATACGAAAAACAATATCCTTTACCAGGATACAACAAAGTTGCGAAACTCAGTGCCGCGGCTACAATGGAAAATAATTCTTTTTCTGTGAGCTGGTTTCTTGTGCAAGAATAAATAATTCCGAAGCACAAGTATTATATTAAAACGAATCTGAGCGGTTATTGCTTTATTCTCCTTCAATGTATACTCTCTTTATGTGAGTCAACATTTAAAGGCTCTCCACTCGAGCTTATTATCTTAAAGTCTCCACCCGTCCGAACCGTGATTGATTTTTACATTCTGTTAAAATTATAATTGGGTTCCAGAAATTTGAAAACGAAATTCAGTTTATCCGGACAAGGAAGTAGCCCAAAAGCAGTGAGGTTCCATTAATGAATTAACTGTCATTATTTTTATTAATATCTTACAACAAAAAACATAACTACTTAAATATAATAAGGAAACCTGTACAATGATACAAAAGGGACTTACGAAAAATGGAAACAAATATATGAGAGGAGCAAGTAAAGAAAAATTTTGCCCTGCTTTCCCCTCCTTCAAAAGGAGCTGTTTGTATTCAATATTTAAATACTATTTTTTTAAGATTTTTTCCATTAATTACCTATCTCAAAGACAAAGCAAAAAATATACAAATATTGATTACTTTCGCCTTGGAATACGCTTTTCTCTGCTAAATCCCTGTATGCAAATTCATTTTTTGTTTTAGGTTTTGTTTTAGTTTTTGAGAAATGATCGTGCATATTTAAAAATGCAAGCTTAAAAAAATCCTGATTTTATGCATATTGAATTTGGTGAGGACGATGCCGAGAACAATCACGCGAATGACAACGACTATATTGGTCGACTTTTTAATAAAACTTTCAATGTACATACACACACACACACTCACATGTTACCGACCAAGGAAAACAGTAATAATGGTGAAAATATGCAAAAGAAACACCAACCTCATTGCACACAAAATTAAGCTGAAACTTTTCTGATTATAGGAATTTGGTATTTAAAGAACATATTTACTACATTTAACATGTTATATAAATAATTTTTCGTTGGTAAGAGAGAATAAATGCCTAAGTGCCTTAGTTTGCTATTTCAATCTTAAGTCGGCTTAGCCAGCATTTTCGATGCAAATTTACCACAGATACAATACTCTCTGGCTCCTCGTTTACATGTTCCTATTTCTCCAGAAGCCTCATATACTCGTATATGTGTTACTTTAAGTGTAGAACAGAATTTTAACATTTTAAATCATTACTTCGCACTTAACAGAAACTTGAATGGGAAAGAAAGTGTCTGCATTTCATTTCTACTAAACCTTTCGCTACTTAATCTCACTTCTTACTCCCCCTTCCTGCAGTAGAAATAGAATCGAGTTTCAATTAAGTTGTCGTCAGTTGTTTGTTGTGAAAAAGGCTTTGAAAGCTCTTAGCAAGCAGCGTTTTCGATGCAAATTTATTCATGTTACTTTTGGAGCGTGTTTAAAAAACACTTGAACAACATTTTCCAAAGTGGTTAAGTTCAGGGGACGAGAGAGGATTAGACGGAGCTCGAGTATGTGGAAGGAAGTTTGTATGCAAGCATTGCCAAAAACCAAACAAAAACGTACTCAAAGGATGATCGAACGGGCGCTTCTTTTATTTTGGTACATAACATGCATCACGTGACACGAGGCGTCATCATCAATTGTGCAATAAGCTGCTACATTGAGAGCGATGAGGGTGAGAGCAGCTATAATATTTTCATTAACTTCAACATTTAGTCGTTCGCTTATTTAGCACATGGGGAAAATGGTTCCGGCCCTTTTGGTTTATTTGCAGTAATGAATAAAAATCTAAATACTCATTAAATTGAATTAATAAATTCCAAATCCTAAATTCTCCATTCTACGAAAAACTGCATACTTACCCAATAATCCACTGTCCGCCAATAACTAATTCATGTGTCAATGTGTATCAGATAACGTGACCAGATATTTTTCGAAAAAAATCTGACCTGAAGTAGAAAGGGTGTTGTAAAAATTAAACAGACATTTTTTTCAGCTCTGACGTTTTAAATATTTATGTTTGCATATTTGATTTCTTAATGTAATGTGCTCATGTCAACAGGAAATGCACTGGAAAATGCAAATACAATAGTAAAAAAGGATTATGCTATTTTTGAATTCTTTCCTCTTAAAAAATACGAAATTTTAAAAATTATTTCCTTTTTATGTCAAATGATTGTCAAAAATATTTTAAATGAAAATTTATATGGTAAAGTTGCATTTTGCTCAAACATAATAAACAAAAGTTGTAAAGTGGTAGTAAACAATGTGAAATACGCAATATGCAACCATGGCCATGAAAAACTATTTTCTCTAACGTTGTTTACATACATTTTTTTGTTGACATATTTTTTGACAGTATGTATTTAGCGTAGAAGGGATAGGATTCGTCACTGGGGTACATATGACACCCCCTCTTATCTCCAAGTTTAAGAAAGCTTTCTAATTAAAACAATCGACAATTTGTGCCTCTATCGATCATCCTTTATCTCTTCATCTCATTGAAAGTGTAATTCTTCAAGTTATGACGTAGAGTCTTTTTTTGTATTTTCTGAGGTACTGGTAAAATAAAAGTAAAATAAAACCGAATATTTTTTTTTTATTTTTCAGAAAAGTTGAATGTTTAGTTTGGACCACGAGTTGGGATTGCTTCCTTTAATGCAACTCTTCCTACTTAGTCTACTTCATTATTTTACTATGCTAGATACAACATTAAACTGGCTTGAAATCTGTTTTATCGTTCTTACATTGACTATACTATATATATTGTTAACAGTTAAAATATTATAAATATTTAATATGTATTGCTCGTGCTTCGGAGCTTCCGAAAGCGGAACGAAATTTTTAAAAATACTTATGTTACTTCTGCAAAAATTTGCGTTTTTTTCCTATATGTTTTTGAAAAAGTTTGGTTAACTGTAGTCTTTGAAAAATATTTCTTTATAATGTTTGTTTATTTATCTAGATGAATTTGTTATTCGGAATGTAAAATAGGGTCTGCAAGATAAACTCTCCCGTTCCCGTATTTTCTCTCATAGCACCCTGTATGTAACTATAATATATATATTTGACAATACAATATTGTATATACATATGTATATGTGAATATATTTACGATAAGATAAGTAGTTAAGCATTTCAATAGCTGCCAGCACATACTTATAAAGCATAAAACATAAATGTAAATTTTAATGTCAAAATTCGTGCCAAGAGACAAAACAACGTTCCAGAAAGTGCACAACAGAAGCAACTTCAAAGTGTTGACGAAGTTAGGCACCTTGCTAATTGAAAATTATGGTTTTGTTCAAACAAATCCAGCATCTTTCGGGATAGTGGGGTATTATTTAGGACAACGACAACAAACAACTTTTACAGACTAGGAGAGGAGAACACTCTATTTTGCTGTTCTTTCTTCGTAACTATGAAACACTCTCAACATTTTATTTTGGGATCAAAATACATCGCAATTAAAACAGAATGAGCGAAAATGTTAAAGGAAAATCTGATGCTGATATTAAATCACTTTTTACCGATTCACCGATAAACCAAACCGAATCTATTCAACATAATCTGCCTAAAATGAATATTCATCATCCATGGTAGCAGCGAAAGCAGCACACCGAGTACTTTGCTCGTAGTGGTTTTTCAACTAGACAGAAATGTAAGTGTACGAGTATGTGCCTGTGTGAAGGCATCCTTATGCTCCCTGTGTTACATTGGTAGAGAATTAGCACAACAAGAAGAGAAACAATGAAAAGTAAGTAGGCAAGTAGTAAGCACCGAGGAGCCCAACGAAAACCAGCGCCAAAAAACAAACAAAGTATTTCATTACAACATTTAAAATTAATGAAGATCATGAATATTGCATGTTCAATTTACTACTACATACACAACATCAACATGCACACGGAACAGCGTAAAAACGATAGCAGACTACAGCGAGCAGCGCAATTGCCAGGATGGAAGAATAGTGTACGTATGTATGTGTGATGTGTGTATGGGCGAATATGGGCGTATATGGGAGAAGGATGAAGCAGGTTGCCGAACCAAACTACAACAACCAACTACAGCTCGAAAGAAAATGAATACACTTACGCGTGCATTAATTTAAATTTAAATTACCTTCCAAACGCATAAACATACTTATACATACAAACGCACACATACACACATACTCTTACATACACATACATACATATGTAAATGTGTTGTACAAGAGCAAATACTCTACGCTCTGCTCTCGTTCTCGCTGTCCTCTGCCCGTTCGTCTGTCGCTGCGACACACATCATAATCACACTTTGCACTTTTGATGAGGAACTCATCATTGTTGCCAATGAACAGTATGAAAGGCTTTAGAAATTTATGGCAAAATAATATGAAATGGAAGAGAAGAAGAAACTTGTTTATTTAAATAATGGAGAAGGCATTATGGCAATTCTTACCTAAATAAAATTAAAAAGATTATAATCTTCCAAGTTTTGGCAATTTTCGCGGTTCGTTTCATTCACTAACTAGACACTGTTTTTATATTTTTGCACACTGTGCACTGTAGCTATCAATGTTACATATAATTCCCTGCAGTGCAACCAACTAGCTCAAAAGCTATGTACTTAGTTAATTCGCTAATTCAAATATATCCACAACTACAATAATTCATTCCTCGATCTCATTTCCATGCAACATACTGGCTTTTGTTCCACGCTAATGCAATACGAAAAGACAATAATCCTTTCCTCAATAATTTTGGTGCTAGCTATTGATCTAGTATGTTTTGACAGGGTGTCAAACTAGTTTAAAGTTAACTAGTTCCGGACTACAGTTTTTCGAAGTCAGAATAGTATAACGAAAAATTTAGTAGAATATTTTCAGAGTTTATTATAAATAATAATGAAGTAAGTTCTTTGTTGTTGCATATACAATCAGAACAGTCTAATCAGTGTTCAAAGTGGCCCATACTGCATCAGTTTTGAGCTACTTAGTATTTTAACTAGGTCGTTTTTGGTAGGTAATTTATGAGACTAACTCATTTTTTCATTGCAGGGTTGTGTTTACTTGCTTGTAGATGTGTGTGTGTGTATGTAAGTACACCTGTGTCGCATACATATTTCATAATGTTTACGCCATAAGGTAAGTAAATACGACACAACTATGTACATAACTACATACAATCATACAGACACATCAGGGGAGGGATATGAGTGCAGCAGTGGCACACGCAAAAGTAACAAATCCTCTTTAAATGAACAGGATTACACCAACATTCAAATGCACGCACATTCTTGTTGGTGTATGTATGAACTTGTATGGGAAAGCTCATAAAGACTTATTTTCTACTAAAAATACATACATGTGTACAGGTGATTTGCCAAAAATCCAACAACTTCTTCTAAACATTGTCAAGAGGGAAAGGGAGGCAAACTTAGTTATTCAATGTCAGTGTACACACAAGCAAATTTGGTTAGTCAGGCATGATATTGTGTAAAGCAATTTAGGCAAAAACAAACAAAACTTATTGCAAACTACGGTTTTTAAAGCATTTATATTTATTTTAGAGAAAACTAAATGAAGTCAACGCCAGTTTATACAATATTTTGAGTGCTTTTGTGTAATTTAAGTTTATTTTTGCTGGTATGTATGATGCTGATTGAGCTAGATTGAATGGCGTATGTGCTGTAGGTAGGAGCAGGGGCATAGCAAAATGTTCGTTATCTACAACGCAATTTGTGCGCCCCACAAAAGTTTACGTCTACCTTGCTTTGTGAATTGAAATTGCAAGCATTATCGTCATCGTCGGGCAACGATTTTACAACAACTACAATTTTGTTCACCTTGATTGAAGTGTCTTCATGAAAATAACACAAAAAGAATCGAACAAAAAATGGGATGATGACGATGAAGATTTTGTTTTCTTTGTTTTGGTTCTCTTCAACCTTCAAATCATGCTACATTCAACTACTTGTGCATATGTTGAGCTTAAGTTGGGCGCATCAATAGAAATTCGCATTGTCGATTTAAGCTGCTTAACGTTGCGATGTGCTGTGATGACTGGTATCTTTGAGGTTGCCATCAGCGCTATCAGACATTCATCCATCAGCCATCATCAGGTGAGTGTGCGAAAGTTCCTTCTCTTTGATAGATTCGAACTCTGTTATCGTTATCATTTTGCTGTGTATATATGCATACGTATGTATGTATGAACAATAAATATATGTACTTGTACTTATATAGTAAATGGACTACTTAGAAATTTTAGACTATTAAATTTTAGCAAAAAACGAGAGCAAGTGAGTTTTGAGCTGCTGAATCTTAGAACCCTTCCCTGAAGCGAAAATACATAAATACCTACAAAATTACTTGAAGAAAATTTTGGATAACTTAAAATGCCTAACATTTTTTTTTGCAGTATAATCCCTACATAAAGTTTTGTATCCAGAACTTGCTCCCGAAATATATCATAGTAAGGTCAGGTGGTAAATTACCCATATATTCTATTAGTGCTTGCTAATGTGGTCACTGTGGCGTAGTGGTAGTGCGTTGGACTGCTACGCAGAGTGTTCGGGGTTCGAATCTCGGCACAGGCAAAATCAAAAAGAAGAAAAAATAATTTTTCTACACGGCACCACCTCTTGGCAGGCAATGGCAAACCTACAAGAGTAAAAATTGCTATGAAAAGCTTTTCACTTCGCCGTTCGGATTCGGCATTAAACTGTAGGTCCCTTCCATTCATGTACAAATATAACACGCACAACATGAGTGGATGCGAAAAACTCGCCCTAGGCCGTCTATGGGAAAAATTTGGCCAAAGCCGAAACTTTTTAAATTTTACTATAAATTGACCTAAAAATCACAAAAGGGATTTCTTATTTAGTTATTCTTATAAAAATATTTTGTGTGTACTTGTTTAAATGACATAATACATACAAAAATATATATGTACAGCAATTGTTTCATTTTAAATTTTACAATATAATAAATTTATTTTATTATATACATGTAATAAAATATAATAAAGTTATTTGAATTTTGTTTTTGTCATTTTGGTTTCGGTTTGATCGGTTTCGGTCAGGCACTACAGCTTACATTAAGAAGAACTCTCGAAGTTTACGAGAGTTTACGGCACTTTTAAGAGTATTAAGCACAAAAAATCCTACTTTCCGCTTTGTTACTCATTTGCACACATCACTCATACGACATGATGTCTAGTGTTTTGTTTTCAGTTCATATATTGACAAATAGAGCAGGCCAGCAGTAGTCGTTGATCAACTGCCTCACATTATATTTAATTTGTTTTTATTTTATGAACGGAATTTTTTAAATTTTCTGGACAGACCTTATGTCCCATGATTTTCATGTGCTGCTTTTATTGTCTGATTCCTTATGCCCTTTTGTCCTTCCTTTTGATGGAATGCTAATGAAAATTCAACTCACAACTTTAAGCTAAATGCAAACTTTTACCTTCAACTCTGTAGTCACCAATGTATTTGCTTTATTTGTTCTTGCCGTGTTGCTTTACTCGTTTTTTTATTTTCGCCGCTGTCGTCGTTGTCGCATCAAACTACATCGACATTGAGTTTTATTTAATTTCAGTTAGAATTAAAAGACCTTGAGCGAAAATAGTTGGCTCTATCATTTGTCTATGTCTACAGAGCAATTTCTAGACTTGTGTCAGCGTGTGTGCGAGCAATGGATAAATGACAAAACTAATGCCAACGCAGTTGACAAAGTGGCTCACTGAAAACAAAGTAGAACAAGTTCGCACATCCATTCACATGCATAACTACTTACATACTTTCACAGAATAAGTAAGATATTTAATTAAATTTTTGGAATTTCCTTTGCTAATATTCTAACCCGCTCCTAAGCGAAAGCAAAATAACGCCAATAAATTCCACCTTCTCTTTTATTCTCTATGGAATAAAATAAAATATGGCTAATGAAGCAATCAAGCATTATAAAAGTTATTGGAACTTATGCAACAAATACAGGAATCGAATATTTACCATATATTCAAATATAAGTTCAATTTGGAACCATTCCCACCCCAATCGGTGGTTAATTAAGTAATTATGCCTTCATGCCTTTCCCATTTTCATTAATTCGCTGTGTTTGCAAGCTTTGTGTTTACAAGTTCATATGTCGTACATATTCACTACCCAGTCGGTAGGTTATACTCTCCACAACAATTACTTCCAGAACATGGCACTACCGAGGAATTAAATTTTATGCATTTAATCACAGCCAGTTACATATCGCAATGTGCTAGATAGCTTGTTCATCAACGAATTCTACCATTGATTTACAGAAAGCATTATCTACTTTCCGACTGGGGTTGCATTAATTGTGTGTGGCATACAAACACAATTACTTTCGACACCCACACATAATGAAAATGGTCAACAACATGGTGGCGCAAAATACACAACGAAACTTACACGTATATTTACACATACATACATAATTACTTGCATATACACATACATTTACGATGGCAATGAGGTGAAATATTCCGAACAGTGTTCGGCACTGAATAGCAACAACAACAAGAATAACAATAGAATATGGGACAGCGTAAGGACAAAAAAGGTAAAAAAGGCAGGCAAACAAGAGAAAATCGGTAAGCAAAACAGAATTTAAATGAAATACGAGTATAGACTCACAGCTTCAGAGTCTCGGGTAAACAAAAATATGTACAAACAAAAAGCAGCAAACTATTTTACATTACAACACAAAAATTAAAGAAAAAGTCATTGATGCAGGTCAAAAGGTTCTCAAAAGTAAAGAAATGAATCTAGAGGAACATAATAGCTCTGACAACAACAACAAGTCCCCTATTGCGATGCAATTAAATCGGGAGTACAATAAAGTGGAAAATTTTGTTGACTTTGAGGCTGTGAAAAGCACAACGTTTACCTTACTCTAAAATATACCAAAGGACGAGAAAGAGAAAGTGAGAAATAGAAAAGAGCTTCAGCAGCTGAGTAGAGTGAAGTCGAAAATTACGCTTTGTGTGGAATGAGCGCAACATTCTACTTTACTCTCCTTCGCAGCTCTTGCATACGCAAGTCCCGTAGCCTCCTGAGAACCAGAAAAATTACGTTGAATTATACACTTGCAGAAATCAGTATGAAAAGAACAATGAGAGGTGCTTCGTTTTTAAGTAGATGATGCTTCTTGAAAACCGACACACCGGCACACTTTGTGTGTGATTCGTAAGGAAAACAGTAATTTTTTTCTTTTATATTGCATCATTTCAGCAACGACAACAACTTCTTGCTTCAGTTCAGCATGATGCCCAAAGTGGAGCAAGTGAATTTGCTGCTTCTTTCTTTCCTTAAACTTTCCTGCAACTGAATTGAAAGGGTATCATCATCATCGCCATCTTCAGCTACTGTGCCATCTTACATTTTCGTCTTATACAATATTTATGAACATGTATGCTTAATGCACACATGTTGTTGTCATTCGTTGTGCAAACACAAATATATTTACGAGAGTAAGATGCTGTTGCTTGATGCTGTTTTGTTGATATCATTACCTACTTTAAGCTGTCAGCAACAAATTCTTTGAATACATTTTAGATATTAGCAACGATTGCTTTTTAAATGTTTTTGTGTCTATTCGCTTTCATGCCAAATAGAAAAAGATTTTCTCTGTGCCAAAATAATTAGAAACCTCGTCCGGCTGCCATTGTAACTGGACTAAGTAGGTACCATTCAAAGAGACAACACGATTTAATGGGGCATTTGATTGATATCACAAACAAAAGTAGCATAAGGATTCGAAATGGGAATCCCTTGCTGCATTAATCATTTTTACAAACAGGCACACTTGAGTGTACTCGAAGATGAAAACTGTCCCCCCGTTCCTAAACCTGTCAAAAAAAAAAAAAAAAAATTATGTAAACTATGCAAATCATTGCGATGACTGAAAAGTTTAATATTTTTCATTCAATGTACCGGTGCCTTTTCAAAAGGGGCCTATGCTTCACTCACTATTCGTGTTAAATACTATAACTCACCCATGGTAACAATTTAATGGTCTTTTTGTTCTTCCTTCTCTCCCACAACAACTACACAACTTTGGTATTTGGTTATTTTTCGCCTGACTTTGGATATTGCATACAAATTAATTTTATAAATGGAGAAGAGAGAAGAAATGAAAATGAAATTTGTCTTTTGTAAAATACCAAGCAAAATACTCCGTCCTTCCTTAATGCCCTGAATCCATGAATCAAAAGGGCATAACTTCTGGAATATTGGTCCTTAAATCGGCTGTTATTGGTGTTAAAAGAATAAGTTCATGCTAGACTCCAAAAATGCGGCACTATAATCATTGAAATAACTTGTTTCATACTTGACTCTTTCTCAAATTCTACACATTTGTTTTACTAATTTTTATTAGTTTTGGCTACTTCTCCTTTTTCAATTGCTTGTAATTTTTTACTTCAATATTTTTGCCTTTGTTTGGCACGTGAGCATTCATTTTCATAATTTCCACGTGAGCATGCGCGAGCGTGATATAACGTTCACGTTATTTATGCGTGAGTTCATATTTGTTTTTCTTTAGCTAAGAACCGTGCAAACCCGAAATGTGGAAACACTGTGTAGAATATGTTTTATGTTCTTCAATTTTGTATTTTTCTCTTTTCTTTAATAGTGCATTTTTTAGATTCATGTGCGTGAATATGAGTGAACAATAATTCCTAAGGCGGGTGTAGTGGTTACATTGGTGTTCGTTACAGAGTTGCTTTTTGTCGAAATTCAGTTCTTTTTTTTAATACTATATTGTTCGCAACGGCAACACTAAATGGTTTACCAAAAACTTTAAACGATTTTATTAATATGGAGCGTGCAATTAATAATATAATTGAAAAAATATGAAAATAAAACAGGATTTTCTTCAATAGTTTTATGAATAATAGTTTTATTTAATATTCACTTTTAAAAACTAAAAAAATTCACAACTTCGCTTTTCTGCATATGAAAATACTGATGTACAGGTTTGCATGTTTTCCTTCAATTTTACATAAATTTTTGTTCTTTTTTTGTAGAATAACTCATTACCACCCTAAATACTCGGCGTACGGTGTACATTTCACCCAGCATATCGTGTTCGGTGTGAGAGTGAGTAAAAGCTCTTTTCTCGTGTTCGGACAACAACAATTGCATGGTGTTCGCCGAGTAAAATTTGAATAATTGGAAATCGAACAACAAATTGTAGGTAGTAGAAACTAAATCAAAAACAAATTCACGCAAAAGTGAGAGACCCACCAAAAGAAGCAGGAGAACATGAGAAGCTATGACACTTTTTATTTGGCGAGAGCACAGCTGTTTCACTCGCTGCAGTCAGTTGCTGCTATTAATGTTCATAAATATATATGTACGCGCGTAAGTATCAATATATCAAATAAGCAAACAGCACAACCAGCAGCCAGAATGTACTGGACGTGATGAAACTTTAATTCAAATAATAAATAGTAATTGTAATAGAACTTAGAGAAAAAGGATACTTGCGTACAAAATCACAGCTGAGTCAAAAAGTAATGCACACTTTCGCGAGTTTTCTTTGAAATTGTTCAAATGTCTATGGAATATATAGCGCTCCTCCTATAATCAGATTTGATTGCTAAATGCTGACTGAATTATACAAAGCGCAGCAATAGGAGAACAGCACCACCAGAATGCAGTCTCGATTTAGCACAAGCAATAAATTTTCGTGAGTTTTTTCTTTTTTGGTGAGAGCACCACGTTTCCAATCAATTGAATTTCACCATACACCAATCCAGTTAAGAAACTTCGTTATCTGAATTTCGTACACTTGTACTTTCATATTTATGCATTATATACACATACGTAGTGCATAGTATACCTTAATTTGTAAAAGCTCTAACACGCATTTTTAAAACTTTACAGGCTAAGCAAAAAACATCTTTAAACCTTAATATTCTCAGTTTAATAATAATTTAAAGTAAGTAGTTATAAGAAAAAACAAGTTCGTTTTTGATGTATAGCTTCTGGGTAGAAAAGCATATGGTTTCACTTAATCATTGTTCATTGAAATCTCGATTTTTAAAATTTTTTTGGAAGGGCTTTAGCAAATTAATTATTTAGCGTTATGTAGATGCATATGTACTTACGTATATGATGTATGACACACATTGGTATGTACATACATATACACGTCTACATACATTCGTAGTGTCTGCTTGACAGTGTTTAGTGTAGTGCTTCGCATGCATGTGTTTATTTAATAATATCACAACTGCATTCATACAAGCAGATCTACATACACACACATACATATGTATGTATGTATGTAGGTATTGGAAAAACCAAAAATCAATTTAGTTTAAGAAATTAATTAAATGGAGCAAAAGTATCTAATACTTTATCATGTGCTGATTCCAATTCAAATTTGTTTTCCTCTTTCGCTCTTTGCTTTGCTTACACATAATGCACACATATGCACATTCCATGCAATATGTGTCACATGACTACGACGACTGTAGTGCTGATGATGATGGCTCGTGGTTGCCACTGTCAGTTGGAGAGTAGTGAAGGTAACTACTCTCACCTCTTTTGGCTAATTCAACCTGAATTTTAACTGCAATTTTAACGGGTCAGAGATCGCACCCTGGATGTTGTTTGTATGCTTTAGTGTGTGGTACAGTTGGCATGTGTTGTAACTCAGTTAAAAGTTGGCCATGCGATTGGAGGTTCGAGTTTAGACTTATTGCAAAAATATATTACATTTCTCAATTTGCCTATTTCGTATTTATGTTTCAAACAACACACTTCTCAAATTCTTTCCATTCACTATTACGGTTCTTGATTGGACATAAAATCAATTCCAAAATTAGTTTATGTCTATACAAGTATACTTATTTTCTGTAAATACAACTTCACTCCATCGACGTTTTCTGCTGCTGTCTGAGTTGAGTTGAATTCCAAAATTGACATCAATACAGTAAAGAATCTTATAGCTTACCT
Source organism: Palloptera scutellata (assembly GCA_958295655.1). NCBI lineage: Eukaryota > Metazoa > Arthropoda > Insecta > Diptera > Pallopteridae > Palloptera > Palloptera scutellata. The sequence goes on along the minus strand of OY282450.1, from coordinate 1,145,619 downwards.
TCTAATAAACCTGTATAAATCCTTGAAATATCATAGTCCATTGGTCCAAGTGTGTTCTCGATTTGAACATCGCTAGCAAACACTGACAATGGGTCCTGCCGCAGCACCAAGCGAAACTCTCTGTGAAAGAAAAATGGTTTTTAGAGCTGCAATTGTATAACAAAATGCAATCGCATTAGTTGCGAAATACAAATAGAAATTAAAGTATACAAGAAAATGATGTTTGAAAGCAATGAGAAAGGTTTTGTACATATGTGAATATGGCATAAGTGATAACACGCTAGACATGATAAACAGAGTAACAAACAGACGACAAAAGAAACGATCAGCACCAACTAATGGCACTCACCACTCGAACTGAAGCTGCCCATATTTGCACTTACATATACACAAGCATGTGCTTGTATATGTTTACACAGATCCACGGAGTTGATTCAACTTTCTTTATAAAATCATTCTCGAAATACACGAAACGGAACTCTTATAATTATGTAATTCATTTAAAGGAACAACTAATTTAATATGTGCTTACTCAACGATGAATCCAACTTCAAAATATATAATATATAAAAAGAGAAAGAAAAAGAAAAAGGTCGATTGTAATAGGAATGAGAAGTGGGGAATAACTTAGTTAATCAGTTAACTTAATTATATTATATATAATATTTACTGATTTACGTTACACTGTGCAACAATTTCGAAGTCATCTTTTGCGAACTATTAAGAACCGCCCACAATACTTGAAAGTAGCGATATGTATAGAGTAGCAAAACCCCATACCAAATTTTGCTCCTGGACGTAACGTATTTATTTTTATGGCCTCGCAAACTTTGGGGCGTATGAGCAATTATTTATACTAGATATAAATTTAGTATTATGCCCATAAGTCCTAAATCGTTGACAATCCTTCTTTACTGTCTTTAGCAAAGTATAAAAGTAACACATAGTTTTTTGAACATAACGTTAAATGTACAAAGTATATATGAATCTTCAAAGAGGTTGTCGGCTTCGAAACACCACCAACGGATTTTTTTTTATCTTTAAAGGCTACAATCGCAATGAAACAAATGAAACCAGTTTTGAGAGGGATTTAGAGATGAAGAGATTAAACATGAATGCAATAAAAAATAAAAACAATACTACCACAATATTACCAACCAAGTACATAAGTAGTACCCGTCTTTACCTTACGTAAATATAACCACAATGTGAAATGCAAATCGTATATACACAAACGTTCAAGGATATTGGAAATTATATATGTAGGAACATATACACATACATACACACTTATATATGTATGTATATGTGTAGTTAATTTTAGCTTCATGTGGTACTTAAAAAAATTTTCCGATAAGTACTTAAGTGAATAGAGTCAAATTTGCAATGTAGAAAATGTTATGTTGAAGTGCAATTCTACAGCGACCTGATTTCGTATTTCTCTCAAGCCAAAAAGTTGAGTAACTGCAATCAAATAAAATTGTACCATCCCCCACTAGTGGCACAGGTTCACACAGGTGGAAGGAGCTTCGAGGCATTTTGCAATTTTAATATATTTTCTGCTAGACAATTTTTTCCTTTCAGTAAGAACCAAGAAAAAGAAATGCCTAAGATATTCTCAAACAAACATATCTCATAAAGAAATCTCTTTCAGTGCTTGAATTGCCCTCCTCCTACGACCACTGCTACATCTCACTCACTTCTTCCTCCTTTGGCGTGTAAAATGTATGTAAATAAACCGAACTCTGTACGCTGACACAGTTGACCGCATTTATACTGCCACTAAATATTTTGTTCGCTTGCTTACTGCTTTCGTTCTTCCTAACTATTCGCCACCAATCTGATGTCGATAAGATCGTGTCATCCGTCCTTCGAATAATTTGTCCATGGAAAAATGCGCTGACGAGAAGGAAGTTGGAGAAGTTGGAGTAGTTTATTTATGAAATTGCCTTTACTGTTGTTATTGTTGCTGATTTTTCGTATGCCAGCTGCTAGCACGCTCCATTGATGACGCATATTATGCTTTGATGACGTTTCTCTATGCTTCTGCTTCTACTTTAGCTCAAGCACGTTCACGTGATGGCTCAGGCAGCATTGCAATTTTGAGCACTTTTCTACATCTCGCAATTTTGCATTATTTGTAATAATTTTCGCCATTTTTATGTGATATGTTGAGGTCGACGGAAGTTTAAGATGCACAATTTTCCCTTGGGAAATTGTAAGTATCGTTCGAAAATAAAGCTTTGAGAAATATGAATTGAGATAGCACTGTTCTGCAGACGCAACTGGGCCTAAAACTAGATTCATCCAAATAAGTAGTTTGAACAAATTTAGGAAGGCTTTAAACCTCTTAGCAGGTAGCCCTTAAATGCTATATTTAGAAAGCGTTAATACATATTTCGTACAATGCAGACATTGTTAAAAAGATAAAAAGGAGTAGTCTTTGAAAGAAATGTTTTTGTATTTTGGTGAATCATTTCTATTTTATTGAATAAAGTCCACAAGTTTTCATATCAGAACTGATTTTTTATTTTTTTTTGGAAAACTCTTAGACTTTGAATCATAGCCGAAATTGACATTTTTAATCTTAATAACAAATTTTTACTGCTTAATTCAGCTTTAAAAATTAAATCGATTTAGATTTTGAATTTTATAATTTATTTCTGAATAATAAGAAAAACTTAAACTTGAAATATTGGCTAAAAACCCGAAAACGACTCAAAAAAGCAATGGTATCACAATGCTTGCACAGACACAGACAGACACAGTTTGCACACTTGATAGAAAGCAGATATCATCGACTCAATCACGGCGACTAAGCCGTTCAAATACCCTCCGTTGAAATAAATTTGCTGCTTTGTTTCAGCGGTGGAACACCGGCGCATCATCAATTACAACTGAATAGGAAAGGAATCACAGTGGCGTCTCTCGAACGGTTCAGTAAGTGGCTACAGTGAAGATCTTATGATTTCGAAGAGCTGTAGTAAGCTGTATCAATAATATGTAGTAAAGCCACCAGTCAACAAACAAATTGTCGGATCAATATTTACAATCTTTATTCCATTCTATCATATAAATAAGTATATAAAAAATTACAATTAACCCATGCTGCCTCTTAACTCTTTTTTAAAATGGATTTGGTCTGAAGCGATTTCACACAATAGATTTGACTATTGAACAGAATTTATATTAGATTTTCCTATTTTCCCAGTATGCTTATGATTCGAATGGGCAGCACTAGCATGTTGTGCATGAAAAACAGACACCCACGCAACATGTTGCATAAGGAAATTACAGTGGCCACCTACACAGAGAAGGAACGTTGCACATAAGTACTACATACATATATGCATACATGCACAATGTGTGTATGAATGTACATACATATATTTAAATACAAATACAACAAGCAAAAGAAAATTCAACATGACGCTTGAACAAAGAAATTACAAATCGATTTCTTCTGTATATATTTTTGGGTGGTGTTCTATGTTGTTGCTGCATTGTATGTTCATACATACAAACATACATGCATGCATTCAACTAATATTGTTTAATTTTATGTGCGGCATACTCGTACATGTGTTGCATGTTTCGAGATTGCCATTTCGCTTGCCGCACTTGCTCCATCTCCGCTGCAACACTTTTCTGCATAATTTGTTTAAATGACTTTTTACAAGTTCTTGTTTTTTGTCAAGCGAATTTCAAATGTCAAAAACATGAAGGAAAGTAACAACAGCAACTGCAACAGCAGAAACAACGATTCCTCAAATTGTTAGAATGTTTTTCAAATGTTGTGAATTAGTTTTTGCTATGTTAGTTTCGTTCTGTTCTTTCTGTTTTGCATGTTGTGGAAAACACTTTTCGTGTTTGCTTTTTTCATTCGCTTCAGAACGGCAGCCAGCAGTATATATGACAAGAGCCTTAATCACTGGCTGTCGCTGTCGGTATAGTAAACTACTTTTGTGGCAACCGCTGCGACTGCAAACTGGCATTTTTAAACTCGTGTCCCCGGTGAGCTGTTTGACTTTCTTCGTAGTTTTTAGTTTTCTTCTTTTTCTGTACAAACTTTGCAGTTTAAGTACAGAAAATCACGTCCCACAATAGACTTGCCTCACTGGTGTGTATCGTCAGCCATCGTTTCTGTACAATATTGAACGCAAATAAACTGCGATAGCAAACTCAGCGCAAACGACAACCACCACAAGCAACTTCCTTCTCCCACAGGGCTCAGGGCGCATTTCCCAATCACTTTGAACAACTTCTTTCCTTCTTCGTGCTTTTTCGTCTCTGGCGTATTTTCATCGTATTGGCATTGTTTGTACATATTCGTTTTCAACAAGGATAATGCTGTCCTTCGCGTTTGTGAATTGAGTTGAAAAACTTTTATGCTTTATTTTCTCTCAATTCCATTTTCATTTGCTTGATTTGTTGGTAACTTTCGATAACTTCGTGTTTTGATATAATTTTGTAATTCTGATGATGAGTAAATAGAAGTTTGCATTTTTAACTCGAAATCAAAACAAAAGCAAATGAAAAATAAACGGAAAGGAAAACTTGAGAAAACTCAGCGGTATATTTTTCCTTTATTACTTTAGGTAAAACTTTTGACTTTGACAGAGATTCGAAAAAATTGAAGGTAAATGGAAAATTAAAATACAACTTGAAAGGACTTGAATGAAAGAGTTGAGTGAATCATTTCAGCAATTACAATCTTATCACGAACACATGCGAGTTTCGAAAGCTTTCGAGTAGTTCCTGCTCGAAGATTTAACATTTATCAATCAAAGGCCGGAAAACAATTCAACGGAGGTCATTTGAACGGCTTAGTCGCCGTGATTAAATCGATGATATCTGATTTCTTTCAATTTCAAAGCAAAAGCAAGTGGACCGGTACCGATTTGATTTTTCACACGGTAAAGATGGCAATTTGATGACCCAATGCACTTTTTTCTTATGCCTTTACTTATATTGCGAATTTTGAAACGAAAACTAATAAGGTTTTGACATTATTGATTACAAATCTAATGTCAACATTTTCCTAACACGTTTGGTTTTTGAGAAGTGGGTAAGGTAACTTATGTAGGGAAATCTCGCTTTCACTACATTGCTTTCGTTTTTTACAATTTGGTTTTTAGGATTAGAAAGTACCACCTTTAAGTCCTCGTTTTTATATTTTTGTTTAATTTTTCTTTGATGTTACCCAGAATCAACGCTTCACCACCCAGTACTGCTCATCCAATTGGAGTCAAGGCTAACATTTGCATGAATTTACAGCTGAGTAAGTGAAGATGTGGAAAGCCTTGTAAAACTTTAAGTAGGTAATTTTAAAAAAAAAATATAAACTTTATTAGTTCTGTCTTCGTATTTTCCTTATGCGTTGCAGATCCCCCCTGTGCAGGTCAATGCCTTGTCGTATTTTGCAAAACATGAGGGTACTAAATATTTGGAATAATCCAATAGCTCCATCGACCTTTTTCCAGTCCTATCTACGGCGCTGACCTTGGCACATACTTGTATATGTAAATCTCTATATTATAATCACAACATATTTCCCACTCGTCGGATTAGAAAAAATGTTCGAAAATTTATATATTATAATATAAATTTTCGAACCTTTAACTTTAATATATAATATTAATTATTCGAATGTGCATGCTAATTGTTGTTGCTGCCATTAGGCATTCTGATACTAGTGGACTTAACTTTTCTATGTTGCACCGTATCAACATGGTTTTGCTCAGGGTCGCACGACGATAAAAAATCTTACTATATTCTCTAAATATTGCAGTTTCGCCTTTCAAGAAGGCTATCAAGTGGATACAATATACACACAGACTTTTCTAGAGCATTTGATAAGGTTTCGTATGCTATATTGATAGCTAAATTACAAAATTAGGCTTTCGTTCATGTATATTAAGTTGGTTTGTATCTTACCTAATTACTTATTGGTGTTTGAAAAATCATTTGCTCAGTTAATGAAAATTAAATTATATTTTAACGTAAACCTCCTACATACACGAATCTGGGCATTACCAGCAGTCTAATAACTTATCAATGCTTTTTTTTACTTCTCTTTTCGCTTACGCCCTTTACTTAGAACCAACCAACACTTTCATTAATGGATTATTAAATCCTGGGGTGGGTCGTTAAAAGCTACAGTTTCAATTGTTCCTCGCGCTTCAAGTGACTTCTTTGGTTGTGAGCAACGATTTTTTGTAATACAATTACTATTTACTCGCTACACTAACACAATCAAAGCAATTTACATTTCAATGTACGCACGCGTAATCGATTGATATCTATATATAAAGCCAAAATCTCACTATCATTAGCCGGCTTTGGCAACAGGGTGGAAACAAGGAAGAACGGAAGGAAGGACGGAAAAAAGGAAGATGGATAATAATTGAAGAAAAACTAAAAAACGGCATCAATGAAATTTTAATGAAGCAGCAATAATAACCAAATAGGACAGCGTGAAAGCGTTTCTTTCAGCCACACACCTACAACCACTCGCACACAAACAAATGTACACCAGAACAGAAAAGTGAAACATACTCGTAGGAGGCCAGCATTGAGGCCACCAAATTAAAATTTAAAGTAGAAGAAGAACCGACGAAGGATGCTGAAAGGCAAATGCCTGTAAATTAATTACATCCTTAAACACTTAGCAGGCGGGGCGGGGCGGTGCCTCCGTGAAATTTTCTCCTTCTTTCCTTCATTCATTCTCTTCTTTTGTTGCAATTTGCAATGAAACTTTTACCACTATGTTTTTCTAAATGTTGCCAACGATTTGCTCTCTCCAGGGCGATATTAATGTGTGGGTGAGCGGCGGTGAAATATTTTGGGTTTTATTATAGCTTCATTCCCTTCTTTTAATTGCACGAATTCCCTTCTGCGGCCTGTAGGCCGAAATTATGTTAAAAAATAAGAACAGCAGAGTTTAGTCAATGAAGTAGTAGTCGAATTTCTTTGTGTCCTAACTAATTTATTCAAATAATTGAATTTTTTAATTTTTCTCCAACGATCTCTGCCTTGGAATTGAGGATATATCGTAACAAAATATAATACTTTAGTACATACTTAGGCTGGTTGTAGGGTATGCACTAGATAATTGTATGCACTGGGATAATTTTAATTAATATCGCTTTTAGTTTCGTTTTCTCCTTAGCCATCATCTCCTTAGCTGTATTTATTATTTCAATAGGATAATGAACTTTTTGGCGTGGGTTGGCTACTATAACAAATATTACAGTTACGTTGACATTTTTCTACCGTGACGTCAAAGCATAAAAATTCATTTCTTCCTCTTTTACCTACTAATGGACAAATGATTTCAATCAAAGTCCAATTTAAACTTTACGAGAATAAAATGTGTTCACCCTTGTCAAAAATTAAACAAGCAAAGTACAAAAGAATTACCTATTTAAATAATAAATTTACTTTTTCAATATTCGTGCTTTGCGCAAATTTTTTCATTTTCTATTTGTTATGTATTTGACTGCTTTTCAACTCGCCATTCGGATGCGGGGTAAAACTGTACGTCCCTCTTATTTGTAAACAAATACAATACTTATAAGTATCTAGCACAACATAAACCCATGATTTCTTATGTTTTATGATTTTCAGTGTTGAACGTTTCTAGTAAATGGAAATCATAACCTCAAGTGAGAAGGAGTGTGTGCGGATAAGAGGTTTCCAAAACCAGGTGAAACTTTCCAGTGCTTGCGACTACCTTGCGATTGTAACATTTACCCTTGACTTTGATTTACCATAACATCATCAGGAACATTTTAATTAAATGCAATTCATTTTGTAGTATGTGTAGTTTGTCTATGCATGAGATTTAAATTTGAAAACATCGTTGGAACCGTTTTTAAAACTGTGCGAGCCGTGATCTAGAACAGCATTACAGGCATTCATATTACAAGTGTATAAACTTGTGAAAATTATTATTATAACTAGTATGCTTATATGATATAGTGTCAAGAAGAAGAAGAATATGGAAGAAGTTCTTTATTATTGCATATACAAGCAGAAAAGTCTAAGCAGTCTTCAAAGTTGCTGGCACATCCTGCATCAGTTTTGAACTAGTATCTTAACCAGCTCGTTTTTGGCTAGGTGATATATGTATATATACTTGGTAATTTGTGAGGCTAACGCTATGTCATAACTGAATTCGATGCGATCGCATAATAAAACATCGATGCGGCTTGACCCATTGGAAATATCATGTGATTTCTTCCCATTCTTTGTTTGAAAATATTTTATATTCATATTTTAACCGCTTTTGTTATGCAAATGCTTTCGCCTTTGCAATTCTGCAATCAGCGTTAGCGAAGTTGTCGCATCACTTAACGCCTAAACGAATAATCGCTAGCATCGGATTCAATTAGGACATACCGAAACTACCATCATTTTGCACTGCCTCCGCTGGTCTCACTTGCTTACCTGTCGTGCGCAAAGAAGTTTAGTCTGATGGTGTGGGCGGGTCCATATTCGCCAGCATTTAAATCTCGTTTCCGGCGATGTCGTTTCTGTTCGATATGCTTCTGATGCGCGTCGTGCAGGTGTGCTCGATCAAAATTCGCCGCTTCCCAATGCTTGATGTAGGGTGTTAGTCTTCGTGTATGTCCTGAAATAAAAAATATGAAAATGTAACAACGGCCAGCCTATAGCAAACAGAAGAAATTTTTAACATTTATTTGTTTTACTTCCAACGAATTTCAATTTTCAATTAAGTCTTCTTTCGATGTTCATCTTAAGGTTTCTTTGTGTGCCTTAAGTTGAGTTTACCTCATATTTAAATAAACATTGAATCTTTTTGTTTCTCGTACTGTAGTCTATTGAAAGAGAGACGTTTGAATGCAAATATAGACGAGAAACTAGTGAATTTCACTCGCCAAATTGTTTAATATTTTCTGCAATATGCAATCCATGCCATTCATACTCTTGTCAGAAGGAGAATATACATATACGAGTACATATGTGTGTACATATATATGTATTGTATTACATATAGTACACTCATAGCCACATATAGTAATATTTTCAGCCTCAGGATATTTTTCGGTTAAAATAGTATGTTTAGCAGCATGTCCAAATGAATATTTACTTTTCTGTTATTTCTTTAACCCTTGTAAGACGCCTATGCCTGCGTGCAAATATTTCTATTTATCTTTATGTTATTCTCAGTTATATATTTCTTAACAGATCCAAAAATAAAAATTAAGATTTATTAAAAAGAAAACCGGATCTAATCTAAAGCGCTCTCTTTGGCCAGACGAATACCTATGCCTTTTTTCTTCCTTAATGGCACAACAGCCCATGGAGGGCCTAGGCCCAGCTTTTCGCAGTACATATGTAGAATGTATACATAATTTCATAAACGTTATGTTCTCGAGAAACTTTAACTAAAAACGATTCAAAGGCAACAAATTTAACTTTAAATTGAATTGTAACAAATTTGGATGCCGACTTTTACCTACATGATTTATTTATATTGTCTAGCCGAGAGACGGGAGGAACCTGCTTGCGTTCAATTACAATGGAGTTAAATTTATGGACAAGCATTAAGAAATCAAAAGATATTGCAGAAAAGTATATTTTCTAAGTAAATAAAACGAGGGGAAAATATAGCAATAATTAAATAAGATTCAATATAAACATGAAATGTGGGTCAGAGACAAAATGGGGAATAATCTAATCCATACAAACCAGGGTTTCGAACCGGCGAAATTTTAGGTTCAGGTTCAGGTTGAATGAAAAAATAAAAGTGGTTTCAGGATGAAACCCGAGTCCGGACTCGGGTGCAAAAAATGTTCAAGCAATTTAATTTTTATTTAAATATTTATCCAATTAAATTTTCATATATTTGATAACTAAAAAAGTGGCACAACTTAAAACTGAAAAATGTTCGGGAAACGTGAATTTAAAAAACGTGCTTAAACGTGCTTGATTGGTTTTGCTTATTTGTTATTTGGTGGTTCTTTAATACATGGATAACTCTTTGAAGATTTTATTTTACATATGACATAAATATATCGGATACTGATGGCAAATATTAAATATAATATAAAGTTTTTTTATTGCCATTGTTGAATTGACAATGAACCACCGCCCAATTTATCGCTCAGTTTCACTTGATCGAACTGTATAATAAGACATAACGAGTATGAATGTTGCATATGCATGTAAGTAGGTACATACGTATGTCGTTGTTTATGAGTATGTGACACAGACAGACAGATACTTGAATTTCTAGCGTGTGTATTTCCCGCGTTGCAGCTGTCGCTCCCAAGTTTCTAGTTCCTGTGAAGAGTGTGACGTGTGGAATCGATGGAAAAGACATGTGGCAGTTGCGCATTTTGGCGGTTGCATGTCAACAACTTTTTTGCTGCAACAATATGAATTAGCAAGAGCATAGTTTGTAGCACAGCAACAACAATATCTGTTTAGAATAAATTTACATAGACAATTAGAATCAATGTACTTACTAACAAAAGCTTTTGACTGGCAGACAGGCTAGCAGGCAGCCAGATGCGAGCGAGGTAGCAAAAGGGGGTGAACGGTATACGATTTCGTGCAGTCTGACATGTTTCCTGTGTGTTTTGCCAACTGCTAGTTATAGATTACGCATACATCATTTCAATTTCGCATCCACAGGTGATTCATTCGAAAAAGCAAAATGCCGTTGAACGAAAAACATCTTCATCGAAGCAAAAACAAATATAAAAATTACATTCACAGTCACGTGTGCGTGAGTGTTAGTGACATTTGTCAAGGGCTGTTTGCAACAAACTTTCAGGGTTTCTCCGTACTCTTTCGCTTTTTCGTGATTACAATCGGCGAACATAAAATGAAAACCTACTCATTTGTCAAAATGGCAAATCAACAAAGCGAGACATTTTCATGCTCACTGTCAGATACTGACAACGCAAAAGTATATGGAGATAATTAAAAAAGGGTACAGCAACAAAATTAATGACAGATAAGGTAGCTGTTGCGCTCAGAAGAGCCAGAAAGGTGATAAGAAGGGGGCCAAGTATCATCTCAGGAGCACGCAACGAGAATTTTTAAAAAGTTTGTATAATTTCTAATTCATTCAATGTCAGCAGCATTGACGAAGCGACAATTTTGAGGTTGTAAAAAATTTACGGTCACCAAACGATTTACCATACTTTGGGGAATGAGAAAGAAGAATGTGCCGAACCGATTTTTGTGGGTCTCATCCACCGCTGTGACATTTTTAAAATAACGAACAAAAAAGGAAAAACATAAAAGGAATTTTGTGCAGCTCTTTAAAACGTTGAAAATATTAAACACAAATTTAAAAAATGGATGGCGAAACTTTGTCAAGTACATAATAAAAAAGAGATTATGAAAACGTAAATGGTTACTGGTAATATTAAAGCTGAATCCCATACAATGAAAAACATAAACAAAATTTGTTGTTGATGGCAGCGGTGGTCGACTACTACCGTCCGACACACACAACCGCATCAAAACGAATGATTGTACCCAAACACAAAGAAAGAATTTTCTACGTGGCCAAGAAAAAACAATTTTTATAAATAAAGTAAATTCTAAACCACATAATAAAGTTTCTACCAAAAATAAATTTCAATTCACTCGCACAGATATGTCTGTATGTATGTAAATATGTATGTGTGTATGTACGAATACCAACTAAACATCCTTTCAACAAAAAGAAGTGTAGCAGCAAACAAAGGCATACACCATCCACACACGGACTTACGTATGAAGGTATGTATGTATGTATGTATGTATGTATGTATGAATGTATGTATGTATGTATGCATGTATGTATGTATGTATGTATGTATGTATGTATGTATGTATGCATGTACACCATATATGTATAAGCTATTGTGTGCTCTGAAGGTGACCAGAATTGTAGGGAAATAATTAAATATTGTCTGATTTTCGAGTTTCTTTTGCACCTACCTATGTACGAGTATGTACATACGTACATAAAAATTTCAACCCAAAAATTCTTCCAAGCGTTAATACACACATAAATTCTCTTTCAAATTCGAATATGCCAATTTGGAATGGAAACACTTTTGATAATATTCAATATGGTTTTCAAAATCATAGCGAGTACCTTAAGATAATAGTTTCCTTGACTAATTTTGGGTTGCTGAAAAAGAAAAATGAAAGCGTCACTCTCATTCATTTTTTAAAGAATTATTTTCGAGATATTTGCGCAGGTTTATTGCTCTTCTTCAGTTATTGGTCGAAATCTCGAGAACGATTGATCCAACTAACATACTTAAACTACATATCGCACGTAAAGGGTTGTTCTCTTCTATCCGAACATATACTGTCTGGGTCATGTTGAGCGAATGGAAGAAAGTATTCCGGCTAGAAGAGTGTTTTATTCGAGTAACGGTGGAGGAGCACGCAGAAAAGGATTTCCTAATCTCCGATGGAAAGACCAGGTACAGGCAGACCTGTCTGAACTTCACCTCACCAACTGATGCCAGCGTGCCCATAGCAAAGGCGGCTGGCGAAGCTTTATCGGGGCAGCCTCGGTTGTAGTGCCAAATAATTAAGTAAGTAAGTAAGCTAAAATTTATTGGGTTGCAGGCGATGTAAATCGAAAAAATTCTTCTTTCCGACCTTTTTTAGAAAATCGCTCACTTTCTGTCGTTCAACTGAGATTAATAAGTAATTATTTTACATATTTTTAAAATTGTTCTATAACAGTAATATTAAACCTTACGCTTAATAAGAAGGAAATACGTAGATTTTATAAAACAGTCAGTCAATTTAATGTTAATCTGTATAAAACAACCGAAAGTGAGTGATTGAGAAGAAGAAAAGAAGAAGAATATACCTTTTTAACGACATATACATAGTAACTCCAGTAACATAGTAACTCCAGTAAGGAAAGAGCAAAAACATCTCGAAAACTCTTTTTTGGAAAAAGAAATTAGTGCCGTTTTCTACTTCAGCTTGAAAACACTTGAAAACTAGTTTAATCACATCTTAAAAATTTGGAACTATATTGAAAATTGAAAATATGTAGAAGAAAAATACGAAAAGAGAGATTCGAAACGAAGAAAACCAAATTTTACAGAACTGTAATTTCTGGGCGATATATGTATAAAATATTTCGTCGTATGCAAGAGCCGAATAATTGTGGTCGCTGTAGCGTGTGTCCGTGGTTCGAATCTTGGCACAAGCAAAATCAAAAAGTCGTTGGCGCTACATGCAGTCATAGTCGACATTGAACTGAAGTTCATTGTGGTAAAGGCATAAAACTTGCCACAATGGCTGTCTATCCCTTTATCGGTGTCCTGTAATTGCCCCTTTCTTCCTACCACCAATCAATCTTCCTTCCAATCAACACAATGCTCTACATTCATAGGGGTACACCCTGTGTGATGAATATAAAAAAAAAAATCTTAATTATAACCTCAGTGTACGGTTGTTTTTAACGACCACAATTAGCCGTCTTTGGTATGAACATATGCATGTATATAAGTAAACGCATACTTATTTACATATTGGGTCATATAAAAAATAACCGCGGTTGGTGCCCACAAATCTGTCATGTATGTAAGTATATGTTGTTTAGTGCCTCCGCTATCTCCTGACAGCTAGCGCGTCGATCTTGCTCCACCAGTTGCAAAATTTCATTGAACTTTTTCAGTGACTGGCCGACTAGAGCAAGGTGCATCTTTGATATCGAAATTCCCGGTACAAAATCGATCTAACCACTCCTTGGTCCGACGTTAAGTCAAAGTATCGTCACCGTAAACCGCACAAATTATTCGGCATTTTTACATTTTCTATGCTAATAAAGCATAAAGCATCAGATATTTCACTCATTTTCAAATCAATGTAACTTGGTACAGTTGCGACGAATTACACAACTGTCTTCAAGCTAATTTTAGCTTTTACATTTCAAACATGTGTTCGTTTGACATAATCGTACTAGTGTTGCCAGATCTGTGGGTACTAACACCAAATACCGCGGATAGTTTTTATATAAGCCAATATACATATATTATACATAAGTACATATAAATAATCAACGAGCTTAGCGGAGTCGATTTAACCACGTCCGTCTGTCTGTTTGTCTGCCACAATAACTCGAGTAAAACTTAAGACATCTCAAGCAAACTTGGTACAGACATTTGCTATTGTCAGAAAGATGTGGAATAAGTTCTGAAATGGGCAAAATCGGTTAAGTGGGTGTGGTACCTTCCATACAAGTGAAATTTTCAAAGAGTGATATTAAAGGAAACCCTATAGCGAATTGAACAGAAATCGATACACATAATTGAAATAGTCTCTTGAAGCACTGTTCTGAAAATTGTCCACATTAGGCACAAGCCTAAGTGAAGTGGAGTGAAGCAAATGGAATCAAATTTGGTATACACAGTTAAAAAATAACTGATGCGAAAATTATCATCATTGGGCAATAACCACGCCTACTTTCCACACAAAATTTTATATTGTGAGTCAGGCTGACAAAAAAATTATTTCATGCAAAAACTATAAAAATTTAACAGAGCGCGTGTAGGGTATATAAAGTTCAGAAGGGACCGTACTTTGCTGTCGCGATTTTTTATATTTGGAACACATATTTAGGAATCGTTGCAAAGCAATCGTTTTATGCCCGGTCCTTGAAAATCAGAGTTGATTGGGTTTTAAAAATCAATTCATGGAGGTTGAAACAGCCCTTGCAGAGCGGAACAGCCCTGGGAGGACGAAGGCCGAGATTTTCCCATCCATTCATGTTATACAGGAATGGAAGAGACCTACAATATTAATCCGACTCCGAACTGCGTTGGCATAATAAAGGCTTAAAGGGTAAAAGGCTTTTCTTGAGCAATTTTTACTCTTGGAAGTTTGCCTTTGCCAGCGAAGAGGGAGTGCCGTGTAGAAAAAATGTATATGCTTGTGCCGAGTCTGGAACACGGACGGCACGCTGCGTAGCTGCCCTGCACACTACCAACTATGCCGCGGAGAGCAACATACTTGGCATTGGAAAGCATAGAAGACGCAGAGTTTGCCTTGATCTTTCGAACGCCAATGATTTTAAAGTAAAGGAAAAGTCATTGTATAAGAGAATTTTAATATAAGAATATTTAGAGCTGTTCAGTAGAAAATGGGGAGCTAGCCCTGAAATAAGCGGAGTATAACTTTTAAACTCTCTCGCAAAATCACTTTTCGCAAATGCAGAAATTCAGAGCTTAGACTCTTACATGATTTAGCCTCGTACGATTTAGCCAGATATTTTCTGCTAAGTTTGTATGAAAACTGTATTATCTATTATAGAATTTCCAGCTCATATATAATATAATTTTTAAATGAAAGCAGATGGAGTAATTGCGAAATATTTATCGACATACAATAAATAAAAAGGAAAACTCGTTGAAAAATTGCCGGAATATGGAAATTTCCAATTTTCCACATCGATAAAACGCATTGTTGGGTTTAAAATGTGAAACTAACGCAATTTATTAGGAAAATGCGGTTTAACGTGTGCATTTTGCAAAATATTTAAAATATTAATTTTCAGTTTCGAAAATCACACACCACACTCTGAATCCAGAGTTTTAATTAACGTTTATGCATAAATGTTTTATCGTTGATGCAAATAAGAAATTTATGAATACATTTATTGCTTGCTGTTGGGAAAACCATTAAAAACCATTTGCGTGTACCACAATTGAAATTGCACAATTGACAACAATAGCAACAAAAGCAACACCAACAGCAGACGAGCACAAAAGTTGTATTTCCATATTTGCGATGCGGTAATTTTTTGGCAATTTGATCATGAAAATATTACCTATAAATTGAGCAACAAATCGGTTTGCAATTTAACATTACAGATGTTTTGTTGAACGTTGATTTAGAGTCACATTGGCAACTAACACTCGCGAAGATATTGAAAGTGTTGTGTCGGTCACTCTCAGTAAACATTTTGCTACGTGCCCACTATTCTTAACAGTGTCTGGGAATCTAATCAATTTCTCTTCACCACCATCGGAATGATAAGGAAACTACTTACATTCGACTGGAGCTCTAAAATTTGTTCTCATTTGTTTTATAGCTCCAAGTAATTTTTGTAAAATGATTTTGAAAATACAGAAAAATAACAAGAAATTGTTCATCATTAATCAGCGTGTTAATCTCCATGCTGACCTCAACTAATTTATTTATTTCACCGATGAACAAAAGCACAAGAAACGACACAGATAACCTAGACCTATTTCCACCGGTGTGTGTTACACCTTTGCGGTAGTAAGCACGTGAGCACAAAAGCATGCACACACATAGTCACACATAATCACACACTTACTTTAGATAATTAGATAATTAATAGATAATTAATATATATAGGAAGTATAGTGTATGTTCAATGCATATAATTTACTTTGATTGCTGCCCTCCGCTTGAGTGAATGAGCAAATGAGTCCATTTACCATCAACATCGTTATGGCAGCATCGACCATAATTTATCAAACTTAACTTCACAACTCAACTCAACGCTAATGGCAACTCATAATGCCCGCCTTACAATTTGTACAGTGAGTGAGTGAAAGAATACGATCTGTCACTCGTACTCACTCTCACTGATATTCATTCTGACGCTTGATTGATTCACAAACTTTAAACCAACTTGAAAATTCAAAAGCGGAAGTTAAATATCCGTCTAACCCTATCGACGTAATACATTTCCAATTTCCTATCTCTCTCTCTCTCTTTCTCTCTCACTATCTGTCTCACACACACAAAGACATCGCAACAGCATTTCGAAATCATTGGTATCATCCGGTTAACTGAAAACATCCTATTTAACAAGCAAGCAGGTCTACATGGCCAACCTGAGCGGAATTATGAACAAGAGGAAAATGGTATGATTCCACGTTTAATGACATTTTAAATATCACGAAAACACAGGATGTAATGGAACATTTAGGTGGGAACGGGATGATGGGCTCTTCCCACTCTCCTAAGGCTGAAACAGGCTTAGCCTTTGCCATATGCTCAATAAATCTTTGATGCATGTGCTTACACTCATACACACATAAGGGTGAGACATTAACAAATCGTAGGAAATGATGTGCCAATAAACAATGGTTATCTTTTTAATTATTTAACTTGAAGCTTTATTTTCCACAAAATGCTTCGGTTTGAATGTGTATAACATTCGTTAACAATTTGATTCTGTGAGCTCAACAACTAATACTAAGTAACAGAAATGGTGGTAGCAACGTGATGAGATCAACATACAAACATACATTCAAACGAAAACAATATCCTTGAGGGCATCACACAGTAACACAATGGCAGAAGAAGCCTACATTTATTATAAAATTATCATTTACATAGTTTAGGAGTGGGAATAGGGCTAGAAATGGAATAGAGCAGTGAATTATAGACCCACGTCCAAACATAATAAATAGCAATTCAGTAGAATTGAATGGAATTCCACACTTTGAGGGGTTTGAGTTTTGAGTGACTGATGGGACAGCAAGCTGAAGTGGTTTACTTAAAGAAAATTTACGAATTGTTATAATTGTTGCTTACGTCATTATTAGAGGGTGAGAAATGTTAAACCATTAGAGAGATGAGAATGGAGATGGAGTATCATATCGTTTGTTTGCTGCTAGAGTATCATAACACTTCCCACGTAAGGAGTTCGTTCACAAGATGCAAACATAACTTTTATACACAAGATAAAGCACTGAATAACGATTATTTCTGTATACTTAACTTAAAAATTTCGCAACGCAAAGTGCCATGAGTTCGAATTTCAGCAAACGCAAAAAATTAAAAAATGGCTCTTGGCAGATATGGCAAACTTCTAGAGTAAAATTTGGTTTGGAAAATCTTTTATTTTCTCACGCGCAACTTAAATGGATGCGGGAAGCTAGACCTACGTCCATCATGGGCTGTTGTGCCATTAAAAGAAGAAGAAGATAAAAATGAGTAAATGCAATTGTAACAGTAAAGAGTACAAACTTTATTTATGTACCAGCTTAAGTCCACTGCAAAAAAATTGCGGTTGACAGTTTTTACTGCCAGTTTCAAAAGAAGAGTGATTATTTGGTTGTACCAGTATTTACTACTGCATCCTACCTGTTAAATTAGCAGTATTCTTCCTGATGGGATTTAACAGCAAAATCTGTTAGAGTAATATACTTTCCGTTTGATCTAACAGTTTTTTCCTTTCAGGATACATTAGAAAAGATTGAATGAAATAGGAAATTCTGTTTTTTGTATATGCAGATACTTATTTTTATGTTTCTGGACTTAAATTCCAGTTTCTTAAAAAAACACTCAATTTCACTTCAGCTTATTTTGAAAGATGAGGCTGGCATGAAAATATCGGGATGCAATAACAATTGTAAAAAATAACATCAAACTCTTCTAAGTAAAATAAGTTCATCATCCAACTGAAAATAGTAATAGTTATATGTAGATTCTTTTCCAACACTAGCAATATTTTTCCAAAATGCAAGGTTGAAATTCCAGCTAGTCGTTTTCATCTTTCTCATCTATAAAATTATGATTGGTTTCGTTTAAATGAGCAACGACAAATGCCCACGATTCAACTGAGGTTGAGTTTACATCTCACAAATGCATACATACATACTTACAACACACAAACCGAACTAAATCTCATGTAAGTTAATAGCATATAAGCGAAGTTTATCATTATGAAATGTATGGCGTGTGCATGTGGTGTGGTACTCGTACTTACATATATCAACTGTTCACAATGCAGCAACTGAATAAGCGCTTGCCTCATTATTTGTTGCACACACATTGTGAACTCCCAGAGGGGGCCGGTTTGGTAGAAGCTCACTTTAGAAGCAAAAGATCGGCATTTGCTCATGTTGTTTCGAGCGTGCATACATTGCCGAACTACAATCGTTAATTTTCTTGTTCGGAAAGTTAAATAAAAATTTTGAGGTTGCTTCTGCTGACGCAAAGATTTTATCTTTGATTTGATTTTTTCACTGGCTATAAAAGCAAGAGCGTAAAATGAATTTTTTTCAATGATGTTCAGTGTTAAAAGCAAAATGGTGTGCTATGCATGAGTAATACTTCGGAAGGCATTGTGCATTATGTGGAGCGCTTTTCCCGTTGGGTTGTGTACTTATATATGTATGCACGAGTACATATGCATATGAGTGTGTATGTGCTTGAAATACGCTCAAAGCATAAGTTTTAAGCGTCGCTCTTTTTTTCTATCATCCCGTGTCTACTTCTTTTCAGCACGAGGAGGTAATTGTGCTGAAACGCATTGTAGTTGTTGCTCTTCACAAGTGGTATTTTATTGTACCAAATGACATCATTGTTGTTGTTGTTGTTGTTGTAATTGTAAGCAATATCCAAATATGAATCTAATGAAAATTATTCTGTTTAAGCTATTATTCTGTGGAATTTCTGCAACTGCAACTGTGCAACTGTTGCAGTTATCACAATTTTTTTGCGGCCAATTGCTGCTGTTCTCAAATTATTCATTATTATACCACCGACACATGCATGCGAAGTATCGCATCGCATCGCTCTACTCCACCCATTTTGTTGTTATTGTTGTTTGTTTTACTTTTATTGTTATTGTGTTGTCAATAAAACAAAAATACAACAGCACTTCTTTAAGCAGTTTGCTCTTTTCTGTGCATATGCCTCTTCATTTACACCACCATTGAGATCGTATGTTTTCCTACTCACACAGTACAACTGCAGAAGGAGACGTACTATACATGAGCATGTGATTCGGCATGAATTATGTACATATTTAATCAACTACTTCTTCATGACTACAAAACACTTTCAATTTTGTATCATCAGTGTAATGTGAAATTTTAACGAATAAATTATTATTAAAGTGTTTCTGCCGGTAGGCTGAGGCTTGGATTCAGATTGCAGAACAGAATAATCGATTTAGACCGATTGAAATGTAAGCATTTTTCATTTTGTTCTTGTTCTTGGATTGAATCCAAAAACCTTTTTCAGTGTCTTCATTGTGTCGTGTCCCCGTTGCCGTTGCCGTTGTCTGTACCCTATTCGATGCAGTCAAAACATCAGTACTCATGAAATTCAAATTAAACCGTTTTTAGCGACACCAACAAATGCCAAGAAAACAACAGCAAAAAATTAGTTTTACTGCCTTTTATTATGTATTTCAACTCTCACACAACGATAACAAAATATATGTAAGTAAATAATAAAAAATGTACATATGTGGGATAATCCAATGAGTCACACTGCCGTTGTGATGTGGGGCAAACAGCTTAGGCAAATGTGTCGAGAGAAGAAGAGGGCAGGAGGGGAGCGGCGTGGGGCACGAGCTTGCATGCGTGTGTGCGCTTTGGCACTCAAGTCGACGAGCATGGGTGCGACGTACATACTTGTGCCACTCGAGGGTTTTCCATCCATTTTTATAGTAAACATTTTACATATGATACTTTTTTTATACCTACTTTTATTTTATTTTGTCTGGAGTCAAATATAAAATGAGAATTTAAGTAAGTTTTTAAATCAGCGCACAAACTCACATACGTACAGAAATCCAAACACACACACATATACATATTAGCAGTTAACAGAAATTCCAATTTTTGTAAGGAAACTGCTGCCAAGTGTGCGACATGAAAAATCCATTTCCATTAAAATTCCTTGTAGGCGAAAATACCGTCAATAAATAAAACTTTTAAAGGATCCTTGCGCATATTCATATGTATTTTACATACATATACTTACTATTCATGCACACACAGTCCAAATTTATGTATCCCTTTTCCAATGTCGTGAATGAGTTTTGTATTTTTCAGTGTACTCGTGTACTCTTAATGTGAAAAGTTCACATTAAGCGATTTAACAGTTCAAATCTTCAATGTTAAATTGAAAACTGAATTGCAATTAATCAAAATGGCAAACAAACAAGATGGAAAAATTTTGTAGAATTATAAAAAGTAGCCAACTAAATAAAGCAATCATGCTTCACATTTCATAAATTTTTAAGAATGGACTGGAGTTATCCAATATTATTTCTTGTTAGCTTTGTTGCTAATGTATAGCATGTTTGCAACCAACCTTCATGATACGATAATAAATATTTGTGTGGCTACCACATACTCATAGTAACAGATTTTCAACTTATCTAGCCCAATATACGAAACTATTAAATTTATAAACATAATAACAAAAATAAAAGATTAAAATTACTCGAAATAATTACATGGTAAAATCCGATGGCAAGCTTCGGCGCGGCCGAACTTTATATACCCTACACACCATTTCACATTAAATACCATTTTGCATTTAATACTAGGTTGGCGTGGTTATCATCTAATTTTGATTGCTTTGCGTGAAATAATTAATTCTATCATCCCAAATCAATGTACCAAGCATCGCTGTGTTTGTATCAATATTTCCTTTGATTTTGTCATTGAAAGATTTCACTTGTATGAAGCGTAGGCGTGTTTATTGAACAATTTCAACAATTTTCACAACCGATATTCTGCAGGATAGTAATCATTTAACGGACCGCGGGTCAGTATGTATGTTGGATTTTCCTACACATCAACCTCAAAATTTGACCATTTCTTAATTTGACCACCTCTTAATTTGACCACCTCACTTCTCCACCGAATATTTTTGTCCATAGAACCCTTACCATTTATCGACTTGGATAGTTTGCGAGCCAAGAAGGGATGCTATCTGTACAATCTGTTTTCTATAATTTGGATTCTTGCCTCTACGGATCTCAAACCTAGACCTAGCCCAACCTAGCCCGACGTAGCACTATAAAAAACCTTAATATTCGGTATCTTAATTGGCCCAGTTGCAACAAAAAATTCACCAATAAGAAAGGTACGCCCAATCATTTAATCAATTTCAGAACATAGCCTCTTCCTGGCTATGTCTATGTCTGTACCAAGTTTGATTGAGAATGCTTAAGTTTGTTCATTATATCTATTCCTTAACAACCGTTACTCAATCAATACCAATTCATTGGTATTTTTCATATCAACAGGCATAAGTTTATTTTAACAGATTTCGCTCTTGATTGCTAACTAATACAGTTTTTAATAACTTTTTTACTCTTTTCATTCATTTTTTCGAAACAAGTGAATTTTGGTTTATTTGAAAGTGTTCAGTGTCAGTTTCATAACAACAGTTTTCTCATTGTTTGAACAGTATTCACTGTCAAATTTTAAATACTCGTGCAACATTTCTGTTCATTCAACATTTTACACCTTTGTTTGTAAAGCAACAGCACACTGTTTGTTAAATTAACAGCATTCACCTTCTGATGGGATTCAACAACAATCCGTTGAGTTAATTGGAGTGTTCACAAGTTGTCTTATTTAGAGTCGTATAGTCTCAATTCTTACATTTTTCATATAAAATTTACGATTTGACAACAAAACGACAAAATAAAACACTTTTCGTTTGATAATAACAACATTGTGAACTGTTGACTCTGAACTCAACAAATAAGTGATGCTACAGACTTAAATAAATAGGGAGATACCATCTGTATGTATCTGGAAGGGACTAATACACAGCTATGGTAAATACTATCACACTGAAGGTAATAGTATCTTCACGACATTTTCAAGTTCGTAAATGAATGTTTTTGATCTTCAGCGGAAAAAGAGAATTTTATTATATCAATTGAAACTTATAAGACTTTTCGCCATACGGGTGTACATGTACATGTATGAGTGTGTGCGGGGGAAATTTTACTGTCACCTGTCGCTGATGTCAATGTGCCAACAACTGCTATTTACGTATGAGTACTCAAACTCAACTCTTGGCAATGGTGAGTGGTGCAATGTACAACAGCCCAAATGCAACAGTGTCACGGTGTTGCCATTGGTGGCAATTGGATCCTATATTCAGTTCTTCCTATATTCAGTTTAGAACAACAAACTAATACTAACAGAAATATAAACAACTGTGACGGTGACGAAAGAAGCGGAAGCTTGCAAGAACGGAAGTTTTTCGTATAACTTTTCTCCTTAAGGGCAAAAAAGTATTTACACAATTGTAAAGGGTCAATTTTTTGATACTTAGTTTTTGACGTTAATATTTCGGACTGTTCAAGCATAATTTTTGACATATGTCAAAGTAAAAAATGCTCAGTTTGGTTTGCCATTTCGTCATGAATAGACTTACGCCTGAACAACGTTTGCAAATTATTGCAATTTATTACCAAAATTCGATTCGATTTTTATCGCAAAATTGTCTTCAGCGACGAGGCTCCTTTTTGGCTCAATGGATACGTGAATAAGCAGAATTGCCGTATTTGGAGTGAAGACCAGCCAGAGTCAATTCAGCAGCTACCAATGCATCCCGAAAAATGCACTATTTGGTGCGGTTTATGGGCAGGCGGTATCATTGGGCTATACTTCTTCAAAGAGTTTGAAGGCCACAACGTTACGGTCAATGGAGAAAGATACCGTTCGATGATAACACGCGTTTTTTTGCCGAAAATGCAAGAATTGGACTTGGCCGACATGTGGTTCCAACAGGATGCCACATGCCACACTGCACGCGAAACCATGCATCAATTGAGATGCGAATTTGGTGAGCAGTTAATCTCACGTTTTGGTACAGTCAATTGGCAACCAAGATTGTGTGATTTGACCCTGTTACACTATTTTTTGTGGGGGTATGTTAAGTATCTTGTCTATAGGGACAAGCCAAACACGATTTCTGCTTTGGAAGTCAACATTGAAAGCGTCATTGGTGAGATTCCGGCCGAAATTTGTAAAAAAAAGTGTGCCAAAATTGGACCATTAGAATATACCACTTAAAGCGTAGTCACGGGCAATAATTAAGTGAAATTATCTTTAAAAAGTAAATGGCAGGAATTGATTTATCGATCCAAATAAATATTTCGTTCACTTTAGTAAAATTCCTGAGTTTTTTTGATTTTCAAAAACTCTTTCAAAGCTCTTAAAAAATCACCCTTTAGTTAATAAAGACACCAAAAAAAACAACAATATTGGAAACACTAAACAGAATCAAATTACAACAACAGATTTTCCCTTTTATTATCTCACAATTGAGTCATCAGGATGTGCTTGAGCTGATTTTAAGTAATTAATGCCGTACTTGGTTCGCTTCATCATCAACAGCAGAGCCAGGACCTAGCGGTAGCGCTAATTTTTGTTGTTGTTACTAATTATTTTAATGATATTTTTGATTCTCAATATTGCTTGCAACACCATGTTGTTGGTTGTTGCTCATGCTGCTATGCCCATGAATTGATGGTAATCAGTTAAATTAATTATTCTTGGCAGTAAATTTATTGAAAAAGCAAAAATAAACTTCAAAGAAAAATATAAATACACAGAACAACAAATTGGAGATGGTCGATTTCAACGACGATAAGTAGTTGATTTTTTTAAATTGACTCTTTCCAGGTTAATAGCTCCGAGGACATAAACAGTTCCTGGTTGCATGAAAAATCTCTTTATTAATACCCGTTTTTATCCAATCGGAGACACTCACATTTAATTTAAATCATAACATTTTTCAAATGTTTTACATCCAAAAAAACATGTAATTCGCAAACACAAACATTTCCCCATTATTGGCAATTGAAAGACTTAGAAATGCAAATGCATGCTTGTTTTTTGTCTACAACATGGCACTGCCAATGCAGTTGAGTCGAGAAAAGTTGAACATGTAAGCATCTCAATCGTGCTACAGCAGCGGCAGCAGTAGCACATACGGGCAGTCTCCACTGTAGTACATTATGTACTATGTACATACTTCTTTCTACATATTAACCACCACTATAAAGTACATATGCCGGAGAGGCAACTGCCACTGAATCACTACGAGTATAGTAGTAGTGTTTAGTCGTCAGCCCGTCTTTGTGCCGAAATAAAGATAGACCATATACAAGTCTTTAATCGAATGCAACGGCAGGGGTAACAACAAAAGCAGCACTGCTGCATGACCCCGTTTTGTATTTACTGAGTGAATCACGTCGATTTTGTTAGACAAACATGCCGCTGCTGCTGCCACTGCTGCTCCTACTGTGAGGTGCCCCAATGTTGATGCTGTGGCATTCACCGCAAGTGAAAGCATTCATCCTTTCCTTTTATTCCTACTTTATTATTTGTCTTTTGTGGATTCTTGAAATGGCTTTGCTCCTCTCGTTGAATAAAAATGTTCACTGGTTAGAAAAAAGAATGCTTAGCTTCTGTGTGTTCCTCCGGGTGTGCTGCTGTAATGTTCTACGGTCACGGAAGGGAGCATAAGCATGGTGGTGCATACCAATGGCTGCAAGTCGCAGAAAACTTTTCCAAACAATTATTACGTAGTGGTGATGAATTCTTTTTTTTGTGGCTACAAGAAAAATTTTAAATTGGAATTCTGCATAGTAGCAAATAAAACTAATTTCAAAAACTCAATCAATCAGAGAATAAATCTTAGCAATTTTTGCTTTACTATTAACTTGTTTTAATTAAATGTTTACTAACAATTAAATGTTTACTAACAATTTTTAACTGAAAGTTTTGATTCGTATTTGGTTACTTCTCAGATTTATGTATAACTAGTTTTGATCGGAATGGGTTGCTGTCAACACCGCAAGTTAGGCGTTTAGGTAGCCAGGCCCAAATTGTATATGTGTCTGCAATGTGAATAATCAGCGTACATAGCAGAGGTCATGACTTGTTCATGACCTGTTCATGGCATTAGCTCAGACCACACTTTATCCAAAAAGGATCTTTTAAATGGACAAAATCGGTCAAGTGGGCGTGGAATTTCGCATTTAAATGATACTTTCAAATAGGGATGTGGGAGGAAATACTTAACCGAATTCAGTTTAATTTGACACACTTCGTTAACATTTAAAGTTCGGCATGAGCGGCGAATTTCTGTTGTGTTTATTTCTCTCCTTAAAAATGTAAACGGAAAGTGCATTCTAAAATTTCTTTGAAATAAAATTTCAAATTGAAATAAAATTTCAAAAAAACATCGCGTAGTTGGGTTTATCTCAATGGTTGTTGAGCAATAAACCAAACAAACTGAGGCTCAAGTGAGGAATGACATATTGAATTAGCTGCAATTATATTCAAGAAAAAAGTAGAGAAAGCAAAATGTAAATACTCTGGAAAAAATTTCACCTTATTATTATTTCATATATCCACAGATAAATTTAAAAGAAAATTAAAGTTATTTACTTTACATATTTCGAGTTAGAATGAATAAATACTACATAAACCACATAACCAGTATAAACTTTAAAGTCAATTGACTACTGGCGTTAATTATAAAACTATATGATAGTGATAAAATCAATGTACAAAGTGCCAAATGGTGCATTAGAAACCCAGAGGTAACCAACCACCACATATGACAATGTCAAATATCAGGTATGAAAACATCAAGTAATCTGTGGAGTAAGAAACAATAGTGGCCTGCTCTATAGTAACTACTTCAAAACTAGTAAAGTACTCATCCATATGCACACATACATTCCTACATTCCCTGCAAACAATAGCGGATTAGACACTATGCTGCTGGTCAAACAGGTTATAAATAATTTCTTGTCCTAGCATAGTAGTCAACAGACAAGTAGTGTTATGCGAGCCAATACCAGATTGTTACGGGTAAAATACAAGTCGTTCTTGTTGACCCCAAACTAAACCGATTGCACTTCGGGGAGCAAATAGTTGCTAAATTGTTAATATTGAGCCGATTATGTGAATATACTTATGTCGAATATTTTAAGAATTGTTTGCATATTTTGAAATTGAAGTGAAGGAATATTATTTATTATGTATTATTTAATGGTCGCTGTGGCGTAGTGGTAGTGCGTTGGACTGCTACGCATAGTGTCCGGGGTTCGAATCTCGGCACAAGCAAAATCAAAAAGTAGAAAAAATTATTTTTCTAAACGGCACCACCTCTTGGCAGGCAATGACAAACCTACAAGAGTAAAAATTAACTATGAAAAGCTTTTCACTTCGCCGTTCGGATTCGGCATTAAACTGTAGGTCCCCTCAACTCAAGGCCCTCAATGGGCTGTTGTGCAATTAAAAGTAAAGTAAGTATTATTTAATTAGTTATTGAACACGATGGCGTAGCAGTGAGCAGCACCTTTCTTTTTGCTTTGCTCGCTTTTTAATCCTTCTCACAATGCTCTTTTGCTCTATAACACAGAATATGTAAGACGATGGGCCGGACTACAGATAGTGATGAGTTTACAACAGAGTATTTACTAACTCGGGCATAAATACCAATTTTTTTGTACCTATTTAGATATTTACTTGAGACTTGGTAAATACATGAGTGTGAACCCCATGATTTGCTAAGAAGCAAAGAACAATTTGCTGAATTTTATATGTGAATTCTTTGTTATAAAAATAAATAAATAGCAAAACAAATATTTTTCTATTTATGCTTGTGCCGCCAACTAGTTTTTGGACTAATATGCATGACAAGCCTGCACAATATGTTTAACAATTTTCTTCTCTTATGATTAGACCAGACAATAACACCAAATGTTATCGCAGTCTAGTATAGTACTAGTCCCATTATTTACAGGGTTGAATGCGGCATAATATGCTGTTTGCTCTTAATTAGCGCGTGACATTTACGGTAATGTGCACAGTCGCACATTCCTACACACAAACACAATGCCTACACCTTTTTAAATGTTTTTCGGTTTTAGGGTACAAATTTAAATTGAATATGAATACAAAAATTATTTACATGGATATATTTTTGTTTTTCATATTTTCTTTTCTTTGCAATTCGCAAACATATGAGACAGAAATTATATAGTGATCAAAATATTAAAAAAAAAAGGTAATAAATGATTGACCTTATTGAAGTGTTTCATTCGATTGCAAATAAGAGGCTAAGGAAGTCTTATAAAACTTTAATGAAGGTACATACATATGTATGTATGTATGTATGTATAAGAAGGTATGGCATACACAATTCAATCAAAGTATTTCTTTACTTCTACCAAAAAATAAAACCTCAACATTTTCTCTCAGTGTAAAGAACAATGGCTCGAATTATTTACGCCACAAATAAAAATGTTTAAAACATGTGTTAGCCAAAAATGCAAAATTCATGTTCAAGTTTCTTTTTATATTCATTGCTTCGTATTTTGGTTATTCAAAACGTATTTATTATAAATTGGCAGCGTTTATCAATGCGTCGAAAGCGTCTCTACGGCACAATAAAGTGGCGGAGTGGTTTTATTTTAAACTTCCAAATAGAGGAACACAAGCCATTTATTTATAACTAAATGTAGGTACCTAAATTTTAATTATTTCACACTTTGTGTAAAAATGCATTATTCATCGCCGTAGTACTCCAAAGTCACTCTCTCTTTTCGTATAAATGATCTGAAGATGCCAGAAAAATTTACAATCGCGGGATCTGAAAGGCCTATGATATTGTATTTTAAGTACTATATCTCACTAGTGTGGAATCGGACCGTTGATTCACTTCAGCCAGACAATTCTGTAGTAAAATTCGTCCTAGTTTTGGGGATGACCCATTGTTAGATGCTCTTACTAAATATATTTTTTCTTGGTAAAGATATTTTTTCCAGTCAGGAATAATATAAATTTTTGTATTTAATTTTTCTGGTATGTGCCCCTCTAGTAAAATCCCTTCGGCCTCGGGATTGGAACCCCTTGTATTAAGTTTATGTGCACTTAAAAGCTGAAGTTAACTTGTCACACTATCTTGGAATTATCCTGCATAACAACCACCAGAACACTAAACACACAAGTTCCCTCCAGCCTGCTATTGACTTCAATGTATTATGCATTAAAGTAAAGTGACATGCTGGATAGAGGAGATGGGAACGTGCCGCTTCAAGTGCTTGGTGCATAGAATAAAGCTGTAATAATTACACCACACTAAAGCAATAAAAGTTTCTTTAAGCGTTTTGTCACTTGGAAAAACTTTTCTGCTAATGCGCAAAAGTGCAGCGTTGCATTTTATTTTTGAGTGTCAGGCGAAAACAAAAACATGTGGGAGCGAGGCAAAAAGAGTGAAGAAAGAAAAGACGAATTAAGGATGTGTAAAACTATTTTGAATTAATTAAAGCATAAAATTCGATTTATTTTCTTATTGTTACTGTAAGAGTTTACGATTTGTGAGAAAGCCAAATGAAGGAAAAGAACAATAAACAAAATACAAAAGTAACAAACTTCTCTAATTTACACAAAGGTTCGAACACAATGGCTGTGACAAATATTTAATAGAACACTTCATTAATTTATTTACTTTCAAAGAAAATAAGATAAACTACTTGTGTAATTTCACGATTAATAATTTTGATTTATTGAATTATATTGAAAACGGCGACGGTGGCAATTTGTGCAGTGGCCCAATAATGCAATGTTGCAGCAATTATGTTTGTCTTCATAAGAATGCATGGTAAGTAACTGTTGACAGATGGCGCAATGTCGTAGCCGCGTCCATTGTTTTCGTACCTTAACAAATACCTACATATATATACAAACTTACACCTAAGAGCAAAGTATCTATACCCAATAGACCAAACTGTAGTACTTCCTGGAATAAGTATACTAAGGTGCTGTTTATATTTTTTTCTCGTGCTCGGTGTAGTGGTTAGATTGGTGTTGGTTACAGAGTTGTTTTTTGTCGAAATTAAGAAATTAATTTTTTTTTTAATACTATTTTGTTCGCAACGGCAACACTAAATGGTATACCAAAAAACTATAAACGATTTTATCAATATGGAGCGTCAAATTAACAATATAACTGCAAAATTATGACAATAATATGATGTTTCTTCAATAGTTTTGTGAATAATATATTTAATTTTCACTTTTAAAAACTAAAAACATTCGTGGGGTCTTATGAATAGAGTTGAGTTAAATGCGCGTAAGACCCAATGCTGTGTGTTATCTCACAAACGAGTCTCCCAACCCCCCGTTAACCCTCTAGATATGAGTGGGGTATGTATTGCGGAGACAGCGACTCTTAATGTTCTGGGCATGTCCATCCAATGTGATATTCGTTGGAATAAACACATTTTTGACGTGTCGAAAGAAGCAGCCAAGTGTCTCTGCTTTTTTAGGCGGTGTAAAAAATATTTTACTTCGACTGATCTCCGCATGATCTACACCACCTATACACATCCTAAATTGGAGTTTAATTCGTTCCTATGGGCTGGAGTTTCACAAACGCAACTGGAGCTCCTGAAAGCTGATGCCGCCAGTTCGTGTGTTCAGCAGAACTACACGGTCAGCAAGCGGAACTCACGCCTTCCGCGTAGACTCGGTGTTCCAACGCACTATGCATTACAGAGAAAGTTCGTTCATCTGTCGTACCGCGCGTATTTGGAATAAGTTCCCTGCAACTCACTCTCACAATGAACACGATATGCTGTGTAAACACCTAGAGTTATTCTCCAAAAAAGGCACAAATATGTACGTAAAATAGAAGGAAAACATGCAAACCTGTACATCATTAGCTTCATTTGCAGAAAAGTGAAGTTTAGTGTTTAAAAGTGAATATTAAATATATTATTTATAAAACTAAAAATAATAATTTCACACTCCATATTGCAAATTTTTGGTATACCATTACGTGTTGTTGTTGCGAACAAAATAGTGTTAAGAAAAAACAAATTTTGACGAAAAGCAACTCTGTAACAAACTCGAATGTAACCACCACTCAGAGCACGAGAGAAAAATATGATATGTTCGCCGAACAGTGAACACCAGCATAACCATGACCTTAGTGTGGGAAGCTAATAAAAACATTTTGCGTTATCAGAATTTTGAATGTTTCTATAAGTACGTAATTTGAAGACTTTTACACAAATTCCTCAAGCTTCTTTGGCAAATTGGCTATGTGCTCAAACACAGAGTTGCATTTAATTATGTTTCTATTGTTATCACATTTTTCGTTTCGTTTCGTGCGTTTCTTTAGTTTTTTCATAATAGTACAGCGATGGCGACAAAGAAATGACCACGAATGAAAAAAGTCAGTACAACAAAGGCATTAACCAACAATATGTACGCAAATGTGCTACAATAAGCATAATGTAATAAGCTTTGTTGTTGTTGTTGCAGTCATTTCGTAAAATTAAAAACCAAATAATGAAAACAATTTTCTTTAAATATTAAACAGAAAGGGAAAAAATAAAAAATATTTTAAACAAAAGACGTGCGCAATACGAGCCTAACAAAAGCGAGTGATGATCGGCGGGAACAGTTTTACTGTATTGGGTGCAGCAGCCGCAGCAGCAGAAATGGCAGCAATTGCTGCTAATTGTACGTCAATTTCATGCTCTAATTGTACCGTTAAAATTATGATTTACCACATAAATGATGGCAATTTATGAAGTATGGCATTATGGTAAGATATAGTGGGGATTCAGAGAAGGTACGTGCGATATGGCAACTCCCCGTGATTGATGAGCGATAAATTTCCATAAAATTTGTGACAGTACAAAAACAAATAAACGCTTTGAAAGCATCGAATTATGAGTAAGTTAAAAAGATAAATTTTGTACAGAAAAAACATTCTGGAAGTTCTTTCATATGTACATAAATATTAGCTGTATTTTTTCGTCGCGTATACACAATTAGGAAACTATTTGTACGGAGAGCTATTTGGCGATATTTATCCCTTCTTAGCTGTTCGGTGTGGATAGAAACTAGTGTTGGAAAGTTGTAGTCTCCTATTTGTTAAGATCGCTAAAAGTACAAATAAAAAATATTGACCGCTGTGGCGAAGTCGGTAGTATGCTGGACTTCTAAGCAGAGTACCCTGGATTCATATTAAAACTAAATAAAATTTCTCCTAACGAAAGCTAAAATATAACTATTAAGTAGCATCTGATTGACTATCGGAAATATGCTACTCAGCCTCTTCAGTCTGGATTTAGATCAGGACACAGCTGCTCTGCCGCTATGGTGAAGATTAAAGAAAACATTCGAATTTCCTATGATGGCGATTTAATTACTCTACTTTGTTTGTTAGACTCTTCCACAGCATTTGACAGTGTGAATCATTCGATATAAGCGGTTCTTTGGCTTTTCTGGCAGGGTACTCTGCTATTTTCAAGCGCCTGTACAATTTGTTAAGGTTAGTGATAAATTTTCTGTTGAAAAAACCATTCCAATAGGTGTTCCACAAAGATCTGTTCTTGGGCCTCTTGTTCTAAGTATCTCTTTGGAGTAATGAGGTACTTGGAATACTTTTTCGAAGCGAAAACTGATTTTTTATCTCTCAAGACTCCGAAATACCTTATATTTGTACAGTACAGCCGTACAAAGTGCTTCCGTGTACCTTGTTTTAATTATTTAAATACCAGTCGTCTGTTTTTGATTAGTGCCATAAGAACATAACATGTGCTTATATCATTAAATAGTTTAGCTAAGTTTAAAATTTCTACTTATGACTATTTTTCCAAAAAAAACTTTACTAGTTTTAAGTACTATTTATGTTTTGTTTATTAAAATTTATTTGCAACCCACTTTTCAGGGGGAAGGCGTAGAGGCGGTGTAGCGGTAAATAGTGCTCTATCTGGAAGGAGTGCTCATTAGCCATCTGGCAATAATACTTTGGCCGGCCTGATCGCGGCTCTTGTTCTGCTACTGCTTGGTTTTGCGTTGCTATTAATTGTGAAATAAAAGGGAACAAAGCCAAAAATAAAAACTGAATTCAAGTTACTTGCACGCAAAT
This sequence comes from Palloptera scutellata, assembly GCA_958295655.1. Taxonomy (NCBI): domain Eukaryota; kingdom Metazoa; phylum Arthropoda; class Insecta; order Diptera; family Pallopteridae; genus Palloptera; species Palloptera scutellata. The sequence continues at coordinate 1,112,895 of OY282450.1, read as the reverse complement.
AACTGCGAGTGATTTAACTTTTGTATCATTTATTTTACGCAGCTGTTGTTGGCAAAATAGCGCGCTACTTAATATGACAGCCAGCAGCCTCAGCCAGTGACAGACGCCAACGTGGGTGTGAAACTGTCACTTGAGGGAAAAAATTCGATTGTTTTATTTTATCTTGTTTTCCGTTGTTTCTTTGCTTTCTGCTTTGTTTTTAGGTTCACCGAAAAATTGCGCAAACTTTTCAAAACGCAAATGAATTTGCAAATATTTCAACAATCGAAATGGGGGAAAAAATTAACAAGCATAAAAAAGATGCCAACAGCAATTGTCTTTTCAACAAGTAGAAATCACATTGAAACCAGAGTAGTGGGGTGGCGGATGTGGTAAGAAAAAGCGGGCAGCTACACGTAGACACAGCCCCCAAGCAATTTAGAGTCTCTATGTTGTTGTGATTTATTGCGAAGTTCAATTCAGAAAGTGTGTCTACTAAAGTCTATGAAGAAAGCGATGACAAACGTCATCACTGGCATCAGGTTCGAGCAGTAAGACGCAGTTGGGGTCTTTATCAAGTCACATTTGCATACAAATAAAATGTTTGCCGTTTTCATACTCTACACACTATATGAAGGGTATACATAATATTGGGTTTGATCTAGTAACGGTTTTGTCACGCCTTTATTAGGCGTGAGCGTTGTAGGTGTGAGCATAAAATCGTTGTTAATTTCTCTTTCTAATAGAACATTAGAAGCTCATTCTAGCCCAACTTATTAACTCCGTCTTTCTACATGCTGTATTTGGATTTATTTGGTGTATGTTAAGCAAGGTTTTAAATTCCAAGTGAAGTCTCGCAATTCAAATACAAAAACTTTCAACTATGCATATAATGTTGCTACTAGCAACCGCAGCAACAATATAATGCAAACAACAACAACAAGGTAGTGATAAACTTTCTCATACGTAGCTTCTAAATGTTCTCGTTTTGCCTAAGAAATGCACAAGAAAATATTCGTGAAATATTCCATAAAGTAAAGAAATATGTTATAACAAAAGAAAGAAGAATAAAAATTTGACTATGAAATTAAGATAGTGGTGAATAAGCCTCAAGAAGCTATTCTAAAAATGCCTTTCACTCAAGAAGGCGAAAAAGACAAAAAAAGAGTGTTCAAAATATGTGCATAAATATAAATTTATTTTGATGGCCGAAATAGCAAACAACAAAAAAGTAAAGAAGAAAGAAAAATTAGAAAAAATTTGAATGAAAGTTTATCCCTTTAAGTATTCGTTCTATCAGCTTAGCCTTCAAATATTCTTACTATTCCTTACCTGTCCAGGCTCGCGGCTTCTGTCCAACTTCGTAGAGTTTCGAGTATTTCAAAAGCAGACGAAATACGAATTATTGCATTGTAATAAATGACAAATTATTGTTAATAGCTGCCATCTGTAGTTTTCTATTTTTTAAATTGGAAATGAACTAAAAACATTATTTATTGTTTTATGTTCCCTTGCAGAGAGAGTGAACGAGAGGTGGCACGAAATTTCAAAAGAAACCCAGAAATTGAGTTGCTTAACATGAGACAGAACAACTTTATTACATACAACAATGTGCAACATTTTCAGCAGCATCTACAAACAACAGAGTATCCAGTAGATTTAAGAATTTTGCGGTAAGCATGATGCACTTGGGACATATGTAGCAGCAACAGTAGAATTCACTTTTGCACTTGCCGTATTTCTCATGTGTGTGCACTATGTGTTAGTAAGTGAGTATGGGAGCGTGTGTTTGCTGTGCCTTCCACGAGCAAATGTGAACGTAATTCCCGCAGTTTGAGTGTGCGTCGATCTTAGGGAAGAAAAAATGTTTTCCGCATTAAAAAAATATCAAGGATAAAGCAACAATGTAATTTTGCTGCTAAGCTGATATTCTATGTGAGGGAATGATTGCATGAGCCGCGCGATATAGAGTAGGAGCAGGAAGAGAGTAGCTCTTGCCAGGCACTCGTATGCTGTATGTGATACTCATTGTGTGACGGTAGTAAGAAAAAATATTAAAAGAATTTGTTAAGAAAAAAATGAAAATAAATTGCAAAAAAGACAAAGTAAGTAAAACAAAAGCCGTAATAAGAATTAAAATTAAAGGGAGAGAAAAAGCGTAGCGAAGATGAAATTGCATTTCAGGTTTTCAAATATCAAACTACTCTAATCACTAAAATCTTTCGGATTCTGGGATAAAGAGCCAAAAATCTACAGAAGATTTTGAATTTTTTTTGCTTTCACTTTAAGGCGGTGTGTTCAAAAACAGGCCATATACAGTGTCGGACAATTAAATAAGAAACCAAAAACCTTAAAAAAATATATCTCTAGGCTTATGATAAATTTAAACTTGCCGCAATGGCTTTGTCCTGTGGTTACTTCTTTCTTCCTCCCACCTATCAATCTTCCTTACAGTCAACACAATGCTCTGCATTCATAAAAAAAGATGTTTTTTTCATTATGACCGACTTCATCTTTGAAGAAATTTGGACCAATGATTCCCTCTACCCATAGAGCACACCAAAGCACACTTTTTGAGGATGTAACGGCGTCTCAACAATGGCTTGTGGATTATAATCACTCCAAATGCGCCAATTTTGCTTATTAACGTACCCATTCAACCAAAAGTGAGCTTCACGCTGAACAAAATTTTCTTCTGAAATTCGCGCGAACCGAACCATTATTTTGGTAATAAATTTGCACGATTTGCAAACGTTGTTCAGGAGTAAGTCTATTCATTATGAAATGGCAAACCAAACTGAGCATAAATCAAGTGACAGCTGTCAAAAAGACCAACTCTGAAAAAAGTATTGCCAGATTGAAAACCACACTTCTAAAAAAACACCCTTTATATACCATACCATTTTCTTCTCTGTAAACAGTCCGATAAAAAAAACAAATCAATGGAAGTTTCGTAGTGCAAGTTGTTCTTATTTGATTGTCCGACACTGTATCCCTGCCGCTCTCTCTCTCTCTCCCTCTTACTCCCACCTTCACCATATCACATTGGCATTTTGTAGTTCCGCGTTTAAGTACATTTATGAAATCAATAACATATATATTATGTATGAATGTATATGTATGGAGTAACATTACTGCTGTTCGCATTATGCAAATTGATGAATAAATCCCAAAAGTAACAATAATAACAATAACAATCTAGGCCAACCAAAATATCACACGGGGAATGAGGAGCGAAACAAACAAATATCAATAAAAAGGCGATAATAGTCTGTTGCCAATTTTGGGAAAAATGGAAATGAAATGTGAAATTGACCCGAATATCTGTTTTTGATTGGGATTGAATGACTTTGCTGTGCATTTTTCGATAAACACTAACACATACCTGCAAGCATAAGCATCAATGTATTCAAGTATATATTTGCATTGCAATATTTCACATCACTAACGAACCTTATCACCATACGGTCACAACAAGCAACTGTATGATAACGCGGAGAGAGGGGAGAGGGCGTGGTGCAGAATTCAATTGCATTTTCACTTTGCAAAACGTGAATTGCACTCTTTTTTCGTATGGGCACACACACACACGTACAACATAATATTATTCAAATAATTGTAGGTTTATGTATGTACATATTTGTATATGTATGTATGTATGTAATCGCGTGTGTGTATATACAACACTTTCATATACAGAATCCCACCAATACTGTTAAATATGTACACACACATGCATATATACGTAAGAGTATGAATGTATTATGTACAACAAAAAGCGCAAAATATTCGCAAACAGGCCAAATTGAAACCACTTGAATCGCTTGACTGGTTTTTAATTGAAAAAAGGAGGAAATAAAAAAATTTAAAAAAAAAATAAATTTGCAAATACATTGAAATGTTGCTGCTGCTGCATACCATTCAGTTGCTTTAATTTTTGTCGCACATTCAATACAATTCCATTGCTCACTTACTTCGAATTCGCACATAATTTTACATGCTACTTTCGGTTGCATGGTAATAAAACTTTCCCTCTTGTTTTGTATAAGAAACGTCGAAAAAAAAACTATTATCCATTTAAAATAGTTCAAAACTAGTGCTCTTGATACCCGTCGAGTAATACCCGCCCACACGCATAAACGGGTACCAGATTATGCTAATATTACCCGACCTAACGGGTACCTGGTCATTTCGGACAATGGGTATCCGAAAAATGGCGGGTAACCGAAAATTTCTGGTGATACTTGAAATAGGGTACTCGACAAAGGTAATAAGTAAGTGAGCTTCAGGTATAATTGATAGTGATGATGACTATTTGCTATTACTATTTCTGCAACTTTTTTACTACCTTTTTTCAACTATTTCCACCATTTCACTACTTTTTACTACTAATTTCATTCGATTCCGTTCAGCCGTTTAAGAGTTTACTTGGTAAATATATACATACATATGTATGTAAATATAGACAGTAGAAGAGTTTGTATCTTAATTTCTTAAATTATTTCTTATAGCAGACGGGTACCCGCAAATTTTCGGCACAATGTGTACCCGTCGTTGAGATACCTGGGTAATCGCCGATAAATCCGGGTGTACGGGTAAAACCCGGGTAACTAGGTATCAAGAGCACTATTCAAATCAATAAACATCAACAACAAAAGCCGCCCACACACAGCTGCAAAGCAAATCTTTCGCTTAACAATCGAAACATTTTTAGTGATAATGACAGTGCGCCTTCATTTAACCTACAAATTAAGGTCACGTATTTGTGCGGTTGTCAGGTTTAATGGCTATTACTTGTTTTTGTATTTTCTTACGAAGAGATTTTTCAACGCAAAATATCAAAAAAAAATTACATTTTAAAACCAATTACATTTTAGCAAAGAGAGACCAATATCTCTTTATAAACTTCTGATGCCTCGATATACTGGGTACTAGATCAACACGTTTTCTTTTTCACACGAGTTTCAAATCCTCCAAAAATTTGTTTTCTCTTTAACATGGTGTTTCCACTAGCCATAATTCAAAACAATTTTCTCTTCCATCAAAATGTCGCGTGAAGACCAGCGTCTGCAGCGAGTCTTTTTTTTGTGACTTGTAGTCGCTCATACAAAGTAAAGTCAAAGTGCGTACATTGCGTAAAACAACCACCACTACTACTTGAACTACACTTGCAAAAAAAATTATACATCTAAGAATTCATTAAGAGAATAAGTACATAGTGACGGGTCGTAGTATGTAAAGGTCAAACTTCATAGCACACGTTTCAGACGCAAAGCTTTTCTCATATTCCTGTGAAAAGTTGACTTAGTGTGTTTTGTATGAAAGAAACTTCATGCCTTGCCGTCGAAATGCGAAGGAAGCGTCAAAAGTTGCGACGGCAAACAGCTGAGAAATTGTGAGATTGTTACAATTTGTAGGACAATGGCATAATCGATAACAGACTATACCGGAAAGATTTATTACATTTACTTAGGTATTTGATGTAGAAACTGTTGAACATAACAAAGAAATAATTTAAATATAATTATTTTACCTGGTATGATAAATAACAACTAAAAATGAACCTAATACTCTGGCAGATTAAACTTTGTTTTCGTTGAAGTGAAAATTCTACTGCCGATTATCAGAAGAAAAAAAATAGTAGAAGAAAAAAATAAAGGAGTTGAAAAAACACAAAGCCATAGGACAAAAGCGTCCGATGCTCACAAAATCAAATTAGTAAATTCCAAGAAAACTACCAAAAATTTAAAAATAATTGGCACCAGCTGATTTTCAAAGAAAAAGCAGACGTGCATACAATATTGCAAAACGTTGAATTCTGATGTTGACTACTAGTTGCAGATCTCTGGTGGAGACACCTTATGTCAATGGAATACCAAAAAATATTAAACTTTTCGGCAAGACAGAATTTTAGCTAACAATCCTGGCATGAATTTGAAGCTTCATTTGATTTTGACGTATCTATTTAAAAATGGAGCAACTACAATCGAAGAGAAGCGAAATACTTAATTTCACAAAAACACTCTTACCGCGAACATGAGTGGAATTATGAAAGTAATCGATTTAAAAAGATCAGATCAGAAGCAACCCCGGAACCTACTTTAAATTCGGCTTTGTTTCACGCTTATAATGAGAAATAAAAATTGGAAATTGCAATTCGTTTTTACTTTCTTAAACGCACATCTCAGGTCCTGTGTTGCAACTTGCATCATACCAACTCATGACAGATTTTTCGCTCACGCTTTCCTAATTAATTAATCCGAAATTTGCATACACCGTTATTGTCTTACATTCTTCAACTTCTAGTTCCGCTATTTCGCTTTCAACAAATTTTGCAGCGATGTGCTGCGAAAGTTTTCTTATATGAAATTTCAGCTATATAATTTATCATTATTTTCATAGTTTACTCTGTTGCTCTTTCTTCGCCATGACGTAATTGTAATTGAACTTCCACATTGGAGTTTTCGTAAACCCTTTCCCCTCATGTTCTCTCCCCCGTTGTATACATACCATACATACGATTATGTATGCATATGCAGGTATATGGATATATGCTAATTAATTTTAGGTTGTTCCAACATGTATGGTTCTTAGCTCCCTCAAAGCTCCTCTCGCACTGTAACAATATATTTATCAACTCCCCCGCGCACACTTAAATGCAATCGTTTTTAAAATGCTACTCAATTATTTATGCTCATACTCTGTGAAAGTTTATTGCTCCTTTCCTGGAATGGGAATGGAGCGGAGTAGACTGTGACGACGGGCGCGCGTTGGCATAAAGTAAAGTAGAGTGATGCACTTTGACATTTTCGTGGTGAGATGCACCGCATCTATGTACAGGGCCTTGGAAATAATATACAGGTCCCAGGAGGAATAAGATGGTCAGCTACAGGCCTTTTTTTTACTAACTTATGTACCAAAATTGAGCATACATGGTTTAGATGGGAAACGGTTTATTATTACACTGAGCCTAACGGGCAAGTTTCCTATTGAAACTGTGGACCCGGGGGAATCCCCCAACACCCCGTTCTCAGGAGTGTCTGCGTACAAATGTATGTACATATGTATATTCAAACTTTATTTGTTGCTTCAGCTGTTGCCAATATAATGCGTATTATCTTCATCATCATGTACTAATTTATTAATTAAATTAATCCTTTTTTCCTAATGTTAATATTAACAACTCATTACCTCCCTAATATTACTTAATCAACTCAACATCATTGATATTCTTCGCATCGCCCTTCATCATTTACCTCTACACTAGTGTGGGTCGAAAAAAAAGTTGTAAATGTCCGCCCCTCATATGAAAGCTTGCCTCGAGATGATTTCAGGACACTAAAGATTTTCGCCCCTGCCACGCCTTAAAAACCGCCAAAATCGATTTAAAGGTATAACTTTGGTATTTGATGTTTTTTATGAGTGATATGTCGTTATAAAGGTGGAAATGAGAACAACAATTTCTTCATAGGTGTCAATGACCTTTGACCCCTTCTTCAGGGTGAAAATGATACAACTACATTTTTTACATACTTACTCCCAAATATTTTTTTATAATTAAAAAGATCTCCAAAATTTTGTTTTGTTTTTCCACTTGAAGTGATAAAATTCATCTAAAAACAAAAAAGTTACAACACTTCTAAGTTTTTCCGTATATGTGTTGACTTTTCCCAAAAATTTTCTCAATTATCATAATTTGTGCCCCACATATACGAGCTCTCTCGCTTCATTAAACAAAAGCGAACTATACGTCAAACAGATTTCTTTCCCAAGCTGAGAAAAACCTGCAAGAGCAAATCAACGAAAAGTAACAATAAATTTCGCTTTCACTCGACAACTCCTCACACTGAGAATCGTGCCCTTCTTTATTACTCCTTTTGAAAGTCAAGACAATTATTCTATGCCCTACCTAGCCGGCACAATTTGACTACAAAACCACTTACACTGCAAAATAATAAACTCAAATATGCCTATATAAAAAATAAATGTGCCTTTCTATAAGCATTTACGAGTATACAGTGCCTTTATGGCACGTTTTTGGTATCACTTATGGCAGCTTATACAGCAGGAAGTACGTGTAAAGACTGTATATGTTTTTTTTCGAATTGATTATACTGCTATTTCATACAGCACAAACAAAGAAACTATTATTTTTACTCTCTAAAATTTTTTAAAATTAATATTTTTAAATTTATTTAATTTTATTCACTCTGGATTCGAATTTGCTGCCTTTGGATTCCTAGTCGTACACTAGCCGTTTGGTTATCATACTGCCTTGTAAGAGACTTACTTACTTACTTTTATTGGCACAGCAGCCCATGGAGGGCCTAGGCCGAGCTGAAAGCTTTTCATAGCAATTTTTACTCTTGTAGGTTTGCCATTGCCTGCCAAGAGGTGGTGCCGTGTAGAAAAATTATTTTTTCTACTTTTTGATTTTGCCTGTGCCGAGATTCGAACCCAAGCCACTCTGCGTAGCAGTCCAACGCACTACCACTACGCCACAGCGACCAAAAGAGACAAAAGAGCAAAAGACTACATTGCCACCAAGGTTCACTTACATATAAGGCGCCGGCCATCTATAGTTTCGGGTTTACCTCTATATACCAGATGCATTAATACTTATTAAGCGATTTATATATACTGTAAAGGCCGAGCTACACATATAAAAGTTGTGCACGTTTGCTGTACAATTACTGTATACGGCAGAACTCTGTAAGAGCTGCTCAGCTTTACTGTTATGAGAGTGTAGTATAATATTGACTCACGTCACAAGTAACTTGTCTAGAAATATAGAAACTATACGATGCATCAAAATTACTATTTTGTATTGGCATTGAAATGTCCGTTGAATTCGCTGAACGAATAGGAATTCTAAGCTTTAACTATTTGAAATAAATATCAAAAATAATAATAAGTAAGAACTTACCATATTCTTTCTTCAAAAGTTTGAATGGGCATAACACAGAAAGTGAAGCAAATATTTAAAGTAGCAACTTGTAGCTTCGTAATGTTGCATCGTCATCAGAACCTTTCCTTCCTCAACATTTCCATTACATTCTTTATGTAAATAAGTGTGCAACCAAATATTGATGCTCTGCGATTTGTTATCCACTTGTTTTCACTTCCATGTTGAAGCGTTCTTACGTAGCCGCCGCTTAATACGACGTCAATCCAATAGTTGCATGTGATTAACATCACTTCATCATCTCTTGCTGCCTGCCGTTTGTAGTTGCATTAAGATATCCCATAATTTTTTCTTTTCCTCTTGCCTCACATTAATCTTGTGCTACGAGTTCGTTAAGGTTGTTTCCCAGTCCTTCTCTATAGCCAACAATTTTTGATTTGTGATTTGAATTTCCGTCACGCAGGCTATTGCTACATCCTTATCGCTATGTGATTTTTTATTGTTGGTGTGGCGTGGATTTTAGTGCTCATATCTTCTGTTTCAGTGATTGTAAGAACAAACCCCCAAATCAAAATCTACAAGTTTGGACAGACAAAAAGTTAAGTTTCTACATTCCTTTCAGCATATTGAATCCTTTTTCGATTATGTTCGCTATTAAAAAATAATTTTCCTTATATTAATACACTAAGCAAAAGCCAGAGGTATGTAACCTTTTTACCTATGTACCTCAACCTTAATATATTGGCATGAACTTCCCGAACACGCGATAAGAGTAGAATGTTGTGAATGTCAATGTGCGCTCCCACTCAAGCGAACATACGAACAAAGTGTTTCCTTTTTCTATTCGTTTCACCCATTTGGTGTTCACCTATTTCGTTCGTCGTGCATCTCAAGAGTTCTCAAATGATCCTGTACTGTTAGAATAGAAGCTAATAATACATTCAAACCAACTATCATTGTTTGGAGTATTTTCCTTATTAGAGAGTCGCATTTTGAGAGTTTGCATTTTTAATCCCTAAAGCGTAATCGAATTTCGATTAGTTGGCTTTCCAACTAGTACATTTAACCACACATGATTAGTACCTATGTATATATTGTTACTACGAGCCCTCTCTCGACCGACGAAAATAACGCTCTATAAGACCCTCAATATTCCAGTCATGTTGAGCGAATGGAAGAAGGCGCTCCGGCTCGAAAAGTGTTTTATTCAAGCCACGATGGAGGAACGATGAGAAGAGGACGACCTAGCATAGGTTGTATTGCCAACTAAGTAAGTAAACTAAGTATGTATGTATATATTATTTATTTGCTCACTGTGTAACTCAAACTGCGTAAATAATGCAGCAGATTATATTGTTTTAATGCACAACAAATTTCTGGTTGACGATATTTTTCATTCATTTGTATGTTTAGTTGTTTGTTCTGCCTGCAAGAGCAACAAGTAAACGGAAGGCAACGACAGCAGCTAGCATCCTTAATTTGCATAGGCAATTCCTTTTTTCTATAGACGACAAAGGACACATGCACGCTGCCGCTGAATGATGTAAAAACATCAAGAGTGGCAACATTCCGCTGTGCTTAACTAAAAACTTAAGCTGGCAAAAACAAATTACTTCAAGTTGATACAACAAGAACAACATTGTTAGTATAGCACACATATGCATGCATGCACACACACATTCTCATTTGTTCTATGTATATATGTACATACATACATTAGAGTGGGTCATCTTACGAGTATGTGTAGATTTTAAAATAAAGACCTTTAAAAATAAATGAATAAATAGCAAAGCAATATAAATTGGAAAATTGTTAGGTCATGGTTATATTCAGATTTTGCTCGGCGAACACCATGCAATTGTTGTTGCCCGAACATGAAGAAAGAGCTTTTACTCACTCTCACAGCGAACACGATATGCTGGGTGAAATGTACACCGAGCACGCCGAGTATTCAGGCTGTCAAAGATTCAGGTTCTACAACAAAAGAACAATAATGTATGTAAAATAGAAGGAAAACATGCAAACCTGTACATCACTATTTTCATATGCAGAATATTAAATATATTATTCATAAAACAATTGAAGAAAAATCATATTATTTTCATAATTTTTCAATTATTTTATTAATTTCACGCTCCATATTGTTAAAATGGTTTAAAGTGTTATGGTATACTATTTAGTGTTGCCGTTGCAAACAAAATGGAATTTCGACAAAAAGCAGCTCTGTAACGAACACCAATGTAACCACTACAGCGAGCACGAGAGTAAAATATGTTGTGTTCGTCGAACACCGAACACCAATATAACCAGCACCTTTGTGATCTGCGAAAAGAAGAGAGAAAATCTTTCCAAAAATCCATGTACGAAATCGATGCACTCTAATGCATATGCAAATAATATGATTTATTCATAAAAACGTGTAAATACATAATTTTGTAATCGCGGTATTCCGCCGTTCAATGCATCAGCTTGCAGCAGAGACACATTGCATACACAGACTTCCAACCAAGTTCCACCTCTCTCGTTATCACCCCTCATCCCTCCTATACATCGTTATGTCTCCCTAATGCACAATAGCTGCCTAAGCGCACTCAGTCACTTCAGTGGCACTGAAAATGGAAAATAAAAGTTGACGCTGTGCTGCTGTTGTTTTGGTCGTGATTGTGGTTGGTGTTGCAATTTGTAAAGTTTTTCTTTGCTGTTCCTCTGTGCAGCGTCGTGCAAAAAATGCATTAATGTCACTACTCTGAGTGGAAATTGAGTGCAAAACATGAGAAGAACTTCATTGTTGTTACTACCACTACATTTGTATATATGTATGTATATGCGACATACCTGATGTTGCCATTGCAACATCATGTTGTTGTTATTGCACAATATTGCAATGCCAATGCCAGGTGGCGTGTTCGCGTATCAATGCTGAGGTGCAAAAAAGGCATGTACATACATTAGAGCTCATCATTGTTGCTGGCTGCCTTCTGGTGTTGCAGCAGCAGCTACAATAAAGTTGGATGTCGATGATGGGAAAAATTTAACAATAACAACAACAACAACAACAGAAACAGCACAAGTGAGCTAGGATAATATCGTTATAAAGAATAAACTAAGCGCAGCAACGGAAACGAGGAAAACTAGAAGCAGATGCTAAAATTAAAAACTTCACTGCCGTGAGGCTGGCGGAAACGACCGATATTACGAATAGATGGAAATGTGCATAAGGGGAACAAAGCAAGTTTAAATTATAAATTTTAATATTTTATATTTTCCAGTCCAGAATAAGCGTGCAATGGACACATGAAAGTTGTTTAAAAGAACTAAACATTTGTTTTCAATACGTATTTCCATTCAGGTGTCGTACTCTATTTGTTGCAGGAGCATGCAACCTCATAGTTCTCGCATCAATCATGCGGATCCTTGTTCTTATTGTCGTTCCGAAATGCTATTATTGTCCAAAAAGCAAAATATATAAATATATCGTAAGCCCATGAAACGAAAGCCAACACTTTTTTTTTATTTTTGAAAACTGTATGCTGGGCAACGTCTGCCTACCAAAAGACTATCACCACAAATCAAATAATGAAGGCAAAGCTATTGCGTGTAGAATAAAAATTTTGGTTCGCCATGAGAAGCACACTAATGTCCCTCAAAGTATTGTACTGGTAATATGTACAGCTTCAGAAAAGTAAAACTTGCGCAGTCAGGCACTGTCATCTGAAAAGCATTTTCTACGTACCCTTATTAACAAAACAAAAGGCGCTCTTCTATCGGCTTCATAGAATATATTTTGTAGAAGAGGATTTTGTTGTATTAACAAATAAAGTCGCTTATCAAATATCCTCTTCTGAGCCAAGCCAATGCTGGGTATTCACTTAGAATGCGATTTGTTGCCTTGTCATCGTCCATACATAAGAGACACTGTCTTATTGGACAGAGCTGAGTACTAAAGCGAATCTCATCATATAATTAAACTGTTTGTAGTCATTACGTCCGCTATCATCGTTGAAATCGTATATTTACCCCTCAAGTTAATAGCCTTGGAAATAAATTCGGAATACAGAAATAATTTTTTTTTTGCGAATAATTTCTTTATTATTATATTTTGGAATTAACCAGTTTTAAATTTGGTGCAAACATACTCGTCAATTTCTTAAATTGATTATAATACATATGATAGTGTAGTACTACTGGATCTTAGGGAATAAGGATTTAGTTACACTAATAACTGAATAGAAGAAAAAGATAGAGGATTACCAATCAATCATGATTTAGAAGCACCAAAATTCACAATATATGTACTACATGCTTATATTTCCAGTTTAGGGTATATGGTACGAGTATGAAAACTATAAAATTCAGCCATTTCTTTTCTATTAAAAATTGTACTCAAAACATAAATTCTGGGAAAAATTATAAAACAAGAAGAATTTGTAAATTATTTTTTGCAAAGCCTTCATTATTAAGGTACGAATAAAACGGCGCGGCAACGACTTTGCGCCATCTGTTAACACATTCTTATTAAGACGAACATATTGACTGCGACATTGTATCATTGCGTCATTGCGCAAATTGCCGCTGTCGTCGAATTCAATCTAATTGCATTTTGACATGCAGCAGAACGAAAATAAAAACAAACCAGAAAAGTGCCAAAACAAATAATGGACATTACTGGCATACAGACCTTAATGAATTTTTCGCACACGTGTGTGGCACAAACCAACAGCAACCCAACAAAAAGGCAACATTACATTCTAGGAAATGCTTTCAACACACTATTTTTTTAATTGCATAATTATGATTTAAGAGCGTCGCAATGCAACACTTTGCCACATTATTATTATTACCTACTGCCATTGTAGTGTGTGAGTGTGTGTGTGTGTGTGTGTGTGTGTTTGGGTGTGTACTGTTAAATGGTACGACGCAATTGCATTACGCCCGACTTCTAATTTTATTATACTAACTAATACATATTTACGTTCTATTACCAACTGCTTCTACTCTTCTACAATACAATTGACCACTCACTTTTGTTCTAGCTGCTTATCAATGTTTGCACTAACTACCGTGCTCGTATGTGCATATTTGGTTTTGTATTTATAGCCTCAGACATGTAGCGATACGAATGAGCGGAAGTTCCAATCTATGTCTATGTTTCTCTTCATTTTCATAATACATATCTACATATAGTATAAGTATATACTTATGTATGGTATATGTATGTATGAGTTACATGTTTATGTATGTATGAGCGTGAATAAAAGGTATGACGCTTATGTGTTGGTTGCAATAATCATAAATAATACATTTCTTCTCCTCCACCACATTGCGACCTTTTCTATGCTAGCGTGTTGGTTCCTCGTAATTGCACTTTCTTTGCCTTAATATTTTGTGCAGAGGAACGTTCAATAACACTGTGCAACAAATTCAAAGTCATGGAATCCGAACCGAGAATGATTTGCGTAGGTTGAAAGTATACATATACAGTAACAAAATCCCAAGAGGGTTTTGCAACGTTCGTTTATGCAGCCCTACAGTGTTGCCATTTCTGCGAAATTAAGTATTATTAGGCATAAGCAACTTGTTGATTTTGCCACTGCGATTGTTTAAGTGTTCACCAATATATAGTAAAATTTTTCGTAGAACAGAGATTAACCCATTAAACCACCTAACTGTACATATAAAATCCTCTGGGGATTTTGTTACTGTATAAGTATGTATATTTTCAATCTAAGTAAATGGTTCCCGGTTCGGATTCCATGTAATAAATGTTGTCGGCACATTCTGCATGTGTACTAACAAAGAATTCCGCTAGTAACACCAAGCAATGTTTCGATTCAATGCGGCGGCCCTGGAAAAAGGCTGTCTACCGGCAGGAAAACCTGGTATTACGCTACTTAGGTGGTGAAGTGTAAAACGCTACGATTCCCAATTTAGGTTTGGGGAAGCGGTAATGACATACAAAATTTTAATTATCCGAAATTTCTTTCTGAACAGACGAATGAATCAATGTGTGAGACCAGAAAGGTCGCCGGAGATGACCTCAAATGATCCCGAAGATGTGTCTTGTAGAAGCGCTATGTTCTTAACGTGTATTCATGCTGCTGTTAATGAATACCAAATATGTATTAACTGAACCTCTTTGTATTTATTCTCTGAGAAGCATGTACTTATTCTATGGTAGATGCCCTTGCCCCTTGCAGTCCTTGGATCTTGCAGACTATTTGCGTTTTGATAAACCCAATTTTTTTTTTTCACAAGCTATTCCGCATAATATTCGATAAAACGTACGAACAGTGCAAACGTGAGGAAAATGCAATTTCACAAATACATATGAGTGAATGTGTTTAGATGCTACAAAAACACAACAATAGCAACAACAAGAACTGGGGTAAGAATAAAGACCTTGGCTGTGGCATGGTTGCATCAGGTGCATCTATTATTACTCAACATGTCTCTATACGAGCACAAAAATACATTGAAATGCACATCAGTACATACAATATATGTACATATGTATGTACTTATACATGCATGTGTATTAAGGATACCAATCCCGGGATTCCCGGGAGTCCAACATAAAATAAAACTGACTTCAATTATTCGACGAAAAGTGACAAAGGCCAAACTGGTTTTAGCAAGATATAAATGAAGGTAGTATTATTACATTAAGAAAAGTGGCATTTGTGTTGTCTATTAGAAAAATGTTAAAAACTCCTAATGTTGTAAGAATTTTTAATATCAAAATTTGGAAAGTGCGTTATTAAAAATGCCGAATTCCCGGAATAAGAAAGTCCTTGTAATTGGGCATGTCCAACAGCATACATATCTGTATATCACGAAGGTATTCTGTGATTCCGAAATTTCGGTATTTATATAAAAATGTGGAATAATCCTGATTTTGGAAAAAATTTCTTGAAAATGTAAGAGCATTATGTGCATCATCTACAAGAATAGAACGGATTCCTACACTAGCGGGAGGAACAGTACTTAAAAGTCGTAAGTCTTTGAAAGGTTATGTCAACGAAACCCTCCTTATACAAACATGTCAATTTCTTGCGAAATAATGTATGAAAAATTTGCTTGTTGTTGAACTTCGAAAGAATTTTAGTAACAAACTAATCCTGAAAATCCTTGGATTAAATATTTCAGATCCCGCGGTTTTGAGATTTGAAATTTTCCCGGAATACCAAGTTCTCGAGCCCGGGATTGGAAACGTTAGTATGCATGCGGTGCATGTTCATGAACGTTGTCAGTATCGATATGAATGTGTTGGGTGATGAAGGATGTTATTTTTATGTGTTGTATTGCTAGTTGTGTTGCCAGCCGGCTAAAAAATTGATATTGATGATGACGATGTGCTACTCAGTGCCACCTAGTCGCTGTGGCATAGTTGGTAGTGCGTTGGAAGTAGCCAATACATATTACCTATAGAAATTACTGCCTGTCAGCTGCTACCACTGTTGGCACTGGACCATAGAAACAGAACAGCACAATGTAAAGGCGAAATACTAACGATGCTATTCTTCTTCGCATCCCTCTCTATGCTGCAGCAAATTTAGTAATTGCTTTATAAACCAAGATTGTTGTTTCATTCAAGACAACAGCGGAAGCAAATGGCATTTCCTCACAGCCTACTTAAAAAAAATCTTCTACCCTTATTATAACGAACGTACGACAAAACAGGGTGGGCTATTCACCAGGTGTACTCCTATGAAGCCGTGAATTTTTTTAAGATAATACACGTTTATTTAGGAAAAATGGTTATTGCTAGCTACACATTTTTCCCATCTCTCTGGCAATTTGTGAATACCTAGCTGTTAGTTTTTTGAGTCAAACCAGCCATCGAGCCATTTTTTCACATTTTCGTACGAATCGAAGTGCTGCTCCGCAAGTGCGTGCTCATTGATGAAAATAAGTGGTAGTCAGATGGAGCCAAGTCTAATGAACAAGCCGCATGGGGGAGGATTCCCAGCTGTACGAATCTATCAATTCCCGAGTCTTCTGTTTTGTTCGATGCGATGGTGCATTGTCATCAAGAAAAATCACTTTGTGTTGCCTAGCTTGATATTCTGGACGTTTTTGGCGCAAAGCGCGGTTTAAACGGTTCAAATCGGCCAATTGTTGTTGGTAGCGTTGACCAGTAACTGTTTCACCTGGTTTCAGAAGGTCAAACCAGATAACACCTCGCTGATTCCAGAAAACACAGAACATTGTCTTTTTCCGAAGCGATGTGGTTTTGGCCGTTGTCCATTTTTCATTGCCAGAACAATTGGATGAAGATATGAGTTTCTTTTGTACCTAGCGAGCAACATTTCATAGGTTGTTTCTCTATTTACTTGCTGTCTTTCAGTCAATGTTTTTTCAATGCTGTTTTTATTATTCGAAAGAGCAAACCTTCCATTGTGGAACACTTTTTCACTTAAATGACCGCTGGCCTTGCAGTAGCCCATATAATCAAACCTATTTTTCAGTACATTGCCTATACACTGTGCTCTTCTGTTTCTATGGTC
Organism: Palloptera scutellata; assembly: GCA_958295655.1. Lineage (NCBI taxonomy): Eukaryota > Metazoa > Arthropoda > Insecta > Diptera > Pallopteridae > Palloptera > Palloptera scutellata. The sequence goes on along the minus strand of OY282450.1, from coordinate 1,095,504 downwards.
TAGTGCCAACAATGGTAGCAGCTACACCAATTTCGTCATAAAGAGCGTCAATCGTTGCTGGATGATTAGCGTAACACTTATCTTTAACGGCTCCCCACAAATAATAGTCCAACGGAGTCAAATCGCAACTGCGAGGTGGCCAATGGACATCACCAAAACGGCTAATAATGCGATTTTCAAACTTCCCACGCAAAATGCATCTTTCTTCCTCTGAGCAACAGAGTAGGAGTACGTGCTGTTTTATCCAATAAAGATCCAGTTTCACGCATACGCTTCACACATTGATCCACAAATTGCGTTGCGGTGCTTTCGGTAGAAGATTCACCATTTTGTAAGTAAATTTGGAGTATTTCCCAACATTGTTCAGGTATATATCGAGCCATTCCGTTAACCGCAAATATTAAAATTTTATAAGTATATACATATGTATATTAAAAAATTGTCTTTTTAATCATACGATTTTTTTTATTATAATATTGACATAAAACGCGAACTATGTTATAGTATACGAGGTGTGATCAAGAAATAACCGTTATTTTCAAATTTCGTGAGTTACGTAAAAAGGTTAGTCGTGTTTTGGTGTGCTCTTCGATTTTTTACTATTCGAAAAAATGGATCAAAGAAACTGTATTCAGTTTTGTGTAAAAAATGAAATTAAATGCGCAAGGACATTTTAAATGTTGACTGTGGCCTTTGGCGAGTCTACTTTGAGCAGAACACAAGTTCAATTGTGGTATAACCGGTTTAAGGAAGGCCGAGAAGATGTCAATGACGACGCTCGTCCTGGTCGCCCGAGCACGTCAACAACCGATGAAAACATTGACGCAGTAAAGAAAATGATTTTGGATAATCGTCGAATCACTATCAGAGAGGTTGCTAATGATGTTGGCATATCGTTCGGCTCATGCCAAGCAATTTTTACGGATGTTTTAGGCATGAAACGTGCGGCAGCGAAGAATGTTCCAAAATTGCTAAATTTTGAGCAAAAATAATGTCGCTTGTGCGTAAGTTTTTGGCCAAAAACAAAACCGTTATCATGCCTCAACCACCGTATTCACCGGACTTGGCCTCCGCTGACTTTTTCCTCTTCCCAAAACTGAAGACACCGATGAAAGGAAAGCATTTTGCTACGATTGAGGAGATAAAAAAAAAATCGAAACAGGAGCTGTTGGCGATACCAAAAAGCGCGTTTCAGAAGTGTTTCGAGGATTGGAAAAAACGCTGGCATAAGTGTATTATATCTGAGGGGGATTACTTTGAAGGGGACAAGATAGTTGTTGATGAATATATAAATACTTTTTGAAAAAATAACGGCTATTTTTTGATCATACCTCGTATATACTACAGCAAAACATTTTTATTTGAATAAAAAATAATTATTTTTTTAATTATTTGAAAAAGTATCGGCTAAACCAACCATTTTTGGCCGATGCCCAACTGATGCCGATCCCATAATTTTAGGCCGATGCCATTTGCATCTACGTGTGCCTCCTCTTTGTAATAATTTCTACTTCTACTCAAATTTGTTCTTCTATTCAAGAGCATTTGTTAGGGAAAGACGAAGGAAGTAAGTATTGAAATGAATAGCAGAAAACCTTTAAGATTGAAGATTTAAGACTGTCCTTCCTGCCAAATTAATGTACATACTTGCAATTTACATAGTGTATTGAATTCAAGACGGAGAAAGTTTGAACGTGATAAATTGTTATTTGAAAACGGACATGATAATTTGCATTAATGCGAAAAGGTGGAAATGGAGTTTTCCCGTCGTCATTCACCCAGCAGTAAAAAGCTTCAAACATTTTCTAATAGATCTGCCCAAGGGCACTGTAACAAATTACTTTTATGTGTGAATATATAATTTAAAGCATATGCCAACCAACACATACACACAAACTCATAAACAGTGCATTATTCAATTACGCAGTCAAAAACCGACTGCCTGTTCAACTAGGACCGATGGTCCGTGCACTAAACTAAAGTTTTCGGATATGTTTATGGATGTAACTAGTATGTGGTGAGTACATGTGGCAAAAGGGTTTAATTAAAAATTTATATTAGTTTTGTTCGAGTAGTCGTTGTTTGTAACGTTCACAATTATAGTAGGAGATATGTTGTAGGTATATGTATAAATGATCAGTGTGAACAGTAACCAGTAGAGATGGGCAGAAAATCGTTAATCCGTCGAAAACCATTACCGTTTGGATTAACTTACATTAAATTTCTTTCGTTAACTCAAGTCCGTTAACTATAGCTAGGAATGTCTGCTAGGTATTGCCTTACACCCCAAGTTACGACTCATGTGCCAAGGACAGTAAGGTAACGAAAATTATGGTGCTTTTGGTCAAGGAAACCATGATATCGATTAAGAACGAGAATGATATTTCGGACAGCACAAGCACTGATATTATTTTGATTGCTGACACATAGCCAAAAAAAATAACTAAGAATGACAACAGGTCGATTAAAAGCGTGATTGGTGACAGATATTGCCTTTTCGAATGTGTTTATCAAATATAACACAGCCAGCCCGGACAAATCTGCAGTTGAACGTCTGTGTTACGCCTAACACTTTTGTTTCCATACAAAAAGTTAATGTCAACGATAAATGTTAACTTAATTTAATTCTTTTCGGAGTTAACGAATTAACTTTAACGATGGTAACTTTTTGGTTAAATATGGAACTGAAATGTTTTTATTTAGTTTTTTTTATAAAACAGTTCAGTTTTTCAGCTTACTTACTTATCTTTTTATCGTAGAAGTTCTAGAACAAAGCTAACACGTTTCTGATGTTCACTAACCTTCCCTGGGAAAAACGGGTTCCCAGATCCCAACGAGTATCCACTATTGTCGTACCCGGGTAGTACCCGGAAACACCGGTTATCCGGGTACAACCCGGAGGTTTACCATCGCCTGCCAAGAGGTGGGGCCGTGTACAAAAATTATATATTCTACTTCGAATGGGATTAGTAAACGAAAGTAGTAGAAATGGTTGTTGAAATAGAGGCAAAAATAGTAGTAAAAATTGTAGTAGAGAATAGTAGCTTCACTCTCTGCAACGCTTACCATACCAGCAAAATTATAATTCTAATCACAAAGCCATCATCAGCATCAACTATACCGTAAGTACCGGGTACTTGTGATTTTTCGAGTGCCCCGATACCCGTTGACCGAAATGATCTAGTACCTGTGAGATCGGGTAGTAACAACATTTTCAGGTACCCGGGTATGCAAGATCACTATTATATGTATATATATTGGGTCATATAAAAAGTATCCGTGGATTTAGTCCGATTATGTCAAACGAACACTTGTTTGATATTTTGTGTAATTCGTCGCTAGTGCAAAAAATTACATTGAACTGAAAATGATTGAAATATCTGAAGAATTTCTTCGCTATGTGAGGCTTTATTACTATAGGAAAGTTTAAACCGCTGCAAAAATATGGCGTAAAATTTTTGTCGTGTACGGTGAGCATATTGTGAGTGAACGCTTGACCCCGGAGTGGTTTGCAGCAGGGGTTTGAAACATTACATTTTCAACCGATTACTTAGTCCCATACGCAAGAGTTCAGAGTTAGGCAATACTGCAAAATATTCGTTCATGCATAGGAGGAATTCGGATCTTTTTTGGTTTTCCTACGCACTGAAAAATGCAACTGACTGAAAAAAAGAATGAGCTACTTTTTTACCCTTTTTTTAATCTAATATTCCAGCGAATCGTTTTTTCTCAGCATCTAAGCATTCTGCTAATATAATCTCAACATTAATAAAAACGATTCTTATTAAGTAATGGAATAGAGAAATGTGGGCGTAGGAGAAAAATGTACTTTTTATTTTTGCACAGTACTTAAAGTATTATGATAAATGGAAATATGTACCTATATACCTTAATTTCATATCCGCCTGTTTATATTAAGTAATTTTGCGCCCGGTAACTGCTCCTTGTTCTCACTGCTTTTACTTTTCGCTCTCGCACATGTACTTACTTTACTGTTTGCAACATGCAACACACTGTATGCATACTTATCAGAGAAGGAGAGGGAGAAAGGAGAACACACCTACATAAATTATCAAGCAACAACAACAGCAGCAGCAGTGGTATATAGTAAGCAATAATTTAAATGCATTTTAACGTAATACATGTCCTTACATTATCCTGTTGCATGTTGCCAACTTTCCTCATGCACCAGAACGAATGCAGATATCCTTTCTAAAAGGGAATGGCATTTCATTTTGTTGTAAATATCGTATACTTTGTAACTATTTATAGCTGTTGCTATTGTTGTTGTTGTTGTTGTTGTTGTTGTTGTTGTTGTTGCTGTTGTTGCTGCCAGTGTCCCACTATCATTATTGTGGCGGTGTTGTTTCTATTTTTTATAAGCTGTCATGCACGGCAATTAGTTTCATTTATTCACACGAGGCAAGGGGGCAAGCTAAAAGCGTGTCACTTCAAAAAGAAGGCACACAAAACAAAGAAGAGACATAATAAACAACAAGAGCAATAACGACGAAAATGAAAGGAAAATGCCTTTGGCAAAATATTCCTCTTATTTCTTTGCATGTTTTCTGTAGAAGGACGAACGAGGAGAAAAACATTAGGATAACTAGGGGCAAGAGAGAAAAAAGGGAGCAGCCAACAGCACATTAGTCAAGTTTAGTACTCGTTCGTATTCGTATATTGGTTACGTATGTGTGTGTGTGTGTGTAGTAACAGAGCAACCGTTGTTAACTTTTTGTTTGTTTTCCTCGTTGCTGCTGACTTTTTGCCTCTGTGTACATATATTGCTGCTCTTGTTGTTGCAGACACTATATTTAGGACACATAGTAAAGGATGTGCATGAGGAACAAGTTGGTGAAAGAAGTAGTTTTTCTTGTAATGTGGCAGTTTATGAGACTTATTAAATTTAATGTTGTGCCTCCCATAGCCAGTTAGTTACCCCAAGCGCAGAATTCACTTTATCAAAAAATTTAATTTCCGTATATTTCTCGTAAGATCCAATTAACATGTTCTTCCATCTTCTCTGGAATTTTGCTCTTTATCATCAAGTCATTAGCAGTAGTCATCAATTGGCCAAAGCTGATTTATTCTTGCAAGGAGTTAGTTTTTGCAATACCATCGAGGAGAATTCTTAAAACGGCACCCGTCTTCGCTATTTGATTTAAAATAAATTAAATATAACTGCCACTAAAATCAAGAGCGAATGACTACAAATAAATTTCTGAGACAGAGAGAGAAAGAAGAATTCCACTAAGAAGGTATCTTGAAAATAAAGAGTACACTTACGTGATTAAGTGAATTGTCTACCACCAGACCACCGAGGCGCAACATAGGGAAAATAGACTAAGCCTTTAAATTTTATTTGCTTTGTAGCCATCTTGGTTTACTTCAGTTTATGTTTTTTTGTAAATTTTTCAAGAAATTTGTTTTGGGTGAGAAAATTACTTACTATTTGATGCAGCGTGAGCGCTGTGATTTCGATCTTAATGCAATACTCTGCCTGAAGGGTTATCTATGGCCTAAAAATTAAGATTTATAGGTCTTACACAGTCTTAGTTCAGCGCTCTTGTTTTTATTTAAATGGCACAACAACCCATGAAGGGCCTAGGCCGAGCTTCGCTTCCACTCATGTTGTGCATGTTATATATTTGTACATGAATAGAAGGGACCTATGGTTTGATGCCAAATCCGAACGACGAAGTGAAAGCTTTTCTTATGAAAATTTTACTCTTGTAGCCTTGCCTGCCTCTATTATTTTTTCTACTTTTTGATTTTGCCTGAGCCGAGATTTGAATCCCGGACTCAGCGTAACAGGCCAACTCACTACCATCTACGGCACATCGGCCACGAATACACCAACAATAATATCAGCCTTGAGATCAAGCGACAGGTGGTATTACGGGCTCAATAGGCAATTGAGAAGCAGAGCCCAATCTTCGCAAGATCTAGGGACCATTATGCGTGGACGACGTGTATCGAATTAGATGCAATCATGAGCGGTGGAACGCGCAGAAGAGGATGTCTGGCGAGTTTTTAGTGAGGCTGCCAAAACCCATCATCGGTTGGACTGCCAACTAAGTAACTAACTATGAATATGAAGCACTCGTATCTATAACTATAATTATTTTACCGAAATCAACTATCTTGTTATGTCATTAGAGATAATCTTGTTATTTATGCTTCTACGTAAAGATGGCCAGGTAAAAGCCACCTCTCTCCAATTTGTAATATCAATACAATAATCAATAACCAAAATTAAATTTCGTCGAGTATCGATGTTCTAAAACTATAAGTTTAAAGCTAAGCTTTAGATGGACAAATCCAAAAAGTTCTTTAATTCTTTTTCTAAGGTTAAGAGTCAACCTTCTTGGTCCTATCGCAATGTTAGCGAAAATGCTCATACTACAGTAGCGCAACAGTAACCATTGATCTCTTTGAAAGTGACTCTATCAATAAATGAATATAATAAAGGACAATGGCACTGCAAAAGGCAAGTGCAAAAACCACATAATTGCAATTTACTAGAAATTTTTAATGAATTAGGCATATAACGCGATATGAATAGGTGTTGCTCATACGACGTGTGGTTTACATCCAAACACGTGAATTCTGACCCAATCAGCAGCCAATTCCGGCCAATTCTCTAATACTAGCCTTGCACCATCCTGGAAAAACTTTTAGGAAACTAGAATAAAACGTCTGGCATGCAGTACGTTTTATATCTATGTAACAGTTGCATACTACTCTAAGAAACTAACATGTATGTTTTAAGAATAATCCTTATGAAATGCTAAAACTTAAAAAATGCAGGTACGAAGGTGCTTGTAAAAATCGACCAAGGTTTCTAAAATTGATCCACGCTAATGTATGTAATCATATGTATTCAACTAAAATTATGAAGTGGGAAACTCTTGTAAAAAAATAATTATTGTGCTAAAAAAAAACTCATGAAATACTCTCTTTATACATATTTTATTTCTGTTTTTTTGCTGACTGTTCACAAAAAGTTCCTGCAATATTCAGAAAATGGTTATATTTGGGAAAATTTTGTTGTTGACATATCGCTTCTTTTTTTAGGTATTTTCCTACTGCTGCCCTTGTATCCAGCATTTATATTTTCTGTTCCTTGGAAATTTCATGTGATGTTGTTATATCTATGTACGTTTGTATATGTATATATATGTATGCATTCAAATGTAACTTTGCAGCCAATGAAAAATTCCATGATTCATGTCGTGGCTTTATTTTATTGCCAGATACACACTTTCATATACACATACTTATACATATGTATAACCCAAAACTATACAGCCATATGTAAGTATACTATATATGTAAGTGTGTGCCTATATGTATACGTAAGTAGAAGTAGCTCTCGCTCGGCGTAGACCCTCCATGGGCTGTTGTGTCACTAAAAGAAGAAAAAGAAGTAGTAGCAAAGTATAGAGCAAAACAAAACCCAATCGGCCAGCGACAATCGGCGGGTCTTTTCCAGCAGTAATGGGTTTTCCCTATTTTCCCCCATTTTCCTAATTTAATTTTTCGTACTTCGCTCCGTTTTGCTCACTCACACAGCAATATGCCCCAATTTTCTCTTCTTCTTCTTCTTCCTCATGTGTTGTATGTACGATTCGGTATGTTTATTTACTTACTTAGATTGTTTTCCTATGTTTTTCTTTTTGTTTTTATTTTTTGTTACACTCTTGTTGTTTTTATTCTATTGCTTGTACATAAAATTTGAAAGTGACTCTATCAATAAATGAATATAATAAAGGACAATGGCACTTAAGGTAAGTGCAAAAACCACATAATTGCAATTTACTAGAAATTTTTAATGAATTATACATATAACGCGATATGAATAGGTGTTGCTCATACGACGTGTGGTTCACTCATTCAATATACAATATTTGTTTTCGGAACCCTATTATTATTATTCATTCTCTTTCTCCACTTACTGTGCTCATTACTCGGACAGACAAAAGGAGCGACAGACAAATATTGTGCTCTAAAATAAGTTGTCTACGAGGACATTGACATCAAAATTTCTGTATAAAAAGCTTATCGCATTAGCTAACACGTAAAAAAAAAGCAGCAACAACAAACAGACACAGAAAATCGATTCACTCCTCCACATTAGGCGAACATTTCATGGAAAGTTTATGTTAATTTTTATATCTACGAGTACGAACGCACTCGAATCGATTGGACACGACCCGTTTCGATGCGAGTCGACTGTTTTGAAAAATTAAATCCAAAATGTCTCTGCAAAGGAACTTTTCATTTTGTTTCCTTTTAATAAAACATATCCTTCAGTTTGGATTTGCAAAGCAAAATAGACACACTTCAATATTTTCATTCAACTATTGGCAAAAATTCTGAGAGGAGAATATATGTATGTATATGTATACATACATATATTTAGCTAAATATGTGTTAGTATTCGTTTGTATGTGTGTGTAAACTTTGGGGTATGGAGATTCGTATTTGAATTGCAGCATTAGAAATCAACAAATTGAAAAATGTTAGTTTGTTTGCTACTTTTCTTCTTATAAAAAATCTGACCTGAAAACTACAAATATACAAGCTCAACAGTAGAGTCTTTACTTCGTTCGTCCTTTCTTTTATTTTATTTTTCCTTTGAATGTTACAGCACATCTCGTTTGTATGTGTGTATCTATATGTGTTTTTTATCCATGTTTATATTCTTGAATTTCAATTCCACTGAAATATTATATTCATTTGAGTTTAGGCGCACTAGAGTATTAGTTATTTGAACCCTTTTTCTCTCTCCATCTTCCGTTTACACTTTACCCTACCACAAGTAGGAACAGAGTAGGCCAGTGTGCACATCTGAGTCTGTGCGTCTATGTATATAGAGTAAAGAAATATGATTTAGGTATTTATTTCTTAGCTAACTTTAAGTAAAAAATGTGCTAAACAAGCAACTGTTGTATTCAAACTATGAATGAATTCAGTAATGACTCTGTACTAGTTTCATATTCAGGTAATAATTAGATACGCAAATAAGTAATTATTTATTTACTTCCTTCTCGAAGTGGCACATAGCATTACGTTCTGATATTACTTAACACTCAAACCAAATACCAAGGCACACTTGCAAAAGAGATTCAACCGATAAAATTCGGCTAACCCTCGAAAGTAAAATAACCTTCTGAGCTTAGTTTAATTTACTTCACTACCTCCTTTGATATTAATTTTAATTTCACCGACAATGACAACAACAGCTATTCTATATGAATTTAAACAAATTTGCTGTAGAATTTTGTTTAAAGTCGCGCCTTTTAAATTTCACTTATAAGGTGTCACACCTACTTGACCGCTGTACACCATTTGTGAATTTAAGAGGGTGTAAAAGTTTTTAGCCTACCCCGAGGTAATGAGGTGACCAAGTCTGTAACAAGCATAAACGCTCATGCTTAACATGGTTGGAAATAGGTATTCTCAGCGATCAAATATTAGAAATTATTTTGCATTTTTGTAATATTTAATATTTGCCGATTTTTCTACATGTTTTTTATGTAATCTCTGAAAAATATATGAAGGACTTTAATTTTACTTTACTTTTAATGGTAAAACAGCCCATGCAGGGGCTAGGCCGAACTTTTCAATTCGACTCATGTTGTGCGTGTTATATTTGTACATGAATGGAAGGGAACTACAGTTTAATGCCGAATCCGAACGGCGAAGTGAAAAGCTTTTCATAGCAATGTTTACTCTTGTAGGTTTGCCATTGCCTGCCAAGTGGTGCCATGTAGAAAAATAATTTTTTTACTTTTTGATTTTCCCTGCGATGTTGTAATTTTTGCATCAAGTTGTTCTTTTGTCTAGCTGAATTTCACATTTCAAATCAAAATAATAAATTAAGTTTCTGTTGATTTTGAAAATTACCTTCCATAAAACGTGTTTAACTGAAGGTAAGGCCTAATAATTTTAAGTTCTGTAAATGTATTACGATTGAAGATTTGAACATATGGATTAAGTAACTAACACTGATCATTTATATTCTTATGCGATGGCATACCTACGATGGCTAATTGTGGCCATTACAAACAACCGTATAAACTAATATACCCTGTACACCGAGTGTGTAGAGTGCAGAAACATTTAAAAAGTAAATATCTCTTGGCAAAAAAATCACGAAATAATAGTACAATCACATGTACATTTCCATTACCATTTCCGGTATTCGCGGAAATTCCACTCACACAGCAACACACTCTCAAGACAACACGGTTTCAATCTCGTAATTTCGTATACGTATGCATCAGAAACTGAAAAAGAAAGAGATGGAAAGAAAAAGTTTTTTGCCAATTTTAATGGGTTTTAAAATATTGCTACGAACGCAAAACTCTGGTTCTGTGAAGTAGTTTGTGATTTTACTTCGCTACTAGCCAACCAACCCCGGCATATCCTTTTCTCTCAATGATGTATACGTATGTGCCGTTTTGAGCGAGCTAAGCTTTTTCATACACGACGCAATAAGTTCGCTTAACTGTAAAGATATGTACAAGTATATGAATACGCAAATACACACACAAACATATGTTTGTAATTTTAATTTTGAACTCAACTATGAGAGATATATTTTATGATTTCGAGAAATAAAACTAAATTGTTGCAACAAGGTCTGAAGAAAGGCGCGCGATCAACTTTCAATTCATTATTTACAAGGAAGATAGTTATTCATTATCTACCTTTATATTATCGCTACCTTTCTCAAGTTCTAACGCAAATTTTCCATATTTTACAGGTTAAGCAAAAAACGTAGCTAAATTTAATATTTTCAGTATTGCTTTCAAAAATTTGTAATTTAAAGTTAAATAAAAATTAAGCAAGTTTTTTGAAAATGGCTCCTAAATTTTTTGTACAGGAGCACCTGAGATTTTGAAATATTTGCTGTTAGGGCTTTAGCAAATTAAAGCAGCGTTGTTTTATAATACAATTTAATAATGAGGGTAAATTTACAGAAATCTGCACGTATTTTGGAAGTAAAAATATGACAAAACTTGAAACTATGTACAAAATGAAATTAAGATAAGACCAGCTCATTGATGTGACTAAACTAAAAAAATAAAACATTTCCCTAATATTTTACCATAATTTGCTTAAAATATGATTCAAAACCGATTGATTTCTTTTAATCGTATTCAAAAACCGGTTATTAAAAATTGTCGAATAATACTCGTATTCAATAATCGGTTTTTTTGAAAAGGTCGAATAATTGGAAGCTTTACCTACAATGCAACAAAAATGAAATTATTTTCCTGTTTGGTGATTCAAATGAAATACACAAATGACAGTAATCAGTAGAAAAGCTAATTGGGCAAATGTAGGCTTTTATTTAATTATGTAAAATACAAAATTAATTTAAGCCTAATAAATAAAATCATTCTCTTGCAGAAGTAAAGCATTGGGAATAATCTACGAAATCATTGCCAGAGGAGAGGATTCCCACTTGCTCAAAAGCCATTATTTTTCACAAACGAGTAACGTCACTATACAAAAACTTTTAACCATCTGTTCCTTGTTGACGAACTGATATATGGACATGGGCACAAAGGTCTTGGCTTTTATTTAAAGCGATTTGTGACTGAAAGGCAGCAAGTTGATTTCCTTGCCATGCTAGGAAAGTTATAAGTTAAGAAAGCGATTTTGTGTAGTGACTGTATAAAATTAGTGAGCGATGAGAATTCTCCTTCCTGAAGTCCAATTGTTTTCAGAGATTTTTATACTTCGTCCTATTTCCGAGCTTTAAGGACAACATTTATACAACATTATAACAAAAAATATATCGTAGAAGAACTTTCAAAATTAAAAGGCAAAGCTGACGCTTAAGACAGAAAGTAGGATCTTTTCGCGTAGTGTTCTTGTTACAGTCAAAGTTGAAGTCCTTAATGTAAATACATACTCAACTATAATACAAATTACTGAAAATAATAAAATAGCAAATAATCTCGGGCAGCTTAAGCCGTCCACAACTGTTTGGAGGTATTTTAAGCTTCAATGCAATCATTTATACGGCATTGCCATTTCACCCGAGAGGATGTCTCATAAAAATACGTATGCCACAGGTAGATATGAAAACATTTTAAGCTGAACAATTACAAAATTAATTACAAAGTTTTATAGCAACTCCACTAACTCAAAATAATAGCGAAAAATAACGAGTACGTACGCAACTTTCGAGAAAGGTTTATGTATGTATGTGCCTGAAAGAGAGAGAGAATGCGTTATTTTACAGTGGAAACCGCCTAGATTTTCTATTTACCCCACACAAACCTACGATGTGGGAGAAAATGAAATGAGGAATTTTAAATAAAATTTAAACAGCGGGGCAATAATGTTCAACGGTTTACTTTATGCCGCCAACACCACAACAATACGTTTTCAGATCCACGTTTGCCACCATAGACACGGACGGATGCGGGCAAGAAGATACAGCGTAATAATGTTAAGCCCAGCTGAAACTAAAAGCAAAAATTCAAAAAATACAAGTTTTCATTTTGCGAAATTGATTCTGCACGCAGTTTTCGAAAGAAATGCCGCACGTATTCGGCAGCACATTGCCAACAATTGTGTGCAGTTTTATGTAATTTACGCAAGATAAACCGAGCGAAGTAGAAGTATCTTTCATACAATTACATAAAGATTTTAAAAGATTTACCCTGAAGCCTTGCATTATATGCATAACCAAAGGGGGATTGGTTAATTTATTAAATAAATTACATGGCTAAATACTTTTTTAAGTAATGTACTTATAATTTAGTAAATTCGAAGTATCGAATTTATGTATACTATAAGCATATAAATTTTACACTTTCCAGTTCAGCTTAGGCAATAAGTAAAATAAAGAAAAATGAAAACAAGAAGAGAGCCAACTCAGTAACACAAAAGATTATTTTCAATTTACAATTAAGCAGAAAATGTAACAAATTAAATTAAAAATAATTTTATAGCAGCAAAAAACGATGTCCGACCATGTTCATTGTACATTTTACCTTGCATTCAAAAGTTTGGTATTTCACATATTTCGGCCCTGTTTTACTTTTATCATCCAACTTGAAAACAACTCCACACAACATGGCGCCATTTTCCCCACGACTTCCACCGCACGAGAAAGAACAAAACCATCGCACTAATCAGCAAATTTATATTAAAAAACATCAACAGCAACAACAAATCATGCAACAGAAAAGAAAGCAACAGAAAATATTCATTCAACATAAATTGCTTCATTAGAAATTTAAAATGTGCGCGCCGCGCCATATTAAAAAACAGGATGCGGGGATATGGGAAACGAAGAGAAGCTGTAAAGAATCATCATTTACTGCGCGACTAGTGTTGCTGTTGTTTTTGCTGCTGTGTCCTCGGTGCGCGAGAATTTCAGTTGATTTAAAATTTTAATTAAAGCAAATTTTCCGGCTGACCGCACGTGCTATGTTATGTGTACGCGTATGTTTGTGTGCCTGCCTGGGTTGGCGGTGCAAAGTGAAGAGCGAAAGTGAAACTGAATCAGTATGTGAACGTGAATATGAGCGAGAACGATAACGGGAAAGTTCGTCGGGTCAGAGAATCAACAACTTCAGCAGCAACACAAGAGCAAATTACTTGATTCAAGGATCAGGTGCAGCAGCGTGGGTAGGCAAATATGCATGTGAATATGTATGTATGTGTTTTTGAATTACATACATATAGTACATGCATGGGGTTGTATGTATGAGTTGGTAGGTGTATTTGTGCTGTGCAATGAACTATGAACTGAGAGCAAACAAATAAATTCCGAAATTAACTGCAACACCGGAAACGGCAACAGCAACAACAACAACGATTGCAAGCGAGTGCCGTGCACCGGGCGACGAGCGACGAGCGAAAAGCAAATATTTGTATTTGTGTATGGCTGCTCATCTCTATGAGCACACATCCATACATATGTTTATGTGTGTGTGGGAGCGTGTAAGTGAGTCTATTTAACTATAACATTTGGGTTTCTAGTCAAAAGCTAAGGATGACCGAAGCTCTAACGATTGTATATTTGATTGATTACCAAAGTTAATGAGAAGCGGTCCCCTTGGAGTGTCCAGCACTTCGGTGCTATTTATGCAGATAGTTCAGCAAAATGAAAACGGTGCTACACAAATTTTAGCTATTCAATGTACCCAGAATTTAGAATTTAGCTGTTCATTCAAACAATATTTTATTGTTTCTCCTTGGAAACCAGACTTTCAAAGAAAGAACAATTGATTAATTACAGATTCCTAATTATTATCTTTGGTTTCTTAAATAGAAGAATTTCATAATCTCGGATAAGTTTGTGTGTGTGTGTGTGCTCTGTATAAAAACACGATTAAAACCAGAAACTAATTCTGTCCTCTTTAATCCTCTCTTGTGGGATAACATTGCCGCTATAAGCCGCTACAAACAGGCTTCCTTTCTGTGTATTAGCATTCGCGTCTAAAATCTTATAATTAATCAGGTCTCTATTATTTATGCCTTACATAATACTCGTATAATATGCAGCGACAACGTATTGACAATGAAACTTGATTCGAGGAAAATATGTAATCCACTGTGCCAGTGAGCTTCAGTAAACGCTCCGACTTTGGTGAGTATTGTCTTGCAATCATGGCAACCGTTGATGTTAATGTGTGTGTGCGTCTCTTCATTTGGCTCCACGCCGCCAACATAGCCATCGCTTCCACAACCCACCCCACTACGTTGAGTATGTCGGGAGCGACGGTAACCACTTGAAAAGGTTTACAACACTCTTACAAATTAATTCACCCTTTTTTGCTTCCTTTCTTTCATGTTACTTGAAGAAGACTGAAGAAGAGGTTATTTTTCGTCATGTCGAGGTTAAGGTGGGTGCTTAATTAAATTTTACAAATGAATGATTTCAAAGTGAACGGGTGGCCGTATGGACGATGTTGTTGGTGTTGTTAATGCTGTAGCTTATTTCTGTTTGTATATTGCAATAAGTTTATCTATACAGGGTTGTTGTTGTGATTGTTCGGCGATCGACGGTCGTCGTTTTGTTTGTTATAGAAAAACAATGAATGACAGTCTTGCCATCATGCCTTAAAAAACATTTCTTTATATTCTTTTGGTATTTTGTTTTCATTAAGCAACTTGAAGAAATGAATTTTACTCGTTTTCATTACAATGAAAACAAGTTCTTACAAACTTTCAGCTTGTTTTCAACTTTGTTCTTTTTCGTACTCGTATTTAAGATTCAATCTGTTTGTACCCATGTGTCTTCTAGTACCCATTTCGTTGTACGAATATCGTTGTTGATGTTGTTATTGTTTGCATTCTCGTAATTCTCAATGAGTAGCTGGTTGTGAATCAGTGTTGCCGCTTGTTTCAATTTGAGTTATAATGTCATTGTTTGCTGTTTGCTTTTGATGCCTTCGTATCAAATATACGAGAATGTATGGTAAATATATACTACATGCAAACCCTACCCCTTAGTCTCATCAGCTCTATCAGTACCTACAAACACTAGAGCGTAATTCTGATCCTCTTCTATCATGCCAAACAACGGCAAGAGCTTCTCGTCGTCAATGTCGGCGGCAACAAACTCTTGCCTGTTGACTTTTGTTTCTGTTGTTGCTGTTGTTTGTAGCTAATTTCACTTTGCTGCAATTGATTTGAAATAACTGAAAAGTCAAAAAGTTTTTTCCACAAGTGAGTGTAGCTCAGCGCAGCTCCGCTCAATGGGCACAAACGAATAATAAATAATAATAGCAACAACAACAACAACAAGTAAAGCTTCGCACTCTTCAATTTAATTAATGAAAAATAATGTTTTCTTGTTTTGAAATGCTCACTAGCAGCGTTTGTAAACAATTCGCGCCAGCACACAACTTTTACGGTTGAAAGAAACTGAATCACGAAGCTGGAACTACAGGATTAGTTAATTGAAATTTTAAATTTCATCACATAAGAATGTCGCGACGTTGCGCCGACGAGTATTAGGTTTCAGCGTAAACTCGATCGCTGGCTCATACCAACATAAAAAGTAATTGGCTAATTACATAGTGAGCAGTGAGCGAAATCTTCGCTATTCCCATCGTCAGCGTCAAAAATTTTAGTAATTGTAGTCAAGGTGATTGCACACACCATTGGAGCAGAATCTACTGATGCCATATCAGATTGGGAGCTGTTCGTTTGGCGAGTGGCAAAAAGTTTAAAAGAGGGGTAGCAAGAAGGACAAACAGTTGGCTGCTTATTTAAAATGCTAATTAATTAGCAAATTGGCGGAAAATGCAAGCAAGTGGAAAATCGATTACATACATGCGCGTACAGCTACATACCTACATACAACACAACGGCAAAATCTCGAATACGATAAAATGTTATACAAATTGATTTCAATTTGATTTGATTTCAATTGGTTTGATTTCATTTGGTGTAAGAGTAAATATGAAGCATGCATTGATGAAGCAAATTTTTAATTACATGAAAGAATAAAGTTTCGAGGAGAATTTTAAACAGTGCATAGTCGACTTATTAATTTTCTATAATTTATTACCTCAAAAAAATCCATTCAGCTAGGGTGTAGATAAAATTACAAAATTCAGGTAAACAAATACATAAGCAGATAAATGTGTATTTGTAAAATTATATTAGACATTACATTTTATTACATATTAGAGCAGCAATCGGCAAAGAGCTTGAGGAACTTCACCTTATCAATGCCGGCTTCGCTGGCAGACCCTGAAAAAGTTTGGCTAGAAAATATAAAACAAAACAATAAACAATAGCCACGCTGTAGAATAAAATGCTGGGTAGCAGGTGAGGAAAGTGAAAAATGGAAGTTATAACGTAGTACATTTTACAGGCTTTTTAACCCTGTTTGGTAAATTAATCCTAATCTGGCTACAGTGGGCTGGACTGAATCGTACAACAACAACCATAAGAAAAGAAATATTATGAAATCGAAACATGAAACTAAAAAAAAAACAAAAGATCAATGTTGGTTTTCGTATAAAACAAAAAAATGTGTTAGAAAAAGTGGGAGAAGCTCTGTTTACTTTTTCATTTTTGCTTTGTGTCGTGAACGTATTTTTCGGAAGCTTTTTCGTTACGTCATCGCTATAGTTTCTATGTGAACTTAATCGTCTTCGACCTGCTTTTATATGTAATGGTTGAATGAAATATATATGCTGGAACCCGGAGATGAGCATACACCATGAGTGGATGGATGCGAAAAGCTCGGCGTCGGTCCTCCATGGACTGTTGTGCCATTAAAAGAAAAAAAAGATTAGATAGATAGATTGCGCACAGAGTAACGATTGTAGATAGATAAAAATTAATGTTGGAATTACATACAAATATAAAAAATTTAATTCCGATTAGCTGCTAATAAATTCATTAATCACAAATTAAAATTTTTTTTTTATTATTAAAACATTTCTTATGATTTGGATTTATGATACAAATTTCAATATTTCTATACAAACTTCAAATTAGTGTATCAATAGAGTTCGAAAGAAAATAAGAAAGGTGCTATAAATAAAGATATTAGTAGAAAAAAATAATAATTCATGGCTTCAACATATTTCTCATTTAATGATGAAAGTGAACTTAGGTCTGAAGAAGAATCAAATGTACTATGTTTGTACATGTGTACTATAATGTATTGCAATAAATTCATGACCACCAAAACCAGTCTATACACTTTGACAGTAGTCGCGGCCACACATTTTTAATCGGCTTTGAAAAATATTTGTGGCCAACTTCTGAATCAAACATAATCCTTCTACGACTTAAGTTGTATGATTTACTTAGGTTTAAAAAATGTTATGTATGGTAGGTTGGCGTGGTAAAGGCCATTTTTTACGAAATTTCGTATCTATACTTTCCTTAATCAAAATATCATTTGTTCCAAATTTAAACAAAATCGATGGCGTGCTCAAAAAGCTAAATGCTTACGCAAAGGTTTGCCCAACATTGTCATTGGAGTCTAGATACTCATGGAAATCAAAAAATTATGTGTGAGATTAACAAAGTTCCAAATCGCTGTTCTGGATGATGCTTGTAGAACGAACTATGCTCCGACTCTCTCCAGTATGTAAAGGTACTTTTTTACTTTTTAATGGCACAACAGCCCATGGAGGGCCTAGGCCGAGCTTTTCGCATCCACTCATGTTGTGCGTGATATATTTGTACATGTATATAAAGGTAACTTTGGTGAATTTTCTCAATCGCTAAACAGCTGATGATTACTAATAATCTGTAGCTGGATTAATGTTCTCCAATCGTTAATTAAAAAAAACTGTTCGTTTGGCAGTTAAACAGCTGTACTTGTTGTCTTAATTAAAATTCCTCTATTAAAAATTTGGTAAAACTATGACAGAGAGAAGAGAATTTACTCTCCCGTATTGCTCGCGTACGCGAGTAGTTGTAAGTGCGCTGGCTTTAAATCTCGCCACCGTCAAAATCAAACAACAGAAGTAGAAAAAACATATTTTGTACACGGCACCAGGCATGTAATGGCAAACCAACAGGAGTAAAACTTGCTTATGGATGGTTTTTTACTTTAACGTTTGGATACGGCATAAGACTGTAGGTCCCTTCCCTTCCAAATATAACACGCACAACATGAATAGATGCGAAAAACTCGGCCTCGGCTCTCCATAGGCTGTTGTGCTATTAAAATAAGAAGAAGAATTGTAAAACTAGTAATATGGTATGACAATGGGCAGTTCTGTCCTAAGTGTGCCTCTGGTTAGCC
Source organism: Palloptera scutellata (assembly GCA_958295655.1). Taxonomy (NCBI): domain Eukaryota; kingdom Metazoa; phylum Arthropoda; class Insecta; order Diptera; family Pallopteridae; genus Palloptera; species Palloptera scutellata. Next base: position 1,076,744 of record OY282450.1, on the reverse strand, counting down.
ACCAAAAACAACACAAAACAACAAAACTAGCAATAATTATTACGTACGCGTAAATACGAGGGTAGATCAAGAAGTACCCGTGTTAGGAATGAAGAGGCGAGTTTTCACAAATTTCAGTGGCAGGGAGCCAAGTCGGGCGAGTACGTTGGGTGCGGCAGCAATTTGAACAATTCCGTATTCGCTTGTTGTCCACCGTAAGCAATCGCGGCATCCATCGGGCCGACACCTTCCTCATGCTTAACCTATCATGTAAAATATTAATTACCGTTCCGTACGACACTCCTACGGCCTCTGCTACTTCGCGCACTTTCGTTCAGCGATCAGCGAGAATCATGTCGTGGACCTTTTCAACGCTTTCCTCGGTAACCACGTCTGCCGGGCGGCCTCGGCGCTCCTCATCAAAAAAAGATGTACGACCACGTTTAAATTCGTTGAACCAATATCTTACGGTTGTCATAGATGGTGAAGGGTCCCCATACACAGCATCCAACTTCGCTTTTATTTCTTCGCATGTTTTTCCATCCAAAAATAGAAAGCAAATTACGGATCGATATTGTCTTTTTTTTAAATTTTATCGCGAAACACCAAACACGTGTGATACTAATGGCTGCCAAATAAAAACTAACCTATGACCGAGTTTGAAATGCGGTGTCGTGTGACAGATGGCAGTACACGACGGTAATGCGAACTTCCCTCAGCAACACCATCTGTCTTCAAACACGGGTACTTATTGATCTACCCTCGCAGCTAATAGCTCTCAATATAAAAGTCAAAATCAGCTAGCTTAAACACAAAATTAAAGTTCTTTTGCGAGAAATAATATCAGAATGAGAATGAAAGCAGAAGCTGCTACCATCTACTATTCATTCCCACATGCAGTCGAGCCAGAGAACATGAAGAAGGGAGAGAGCATGCGTGAGCATTTCCATGTCGCAAAAAGAAGGTATTGCTATAAGCTACAACTTTTCGATTTTGAAAATTGACATCCCTCAACATTTGCCTCAACATGAACTAAGCACTCGTATGTTGCTTCTTTAGTAGTAGGTAATGGTTTTTAAAGTTTAAGTATACTACTTATTTGTTTCACATACTGTAAATACGTAACTCTTTGCCAGAAGCGAGGAAACATATTTTTGCCACAATACATATCTTGTTATTGTATTACAAAAACTACAATACGAAAGAACAAAAGAAATCAATAGAATCAATGTCTAAGGCAGAGTAGACTCAAAAATATTTATGTATTTATATTAGAACAATCGCTTTTAGAATATGTCAACAACAAACTTTAAAAGTTTGACCATTTCCGCCGACACAGTGCGTGAACTTGTGAATTGACGGTCCGAGTCAAACCTAGGGTTCTTTTACCATATTATCATTATTTGTTCAATACTTAGTCAGACTGACATCTCCAAGTGCCATTGACCTTAGACCAAAGAAGCGAATGCGAATAAAGTAGTACAACATTTCTGAACTTCCATTAACAGAATGAAGATTAATGTACTATATTCGGTCGGTAAAAAACAATAAACAATCACAAAAACAGCAAAAGAAGAAGAATACTTAAATAAAATTTGTTTCCACTTTATTTATCGTTCGTCTCTTTTCTTTTTGTTATTTATTATATTTCGCGCTTCTGCTTCTTTTATTAGTATTTTTTAGTATTATATTAAACTACTTCAACACCTTTTGTTAAGCAAGAGAATTTTTGTTTTGTTTGGGCTATAAAACAATGTTGCAGAGCCAATATACAAGTTTTTATGTGTGCTTGCTTGCTAGCCGAGCATTAACGTAACATGTTCGAATTTAGGCTTTGAAATATTTTATGACATAATCTTTCGGCGAAAGCTTGAAAATTATTTATTTATTTTGACTTATTTATGGAAAACAATATTAACACTGTGCTACATGAAAAATGCAGAAGGAATCAGAATTAAGTATATGGTGGTTCGGCCATTTTTCACTGGCCGTGAGCAAAAGTCTTAACGATTTATTTAATGAAATACTTTAGAAATATGACATCTACATAGATGCTAAGTTTTGATAATTTAAGAGGCAGAAAAAAAACGAAACAAGAAAATATGCAAAAATGGATAAGGACAATACTAGAATACTAGGTCAGAACTCCTGTACATTAAATTTACTTTCATTTGTGGACAGGCTCGAAAATGACCGCTTTTACTTTTTCACTCTAAGAAATATCTGTGCAATCTTTATGGGATTTTGAAAAACAAACAATTGCTACTTGATCAAAACCAATATACTCTAATTGCGACACACAATATTCGGACCTAATACATATTTTGATTTTCCTTCAAATCAATTTCAAAATGTTGACCTCTAAGGATAAAAAAAACCATTACCGAATCGCTGAAAATGTTACAGAAAGTTTGCAGCGAATCGACTCAAAAACACGAGCATATAAGTGATACTGTGTAAAAGCATCATCAAAAAGGAAGATTTGCCTCGCTCTGTTGTGCATCCGAATTGTTGCCAGACGGTAAACCAAGGATATTATCTGGGCGTTATGCGGTGTTTGAGAGAGCAAATTCGCCGAAAAATGCAAAATCTACCAAGGCGAACGAATTCTGGCAAATATCATCGAACAACCACCGTATTCACCTGATCCGGCTGACTTTTATCTCTTGCCGAAACTCAAATTACCATTTCGAGGCACCCGTTTTAAGTCGATAGAAGACATAAAAAAAATAGCGGTGAGAACTGAAGTCGATTTGGAAAAATTAGTTTGAAAAATTGTTGGTGATTGTATTATTCGTTGGCATAAGTGTATTATGTATTTCGGATGGAGCCTTTGAAGGCGATACAATAAATGCGAATAAATATTTTGTGATTTATTGACCAATTCCCGGTACTTTTTGACAGAATGTTTAATGAATAATTAAAAGGTTTGACTGTTCCTTAAATACTATACTTATAGTTATGACTTTGATATTTTGCTTCCGTATTCATTTCACGTTACTCACGTTGGATAATGTTGCTTCGGCCATATAAAATGTGCACCTCAATAGTAAATGAAAATAACTATCTTGAATCTTGAATAACGAAACTATTTGTAAATCTACACTCCTTACCACAATTGAGCTGCACTAAACTGAAGTAAAAGTATGCATATTCATTCCCATTGCCATAAACGATTTTAATCGATTTTGTTTATTTGCCATGACATGTTGCAAAGATATAAACACATTGAGTAGCAAACCATGTGCGCAAAGATAAAAATCTCACGTTTTATTTCAAATAAATATAGAATCTTCTGCTATTTATTAATTTAAGAACTTTATATGTACTTCTAGTATAAGATAAAATATTTGTTTAGAAAAATTTAGCTTCTCTAATTTTTTTTCCATCTTCCCAAAATTTTATTTCTGGCTACGAATGTGAAGACAACCTGGTAGATTCCAGCTTAGTGTATGAATCACGATAACTTTAAGTGTTGTGGAACTGACATCTACCAGGAAGCTGAATCGAGCAATGCCTTATATATACTTAACTTGTTTTTTGTAATAACTAGTAATAATAATATTTGTAACTGGCATACGAACTAATATAAATACTACAAGGTTGCTTCTACTTGTTTTGGCGGAGAAGTTACATAGAATAATACTTTTATGGAGCGTCACCGCTTCCGGCTCGTTTCATTATACTATTTCCCGAAATCGTCGCATAATTTTCGTACTTGGAAGAGCCTTATGTTGTGCAGCAAATTAAATTCAAATAAAATTATAGCGAAAGAAAATTATTTACGCTATAATTTGGCCTTGATCATCACATCAGTATGAACATTAAAGGAAAACATTAAAGTACTTCTCATCATCAAGCCAACAACAGCAATACGAAACATTCGTCAATTATTCATTTGAAAAATGCAAAGAAAAAAAAATATTTTACAAAGCTATGCAGGCGCGGAAACAAAATATATTTTGAGGGGTTTTCCCGAATCACAGTTTTTCCTGAATCATTTCTTTTCCCATCAGAATAGGGAGTATACGTCACTTCTCCTAATTTCTGTAAAATTCGGAAATGAATTTATCTAAAAAGAAATTTGAACGAAAAAAATTAATTTGAGAGTATTCAAAAATGTATGACCATTTAAAATTAGCTTACTTGTTATCAGAAAAATGTATACTCTAAAAATATCAAAACTGGTAGCACTATGTTGTTGATGATGATGTTATTTGTTGGTATTGCAAGTTGCCTAACCCGTGGTTGGTTTGAAAATTTTGCTCGGCAAACACAATGAATTATGCTGCAAAATTCTTTGCTGTTAACCTACTCATCGCCATGGCGAGAAGGTTCTTCAATTTCCACATGGGAAGAGGTATGCAACACTTCGTTTTTTTTTTTGCGCGAGTATTCATAAATCATCACATAACGTGTTTCTTCAGATATTTCACTCATTTTCAAATCACTGCATCACACAAAATGTAACCTGAAAATGTCACATTTTTAGCATGTGTTCGTTTGCTATAATCGGACTAGTGTTTATGGGTATCAAAATCATCTTGTAACGAAAAACCGCGGATACTTTTTTTATCGCCCAATATTAGATTAGACAACAATACTGAAGAATGGTTTGCAACCAGGCAGAAATCAATAGGATGTGAAAAAAAATATATAAAACGATCGTCTGATCAGCCTGTATTACAGTCTGTTCAACAAAAAATGTTTTTCTCCAACAGACTGTATGTTACATTTATTTGAAAAAGAGTTTTATTTTTGAGAAATACATATTATTATGGTTTTCGCCAGGATGTTTAATATGCGGTCCAATCTCCTGCATTGTCTATAATTGCTTGGCAGCTAGAATTTCAGCATATTCCACGGAAAGAGACCTCCACGTACTTTTGAGCAATCGCATAAAATGTTTTGATTTTATTTTCTTTTTGGATATCTTAGCTTTTATTAGAGCCCACACATTCTCTATGTGATTTGCATCTGGTGACTGAGAGGTCCAATCCAAAGTTGTAATATTGTGATCCTCTTTCCACTTAATGCATAGTTTACTTCTGTGTTTCGGGTCGTTATCTTCTTGTAATATCCAATCGATGTTATTTCTCCCATATAATAATTCAACTGACTTTAATAGACAATCCTTATAGAACTTCAGCATTCTAACGGCATTTGAATTTTCCCTGAAACACTTAAGAAAGCCAAATCCTTGGGCAGAGAAGCATCCATAGACATGAACCTTCTACGGATGTTTTACACTTCATTGAATAAATTTTTCGCCTTTTTTCAACCAAACATATTCAATTGGACAACACAAAAGTGGATTCGTCTGTAAATATTACTTTGGTCCAATCTCGATTGATGTTTGTGTAAGCCCACTGAAGACGCTTTTCAACATGCTTTTGTATAAGCAATGGTTTTGACAAAGTACAACTACGTTTTATGCCTGATTGCTGAAGTCTGTCGCGAATCGTATTTAAGGATGTATCCAACCCCTTCTCCGATAAAATTTGTTTTTGGTTTCCTTAAACTGATCATTGAATTTTTTCCAAAAAGCCCAAATAGCACACTTAGAGTTTTTTTTGGAAGTTAACTGAGTAAGAGAGTAACGTCTTTTGTTGAACAGACTGTATATACATTGTTATTATTCTCTCTATGGAAAACTTAACGGTTATTAAGCCTGTTTAATTCATTAAATATAATCTCACAAGATGAACTTGCTAAATTCAGGAAATAAAATTTATTCCAAATTAAAAAACAAATCGAACAAAAAAGTTTTGTTTCCACTAACAACAACAACAAAAACACTACAAACTCATGAAAAAGTTGTACGACGAAAATGGTGCACAAAATGGCGTCGTCGTCGATATCGCGATATATTCCTCTCCAATCTCAATACATACAAACTGGAAGACATTAGTCAAGCTAAGCTAATAACAAAGCAATTAGCAAAATTTCGATTAACAGCAAAAAAATGTTTTAGTATACATATTTTGTAGTAGCTTAGTCTTGAATTTGTTTAATTTAATTTTTGGGAAATTTACTTTCTTTGTCATTTTTTTAATGTTGATTTATTGTTGCTGGTAATGTCACCTTTAGCAGCACATTAACTACTTATGTAGCGACATTAATTCAATTTCTACAATTGTCGAATTGTTGTATTTCTCCAAACTAGGCGTAAAGTAATTTTTTCGTTTTAAAAAATATTTGTGTTCCATTGTCTGGGAAAACAAAAGTTTAAGTGCCAGTGAAAGAAACAAAAATGGGTCATCTGAATGTAAGTGCTGAAATTTGGAAAGGAAAGTGTGGTAGCGAAAATATGTTGTTTGTTTAATTTTCTTGCGATAAAGTACTTTCTCATGTATTGTGTTTTCGGGTGCAGCACCAAATGTTTCCATATTTTTGTCTTTGTTTTTCTGAGTTCTGAGTGACAGTTTTAAGTGATTTTGAGGACGTGTTAAGTCATGCAATACACATAATTAGAAGAATTTGTTTTTTAAAATGCAGCGACGATTATTGATTTGCCAAGCATCGCTCAAATCAAACAAATAAGGTTTCAGTGAAATGATAATCAGTGAAATTTTTCAGTGAAAAGAATTTTTTTTTTAGTGACAGAAACACCTGCAGTGAAATTTAAGGAAGAAGAGTTCAGCACCTATAATTACTCAATATTGAACTTTTCAAAAGCACTTACCTGGTAATTTCAACGGTGTTGGACTTGCCATAAACTCCTTGTGTGCCATCATTAGGACAATGGCCACACAAATCCAATTCATATTTATAATTTTATGTATACAAATATTTGTTAAATATTTGATGTTTAAACAATTATTCCGTTGCAAGCATTCCGTTGTTGCTGCTACTGCTGCAACTCCTGTGTTTAGCAGGCAATATTGTGGGAGTAATTTTCGATAAAATGATAAGTGATTCTTAACTGTTATTTGCACGACAAATTACAAAAGTAATTGGTAGGTACTAAAATTGATAGCAACATTCTTTTTTGGAAATACCGCGACGAAAGGTGATGCATTTTATTTTAACAACCTTATATTATGACTTCGCATTATTATCATTTTCATATTTTCCATTTTCCATATTTCCACGATTAATTACTATAATTGATATTTACTTTATACAAAACTAACGCAGATGCTAATTAATTACAAATAAAGCAATTGCAATTATTATGACCACATATTATTTCCAATATTCTAACCTATTATATGCAATACATATTCTATATTTTCATTTAAAATTCAATTTTTTTTTTATAATTAATATTTTTCTGGATTTTTATTTATGACTGAAAACTAAGGATGCACATTTTTTAACAATTCGGATTAATTTTGATTTTGTTGAGGATCGCGCACGAAGTTGTTTTCCTGCAATGAAAAATGTAGGAAAAATATAATTGAAATTTAATTTAACTTAGTAAGAGTTTCAGATAGTAAGTGAGTGAGTTAATGTCTAAAATGCCGTCAAACGTACATACGTAGGTAGGTACAAGTTACGGTAACATGTTTTTATGTTCTGCATTGTAGGTAATATGGAAAACTTATTACTTAGAAATTAACGATTATCCCGAAGCAAATATTAAGTATAGTAAACGTAAATATTCTGAATTGCAAATGAAAACAGGATACTGATCTAAATGATAAAAAAAATTATTAAAAATATTATAAACCCTGTTTACAATCTAAAGGTAAGTTATTATAAATAATTGCATTGCAACAAATGTAATCAAATTACGGGCTCTAGAACAAAGAAACTTGTTTCTGCTAACTTTCAGGAGGCAATTTCCGCGAACTACTGAGTGTTCAGGAGCCAACACTGGTTATTGTGCTTTCCAGCACAGACAGTACCAACACAGAAGCCGAGTAAATTCAAATATATATAAAATTTAATAAAATTCAAAAATAATTCTGTTTCATTTTTAGGTAATATGATCGTATTCTTGCGAAAAAGTTACTCCCTCCGAAAATCGATTTATTTTACGAAAATCACCAAAACTGTTTTAAAAACCGAATAATCTCAAATCATTGAACGATTTTTTTTACTTCTTATTTTAATGCAAAACTTAATCGTCTTAGAATTCCAGGAGAGACGAGAGCTTTAAAATAAACCAAGGTGCATAGTATTTTTAGAAAGGATAGTTACAACTGTTTGTGTAAGACTCGATGCAATTTAATTGTCAAACAATACATGCTAATATGTAATTGAGCAAATATGTAATTGGTTGCAATTAATGCACCGACATTAACAGCAGCAGAAAACGATAACAACAATAACAAGAAATAGCAGAATCCAAAAGAAAATCTTTAAAAAACATTGCTGGTAGTTGTATGCAGCAAACGTTAATTCAATTGCCGATGCTTTATGAGTAAGTATCTTAAAGATACTCACTAGTTTACACTCTTTGCTGGCTGAGTATTACACAGCTTTCGTGAAAATTTTTGAGCGAAAGAAGAGAAGAACAAGAGAAACGTGTAACAAGTTTGAATTCAAATACGAGAAGAAGAAGAATTGCAAAACACAGACAACAAACAAAATGCCGAATCTAAGAGCAAACCAAAGCGAAGACAATGTAGAAAAGAATAAGAAAAAGCAGCTGTTTTAATGTTTCTCAACGAAGCTACCAACTTGAGAGAATACCAGACGCAGAGCCACACACACGAACACATGCTAAGGCATGCGCAGTATCAATAACAACAATAGTTGCTCGGGCTCGAAATTCAAGCTGATGCTACTGTTGAGATTTGTGCGAAGGTCCCAAATGGTGCAAATTTTCCATTATGAGTTTAGTTTAGAATTTGTGTGAGAACTGAATTGGTTTTGTTTTTATATTTTGTTTTATATTGTTTTGCATTTGCCCAAAAAGCGCAAAGCTTAAAGAATGGCAAATTTTGACATTTGCACTGAGGAATAAGTAATCGACAACCAATAAACCCGCTTACTTATCACACACATACACACACACACACACACACACACACACACATGTATACTCGTATGTGCAAAAGACCAACCATTTAAAACCTCTAATCGTGCGAAACCAGTTTTGCGTCAAATTTATAATTTGTATGTGATGATGAAGAAATTAGGAACATGAACAGTGTGTGTATTCTGATCAAGATCATGGAAAGAAAAGCCGATTCGCTGATGAGAAATTTACGAAGTACTTCTAGAGTTAGTCGTTTCAAGCTAAGGAACCTAACTCTGAAACTCTATTCACTTTGCACAGGCTCTGGAAGAAACCAACTGGATCAGGCCTGATGAACTACAGAACAAGGAATAGCATGTTAACGAAATTTGTGACGTATCAGGTTAAGTATTAAAAGAATATGCCCCTCAATATTTCTTGAGAAATATCTGCGGATAAGACTTTTTTATAGTTTCTGAAGAAGTAAGGTTTAACAATTTGAAAGTGAGACCATAAATGGGAGCTTAACAGTTTGTAGAATGCTCATAAATTAGGAATAACCGTGTGAATAAAATTTAGAGCTGGAATTGTAAATTTGAATACCTTCGTTTTCACTGTGAAACAGAGAAAAAACTTTGAGTTTCCGTCTACAATTACCGTTTCCGTCTATGCATACGTAGTACATACTCGTACATACATACATACATAAGATAAAATAAGTGCAAACATAAATTTCATTTAATAACAGATTTATTACAAGACATCATCATCTGCAACTTCCTCATAGTTACAGATTTATTCATATCTATTTTGCTGTTACTTTTTTGGTTGAGCTCGCAATTCTTTTGTCGTTGCTTTTGAGCTGCTTATGTTTGTTGTTGGCGAAGGTGAACCACTCATACTTTGATAGATTTCATTACAAATACACACACACATGCACATATGCATGTATACAAAAGCCGTAGCAACGCAATTAGTTGAGTTGAGTATACTGTATCTAACAGATACTCAGATACTATATACATACTACAATATTATGGCGAACAACTGAACAGCGAACAGCGAAGTGCTTGTGCGGCTTGCTATTGCCATAGCCGTGCTGTTGTTGTTTTGTGCTGGGCATTAATTCGATTTTACTTTAGCAACTTTACATTTTTCTTGTTTTCTGTTTCGCCTATTTCTTCTGCTGCTCGTTCTATTTTACATTACACTCACTCACTTGTAACGTGAGCATCTATAAATGTACTTTAGCGTTTTTGAACGACGGCTTATTTATTTCAGCTGCTAATGACGATATCTTGATTTTTACAAAAAAACATTTTTGTGCATCAGACGCATACAAAATTTGGACTCATGTGTTCATTGTAATATATTCAAAATCGAATCTCAAGCACCTCTTTATACAACACATCAACAAAAACAACAAAGAAAAAATTGGTGAACTTTTAAATTACACACAGTATGATTTGCCATTTGTGCTCCCTCAAACAACCACACACACACAAACACATGCACGTACCCACACATACCAAGGTTTTAAATGAAAATTCACCTTATTTGTTGGAGATTCTTGATGTCGTTGTTGTTGTTGCTGTTGCTGTTGCTGCTGCCACTGCCGCGCGTCAAAGAAACCTGTTTTGCGCAATTTTTTCACTTCACTTTTTCTTTTTCTTCTGTGCTTCTTCACACAATTTTCACATTTTCTTCTTCTTTTGCGAATAAAACTTTACTTTGTTCTTTTTTTTTGGAAATTGGCGTTTTGACAAAGCCAAATTCGTGTTTAAATGAGATTTGTTGATTTTTTTTTTATTAATTAATTTACTACCCGATTTTTTGTTTCTGTTATTATACTTAAAAAGCATTTAATGAAAAAATTATTTTGAAAATTGCTACCAAAAAATTTTTGGATATTCGAGCCGCGGAACAAACCGCACATATTCAAATCTGGCCATCGACTAAACTTAAAAACTAATAATGTTATTTACATTCCTGCCCACCATATCTCTATCTCTAACCACAAACCCAACTTGACAACACAGAGCAAAGTTGCAAAATCGCTACTCCAACTTTGTTGGAGAGGAGAGAGCTTTTGCTTTCTCTCAAACACAATTGAGGTAAAAGAGAAATGGCTTGACATTTTTGACATTTACAACAGAGGCTCTTACCAATGATTGCTGAATGGGGGCTGCTAAGCTTTCACGTCTTGTAGCAAACAAACTTTTAGTCAGTGTTGCCAAAAAATAAAATCAAATTCCTCAATAATTCATAAATATCCCAAATATATTTATATATATATTTTATATATATACCCAAAGTTTTTTTTTGCTTTCAAAATGTGTTACAAAATAAATTATATATCCATAAAAAATAATCATTAACAAATAACGAAAAAATAGATTTGTACAAAGTCAACCGTGGAAAGAGTGTAAGGCTTAGGATTGGACTTGATATTGTCAGTGACCACTTATGAAACTCTGTCTATTACTGAGGTATGACTCATTCCACAATAGCAAAGTAGACTGAAAACTCGCTTATTCTAGCAAATTTAGTCTTTACAATATTATGAGACACTTTATAAAACGCTTTTATAATATCAGAGAATACTGAAACGATAAGATTTTAGAAAAATAAGTCCTTGCAATGAAATTTACTGACTGACACTTTGAGCCTCGAAACTACTGTAGAATTTGCGATTTTCACGAGAAAAATAAGATTAAACAAACAATACACCAAAATTACAACTAAAGAGGTCGTGTGTGACCTTGCTACATACCACAAAATCAGTCTGAATATCTCATAAACTAAAGGCGATATCGAAAAACATCAATAACTCAAAACTGATCTACTTTCACATACGACAATAATTTAACCAGGCGGCGAAATGTTAAATGGACAAATTATTGCGTAGGAAAACGTTAGCTCGCGATGGAGAAAATTAGTGAAAAAATTGCTAGCCGGCAGCTAACTGCCACAAGCAATCGCAATTGCCGGGAATTGGCTGTGAACATACTATAAAATGCCTTATAAGTCATAGAACATATGTAAATACATCTTACGCGTTTGAATCCTTAAAAGAAACGTCTCTGGCATTATATAATATTTTTTTCTAATTTTTTATTGTGCAAAGAGAATGCAAAACATTAAAAACATATAAAAATTGGCATTTTTTATGAGTGGAATCTTGGGTTTTAATGGATGATATACGTACTATATTTTTCTCCTACAAGCATTCAGATTATTGACAATATTCCTTGGAACAACTTTATTGAGTTTATAATTTAATTTATTTTAAGTTTTTAGTGTTTTTTGTCTTTATATTAAATAAAATTTCATGCTGAAAATCTTGTGTTGTAGTTTAATTTTTCAAGCTTTTGGACATATTTTTGCTCTTTTTTTGATTCAGTCAGAATATCGGCTGGAAGAAATGCTCAAGAAATTATTTCGAGCCTCACATTCTTGAGAGAAATAAATTTAGAACGATGTAGGTAGGTAGCATAAACCTTTTTTTATGAAATGTAAATACAAAAATCGTGCAACTCGAAAGCGCGTAAAACGAGACAGCGCTTTCATGTAAAAAAGGAGGTTCGGAGCTAAATGTTTACCCGTGTAAATCTAATCAAAGAATATCAAGAAAATTCGTAGACACGTTCATAATAACCAGGTAAGGGTCGTAAACCAGAACATAAGTAAGTACATAATCGAATTTGTGAAATGAGTGCGTTCGTAAATACGAAATAAAAATTCATAATCAAAATGAAGCACAAAATATTGAAATCCGTGTTAAAGCGAAACCGCGTAATAATTTCAGCACACTACCAACTACGGCACGGCTATAACGGTTTTACATACCATATAAGCATTGTATTAGTTGGGTAAATGAGTTGGTGAATAATATGCTACAGCGACTTGTTATAACATATTATAATATCAAATTCTAATATTGGAACCTTTTCAAGGAAGGTAAGTCTACCCTGTCCTTCATTCCCTCTCGAATGAACTCAGAAATGTATACGAAGATGCTGGAGGATGTACTCAATGATTTTATGGAAACTTCAAAAACAAAAAATGTATAAAATAGTAAAAAAATTTTGTAGCCAAAATAAGTAGAAGACACACTTAAAAGTTGTATTTGTACCAAACATACAGGAGTATATTCTTATGCACCACATAAACAAGTTAATTTTTTGTTATTGTAATAGAGTTTATTCTAATAATGCCTTAAACTCAAAATTAAAGTGTAGTAACTGCGTGTTTCAAAGTTTCTTCCACTGTAGTTCGGAATTTGATTTTCAAAAAGGGGAAAATATTTGTCGACAAAGCTTTAAAAGGGAGTCAATGGAAAAAAGTAAATATATCTCAAAGTTTCAGTAGGAGCTAAAACATAAAATTAGTAGCTAAACCAAAAAAAAAGAAACTAAATTTAACTACAAAATAAGTAAATTGGCAACTCTGCATGATAACGAGCATCAGGTTAGGAATTGGACGTGTCGATGTCGAAAAAGTACTGCCCAGTTGGAAAAAATGCTTCCAAGTTTCAAAGGGCATTTTTATCAACCCTGTCGTTATTAAAGTAGGTAGAGAATATTATTTATTTCATTCGCTACTCACACAAACGCCCATTACTAAAGCACAGTTTATATAGTCTTCTCTGTTGCGTGGCGTCAATCGTAGAAGACCAACAACAAAATACAAAAAGTAGAAACAGAGGAAGTGAAGAAGAAACATATTTGTAGCAACAGCAAAAAAGTAAAATGTAATAAAGAGCGCGACATAAATTTTAGTAAAATTATAATAATAAATAATTAAATTTAGTTGAGTGTACGAGTTTTTGCAATTGCTGCGAAGATAGTGAAAACTTTATGAAAATTGTGAAAAATAACAAGTTCATCGATAGGAAGTTGAAGAAATTGTGAGGAGTCGCCTGCGTTCGCTTCTAGATTAATTTTGGCTGCACATTTTTCATTTTTCACACAAAAGAAAAATTCTTTCTAGCTCAAAATTTTTGTCAATCAATAAGTTTTGAAAATTTCTTCATTTCATTCTCCATATCCTATTTTTGTGATTCACGTTGTTAGATCTAATCAAGCTCAGGAACTCTTCCTTTCTCACTATTTCCCTCGCTCTGCTGCCGCTGTGTGTATCATAAAGCGCCACATTGCAGCTCTATAAGCGCGCCAAACTGTTGTCGACTTCTGCAAAAATGGTACGTCGCCGCACGCGTCCTCCCAAAATAGCTTCGGAGGATACGCTGCGATTTGCTGGTAGTGGTAATGGAATGGCGGCTAATATTGGAAGTGCACTCGAGGACCAATATTTTTCGAGCCCAAAGAGAAAAGATTGCAAAATTGATAACGTCACGGAGGTCTTGGATCGCGAAGGGGGTGAGGAGCATTTGACAGACAACAACAGATGCAAGCCATCAGGCAAAGCCAAAGGTGGCATCTCGGATAGAACAATCGGTAGGTATTTTTGGAATCCAACATTGCAATGGTAGGTGCGACAAAAAAAAGTTTCTGTTATTCTTATATAAGCATCTATTTTTTTGATTAGTATTGAAACTTTTGTTTGTCGAAGTCCTTCTAATTCAATTTCAGTAAATCGTCATAATCACGATATCACGGTGATGGTAAAACCACGCCCACATGATCAAATTAAATTTTGTCAGAAAAAAAGTTTAAGAATACTTAATAAGGATTTTTCTATATAAAATTACTTGTAATCAATTTCAGGAGTTCCTCTTGCTACAAGATCGCAAACTAGGACGATAGAAAACTTCTTCAAGGCCAATACTGCCGCTAAACATTCAAAATTAAATTTAATCGCTGAAGAAAAGAAGGCAGGCACAATCACCGCCTACATGTCGCAATCTCCGGAGATTACAAATGACAATGACGAACAAAAAACCGTCAATGAAGCATCCCAAATTCCTTCTAAATATCCCGATTTAATTTTTGACTTTGGTGGGGATACCAACGACTCTGAAGACACAGAATTCTCAGATGAAGCAACCGCTGGCGCACATGCCATTAATTTTAGCACTCACCGTGCACCGCTGCGGGACAGTCACTCTTCACGCAGCAGCACCACAGACAACATATTCCTGCAAGAGCCGGTGCTTACACTTAATGTGGACAAGACTCCAAATCAGGCATCTTCAATAAAAATAAATAAAACAATTAAAATCGATCCAATTTTCTCATCCCCACCATCACTGTCAGCAGTAGCACTTAATGGTCGTTTCCATCAAGTCGTCTCGTTGAATGGATCATCGTTCAAGCACGATTCGTTCGGTTTTAAATCGAGACATGTGCCAGGGGAAATGAATGGTGCTTGCGGTGCTGGTGATGCAAATCTGTTGTCGGATAAGGACAACGACAACAGTTCATGCGACAGCGGCGTTGCATTTACTAGCTCAACAGATAATAACAATTCACCTTCACTCGCTCATGCGTTAGCTTGCGTGGAAGAAACGATTATGATTGCTCAGAACACCAGCGGTGTTGGTACCAACAACTCACAGACGCGTCGCCGCAAGCCGGCCACGCCACATCGCATAGTGTGCCCTTCGCCGATAAAGTCAGTAGCTCGGGTGGTTTCACCAGTTGCTGGTATATCCGGTACATCACCTTCAGTACGAAAAATTACTGCCTCAAAGGAGCAGTTATCGCCGCGAAAATCTCCTCGTCATGTGGCAGCGGCAGCTAGCTCCAAAACACGAAGAAGACTGAATACGCAGAAAGAACAACAAACGCCTTACCACCAGATAGGAACTTTGGATGGTGAAGGGAATACAATGCAGATCAGCTGCAAACAGGTTAGCTGCACTTAAATCGATTTTTTTCTTAATAGCTAAAATTGTCTTCTCATTCCCATAGAATGGTTATATTGACCATGAAACTGTTGTTATTAATCAGCATCCAGATTTTGAACACGTTGAAGACATTAATTTTTGTGGCGTCACTGCCGCAAATAACTCCAAGTCAATTCTTTCCGCTAAACACCACACTGCCCATGAAAATTCAACTAATAATAACCATATTCAATTGGCAAAGAGACAAACGACCAAAACGCCGAAATCATCGTCCATCAGCACCAAATCGCAACAACCAAAGACCAACCAACCGCTAGCCGCAACAAATGGTAATCGTCAGCTTACCGAATTCTTCCCGGTGCGGCGCAGTGTTCGCAAAACCAAGAGTGCCGTTCATCGAGAAGTGATGCAAAACCTTCAACAATGCGTACTCGAAGAGCGTGCCGAAGGTCTCAAAATAGCATATTTTGAGGGTAAAGGTCGCGGCATTATTGCTGATAGGCATTTTCATCGTAACGAATTCGTGGTCGAATATGTGGGTGACCTCATTTCCGTCACTGAGGCAAGTGAGCGTGAAAAACGCTATACACTGGACGAAAATGCGGGGTGCTACATGTATTATTTCAAGCACCAAAATCGGCAGTATTGCATTGATGCTACTGCAGATACAGGCAAACTGGGACGCCTGGTGAATCATTCGCGCAAAGGAAACCTCACTACCAATGTTATTTTGGTGAGGAATCGCCCACATTTGATACTTCTCGCCAATCAAGACATAAAGCCGGGCGAGGAGCTGACGTACGATTATGGCGACCGTTCGAAGTTGTCACTACAGCATCACCCATGGTTGGCGTCCTAATTATAAGATTGTCTGGCATATTGCTGCACCATCATTAGCACTACCACAATGCCATGAGAAATACAACTTGCAAGTCACAAATATATCGAAACGAAGTGGTTTACAAAGAATGGAATGGAGCTGGATCGAAAGATGGAGAATTTGTTTTTATTGACCACAAATGCGTTTTCGTAATTATAATTATTATTAATATTATAGCAAACTTAAACTACTCTAAATTGTAAGTAATTGTGTGTGTAAGTAAGCGCCTGAAGAAAGAACAGAAGTGTCACGGCGCAACTAATTTTGCGAACAATGTTATGCATGCCTAAATAATTACGATGATATGGTAAAAGAAATTTTTAGTTTTTAAAATGTGTAATGTGTAATTGTAAGCGAAGCTTTAACTTCTGCAGAGCAACTTCGTATTTTCATTTATGCTAATAACAGCAAACTTAGAAACAGTTGAAATTATTTACTAGGTATATTGTATCCCATAAAACGAGTGTATATCTGAGGAAAATGGGCGAGTGCAGATGGAATTTGATAAAATCATTACGGTATGTCACTGTGTCATCTTTTCTTATTATTGGTCTGTAGTGTTTAATTTCGAATCCAGTTCACATTGTTGTGCCTTGAACAGTAATTTTAACGATTTTTCGCTGTATTTTGTTTTTGGGTTTTACGACTCCCCAAACAAAGAACATTATAGCATAGAGGGAAAAACTTAACGAAATAATGGTTTTCTTCTTGAATATGCAGCATTTGCCTTATTCTTTATCTGGAATATAATATTTTTTTCAACATGTGCCACAAGATATTTTCAAAATCGTTTCCACCAAACCGAATATCTTTGCTTCTTATAGTTTAAGTTTTTTCCTTATATTTTATTTTTTGTTTATTGAATGATATACAAGCACGCAATTCTTATCATATTAGAAACGGACATGATAAATAAAACAAATCAGTGGCGTAGCGAAGATTATTGGTTTCATACCAATCATAAGACTGCATTTCCTACGTGTTTAAAACAGATACATAGCATGCATCGCTGTCGCTTTGAATAGCCATTACACTACTTCAGACAAACAGTTCTACTGTTTGATCAGAGAGAGGAAAAAGGTTTCAAGTCAGAATCTGATTTTAAAATTAATGTGTCTTGTCTTTCTTTTTATTATACATACCATAATATCATCAACAAACTTTACTAAATCTGAATAGACTTATTTTAATTCCATTTTAATAATATAAAATGCTATCAACCAATCACATTTAAAAAAAACTATTCTTAAGTCGCCGTGGCGTAGTTGGTAGTGAGTTGGCCTGCTACGCAGAGTGTCCGGAGTTTAAATCCCGGGTCAGCCAAAATCAAAAACTAAAAAACAAAATTGCAAACCTACCTAAGAAAATTTTTTCACTTCGCCCCTCGGATTCGGCGTAAAACCATAGGTCCCTGCCATTCATGTGCAAATCTTACACGTACGCATCTAATATGACTGGATGCGAAAAGCTTGGCCTAGGTCCTCAATGCGCTGTTGTGCAATTAAACGAAGAAAGAAGAAACTTATATTTTAGCTAAACATACACAGTCTCACACTCACACAAATACTATTTAATACAATACATACCATATAAGTTGCCTAATTAGCGTAGAATCATTCTAATCCCAGAAAAGTGGGGGAGATGAGCATATGGCGTTCACCTCCCGTTTGCATAGCCCTGTTGCCCATCATCTTTTAGGGAATAGAGGGCAATGTTGTGGGTTTTGTAGTCTTTTCAGGTTTTTTTCTTACTTTTATAACTGCAAAGGGAATCTAAATAATTTTGCTAGAAAAAAAAATAAAAGAGAAACGCGTGAAATCGTTTGCTTTGCCCATCGCAATCGTAAACGGAAATGTACAATATTAAGTAGTTAAAATAACATAAATATCAAACTCCAATATGCTAAAGCTAACGCAAAACCTAACCTAAGCTAAATACAAATCGTGGATATTCAAACAGAAATCTTGAAGCCCAGTTTTTAATTTATAGGATGATGCTGTATAGCTGTAGAGTCCTCTGAACAAGGCAAAATGTATATATGTACGTTTCAACTGTATTAGCGACTTAACGGCTTGATGGCTTCTGCTTGAACGCTCACGAAATTTAATTTTAAATTATATTATAATTAATTATTGTTTTATTTCTAAATTAATTACATATTCATTTTAAATCATTCAAAAATAAAAATACTAGCTAAGTAAGGATAAATTAAATTAGAATAATGAAAAGTTACATAAATAATGCACTAAATTCACAAAAATGTACTGAGTTTGTTATTTGGGTTGTCAGAAAAATACAGAATTCTGCATTATTCTTGATGCAAATGGAAGAAATGCATTGCACATTTCATTGATTTAAACGGACCACATCCATATCCACAAAAAAAATGGGGATGAAACAAATATTCCAATTCATACTGAGGAATCACAGTTGTAATTTCCTACGCAGAATTTGACATTCTATACTTTAAATAAAACCGGCTTAAGTTTTCAAACCAAGAAACCGCAGCAGTCAATTTCCTATGCCCGTATTTTGAGCCAAAAGTGCAACCATATATATAGAATCTACGTGTAAATCTAAGTTTTATAATAAAGTAGCAGTAGTTACACAATTTCATAGCCATAAGTGTAACAAAAATTGTTTATCTGCATTAACTACCCACATTTAATAAAATATGTGTGCCTAAGTGTAAATTTAGGTTTATTTTCTAAATTTGCTTAAAGGCGTCGGTTGGCCCACAAATATATGAGACTTTGGGAGACCCCACGATTAGCGTAGCCCGATTTAATAATTTAACGATTGCATTTATCACAATTAATAACCGCTGATTACGATTATTAAGCCTAAATTGTGAATGATCACGGAACTGACATCAATCGTGAATCGGTTCGACTCATAGCAAAAAGCGAAGTGGGATTCCATGCTCATAATCTCCAAAACGGCAAGTTACGGATGAAAACAAAAACAACATGATATCGCCTACTTCAATGTCGGGCCGCAGGAATTGAATGTGGAAAAAATGTCTTCACAGATGAAAAGCTGTTTACTGTTGAACAAGCACATAACAGATAAAATGACAGAAGCTGGTCATTTAACATCATTAAAATCCGCAATGTGTCATGGTATGGGGTGGGATGGCGAGACACCCTTGATTTTAGTGAGACAAGGAATCAAAATCAACCAAGAAGTGTACCGCCGTGAAGCTTTAGAGACTGTGGTATTTCCCTGGTCCCGACAGCACTTTAGCGATAATGATTGGCGTTCCAGCAAGACTCTGCACCAGCTCACAGAGCCAAAACGACACAATAATGATGCTGGGCTCATTTTCCTGATTTTATCACAACTCAAGAATTGCCCTCATATTCGCCGGATCTCAATCCGATGGATTACAGCGTATGGTACATTTTAGAGGGAAGGGTCTGTGCCAAACGTCAGAAAAATTTGAAGTTCTTGAAACAGTCGTTGCATCGTGAATGGGAGCGTTTAACGGTGGAGGAGCTGCGGCCCATAGTCAAAAATTTTTTCAAGCGTTCCAATGGTGGCCACTTCGAAACCGGCTGAATATATTTTTACTCACATTTTTCTTCGGTCTGGTTTTCCTTTTTTATTATTAAATTTTTTTATTTTCACCCTGTAAATAAAAGATAAAACTTGCCACCAACTGCGTTGTGGAGCGTACAGCAACTAATCCACCGAAGTGGAAGACCAGTATATGTACTTGAAGAGGAGCATTTCATATCTTATTTCGATTGTTGATAGCCATATTGAGGAACATACACCCATATGTTTTATATTTGCTACGTTTATTAATTATGCTTTCTCTTTAATGTAGCCGTTTCGAAAAACATTATAGCTTAAAGTATTAGTGTTACCTAATGTTTAATCCAAATTCTTAAACAATTGCATAAAGATAAACAAATTTAAAACTACATGTATATATATGCTTTGAGCTAATGAAAACAACATTTATGAGTGTCAACAGAATATGTAATAAATACGTTTTGATGGGAATTCTTTGTGCGTACATTTCAGATATTCACATATGTAGGTCTAGATGCGAGTGTGTATGTTTTCAGGATAAATTTCACAGGCAAATACGGACATATCTACTTAATGATTATGTATTTAGTACTCATTTTAGCAGGAATGTTGTAGTGTTTTTTTTTTCTTTTTTGCATATCTAATAAAATTTCTCAAAATTTCAACTAAGAACATCGAAAAATTAACTTAAATTTATAACAATTTATACAAAATAACTTTGTTTTGAAAATTAATTTAAATATTTCAAAATTGCTACGGATTCTATCCAGGATTTATTGAGCAGAAGTTTGTGGCATTTTGCCGAAGTTCAAACGCAATTGTTCCAGTAACACGAATGTAATAATTGTATGGGGTCCGAGACGTACGAATGCCGGCACGTATCCCTTGAAGAAGCCGAGTGGACCCAGGCGTGCGGTATACATTGTGATATCCCAGAGACCCTTAAATTCGCCTGGTTTGGCATTCATTGAGCGAGTTTTCAGTACGTCGAGGGGCTGTGTGAGCGTTGTAGCGATAGCACCAGCTGCTAGGGAGGCCGTGAAGTGGGTACGCAGATCATCACTGAAGTAAGGCGTACTTAAAAGCATCGACTTAGCCTGAAGTAAAAGTATTTAATACAGTCCGAAAAAGTGATGTAAACCATGAGTGGGCATACCTGATCATAGAATGCGATTTGCCCAATAGTCATCAGAACACCTCTACCTGTAGCGGTGGTGGCACCGGAGAATAAACGTTTGAATCCCTCGTGTCGGTAGACTTTGATGAGACCATCAATGGCATTTTTATAGCTATGTTCAATGAATCTGTTAATGTCAGTCTTACATATATTTAGGGGCAGGAGCACACTTACTTTCTTCTCTGATCTGGTGGCAATTTAACATCATTCTGCATGCGTACATTCACCATATCTGCGGGAGTTCCTACAATACCACCTATTTTTGGAAATATACATACAAATTTATACTGAAATCATTTACTGTTGAAGACGAGTATCAATACCTATTGTGCCGGCTAGACCAGCCAGAGCAATTTTGCCTAGGAATGTGTCCGTGTTAATTGTAGATTTTCCCACTTCGTAAATTCCGAATCTTGTCATTGAATAAGTCATCTGGCGCAACACGGAAGCAGAGAGCCCATTATAAAAAGCAAGAACTCCTAAATTGAATTGCAACCGTTGCAGTTGGATGAAATGTAAAAATATTAAATGCATACCTTGTTCGCGAGCAATTTTAATCACCAACCGGCCGACTGATATTTTGCCTTGCTGTGTTTGAAGCGTAACTTTTATCAGATCGAGAGGGTGTGTACAGCAGGCAGCACCCGCACTGGCTATTCCACCAAAGAACCAGTATCCCTTACGCTTTGAGTTAATGTTGACCGATGACATTGTGACGGGACGGTTTGCTTATTTGTGTTTCAGCTTAAATGGAATTTTCGTTCTGGAATACAAAAGAGAAAACGATAATATAACTTAGTGAAATCTCTCTTAAAAAATTAACACCTTTAAGGGAATGCTTCAAATTTAGGACGACTATGCTCGGTACTCTTCGCTCTTTGTTACTTCTAAGCATGTTCTGTTAAATCCTCATATTTGTGAACTCCATTATTTCTATGCGATTATATGTATTTGTATTATCATATCGTACTTTTTTCTATTCACTTTTCTAGGACACTACGCTCACGCACGTACAAATATACGTACGTCCTTAAAAATCGTTCATCATTCGTTGCTCACCACAGCTGAGCGGAAGGACAAAGCTACTACTATTTTACTAACTTTCACCAATACTAATTTACTATTTATTAGTACAACGTATCGGTAGAACATATCGGTATAAAGACAAATCAATAAACGAAAATAATCCTTTTCAAGGAAATATTTCGAAATTCATTCAAAATCCGTGGGTATATTGAGACAATAATATGATTCTTTTAACATTTGCGGCCTTTTTTTTGTTTCAAACACAATGATGCAAAAGCTGTTTTGCGATTCAGGCGAAAAAGCTGTCAACTACTGTCAAAGTGGAGCTTATTTGTGGCTCTAAAAGAGTGCTGCCAGACATACGATTTTATCAGTGGAAGTACGGATTTTCATCTTCCTAAAAATATATCGAATTTAAATTCGGGTTTTTTTCTTTAATGTGTAATTTATAGGATGAAAAGACATATAAAAAATGTGCTATTTCACACTTTTCACTAATTTTGGTATTCTGTGCTTATAGCTGAATTCTAACAGATAAAATTGCAGAATTTTGAAAGCTTTCGCAATTTGTGCTGAAATCGTATTTAAATTGCATTGCAGTCCGAACACAACTAGCGAATTCTGAAACATCTTCCAAGTCGATGATGATCTTCCATCTTCACCTTTTAATACCTATGCTGTAGCGATTGTCATCATTTAATATTTAGAGTTCCAATCAAACGCACTCAAAATCTAGCTTTTGTATCGAAAAATGGAACCTTTCAAAAAAGAAGACTATGTGGAAGCAAGTGACGTTGAATTTTTGGAATGAAACATAATGTCAGTAGAAAATAATCATTTATTTAGTGATCGGTACACGCGATTTCCTATCGTACTTTCTGTCAAAATATACCAAAGATCACCATTAAGGATCAACTGCTGAAGCAATTTGGTTTTATCGATACTGGTACTCTGTACCGAAGATCTTCCGTCATGACGTTATCAGCGTGAAAGATGACCCTGAAACCGACATGACCAGATTTCGGTAAAACGTGCATGCCAATGTTATTCCCGATAGTTGTGCGGAGTTTGTATTAATTTTGTATATTTTGATAGAGTAATTCATAATAGTACAATCAACCTCAGCGAAACTTGAACAAGGAATAGTGTCGTTACACGAATAAAAACGTAATTGCCGTCGATTGACACCATTGCACACAACAAATAAAAATATGTACTGAATTTAACATAAGCCTAGTTCTTGTATTCAATGAAATAAATTAGTAAATTAAAAGGAAAACTTATCTATTAAAATGTATCGAATGCAGATTTTCCCAATCCCAAATTGTGATAAAATACAGTTTTTAAAAAAAAATATCTGGCAACACTGCACTAAAAGTTTTGACAGCAAAATATAAGATGTTTTTCATGTAAATTCAGTTTTTTGTTTGGTCGCAAAAAGTAATAATATTGGTGAAATTGTTTGAAAAAAATAGAGAAAACTTTGAAGACATTTGGTGTTTCAGGTAAGTTTTTTTTTCAATTTTAGGATGAAGAATCGTTGAAAAATATTACTTTTCGGCTAACAGTTTAGGGCGTATTAAGGAACGTGGTTCTGAGTAACCACGACGGAGGAATGAGAATGGTTTACAATTGCATAGGGCAGTTATTTATAAACAGAGTAAAAACCCGATGTATAAGGCTAAAATCCTTGTGTATAATTCTTTTCCATATAGTTATTTGATGTAGTTAATTGCAAATATGCTTTATCGAAACTTTAGCTTGTAACATACCTGAGATAAGCAGGTGCAACTAAAATGTAGACAATAAAACTTAGAATCTCGGTTGTAGATCTACTCATTGCTTCGAACGACGGAAAACTGCCGACAGATACTCACTGATCAATTTCTAACGGACTTCATCATATGAAATGTCACAGGCTTCCTGCCTGTGAAATTGTTTTCTCTATTTTTTTCGGGTATTTTTGGTTGAAAATATCTGCCTCTTACAAATTGCTACCCATCACGAAATCTTATCTGTGCATTTGCGGAAGGCACAACCATTGAATATTCTTGTATCTGACATTCACTCGATAATGAACTTCGATAAATCTTCTGGTGAGGTCTAGTAAAGAGAGTTGTCTGTTATCTTATACAAAAACTTTCTCATTTTTCATTAACCCACTGGTTATGGCTGGACAGTTGGTACAACGCAAAGGATTCACGTGGCCGCGATTGCGCTTCTTGCGTCCTCCATTACGATAGAGACATCTTTTATCAACTTCTTGAACCAAGTTTGATAACAAACAATATTGAAAATAAATAAAAAAAAAAATTTGTCTAGTTGGATAATTGTCATTCAACGCTCTCTCTTCATAATTTGACAGTTAAGCTTGGATTGTCTCTCGGATGCGGTTACATGTATTATTCTGCCATGATGAAATGAACACCGATCACGCCGAATATTCAGAGTGGCAATGAGCTATTTTACAAAAAAGGAACAAAAATGTATGTTCCAAAATAGTACGACGACATGCAAACCGTTGTTTTCATTTGCGAATATTTTTATGGTTCAAAAGTGGATATTATTTTCTTTCAAAAATTGTAAAAAATAATATTAGCGATCTTTACGAAGTGTTTGCAAAATCTTAACTTTTTTTAAATTCATTCTCCAACTTGATAAAATTGTTTGGAGTTTGTTGCCATTGTCCACAAAATAGTAAAATAGTATTATTAAAAACTGCATTTCGATCAAAAGCAACCTTGCAACTTTTTCAATGTAACCACCAGAACGAGCACGAGAGAAAAATTCTTTTTCTTTCTTAATGAGAAAAAACAGATAATAATAACTTGTGACTTGCCACAATTTCATTATTATGTAATTCGCCGGAAAATTTACTGCCTTCCGCAATTCACGCCTTCCTTATAGAAAGGAGTCTTGTAATATTCAAATTTAATTGTGGAAGAAATCGGTTAAAAACCGAAAAATTTCCATGTCCGTACAAAATGTCCGTTCACATTACATTTTAAAATTTCTTCTGCGAATATTTCCAAATTGTTTTGCTTATTGCTTGTTACTGTTTAGAATATTTCGCATTGAAGAACTCAATGTCAAGAAAAAACTTTTTCTGTTTACACGTTTCCCAATCCTTCGCAATTCAATAAATTCAGATATATAATAAATTGTTATTGCGTAACGTTAACAACAAAATATCAATAAATTTGAAACAAAAAAAACTGAAAACCTAATTAAACATTTCGATACTTCGACCATCGTGGGTTTTTGAAATTGCTCTGGTATTGAAGGTGTGATCTACCGCTGATAAATTGTTTATTATTTTGCTGCTTTGCTAAGCACTTATGTACTTATACATATGTACATATTAACACATTATTTTACCACCAATTAGTTATTCATGCAAACGCGCTTACACTCTTACGCTTATCACAATAAAGTGTTGCCTTTCAAATGAATACTCCCGAATAAATTCTCTCATTTCCAGCACAAACATTCGCCACGAGCTGTTTTCTTTTCCAATTTTGAATGAAATCAAAACATATAAACAGCAATCTAATTTATTTATAAATATGTACATATATATGTTCATAGCGCAACTTGTGATCAAAGTGTTATATTTATATTTTTTTTTATTAAACAAGTAAAATATTTAGCATCATAGAATAATATGTAACTATACCAGTGTGTGTGCCAATGAAGATGCCGTATGGCGTTTGTGTTTCCGGTCTATGTCATAATTCTCCTACTTCGGAAACCCCTGCCGACACTTACCTATACATAGACACGAAAACTGCTTCCAAATATTATGCTTGTGTTTGGTTTGCTGCCAAAGAAATTATGAAACAATAACATACGACACTGATAAGGGTGTTTATACATATTGTCTGTCAATTTGACAAGAATGTGCAGTGTGATGAACATGATGTGATCAGACATGAATCGCGTCATGACGATGCAACGGCTGTTGCAGCAGTTGCAGCAGTTGGAAAAACGCTATTGCTGATCGGTATTTATAGTAATGAGACAAGTATTTCCCTCCAAACGCGACTGCCTTTTGCGATTTTGCGAGTTTTGTTTAGTTTAGTTATTGTCAATGACATACATTTGTACGTTCCATATGTATGTACATCAGCAGCTTTATATTGCTTAAACTGGCGTTAGTGTTTAATTTACTTAATTATAATTAGCATATATTTGAATAGAAAGGCATTCGGACTTCTCTTCAGTAGCACACACACATGCCAATATTTGCAATATTAATTTGTTAATTTTGAGCTACAATGCATTCATGAATACTGAACATGCAATCTGATTATACCTGCCGCGTCTATTTGATGTTGGAATTTTTCATGCGTGCCACAAATTGAATTTTCCGTTGTAAATCATATAAAAGGCCAATTGCCTATTGCTTCGTAAATGAGGTCTGGAGAATGGATTTACATGCAAATGTTGATATGTAATGCTTTATTGTATTGCGGGCCTATTGAATATCCAGTTCATTTTAAATAAGTACGCTAAACAGCACTCTCTTTTTTTCAATAACTTAACTTTCATGATATTATATGATAAAACAAAGGCTACACACTTTATTTTCGTTACGCATACATTGCTTTAGACTTGAACTTTACCTTGATATTTCTTGTATCAGCTGATTAGTTGCGTTCTCGCTGTTGTATCGCAGCTTTCTCTGAAATAATTATTTTTAAAAGCTATTGGTTTTTGATATTATTTTTGACACATATAGCAAAGATCACACAATGTTGACTTTTACGGCAGGGTGTCAAAATAAGTAAATTTACTGAAATACAAGTAAAATGTTAAAGTACGAACTTATTACGCGCGCGCTTTCATTGCTGTTTGCAGTAGAAACGTGTAGACCTGAGAGCAAGCAAATTGATCGATCGACGTGGTTCGACTTTCCACAACTTACTAAATAATGCTAGTAATTGCACATGCCATTAGTTCGCCACAAATGGAGAGGCTCGATTCTATTAGTCAGTTGGATTGTTGTGGAAAAAAAGCTTTTTTCTACATTCGCACATAAGCAGAACAGTAGGAGAGCGTTGGAGAACATGTATACGAGCATATGATGACTGTCATTTTATTTCGTTTTATCAGTGTGCGAGATTCTATTGGAAGACACAAACGAGATCACTTATCATATACAACGTGTTTTATTTGTATTATAGTAACTGAATCAGTGAAAAGTTTTGATTACTGCTCTTTGACGGTACTGTGTTTAGGCGAGATATATAAGTATGTAGAAAACGTTTTATTACCCTATATTAAAAAATAGTGCGTTCACTTAGCGCGTTACGATAAAGATGAATTTTGTATTTAGTTTTGGCTAACGTAGACGAAATTCAATTTTTGAAGAAACTCTGGGAATACTGCAGTAAATACTTAGTTTTGTGTTATAAATTACGTTAATCTCTGAATAATTTCGTGAGTATACAAAATCATTTCGAACCTATTTTGCTTACGACTTCCAGTAGCAACTTCCGGCTGGATATAAGCTATATTAAAGTCAAAAACATCCACATTACATTTTTTAACTTCCAATGACGTAATAGCATCGGAAAAGCTGAGATTTTCAGGACTCAAGACTTAGTGTGTATCTGGAAGACAATTCGAGAAGGGTTTAAATAATAACATTTATTTTCAGCCTTTAGTAAACCATTGGTTAAACCCCAAATGTCATTATCTATTAGTTAACCAACAGCTGGTGCTGATGAGATGGAATCCACATTCGTTTTATGAAAATTCTAAACATGTTTCAGACCAAACAAATTTTGAGTCTTGATTACGATCTGAAAATTCTGAAATTAAATTTTTTTTTTTTGAAATCCATACCTGCACGCAAAAGAATTTCTTTTGTAGCAATTGTTAAAATGCATTCGATGAAAAATCAAAACATTAATAAGAAAAAACCGATATTCGGTTGTGACCAAACTTTATATACCCTACACACCCTCTGAAATAAGTGCTTCCAAGGGTGGGTTAAATTTTTATGGTTTCTGCTTCAACATATTTTCTTGTTACAAAAAACCTTTACTCGAAAACCGTACACACTACTGTATGTAGGGTTTTAAAAATACCGAAAGCAAAGTTCGGGCGCGGTCGCACTTTATATGCCCAACACACCCTCGGAAATAAGAGACAATTTTCAATCAACCGTGTGTTTGATTTGTATAGTTTTGCATGAAATATTTGTTTATCATTAACTAAATTTGGTTTATTTGTATTAGTAGCTCCTTTTACATTATTCTTTGAAGATTTCAAAGAAGTGGGTGGTAGGCGAAGTTAGTGCCTAATGACAAGAATTCCAAAAATTATTTTTGAAGCTATTTTAACTGTGTATATTGAACTTGGTTCCATTTGCTTCACTATTTCCTTCGAATATTTCCCTTTGTATGGAAAGCAGGCATTTGCTCAATGATGAAAATTTTCCCAAAAGTTATTCAAGACACTATTTCAATGAATGATTGATTATCAAATTCTGTTCAATTCGCTTCAGAAATTCGTTCAATATCACTCATAGAAAATTACACTTGTATGGGAACCACCTCTTTCTTACAGTAACAAATGTTGCACCAAGTTTCACTTCTATAAGCACGCTGAATATTCAGCTT
The DNA here is from genome assembly GCA_958295655.1 of Palloptera scutellata. NCBI lineage: Eukaryota > Metazoa > Arthropoda > Insecta > Diptera > Pallopteridae > Palloptera > Palloptera scutellata. The sequence continues at coordinate 1,047,791 of OY282450.1, read as the reverse complement.
TTGCGAAAAACTCAATTGCATAAGTATTACGTCAATATGTCGTATGGCCGCTTTTGGCTGTACTGACGGTCTTAATTTGCCATGGCATGCTATGAATTAAATTTCTGCATGTATCTGCATAAATTTTATTCCATTCTGTAGCAGTTCGAACGTAAACTTCATCCTTTCTTGGAGAATTGTTATAACTCGCTAATTTGTGTTTTAACTGTTGTCACAAATACTCGATGGTATCTAAATCTGGCGATGTTATCTTGCTGAGACTTCCATTCAAACTATTATTTAATTATCCCCGGAATTTTGTCACACATACCTACCCTGCCAGGCATCATGCAATCCCACATCATTACATTAAATTCGTGTACTTTCTCTCAAAGTATAACCTAAGCTTTCGAAAGCGATCAGCATCGGTTTTTCATCTTTGTGCGGCCCGTCAGACCTTTCGCGTAGGGTGCGCACTGTTTCCGCATTAAAATTTATGTTATCTTTTCGGAGTAAGCTTTGCTGCATCGTAACGGATTTTTTTTTATCTTTGTCAGACCACATTGCTCCAATAATTTTTCGCTGTGAACAATTGCGGACAATAGTGGCCAATTTTAATGCTCACACAAGTCTTTGTTGGTAGACTTTATTATCGGTCTCCCTCTGTCATAGTTTTCCGGTATTTTTGACTGTACTAATTGTAATAGCAAAATGTACGTAAATTTGACGGTGAGACTGCCCAGCTAAGCTATTATTTTTTGTTTTAATTCCTCCAATTATGTAGAATAATAACTAAATCCAGTGGCTCGCATACGCCTCGTATGCCACGTAAACCTCGCAAGTTTGCCCTTCGTTCGTGTATCAGCTGTTTTCTTTTTCCATACAAAAAAGGTTGCAAGGTGCTCACAAACCTGGTATATAGTCAACGCTGTTATCTCTCTCATTCTTTCATATTTAACTTGCTACACGTTTATACAACAACTACATTTATACACTCTCAGAATTTGGAACGTTGTATATAAACTTGGGCGAATACGAATATGCGCTATTGCGAGACTTAATGAAGACCACTAATATTAATTCCAATAAAATTCAAATATCAATTTAATAAATATACTCATAAATATTAAGTATTCGTTTATGAAATATGTCAATTGCCATTGTGTAAAAATTAATTATTCTGTGCGAAGTGATGACAAACACTTGAAACAATTTTCAATTTTCCAATTAATTACAAAATATAGTACATACAGTTACAGGTTACAAAAACATTGAACAAAACAACACACTGCACATCTTAGTAGGGAGTAAGAAAAATATTTGGGAAACCAAATAAGATGTGCATATTATTGGCATTGTATTAAAGCTGGGTAAAATCGACACTTACCGATGTATTTTGCACAACTATCGATAAACCGCGGTAATTTCCCCTTCCATAGCAATGAGCAGAAAGTCGACGGCAAGAATATGCTATTGTGCCGCGTGCGAAAGCAATTTGAATTTCATATTTGAAAATAATGCTTCTCTAAGGTGCTGGTTATACTGGTGTTCGCTGTTCGACGAACACATCATATTTTACTCTCGTGCTCGGTGTAGTGGTTACATTGGTGTTCGTTACAGAGTTGCTTTTTGTCGAAATTCAGTTTTTTTTTGTAATACTAAATTGTTCGCAACGGCAACACTAAATGGTATGCCAGAAAACTTTAAACGATTTTATTAATATGGAGCGTGACATTAATAATATAATATAATATAATTATGAAAATAATATGATTTTTCTTCAATAGTTTTATGAAATATTAATATTCACTTTTAAAGACTAAAAACATTCGCAACTTCGCTTGTCTGCATATGAAAATAATGATGTACAGGTTTGCATTTTTTTTAAAACTATTTTACGTACATTTTTGTTATTTTTTTGTGGAATAACTCATTAACACCCTGAATACTCGGCGTGCTAGGTGTACATTTCACCCAGCATATCGTGTTCACTGTGAGAGTGAGTAAAAGCTCTCTCTTCGTGTTCGGGCAACAACAATTGCATGGTGTTCGCTAGTTAAATTTGAATATAACCACAGCCTAAGAAAATGCTGACATTAGTGCAAGCATGAAAGACTGTGTGAAAGAGAGAGGTTGAAAATCAGGTCAATGAGCATATGTTCAGTTGGTCCAAGATACAAAAACGGTATTCTCGGTTTAATGCAAAAATACAGTTTGTTCAAGCAAAAACAAAGAAAAAAATGTAATACTTCAGAAGCGAAAAGATTCTGAAAAGCGCGAATAGTATAACGAGAAATATAACTGTTTCTAAACTTCATTACCGTGGTATCTATATTTTAAGTGAGGAATACTATTACGGGCTCACGCTCCGAAGAAGAATAATATCTCCGTTGGAAAGAACTGTAACTGCACATAACGGTATTAGACAAGGAATTCGGCCACCTAAATGACTGCTGTATTATGGTGCTGTATAATCTGTGGACCTTCGTCGGGACTCAATGACATGAGTGCTACTGCTATTATTGGCTCTACGGAATTCATTTGCCATTCATTCTGTCTCTCCGCATTATTCTTTGCGCGTTGTGTTTCAATGCAATTCGAATTCTGTTGCGCCTCAATGTTTTTTATTTCAAATTTTTGTTTGAAATTTCAAATTTTACGAGAAACTGATAGGCAGCGCCCTCTATCAATCAAGTTTTTTTCATACTCAGTTGATAGAGGGCGCTGCCCATCATTAGCGTAACAATTTTCGCTGCGACGATCATCTTTTACCAACGGCGTAAATATAAAAAACGATTTTAAAGAAGTAAAATTCAAAAAATAAATTACTCACTTTTTGTGAGTAGAAAAATACGGCATAAAATTGGAAGACCGTTATATCAAATTTGGCTTCGAAATAAATACATTACACGATCATTAAAAATGTCAATATTTGTAAATAATGTAATTAATATTGAGCGTGTAAGGTCCGCTAATTATACATGTTTTGCTTCTCCTGCAAAATTTAAAAAATACGTGTTAGGGCATTCGAAAATTAAGGGTTGTATGTATAGGTATGTAATTTTAATTATATAATAAACATATAAAATTGTTAGCAATTAGCTTTTGTATGTGCATCATATTTTATGTAAGTTTTCAATTTGAATCTCCACCACGATGACATTTACCAACTTACGCTTTTTTAAATAAAAATAATCGTGCACAAACACACAGATATGCACATATGTATAGTACATGCATACCCGCACACATTGACACACGTACCATTCGAAAGGCCGCCCATGGTCGCTGAGGCGTAGTTGATGGTGCGTTGGCCTGCTACGCAGAGTGACCACGATTCAAATATCCGCAAAGGCAAATGAAAAAGTAGAACAAATAATTTGTCTACACGCCACTAACTCTTGTTTGGCGATGGCAAAACTGTTAGAGTAAAAATTGCCTCACACTTCACCGTTCGGACTCGGCATGGAACTGTAGGTCCCTTCCAATCGTGTACAAATATATCAGGCACAACATGAGTCGAGGCGAAAAGCCCGGCCCAGGCCCTCATGGGCTGTTGTGCCATTAAAAGAAGAAGAAGTGGCCAGGAGGAGGGATTTGAAAATGATATATCAGTTTCACGAAACACTTAATTTGCATACAATGCAGCAATTCAATGTCAACTGCAACGGCAACCCTGGGCGATTTTGGTATGAGTTTTTGTCATTATCTTCATAAGTAAATTGATAAACATTCTACAATGAGTTTGTGCCCGTATGTTTACTGATACGTGGACGGACATGTGTTTTAATTAGGAATTAGAGAATAAACTTGTTGCTGAGCGCTGAGCAGTTTTGAATGGAGGAATAAGCTTAAAGCTGTTTGTTCTTTCGTGTGCCTATAGCAAAGTACGCTAGAATGAAACTAAAATAATCCCCTTGCTGATAGTTCGTATTATTCACAATCACAGTGCACGATTTTAGTTCCTATGGCCAGCTTATTTCAAATAATATTTTGGTAGTTGATGCAAAATAGACATTTTTTCATATAAAAACAATAATTTTAAATCAAAAAATTCGCATAACTCGTTATACAAAATAATAATGGGTAAGGTTCGGCTAGTTTGAGGAATCAGACAAAGTGAAAATGTTTATTTTGTCGTAATCTGCCGGAATATAGTATTACATAAGCCGCCCTCCTTATCTGGGTAGTAGTACTACTCGAGATTCTCCTTTTTAATGAATGTATAAATGTAGAAATTTCCACTTTGCCGAAGTGTAGGGCATTGGAAAGCTTTAACACTATTATTCGTTTTTATATTTTTGTGCTTTCTTTTTTTGTTAATTAATTTATTTATTCAAATGTATACAATAATAAGTTATTAAGTAAGTATACGAATAAGAAAAGCAGCACTAGCATCCATCCTATGGCCCATCGGCTAATTTTTTATTAGGTACTATGACTTTATTAAATTCTTCATTGAAATCTATTTTTATCTTATTTTATATTGACTTTAAAGCTTTTATATTTATTCGTCTGTACAATCTTCAAGCGACTTGGTTTTTATTTAGCTTAATATGCTTCTGCATCTTTTAGTAATTTTTCTCGTGCGCAAGTATGTACCTAGTATGTATGTATGTATGTATGTATGTATGTATGTATGTATGTATGTATGTATGTATGTATGTATGTATGTATGTATGTATGTATGTATGTATGTATGTATGTATGTATGTATGTATTTATGTATATATGTATGTTGAATTGCATAGCTCTACTGTTGTTTGAAAATATTCTTGAATGGTTTTTTGTTGCCGGCATACAGCCTGGCCCATTAGCTCAGTTGGTTAGAGCGTCGTGCTAATAACGCGAAGGTCGCGGGTTCGATCCCCTCATGGGCCAATTTCTTTTGATTCGATTGTTTTACTTTTGTTTTTTGCGGGTATTCCTTCTTATCGTGCTGTCGGAGCTCAATTGTTAACCTAAGAATCACACGCATGTAAACGCTTATTTAGTAGGTACACCTCAATCAACGCTTGGCAATGTGTGAAATTGTTATCTTTCGGTAAATTTTCATTGAGGCTCGTAGTGAAAGTGGATGGAAGCAGTGAGCGCGGTTGCTGATGCCGATACTCCGTAAAGGAGGGAGAAACATGTAGGCGGATAATGTTTACTAACTTTGAATTTAAGCATGGTTAAATTAGGTTTAGTTTAGTCACCTCACAACAAACGAGGAAGAAAGGGGAACATTCGCTTTTGCATGAATTCATTTTGAAAAATTGCCCTCTTTGAAATTAAACTTTAGAGCTCTGAAGTTTAATGCGTTGGCGTTTGATAAGTGGCGATAGTGGGGCACTTAAGTTCGAGAAAATCACAAAACTCTTATCATTTAGTTAGCAAAAACGACAATAGGAACAGGTAAGTAGAACGAATCCATACACAATTTTTATAAAAAAAAAGTAGGCAGTATGTTGTATGGGGCAGCGATGTGCCGAAATGACTACGAATTTCTTTAATCGTTTTTCATATATGTTTTTATATCATGTACATAGTGTCCTTCCATTGTGGAAATATCTCATATATTTTGGGCGAAAGTACGTAGGGGCTTGGAGGTTCAATCCCCATCGAAAAGACGACAAGAATTTTTTTTCTGAGTTCACCCAAATCTTAACTTAGTTTAAGTGTAGTGTAGTCCAATAGGACACACTTAGGCCAAAAACTTCCCGTTGTGCTATCACGTTTGCTTCTCATTTAGCCTCTTCATATAACACAAAACCTATAGTTTAAATCATTTGGGCCTTGTTATATAATTAAGTAGGTCTCGTAAGTCATGACCCTAGGTTAGATGCGTCATTCAGAAAGTATTGGCCTAGGGAATTTTTTCTCAGATAGCCAGAGCTGGACATAATCAGAAGTAATGATGGATGGATTCCTCCGCGTTTTCGTCTTTACAGCTTCTACAAAGGTTATTTAAGGGCTCTTCTAATCTATTGGAATGAAAGTCCATCGGGCACTGACCAGTATTTGGCTTTTGCCAAGAAATATTAGCTTTTGGAGCGTTTATGGTTTAACTCTGGCCAAATCTGTTTTGTTACTTTGCATGATTCAGCCATCTAAACTTATATCTAAATCTTAACTTATGTACAATTGATTTATCTCTAGCCCTATTCAACCACGTGTCTCCAAAGGATTAATTTTACAGAAAAAGCAAAAAACTAAGTATCGTATGGTTATGTGGATTCTTAGTTGATTTTATACTTTTTCTTTTAATGGTACAACAACCCATGGAGGGCCTAGGTCGGGCTTTTCGCTTCCACTCATGTTGTGGGTCTTATATTTGTAAATGAATGGTACCTTCAGATTTATGCCGAATCTGAACGGCGAAGTAAAAAGCTTTTCATGGGCAATTTTTACTCTTTAGGTAGGGTAGGTTTGGCAGGCAATGGCCAAACCAAAAGATGTTGATGTGTAGAAAATAGGTTTTTTCCTCTTTCTGATTTTGCCTGTGCCGTGATTCGAAATCCGGGCACTACGTAGCAGGCTAACGCACTACTAACTACGCCACAGTGGCCTTAATACAATTTAAGCAAATAAAAACTCAATATACGTGGTAAATATGTATGTTATATTTTATTAAATGTTATTTATACGCTCTGGCAACCTGTATTGCCTACTGTAGTGTATCAACTAATTTCACTGCTATCAGTTTGGAGAAATTCTCCGAATGAAGAAAATTTCTCCTTATATAATTTTCTCAGCGCTTGGTATTTAGATTCAGGGTAAGTGAAAGAATTTCGTTTTTAAAAAGCAAGTTTACAAGTAGCAAGTTATAATTAAAACATGCGAAATGCTTAAATGAGAGGATATATTGGCAAACCATTGCAAAATTGTAACAATAGCTTCATTTTAGTTGTCAACTGATTTAACATGTTCGAATGGAATGTACAAGTGCCTGACTTTCTTCTGTATTGCCATTTGCAATGAGCACTGGCAGCTGGATAAGGAATTTCAGCACATAGTATACCATACATAGGGATGAATTGAAGCTGGGCGAAAAACTAAATACACATCATCGTACTAAGTTCACTCGTCCGGCTTTCTGCTGTGTTTTTTTTTACGTCTTTACAGTGTTATCGCCGACAAGTACAATCATGTGTAAATTTTCATGAGATCAATCTTTATTTATTACCTTATTGGCGTCAAGAATACAATTTTATTTTTGTTTTCAAATAAATACTAAACTTTTCCTATTGGCTCTTAAAAAATAAAAAAAAGTTTACAAAGAAAATACTCGGTCTACATCAACAGGCGATTTAGGAGCACTCGTATAAAAGCGCACAATAATTCATTTATAGAATAGTTTATAAGTACGCGTAGTTTTAAGAACAATTTTCTTCATTAAATATTTTGCAAGTTACGGTTATTCTTTTTTAAATGGATGTGGATCAAAATTGTTAAAAAATTAAAGAAATTTAGGTAATGTTATTTGCTGTAACGAAAATGCTGTACAATACAGCAGAATGCCGTACGTCAGGTGGATGATTGCTTTAATGTAAATTAACTATATCGACAACTTTTTTTTGGAGCAAAGTATTTCAAAAATTTATAGGAGCTGGTGAAAAGGTTTCAAATCTAAACGAAAAACAAAAAATCAAAATTATTAAATCGCAGAGAGAGAAAAAAAATAAATATTATAAACACTTAACGAAAAAAATAGCTTTAAAATGGTTTACCTGCGCTCGGTTCCCTTTGGAGCGTGACACTTATATACTACTGTGGGCAAAAAGTAGTAAGACTTTCTTCATAATTTCAAATTTTTTTATTCATTCTTCCAAATCTATTTCGTCCCCTTCAAAGTAATCCCCTCCGGCCCCAATTCACTTGTGCCAACGTTTTTTCCAATTCTCGAAACAGTTGTTAAAGTCAATTTCCGGAATAGCTTTCAATGCGCTTAGCGATTCATGTTTAATGTCTTCAATTGACTCAAAACGGTGTCCACGAAGCGGTTTTTTTTTGAGTTTAGAAAATAGCCAAAAGTCACACGGTGCTAAGTCAGGCGAATAGGGTGGTTGCGGAACGATATCAGTCGAATTTTTGGCAAAATGGTCTCGTAAAACCAATGCAGTGTTTTAGTGATTTTGGAATCAATCGTGCATTCACTCTTCTTAGGCCCAAAAGATGTTTTAAAATGGTTTTCACTGATCCTTCCGATATTCCAACGATGCCAGCAAGGTCTCTGACTGTTAATCGTCGATTCTCGAGCACCAATTCCTTGATTTTATTGACGTGTTGATCATCAGTTGATGTTGATGGCCGTCCTGGACGTGGTTCGTCGTCAACGCGTTCTCGACCATCTTTGAACAATTTCTACCGAAGGCCTTTTGCAAAATTCTGAACGTTTCGGCACCAGAAATTTGATTCTGCACACAAAATTTAATGGAAGTTCTTTGTTGAATAATTTCACTTATTGTGAAAATCGCCGAATGCACTTTTTGTACTTCAGAAAGACAAGCGTATACTAACAATAATGATTATTTTGATGTGACATTTGGCACAGATGTCACCGACCTTTACCTTTAAACCTTTAAAAAATAATATTTTGATGAATGGGTTTCCGCGCGAAATTTAAATTAAAAAGTCTTACTACTTTTTGCCCACAGTAGTATACATACATATACTACAGAAACTTGAGTCCGACCGATTACGATTTGTTTGGCCGAAACGATGTTGATGCTCGGCTATCAGAAACCGCAGCCGATACCGATACCGCTGCCGACACATATAGTCATATGTATATATATATTTTTTGCTAATTTTTAAAAAAATTATTATTTTTATACTAAAATAAAGAAGAAGAAAACTTGGCATAAAAAAGACGAATCACATATCGCTCGATTGCTGAAAGATTGTCATAATTCAAAAAACATAAACTTCGAGAAAAACGCATTTAAACTTCTCAATTTACCTATCACTCCATACAATTGATAACGACAAATAATATTGTCACGTGGAGAGTACATACGATACGTTTATGATTTTTTTACACAAGATAAAACAACATATATGGTAACAGTTATTTTTGTATACTTAACTCAATTTACTTAATTTTATTGATTTATGACAGTCTTGGCTCAAACGAGGATATGTAAGACATAGGAACAAATTTTAAATTTAATAATACATATACATATAAGTACGAGTATATACGAGTATGTATGTATATATTTTCAATAATTTGATTCGTTGAAAGTATCTGCTAAATAATCTGGCATTTGGCCGATTTCGATCCCATAATTTTAGACCAATACTGACCGTTCGGACTCTAACAGAATTCGGATTTTAAATTGAGAAGTATAAAAAAAAATATTTCAAATTACATGACCCTTAACCCTCAAGTGCATATCATTCTAACTCATGATCTCTAATACATGATCTCTTTAATACGAACAATTTACTGTCACTGCATGTTTTAGTCGTTAAAGAAAAATCTAAACAACCATTTTTCTTTGGTGTGAACAATACAAAGCATAATCTTTACGGTTTGCAACGAAAAATGTGGAATTGGATTTGAGACCACCTTTTTGTTTTTTTTTTTTTTTTTTTGGTGCCTAAAAACAGTTTTAAGTTAGTTTTAACTGTAAAGTACCCCAAAAAATAAAATAAAAATTATAGCTTCATCTCAGTAGAGTGCCTTACTACGCATTGGATATTCTAGAATAAATCATACAGAAGCCTTTTTTATAGTAAAAATACTGAAATTTGTCTAAATATTAATTTTTCATATTACATAGTACATACATCAAAAATTAAAAATTTATCGTTCAAATTTTTCAATGCTGCTTTTTTGTGTTCATTCAGTTTGATATAATGCCTATTTTATTTAATCCATGTCACAGTCTTGTTGAACTTTTCAACACGCAGATGTTGTCTTTACAAGATGGTGCACATTTTTTTAAATAATAGAGACGCAAGTTATAAAACAATTGCGAAACGTATAAAAACACGTTAGGCAACCACGTAGAGAATCGTTATCTCTTTCTAGGAAACAAAAACCACCGCGAGAATGAATGGCACAGGCAAAAAAAAAGCACTGGAAGAGACAAGGAATTGGAGAGGAAGGTCATAGAAAGGTTGAAGCGAAATCCTCGTGTTTAGAGTTTTAAGGATTATGCAGAGACACAATAAAAACAAAGGACTATTTCGAGCACTATTTGACAAGGAATATTTTTCTGCGTTTGATCGATACAGGGGTTCCAGAAAAGTTTCAATGAAAAAAGATTCCTCAAAAATTTGAGGTGTGGCAGGCCATTTGCCAATGTGGTAAACGCAGCACCCAATTCGCATCTGGGTTGGTACTGGGTTGGTAAATTGGAAGATTTATTTAAACGAATGCTTGAGAAAAAAACGTTGGCCTTTAATTAGGAGTCATAAATCTCTTGGAATTTTTAGGCCTGATCGGATAACCTGCCGCTATTCATCTGTTGTCGAAAATTGGAAGCAAACCAAAAATTCCCACCTAACTTTCCAGATCTAAAGCCTATTGAAAGATACTGGGCTATTACTTATAGCATTAAAATTGGGGAAATATCTTGCAGCCAAAAAAGTTGACGACTTAAAAAAAATACCTGCAGGCAACAAATACAACTGCGCAGAATTTAATGCGACCCATCAAATTCAAGCTACATCGGTTTCAGCGCCAACCAATAAATTAATAAATTTATGTTATTTTTATTTTTGTTATACCCTACAAACTGTGAATATGAATACAAGTTTGAGACTTTTCATTTCAAGTATGAAAAAAATTGAGTTTTCCTTTTTGCAAATTATGATGTGCCATGTCGTATGTAGGTATATTTCCAAAAAGAAGTAACAAGTCTTGCTTTAACGGTGAAGATGTCAAACATGGTTTAAAAATGTTCCATGTACCTAAATGATTAAGTGACTGCCGCCTCCATGCACACATAAAATTGAAGCACATGTCTAGTTCTAAGGGTGTTAAATTAGAAATATTAATAATTAAATACGTGCATAATTAAAATCGCATAATTATGCAATAAAGATGTAGGTAATAACTTCAGGCGATGCTGCAGGCATTTTACAATAAATTTTAATAATACCCCGTTGGTGTGGGTTTCGGTTATCATTTGTTCATAACTCGTGTTCGTTGCAGTCAAGGCCACGATGAAAGTAATTGCAAATAGTAACTTGTCCTTTTGTAATATTTGACTATTGACTATGGGTGCTTGTGTGTTGGTATGTATATGTGTGTAAAGGACATCTGGTTACTGTTCATTCTTTTTGTTTCAACTGCTTCACTCTGCTCTGCATATTTAACTAATTCCTTTTTTCAATTTCTATTTTTATTCTATAAATTTACGCAGAATACCCATTGTTGACTTAATTAACAAGTGACCTCTGACCTATCTGTTTCAGCACTAAAAGTGCAAAAAAGATTGAAACGAAAAGAAAAAAGCTTGGAAATCCAGTAGTGTCATGATTATTAATGAAAAGTAATAAAATTGGCCAATTTATGGCTTATACTGTTTTCGACATAATTAAGTTATGCGCGCCAGTGTCCAATTCTAGTCGTTGGCTCTGTTGGGCAACAACCAAATTGTAGGTGCACATCAAAACCGCCTAAGTGCATTTAAATATTACTTAAAACTGACCAAGTCCTAACATGAGAGGAAATCAAGTTTCCCTAAGTTCCTTTGAGTCAATCGCATCACATCATCCGACTGATAAATCTACTGAGCCTTGGCAATAAATATAAATATGTCAATATCGCTGTCCAGAACCATTTCTTTAATAATAGCAAACTTATTAATTTTAAATCCACCTTGTTTTCTAAATATTTTTACAGTTTTGCAACAGGATGGAATGATTTGCAAGATAAGTGAAAATATAATTTTTACAAAATCTGTTATCTACGGCTTAAATATGTCACATTAAGAAGTTTGAAATTTGAAGTTGAGTAAAGCGTTGCCATGCCATTGCAAGAAAGAATTTCATCGAATTTCCCCAGAAGTCATTATTTGAATTAGAGTAAAGATGTTGGTTCTAAATTATTGTATTTTATATTGAATGAAACTTAAATGTTGTAAATTTTCTGAATTGAATAATTTAATTTAATTTTTACAGCCTTTTTTGGTCCTAATTCTTGTGAAACACAACATGGCCGCTTCCATTTTATTCGCTTGCGGCTTGAACGAGCAAAAGTTGCCACCATTTGTGCACATTAGCGAGGAGTCTAATGTCGACGGCAGTTTTCTGATCAGTGCGATTTTGGGCCAGCGTCTGCGCATTTCCAACGCTGGGACGCTGCTGGTTTGTCTGCAGCACAACTATCAGCATTATTTCAACGCTGGGATGCGTCTTGGCTACAACGCCAATATCTTTCTTGGCAAAACCTTGAACGTTGTCGACCCAATGAGTGAAATTGCACGCGATTGGGTTGACTCGAAGTGGCTAAATGACGAGCAGTCAGTGACTACGCTGCTACTGAATGCGATACGCGAGCAAATTGCTGCAAATTTTACAAATCGCATTAACACCACAATTTTAATTGACAACTTATCGATTTTGTACAATTTGGGTGCTAGTAAAGAATCAGTGCTACAAATGTGCTATGAGCTTGCTGCTCTTCCGACGGCTTACGAGAATCTCACGGTCATCACAAAGATGAACAACTGTGAAATTTACTCACAAATTGATAAAAATGTTGGCAAGCTGGGAACTATGCGTATACGAGTGGTGAAATTGAGAAGCGGCGCGTTTCGGGAAGTTGATGGCAAGCTAATTATAGAACGAGATGATTGGTCTAGTGGCTCTTGCGATGAGCATTCCAAGGACGTTTTATACAAAGTCAATGATCGAAACATTAAGATTTTCAGTCCCGGAGAGATCGGAGTCAAAATTTGAAAAACAAGTGGCGAGTACCATGTCAAATTGGAACTTGCATGTTACTTGAATTCTAAAGGTTTTAAGTAATTAGATTTTGTAATAAACTTTATATATACAATTTCTGTGAAATACTTACTAACAGAACAAAATTTAAATATGAATTATAAAATATGTGTTTTTGTTTCGTTTATTTTCATTTAGGTGCCTACTTAGTGACAGGCACAGTTAATAACGCCACAGAAAATCTGTAATTATTTTGAAATCTGCGAAATAGAAAATTATGCAAGTTATAGCATTCCTAATGAAAAGGCCCTACATTTATGAGTTGAATTTATCAAAATTCTCAAGAAATACCTATATTACTGAGCTTTAACGATTGCAAATATCACAAAAAGTAGGAAGTAATCCGGTTTTAAGGAAGGTAAAATTTTTATGGGAATATAAATGTCATTTTTTATCAAGCATTATTATTTATGTATATAAAACTGAAGAGGATGGGACGATCTGTGTGGCAGTTGTCATGCACACCACTATGAAAAACAGCGTTTTGAGAATAACTGCTTAAAGTTTTGATATAGTGAAATAGTGAAGTGTTTTTTTTAATTAACGGAATATGGCAATGCTATTGCTGGCAAAGTGAATCTTGTGATTTCCCCAATTATTGTGAATTGTTGCTTTGCGTGAAAAAGTCAAAATCTGCTTGCTCAATATAATAGTTACAACTGCAAGTTCACTACAGTTTTTTTTTTAAAAGGCTTTTTTTTGAGTGCTTATAATTCTTAATTTAACAGCGGTAAATTTTGCTTTAATTAACTTAAAAAAAGTGAAATTTGATTAAATAATTTATAAATCAAATTAAAATTATAGGGTCGTAAATCACACTGCATTGACGAAGAAGCCTGGTTGGTTTCGAACCTAAGAAAAGAAGGAAAACCACTTCGTGACATTGGCCGATTGATGGTGAGAACCCATAACTTTGTTAGAAATGCGTTAAAGCGAAAGTCCTAAAACAAGTCTCGAGGAAGGCCCACAAAAACTAGCGCAAATCTCGATCGTCACATTCTGACCATCTGTAAAAAGGACCCATTTAAGCCTTCAAAGGTAATAGTAGCCGAAATTGGAAACGTGGTTAAATGTGGTGCGTTAACCCACCAGGACGAATAGCCAAAAAAGCTCCTTTGATGCGAAAAAACAATTAAGCATGAGGTTAACTTTTGCAAGGAAACACAAAATCTGGGTGGGGTTGGAGGGTGAGAAAAAGTGTACGCCGTCCAAAAGGCAAAGAATTTGACGTTCGTTTCACGAAAAAAACAGTGACGCATGGAGGTGGAAATATTATGGTTTGGGGATGCTGTTCTTGGTATGGAGTCAGTCCTATACACCAATTTACTAACCATATGACAGCAGCCGAATACAAGGGCATTGTGGAAAATACAATGCTACCCTATGCGGAGAAAAACTTTACGTTGGGTCTATCTATCCAATAGAAAACCTGTGGGGAAACTTAAAAAAGAAATTGGCCAAAAAAGTTTTCTCTAATAAAGAACAATTATGGGAGTATGTTCAGAAAATATAGTATGAGACACACATAGACACCTGTCGGGATTTGATTAATAGTATGCCAAGGAGAATAGCGAAGGTAGTTCAAAATGGTGGTGGATACACAGGATATTAGTTAAATGATTCGAAATAGAGTGGTCGCTGTGGCGTAGTGGTAGTGCGTTGGACTGCTAGGCAGAGTGTCCGGGGTTTTAATCTCGGCACAGGCAAAATCAAAAAGTAGAAAAAATTATTTTTCTACACCGCACCACCTCTTGGCAGGCAATGTTAACCCACAAGAGTAAAAATTGCGTATGAAAAACTTTTTACTTCGCCGTTCGGATTCGGCATTAAACTGTAGGTCCCTTCCATTCATGTACAAATATAACACGCACAACATGAGTGGTAAGGTTATAATTATAATGTAATGATTTATCAAATAAATTCGCATGCTTTGAGTATAAATATTTTGATGAGGATGATGATTTTGCAGAGAGCGTTGCTTGCATTGGAAATGAAAGTTAATCCAGATGTAGCACACTTGGGATCAGAGAATCATCAAACTTAACTATACAAGGCTTATCGTTTGCATAAATTTGCACATCGTTAAAAATTCCTTTGGCCACGCGCCTGTAATGTCTGATGTTTACTCTGGTGTTTACAAGTTTTTTAAACATAACCTGAAAATACTTCACGATTATTAATTAAAATTGATACAATCGTAAACGGGTTTCAAAATCATTGTGTCAAATTCCAACAGAACTCAAATCGGTTCTGCATGTATCAAATACAAATACAATTTTTAATGCAAGACTTACCAAATAATATTTGCTAATGAAGAGAATTAAAATCTATCATTTACCGTTTTTATTACGTTTTAACAGTTTTACAAAATAGTAAACAAACAAATTTTTTGGCAAATAAAAATGAAAATAATCTTACCATCTCTCATCAGTTGAATATCTATAAAATAATAAACAATCGACTTTTTCAGTTAAAAAAATTTTAAATAAATTTACTAACTTTCTATCCGTTAAATTTACAATACTGATTTAAAATGTTTTTTACTGTCGATTTCGTTTAAATTTACTTACCTCCCTTTTTTTTTTTTGTTGTAATGTCTGGGCTTATAATGAATTCATACAATATACATATAATATGTCTCTCCTTAGAAGAAGAAGTCATGTTTAATTACCCAATGGAATAGCTGATATGTGCGCCTACATAGTAGATAATGTTGTACACATATCATTTGCACTCCACTCACTGTTGCCACCACCACCATAGAGGACGAAGGATGATAAAGCGTGGAGGTACATGTCGAATTTGCAATTGTGTTTTTTCCGTTCATTGTGGAATGCATGATTGAGTTTGAGTTTGTTTTATTTTATTTCACCTTTTTCTATGTATGTTCGAGTATATACACACACATACAGACACCTAGACAGTAGCTGATAAACTCAGGGAGGGCATAGTTATAAATGTGTATAATATATACATACATATGTAGTGCTGTACATATGTACAATAAGAAAACGGAAGAATTAGTTAGATCCTAAAACTACCCGGGTATACCATTGGCAATCTACAACGACAAAGTTCACCAGCGATCTTGAACCAGGCTATGGAGAGATTGCTGACTGAACGCACATGCAAAAATACCAAACAGTTATTGGCAGAATATAACTCCAAACCCCAAAGGAGGGAGCTAATATCTCTAGATATGTGCATATATAAAGTGGCGGTAGTAATAACACGTCACTGCCCGAACGGCGCACATGCTACCAGAATGGGTACGCCTTCAAATGACTTCTGTAGAAGCTGTAACGGAATCAATCTCTCACTACGTCTGTCTCCTCTTTCATTGTTCACGTTTCATGAGCGAAAGGATGTGTGTTATGCAAAGCGCTGCGGAATCGCTATGATGAAAAGCGAAGACATTTTTGTTCCAGTATTTCCATGAAATCTGACAATAGATTTCCAGTCTCTATTGTGAAAGGAATAAAAAGAAGAAGAAGAGAGAACAAAAGGTGAGAATTTTTAATTAATAACAAATAAACTATTAAATATAGCGACGAAATCTGTTTCATTGTACAGAAATATAAGGTTTTTGTTTGTTTTAACAACAACATGTCCACCACCAATTCGCCACATCAACAGCTATCGAATTTGATTTGGGTGCTGTGAGTGTGCTTTTAGCTGCAGAACGAGAAGTGGTGGAAGAAGTATTAAATTTACAAATACAAAGGCGATTATTCAGATGTGGTAAATGTCCACTTGATCATCCGCATATCGAGTAACGCAAAGTTTCTGTCGTTAAAATGTTTTTTTTTTTTTGTGACGGAAGCGAACTTCATAATACCAAATTCATTAATTTCAGCCTCCAAGTTCGATCCGCCAAGCTTTGCTAAATCGGCCTACAGGAGAGAGCGAAAAAATATGCTGAGGTAGGTGGAGCGAGGAAGAAGGGAAGAGATGGTTTTAATCGCAAGGAAAAAAGACTTAAAAAAAGACTACGTACATTCTCTTGTCTCCAAGTAAATAAAAAATCGATGACTCCAGAAAATACTTTAAATATCATTTTAGTTAAATATGTATGTTATTTAATTACTGCAATTAAAAACACCTCTGGTAATAATGGTAATAATAAGTTAGTATAATTATAATATTTGATATTAAAAATGCTTTTACATATCGAGTTATTACCGCCAAATTGGTGTAAGGCCGTGGTTATGTTGAAAATATAGCTCGGCGAACACCATAAAATTATTGTTGCACCGAACACGAGATGCACAAAGTGTTCACCTAGCCCTAAAAGCGACAAAAAAAATGGTTGGCTCTCGTTCGCTCGTCAAACATTTTCGGCTCGATCACAATCGAATGAATAAAGTTTTTTTTATTGTTGAAGAACTTTGTTTTTTGGATCAAGAACCGAAAATTTCCGTACACTGATGCAAACAATACTTGGCGAAGGAAATTTATGAAATTATTGCATTCCAGTAGGGTGGTGCTCACTGCTGGTCTATAAAAGGCAATGAAAATGTGTAATTCGATTAATCGGGATTTTCGATTTTTGGTCATGTGCTCGGGCCCGCGCATGGTTAATCAAATTTCAACTGTAGTAGAGGATGTATGTATTTGGAATTTAATAGATACTCGTATTTGAAATACTTCAATGCAAACAATTTTAAACTGAAAGCGTTAGTATTTTGATAATTACACACACGCAATATATTTTTTCAAGAATGACCTTATGGCCTTATATTCTTGTTATAAAAATATGTTGCTTATATTTAATTTTTGTTACTTTACAAAAGTATACCATCTTCATTCTTAAATAAAAATCATTTGAATTTGTTTTATCATACTTACAAATTTCAATTATGGTAGTCACAAAGTATCGGTTACGCTTTCAGCCGACAAAATCGGTTTTGGTCGGACACTAATAGCCTCACAGAGATAATCTCTGTTAGACAATTGTGCCAAGTTCTTGCCACAACATGCACAAATTGAAGGAAATCAACCACAAAACAAAAACATATTATTTGAATCCCTGTTGCTCTACTGTTTTGAAATCTCATGATAGATATGTAACTGTGAAAGGAAGTGTTTATTGCTTTCAGGGAAGTTGTTTTCTAATTTCACTCATTTCATCCTTGTGTATGTGTGCGTGTCCACGAGTTTATGGTTGCAAGTGGAAGGGTGTTTTGTAGTTTCGCAATGTAAGTAATTTAATTTAAAATTAATTCAAGCAGCAACATGAAGGTCAGTGAAACCTTCCTACAAGCTATAAAATATGAAATTCAAATGGAATTTATATGTGATCAGCTTTTGAATTGGGTTCAAATACTAACGTTTTTTCTCCGGCATCATCTTCATTGAAAATTTATTTTCACTTTTAAATTTAGCTGTTTGTGAAGTTTTGAAAGGTTTATTAAAAAATATAAAAGTCATCTAAACGAGCGTAAGGAGAGGAGGCGTCCATTAATACACTTAACTTTTGGCTTGTGTGCTTCGCCGCGTTTTTCAAATTGATTGATTGAGAAAATTTATTGTCAAAGTTATTTTATGGCCTTAAACATGAACATGTCGTTTTCCTATGCATTGTGAAACATTTTTTTCATATAAATAATCGTATCAAATATTCAAAGCCTACAAATGCCGCCATATAAGTGGTACGTACACGAGCTACTCGCAACAAAATGAACTAAAAGTTACAAAGGCATCCTACATAAAATAGAAATAAATTGAAACAGAACAAATTGTTTTAACACTGCTCAAATGTTTCACTGTTTTATGGTCCAATTTGCCTTCCTGCATTCTTGCCTGCGGATTCATTTGAAAACATAAAACGATAGATAAAATGCTGTTTTATTTACAATATTCGCTACGAGCAAGCAACAACAACGCTTAACAACATGAAGCCTATTTCCATTAACGGAAGCAGCAATGGCCCATTTAAATTGCGTTGGCGTGCTTGCGTTTGCCGTGTAACTGCGCCACTTTTAATTGTTACGCCAATAGAAACTCCAAGCAATTATGTACTTCGTAGAAATAAAATTGACTTTGTTTTTGATGTTTGTGCTCTATATAAAACTAACTTGTGTATATATAAAACTAGCTCCACTGTCCGGTCCGCTGCCAGATTTTTTAATTTTATCACAACAAAAAAAAACATTTATCTCGGTGATTCTTGCTTTTTGAAATTGTAGACACTTCTCAAATGACAAAAATTCTAACTTGCACAACCACGTGATTGCGATTGTGATTTTGGACACATGTATTGTAGTCATTTGTGTGTTTGTTTTGATTCTTTATTACCATAACTTCGGTGTTGATAAATAGTATTTGCATACCAAATCTTAGTACCGTACTACAAATGCTTTCTGAGATATCTCATAATGAATATTGAGGTCATATGGGAGGTGCCACACCACCCTTTCCTATCTCACTCAAATCTTTTCTGTAGTATGGCATTGTCAAACACCGTCTTACGAAATTTTGGTATGGTTCCAGAGCTATCCCTAAATAGCTATATGATTTGTATGGGAGGTACCACACCCACTGTTCCAAGCCCACTCTAATTTTTCCTACAGAATGCCGTGAACAAATATTACTTTCGTACCGTACTACTGACAGTTCCTGAGATGAAAATTCAGGTTTGTATGGGAAGTACCACGGCTTATCCAATCCTCGTTATGAATGTTAACGTGCACTTCCGGTCTCATAGCAAATAAATTGTGCAAGCTCAATCTGATGGTTAGTTTTTGAGTTTATCGCTCTCAAACGAAGAGCTAATTTTTATATATAAATATACTTGCGGCGAATTCAAAAGAGCTTTTTCGAAGTATTGTGTATACGATTCCGTTTGGTACTCGCAATGTGTCTGAAATCATACTTACCATATACATATGTATGTCATACTTATAGGTATGAATGATTGAATGTGATTTATTAAATACGGAACAGCGTCGGATAATTACATCCATATTGTCTACTTATAGTTTTTGGTTTGTTTAAGCCAACTCAAACTTTATTTAGCGTAAATTATTACTCACTTAAAGACATACTCGTACATACATAATTAGTAGAAAAATCGTAATGAGTTTTTTTTTTTTGCACGTGGCTTCCTTTCTACTTTAATACCTTTCTCTTTAGGTACGAACACAATTGGAGTTCCCAGCAAATATTGTCTGCGGTTGGAACAGAAAGGACGCGGCAACGACAAAATTGTTTTTTTATTTATTTTATACTGATAAAAAAAAGTCGACTGCGCTCAAACTTTGCCTTCGGAACTTTTTCACAACAAATCTTTTCGTGGCTGCAAAATAAAACAACTGGGCAAACACGAGATAGCCCTGAGGGTAACAATTTGTCGTCTAAAAAGTGAAAAAAGTATTTGGCATTAAAAAAATATTAAAAGTTATTTGACGTCAAATCCTTTAAACTACATACAATTTGCGCGTAAGATTCTATCAATGATTTGAATAATGAGAAAGCCTCATTATTCATTCGATGATACTGATACTGATACTGGCCGACTCTTCCCAGTTATTAAACACTCATTGACAACCTAATCTTATTTCTTTTCTTCCTAAAGAAATCTCAGAGATGTAGCGAAATGTGACGAGTTAAAAAGCGCTTTTCTAATTGCATGGAGATTGAAATTTTTGTAATCAAATCCCTTCTAATGATTTCATTTTTCACATTTGAGTCTAGTCGCTACGCCCTAAAAGCAGATTTATGTCGTTTTTCTATGATAATAAGTGTAAAAATATTCGCAAATGAAAATAACACTAAAAAGAAGTATCATCATCACAACACCACCAAAAGTAACAATATCAACAACAAAAACAGTGTTGACAACAACAACATACACACTTCTTTATCCTGACTTGATGATGAACTAAGCCATTTGAAGAAGCTCTTAGTCTGCCCTCCTGCTGCCACTTGATGTGCTACCGTTGTTGCTTCTGCCCCTGCTTTGCGCTGGTTGTCACGTCGATTCTTCAGCTGCATTGAATTTTGAATAATTTTGTCGTATGTTTCATACTGTGGCGATTGAGATGGATGTCAATGCTCGAGAAGATTTCATAGCTGACACTTTGCTCATCTTAGCAACATTTTCTGCCTAGTATAAATCTACAGGAAATAGATTCTGCCTTTCAGCTTTTTCTTTTAACAGAGTAAATAAAATTGACGATTCAGTCAAGTCGAGTCGATAATGAGCCGGAGAAGATTTTTAAGCCTTATTGATTTCATTTTTCGTTCGCCTTGTTTATGTTTGTGGGTGTTAACGCTCGTATTCTTAATAATCGTTATGCTCATTTTAGAAGCTTATCACACAGTTTTTTGCTTACATAAACACAACTTTATTTCGTTTGACACTCACTAAAGTACCTATATACATACTTATAAACAGTACAGAAAAACCGTGTAAATGAGAATTTCAGGGGAAAGGCAAAATTCTTCGAACTATAGAGCATTCGTACTTAAGTTTATGAGTTTAATATTATACATTTAAAAAATTAGTTGCTATCACGATTAAAAATGTAGTTATGTGTGACAAGTAGAAATCTGTTGAATTGTTTTTGTGATTTTCGTTTTCTTCCGCTTATTCGTTTTCAAAAAGTTTAGTGATAGTGGAGTCGTAGTAGTGGAGTCACATAGGCACTAAAAGTAGTGGAGAGCGAAATTTTATCACTGTATCTCCAGTGACTTCCTCGGCCTGCCTTGCAGTAGGCCATACGATCAACCCAATTTTTCAGTACATTTTCGACTGTATGGAGCTGTACTTGACCGATGGCTGCACCAATTTCGTCCATAATAGCCTAAATAGTTGCTGGATGGTTAGGGTAACACTTAGCTTGAACGGCTTCCCACAAATAATAGTCCAACGGAGTTAAATCGCAACTGCGAGGTGGCCAATGAACATCACCGAAACGGCTAATAATGCGATTTTTAAACGATCGATTGTTGCACGACTTGTGAGACATGGCGTGCCACCCTGTTGGAACCAAATGTTGTTTAAGTCCATATCTTCTAGATCAAATAGATCATTATGCTGTAGTGTACACCATTCATTGTAACGCGTCTTCCTTGCTCGTTTTCAAAGAAAAATGGCCAAATGATGACGCCGGTCCAAGAACCACTACAAAAAGTTACTCGTTGAGGGTGCATTGACTTCTCAACAATGGCGCATTGATTTTTTGATCCCCAGATGCGACACTTTGCTTATTAACGAGGTCAAAGCAAGGTTCGTCAGAAGAGATGATTTTTGGGTAAATATGCTCCTTTTCTTCCAAGCGTTCCAGACCCCAATTAGCGAATCGAAAATATTGTGGATGATCATGTGGCTTCAACTGTTGTACCAATTGAACCGAGGTCTTTATGCAAAATTCGTAAAAAACAAGTGCGTGCAATGTTCAAGTCCTAAGAACAATGGCGAGTTGATGTGGTTGGTTCTTCTTGCACATTCTGATCCAGTTTCATGCACACTTTGCACAAATTGCGTGGAAGGCTCTTCACTTCTACCCAATTTTGAAAGTAATTTCCTTACGCTTTCAGTAGAAGATTCACCTTTTTGCAAGTGAATTGTTAGTACATCGACTCATTTCATTAACCACAAATTTAAAGCTAATTTTCCGTCATAATGCGATTGCCACACTCAAAATATCGAGTAGTTCAAATTCCAAATGTTCAAATCGAAAAGTTAGATGCAGATATGTATGCATTTTATGAAAAACAAAATCTTCTCTAATTGGACACATGTACTCGTAGAAACGGGTGCTGCAGGCACATGCTTGCTGTACATGGTATCGAATTCGTTCGCCCAATCTGTACAATACCGCAATAATTGTGAAATGTAAAGGGTGGTTTTTTGGCTACTTGGTTCTTGACGTTTATATTTCTGACAGTTCACGCATGTTTATTGACATGTGTGAAAGTTAAAAAGCTTAGTTCGGTTTGCCTTTTCATCATGAATAGACTTACGCCTGAACAACGTTTGCAAACTATTGAAATATATTATCGAAATTCGTGCTCTGTGAAAAATGTATTTCGCAAGCTACGTCCATTTCTCATTTTTGGTTCAATGGATACGTGAATAAGCACAATTGCCGTATTTGGAGAGAAGGACTGCCGGAGGCAATTCGGCAGCTACCGAAAATGCCACACTGCACGAAAACCATGCATCAATTGCGAGGCGAATTTGGTGAGCAGTTAATCTCACGTTTCGGTGCAGTCAATTGGCCACCAAGATCGTGTGATTTGACCCCGTTAGACTATTTTTGTGGGGCTATGTTAAGTCTCTTGGTATAGGGACAAGCCAAACACTATTGCTGCTTTCAGATTCCGGCCGAAATGTGTGCCAAAATTGGACCTTCAGAATGGACCACTTGAAGCGTAGCCGCGGGCAACATTTAAATGAAATTATGTTTAAAAAGTAAATGGTAGGAAATGATTTATCG
This sequence comes from Palloptera scutellata, assembly GCA_958295655.1. Lineage (NCBI taxonomy): Eukaryota > Metazoa > Arthropoda > Insecta > Diptera > Pallopteridae > Palloptera > Palloptera scutellata. The sequence goes on along the minus strand of OY282450.1, from coordinate 1,024,422 downwards.
ATCCAAATTAAAATTTCATTCACTTTTGTAAAATATCTGAGTTTTTTTGAATCAAAAATCAAGCTCTTAAAAAAATCACCCTTTGTAGCCAGTAACAATTCACTTTTTTACTATTCGGTAGAGTTTGTTCAGGGAAGTTTTGTGCAGATTGTCAATTTATACTTGAATTTCGAAACCGCAAAATTCCTAACTTATGAATTGATACCTCATAGATTCCCTTTAAGGCTTCAATGCATTGGCAAGCGAAATATTAGAGTCTTCCTCCTCTCTCATATCTTTAATCAAATTATGCAGGCACATCTAAAATAATATAATGAAATAATATGTAATTTTTCTGACTAAAATACGAAAATTTCTCAAATAAGGATGCTATAAGCCAATAAAGAACGCTTTGTTCGGTCATGAACCATTTGTGTTTAAAACTACATAACTACTCTGTTGCTAAGGCATTGCATTTTTATTTAAAATGTAAATTGTGCCAGATTAGAATATGATTGTAAAATAAATGATTGAATAGATTTCTTTGTGTCAAAATGCGGATATTGAACTCCGAATGCCTGAAAAATCACGTTTTGAACGTTTACAAATTATATATTTTTACATGGTAAAATTGAATTCAAGACTGCACTGTTAACACATTTATCGCTGTGGCATTCTCTGATCTGCAATGCGATTCACTCGAAACCAAAGAGGTTGAATTAGGACTCATCTGAAAGATTCACCTTCCCCTCTAATCAACCTTAGTAGAACTTTCACGTTGTTTAGCTCACTGCATAGGTTTTTGGCGTACTTTTGTCATTAAAAGTGGCTTTGCGGCAAGTCGGCGAGCGTACAATCCGATCTACTGACATATTCGCATGCAGGGCTCCGTGCTTGTTATGAAGTAGAGATGCTAAAAACCGGTAATTCAAACCGAATGAGTGATTTTTTTGTGATAAAACCCGGTTTCTATCGAACACTTTTTCCAATGTGAATAATCCGACTATTCACTAAAATGATGAATAACAGGTTAGAAAAGTAGAAGAAACGTTTAAAATGTTCTACGTTTTAACTTCTGTTTTGTGCTTTATTACCCTGTTACTCAGCGTTTTATTTACTCTGCAGTGGGAACATTTTGTAAGCTAATTTAAGCTAATATGACCTACATGTGTTTTGTTTGAGTATGAGTACTTGAGAAATTACTTTTTTTGTCCTTGGTTTTCGTACACCGTTCAAATCGAAAACCTAATCCTAATGCGTTTCGGGAGCCAATCCCCCGTATTATTAATTTGTCATAGTGATCCTTAACAAGAAATTCTATTAACGAAGAATCAAATTCACCCATTTAACATTTTCTGAACTAAGAAGAAATGCTAATTGTTTATTCAAATCAAGTACTCTACCCGCCATTTTTATTACTTTCCGGCTTCTGTGTCTGTCCATACAGTGAGTGTAACACATTATCAACATTACTTTCAAAAATTAATATCAGAGCAATTCATTTACACTTAACAGAGAGCAGCATCTGTTGCAAAATATCTACATTGGCGTATCGTTGTGCATACCGGTATGTTTTCCGTTTCATTTACTAACGACCAATAGCACGTGAGTGCTTTATTTGTAGAAAAAATACCAACGGAAGTAAAACAACAACTGGCAATAGGTACTCGTATTTATGGATTACTGCTGTACCACTGATTCCTTATAATTAGTTGGTTGAAAGTCCTGAATCACTTTTGATTGATCTAAAGTCGATTCGCAACATTATGAAATTAAATTGGAGTTTCAGTGCCGACCCACAAGTTTACTGCCTGTTTGTGTAATTTTTCCTTTTAACAATATTAATTAAGTCAGATCTTAGTTTATTGTTAGGTTTGAAAGAAAAAACACACAGAACCTTGAACAATGTTTTAAAACCACTGTAAGCTATTGATATTAATGAAAAAATCCAATAGTCGATTACTCAAAATCACTGTGGTTCTTTAACTACCGAGTGTATCGAGTACACTGCAAGCACGTATTGCAACAATTAGGGTCGTAAAAAAAACACTGCGCCGAGCCAAGTAAATTTTATTTTCGGTTTTAAAACCCGTCGTTTGCTGCAAGTCTGTAACTCACACATGAAATAACATAAATTTTGAGCAAAACGCTTATAATCTTTCCAATTTAGGTGTCACTCCATACAATTGGAAAGGACAGAACACTCCTCACCCTCACGTAAAGTGTTCATCAGATGCATGCAAGATTTTTTACACAATATATGTAAAGCACTAAATATTCGATATTTCTGTGTTTCACGAAAAACTTTTCCCATTGTTAAAATAATATTTGAAGAGTATGAAAAAGGCTGTTGATACGAGTAAAGTTGGTTAAATAATAACCAGCAAAATAAGTTGCCATAAATAAGAAACTCAAAGCACTTGAGCTTCTGCCCAACCCCAGTAAATAGCTAATACTCTCCCTTCTTCTTGCATAGCTTCATCTTGCAATGATTTCATGAAAATGGGTACACAAATTTTGGTAAATGCCACGAAAAAATCAAAAATCATGTCATGTGCGAAATTTAATCACATCATTACGATACATAAAATCGTTGTCATCGTCTTCAGTGGAACTACCAAGTAAAGCGAAAAGAAGAGATGAATGCTCCGGCAGTGCGTGGTTAGGAGCGAAAGGATACAATGAAAATCGGTTATCCTTGCGAATAGAGATTAATTTGATGCAAAAAGTTCTTCTTATGCACAGACACACACACACAGCACACACGTGATGTGACACAAGATTCGACATCGCAGACAAGTGGACGAGAGGAGTTTCAAGTCTCACTCAAGTCTGACGCTTTGTTAATCATGAGAAGCGGATAATAATGACACAGTGTGATTTAACCAAATTAAAAAATGAAGCTATTAGGGATTGCTTTCGGATGAAAATCACTTAAATTAATTTTGTGGTGAAGGTCTGAATGAAACGCAATCATTTCTCAGTTTCTTCTCAGTCTCCTTAATGCATGGTTAACATTTGATGTGCAAATTCGAGTGCATGTAAGATTTTCTGACCACTACATGCTGGTAAAGCATATTTAAAGCTCTAACTAAAGTTTAGTAAATTCTATTTGACATATTCATTCCAGTAATGAATTTAGTGTTAGTGGTTGCCGTGCGGCTGCCTTATCTTTGGCAATGGCTACAACGTGTCGGAGAATATATTACAGGGATAAGGAATCTTACATTATTACAATTGTCGCCTCGAGTATTCGTACAGATACAATTTCAATTTAAGGTTCGCTGGCAAGAAGATCGGAGTGAAGTTTGTGTTACGTGTGTACTTTTCTCTTTACATAATAGGGCATTAACACTTAAGCATAGCTACAAATTCATATTCCAACATTTTCATTTTCTCTTGGTCGACACCTGCCTTTCTCCCTTTACTAGTAAAGAGGGCACCAGACATTGCACGACTATTTCCGGTTTCCGGCGGAGAAAAAACTATGAGCATAAACAATTTGAAAAAGATTTACATTCATTGCTTGACTGAAAGATTGATGAACTCCTCATTGTTACATTGAATTTCTGCACTTGCTATTTTACTTATTTATACATGAAAATAAACAACTGATTCTTATTCTTAATATATTACTTTCGATATTAGATAAATAAAGCGATAAAGCGTGCAACAGCTCATGTTTATGTGAGCGTAAGCTTTTATAAAAAATACCTACATACGCACAATATGTAATATAAACATAAAAATAAACAAAATCGTAATCGTAAAATTGAAATTTATTTATATTTATACACAAATTTTACAAAACCGTAAACACCGCAAAATGAAGAAATATTTACAATATACAGAAAGGGTAAAAATTATTTGGGCGTGCAGAAAAATCATACAAGCTTACACATAACTACACTCATACACTCCTACGCACACACTTATGGCCACATAAAGACAAGCTGTAAAACGTCAATAAGTATAATCAAAATTGATAAAACGAGAATCAAAAAGGACTTGGTCTATTCGCAAGGAATGCCCGCATTCCTTCGAAGCGAAATAAATTGCAATGTGAAGAAGACGTTGTAGCGAGACACATACACATACACATCCACTGATACATTTTTGCACACACAAACAACACAACGAACAAGGTCCGCCTTGAAACAGAAAATCTGTAAAACTAACTAGTTAGTCCTAGTTCAGTTGTGCGCGTACTTGTTTAGCCGTTGCCTTCACCATCACGTCGCGACGCACAGTGTCAGTAATAATACCATTTGCTTTAAAATATTAGTTCTGACTTTGAAATCATTTCATTGAGCGAATTTCACAAATATAATCACATTTCCGTGCTTGGTAATTAAGAGATTAGTTTCAAGTGTTTTCCAATATGTCAAAGGCACGTCTAAAATAATATTAATTATTTGCTTCTTCATTAATTGGCCATTTAATGAGTACCGTTACGAGTAGATAACATGTGCAACAGGATGAAAACCTTATCGCCAATTTAACACAAATCTATTCATCTTAAATAGATCTGCTCTCTTTAGGTACTCTTCTTAATTCTTCATCCATCTTGCACCATCTTGTTCAGCTATTCTAGAGCCGGAAGCATTTCTAAAGCCTCTCCGAAATATTTCGACCAACGAAATCCCCATTTAACTTCTTGAAAAATAATTGTGAAGATACCATATGGCGTCTCCATTCGAAATTTTTCGAATTTACAGTGACAGTTGCTGTTTAGTGATTAATTTGCAATAGTGCAAAGAATTTGTGATTTCTCTAAATATATCTTCACTATTAGTAAGATTATACGGGCTTTGGAAGTAGATACATACTCGTACATAAGTATAACGATATATATAGTTCTTATTTTTAGCCACTCATCGTATGGAGGCGCGTCACTGTGCAACGTCACTATTTGGCTCGAAGACGTTGCCGCTTTTCTTGGCTCTCATTTTCAAACATGAATGAAATTAAAAAGAGAGATTATTGACCTATGATTCGAGCAGAAATACATTTTTGAATGCTTATGAGAGGATTTTGTTTTTGTTTAGGGAGCAGAAATTAAGTGGAATAATGGTATAAAAATAATATATGTATGTATAGACTCGAATAAGCAGTCACATACATACATACTCATGTGTATGTTAATATGTATGTATGCATACATACACATACTCGTGTACACGCCAACAACACGTCTTGTGCCCAATGTACTTCGCTCGAATACGTCTGGCCGGACGCTATTGTAGTTAATATATGCCTATACATGTGTGTGAATGCTCATTAAGACGCCTCAAGTCAAATAGCAAATTGAACCTTCTTCAACCATATTCCCTAAAGGTAATAAGGTCTTATAAAAAACTGGTAATGTTTAACTGTGTTAAGAGCTATTGTAATAATGTAGAGTTTAAAACAAAATTATTTAGCTATTGTAAATCACCCGATATGAGATAAATATTGTACAATGCAAACGCATAACGAATTAGGCTCGTAAAGCCTATAATAATAAATAAATACAAAATCTACACACGCACACGAGATAACGAATTTTTCATATCTTTTTGGTGATGTTTTCATACGCGATTTTCCGTGAGACGCCCTAATGTACATACATACTTATGCATACCTACTTTTACTACTGTGAAACTGTATCGTCGCACAATAGCATGATATCGAATAATTTTGGCATTTTTGGGCTTGCACGACGCAACAAGCAGCCGACAATAGTCACAAAAGAAGTTTTCATCCACCTCCTTCGTCATTGGAAATGTTCTACTCATTTGTGGTTCTTTATGCTTTTCACTCGCATCGAATTATAATTGCATTCCATAGATATGTTCCTAGATATGTAAATATTTAATATAAGAAGAAAGATAAGATAGCTATTAAAACATTATTGGGTCCAAGCCGTATTTTAATTCTTAGTGGTTCTACAATACGTTAAGGGACTGACATATTGACTTTTTATTGTGTGATTACTGTAAACCTTTTTACTACCGCTTTCTTTATTTGGGCTCTAAAACACGTTGGTTGGTTGCACGAATCGTTTTGTAGATTGCTGCAGCACAACTTTATTCAAATATGTAAATCTCTGTGCGAATCTTGATTTGATATTTAAAAATTGTCTCCATACTATAGGAGTTGTAATATTTATTTTACTTTTATAGAAGTTGTAGTATTTGGTTTTGCTTGACTTTTTGTTTCAGTGTAATTGCATTCTGCTCAAAATGAAGAACAATAAACTTTTAACGTGACGTATGAGTGATTTTAATTACCAAAATAAACTTTGAGGTTTGTGGGCCCAGAAAAAAACAAAATCTTTGCTTTTACGGTAACCAAAAATAAAATGTCACTAGCATATATTTTTCAAAATTTTTCTATAAAAAGATATATGATAAATTTTTTATGAAAGTGCACACAAATCAATCTGCAAAATAATGTTCAATGAAATACTTACATGCATATATACATACATACATACATAAGTATGGCTTATGTATATTTATGAATTTAGGTATGTGTTGTAGGATTATTATTATTTTGTGGGCATGACTGAAAAGAAGATGGCGAAAGAAATAGTGCAAGTGAATACGTGAATACTAATAAAACGGCAAGTAGCCAAGTTTCTAACAAAAAATAACCAAGGCAATTGGATAATAACAAAAAACTAAGATTAATAAATCGAACGAAAGCACGAAAGCACGAAAGCCATTAGATCGATGATCTCAAAATGTAGTAAATAGTTAACTGGAATAGAACAACTTATTTCCTTCTACTCTTCTAAGCAGTTTAGGGCTTCTTCTGAAAATCATTCTGTGCCTAGTATTGACCTCGTAAATCTGTTGCTTTTTCCACCTGAACCGCAATAGAAAAATTGTGTGAATTTTATAAAATGTTTCTCCTACATTAAATGGAATGTACTCTTACGAGTTAGGTACCGAAATTTTCACCCATTTCACATTCTTAGCTAATTATTGCTTTGAGCAGCACAAACAAATCAATTCGATAATTTACACATGATAATCCTGGGTAATTAATAATAATAAATGAAATATTGTCTAAAACGTTTCTTCCACTTACCTTCGAACTGGTCTATTCGCTACTGCTATTTGGCATGAAAAGTAATTTACATAATTAAATAAATAAAGCAGACAAAAGCGTTTTCAGTTTTAAAAGTAAGTATTTATTGTTTTTGTTTTCATCTATCAATATTTAATATTCAACCAACAATTTGCAATTTAATTTCTAATTGGATTTCGAAGTTTACATCTACATAATTACATTTTTCGCCATCGAGAATAAACAAACAAACTAATTTCTGAGAGCGGCGCCTCGTGTATATTTGCATAAGAATGTAAGCTACACACAAACTCACACTGTTTCAAAGAATTAGCCAATCACAGTGTCCTACAACTTTTTATTTGGAGATTATCAGAAAAGATGTTCGTACGAGTACAGTAGGTCCTAATAATGTCTGGGCAAAAAGGCATAACTACCATTTTATAACTGTGTTTTTTGGAGTCGGTCGAATATGAATTATAGAAGGACTTGTATAGTAGTTTTGAAAATATATTTTGAATTTTTCTGTAAATCGTTGCGGATACTTTGAGAGTAAGGCTCTAACTAAACTGTTTTAACTCCATGATGTGGTTCCTTTGAATTTGCCAAAAATCCGATTTGGAAAAATGGTGGAAAATAAACTGACGATATGTGGATTTCCCAACATCGCGGAATTCTATTTTAATCTATTCTATTCATTATTGAAGCAAGTGCATGTATCTGGGTTATGCTATTTCCTCAGCGATGTTTGTTCTTTTATCTTTTTCTTAGATTTAAATTTGAGTATTTACGAAATTCTCATACTTAAAATTACATAATTAATTATCTTATAACATTGACACTATTCATTGAACGTATTTCATATCACTTTGTGTTTTTATATCGTATTTAGTATATTTTGGGAATTAAAAATTCGAGCTGCCTCTTAGGCAGCGAAGTTGCATACTTTGTTCTAGCTGCGATTATTGTTGTAGCGGTAGCAAGAGAAAGTGAAGAAGTGGACTCGAACTCGCAATTGAATATTAGCCGTTGCATTTGTATGTATGTTTTTATATGAGGTCACTAAACCGGAGATCACTTCTCGCAGCAGGGCGTAACGTCGTTATGGGCGGAACATTCTTCATCATCTTCTTATCCACAACACTTCATTGCACTACCAATTTCATTTTCATTTTATGTTTCATGGCGCGTTTGTTTGTGTGTGTTGCAGAGCAACATTGTGCCCTGATTTGCTCCAATTTGTAGTTCGTTCGATATTCATTCATCGCACTCAGACAAGAAGCGAGAAATGTTCATTCAAAATCATTTGGACCGTTGGTCAAACGAACGTTGAAGTGCCAACGAAAGTAATTTCTCATAATGCTGATAAAGTTGTTTGACGTTTCTGCTTTATGTGGGTGCTGAGTTATGCGCGTTTCTTTGTTTGCATCTCTCATTTTACGATTTGATATTTTATAGTGAGCAGTTTGGCTCATCGTTCAACATTTGTCCACAAGTTTGTTTTGGTTGCTGCTCCTTTTCTGTTTGTTTAATAAATACGTTCTTCTTTTGGCATATTTATGTGCGTATGTACGAGTACGTGGTCGACGTCCCCATACAATTTGCGCTTGCTGTCTGCTGTTGCTTCAATATTTTACTGGCACACGTAGTGCCAACGAAATGTGACATTGGGAAAATGGAAAACAGATTGCCCTGTCATAAAAATATGTATGCACATAGCATGTACGAATACCATACATATATAATATATATACATATTGTATAATAACGATAAGATAAGGTTTTGACATTTCTTGCTGTAGACGCCTAAGTGCAACTGTGTCAAATTTAATCATTCAAATGAGAGGGGAGTTGTAGTTGTTATCATTTTTCGATTTCAATACGATTTCACAAGCTCTTCCACTTTTCCCTAAAGCGTACTGTTTACCTTAAATGTTCCTTTTTTTATTCGTTATATCCTTAAAGTTTGTCATTATGGCAGCCTCATAATGCCTTTGGAGCCGCTGTCAATGAAGTCGTATAGCGTAAACTGCCACCACCATTTCGCACGGAGAGCTCTGAATCTAAAGCGGTTTCCTTTGTCTCAGCGGCGGTGTACGCTGCTGACGTCGATGATGATGATTCATGTTGTTGGCTTTTACTCGATGGCTCCGTCTCCTTGACCATTGTGAATTTATTGCGCGGTCGCCAACGGAATTTCTCGGTAAGAGTGTCTAGTGCTTTGCTGGACTTTCGTGGGTGCTCTTTCGTCTTTCTTACTTTAACGCTACTCAACTTTGTTAATTGTGATTTCGCAACGTTAGTGCCGCCATATTCACTTGGTGTCACCGCAAGTGGGATGTGCCCCATGCCAGGTAAATCTGTCCGCATTAGTTCGACCCGTGGGCTTGACTGCAGCCCAAATGCATTGCCATTGCGTCGGCTCATGATGCGCGAAAAATTTAGACGAGATCGCGAAGACTGATCCATACTGAGTTCAGCAATTGAGTTCATCGGCTGAACGGGCTGTGCAGCCACCATCGTGGCTGTCATGATATGCGGCGCAACAGGTTTTGCAAATAATTCAGTCTCAATACAGTCTTCTGAGTAGCGTAGACTCATCTCAATTGAGTTGGCATCACCGCCACCACCCCACTCCTGTGAGCCCAATGATAGACAATCCGCATCTACAGCGGAATGTTTTATCATGTCAATGGAAGTTGAACCGAGATCGCCAACTAGCCTTTTGTCTGTAGTACGACAGGCATTTACGCCGGATGAGTGTGGCGGATGATAGTGGATACCACCTCCGCCGCCAGCCATTTCTGCATCAAGCAGTGAATTAGCATCACCAACCGATGATAATTCTGAGATTTGTGTTTGCAGTACGCGCTGCTGGTCCATTGATCCATTGGCTCCTCGGCTTGTATTCGGTCCAGCAGCAAAGACATCGGTTTTACTTAACGGAGGCGCCATCGTCAGTCCGGTCGGCTGTGACCCTATAGAGATGCAACGGTTCCGATGCGATGACCGGCAACTGTTGTTGCCTCCGCCGCTACTGGTCGTTGTAGTCGTTGTGGTGCGTATGCTATCCTGCAGAGAAAGATGATTGCTAGGGTCACGACATTGCAATTGCACAACTCGATATGAGTTGAACTGATCGAGAAGGGCATTGTTATTCACCGTGGTATGCATCCGCATCGAACCATTCTGCCGCAAGAGGGCACTGTAATTGTGGCTTTGTGTCTGGTAATGGTTAGCAAGTCCAAAGTGTCGGGCAAGCGTCACCTAAAATGTTACGAGAAGAACAGCAACAACAAAAAAACACATAATACGTAGGAAGAGCGACCACAAAGTAATCACAAAGCAAATTATTGAAGAAAAGAAGGAGATTTTAAGAAGAAAGAAGAAAAGAAAGAAGAACAGAAACATGTGTTAGCTACGCAGGAGCTTTGGTTACTGTATAAAGACGGTCACACCACATTACCTTGAATGCGTCTCGAAACTTATGACTCATTATGTTATAGAGCAGTGGATTGATGCAGGTGGACAGGAAGTACAACACGCCGGATGTGCAGTCGAGAATTTGGAATATTTCATGAAAGAGCTTCGATTTAATATCCGCGGTAGAACCGTACACGGCCATTAAACGTTGGGCATGAAAAGGTGCCCAGCACAGGAAGAATGCAACAGCGACAGCAACTACGGAAGAAAGAAAAAATGGGAGAATGGAAGTAATTAAATAGTTGAGTGTGGGTAACCAAGCAGTTTTTACTCTTCTAAGTAACTAATTGAGAGACAATTGTACAAGTGGGTCGTGTTTTTTTGTTCTCTGTGGAAAATTAAATTTTTATTTGTTTCATCTTAATTTTGGTGTTAGATTTGAGTTTGGTGATTTGTCGGACTTGTTTGTTTAATTTTATCAAATTATTAATTTTTAATTAAATAATTTAGCTATTAATTTTACTTATTTTTCCCATTTAATTTAATGTGCAATCTTATATAAGTACATATATACTCGTACACACATACATAAGTAATAGTTAATCAGTGAGAGCGAATTCTGTTCTCTTATTTTTGTATTATAAATTAGTTTTCTCAATTTTTCGTATCTTTACTGTTTTAGCAGCTTGCACACTCTCAACACTATACATATTTATTCATATCTGCAAACGGTAATTTATATTTGCAGCTATTTCCAATCTTTTTTCTTATAAATTTATAATTGCCAACGGTACGGTTTACATGTGCAGTGGTTCCCAAACGTTTTAAATATATGTTATTTGCTTAGTCTTTTTATACTGTTTTAATTTTAATAATAAAATAATGAGTTGCCCTTATCCAAATTGCACAGTAAAGAATGAATCCGAGCCTCAGGCGTCTTGCTGGCTTGTGATGGCCTCGCTCATATTAAGTGTGCTAGTCTCTCTGGCAGAGAGGTCTTCGGTGGTCTTGCTTAAAATGTAGATCAGCCGAAGTTGAAATAAGCAAAATGTTTAATACTACTAGGAAAGGATTTAGTGAGATTGGTAAAGAGTTGTCAGTACTCATTGAAAAAATTAAAGAGTACGAAAAACTTTGTAACGATTTCAAGTGCCATGACTAGGATAATAATGTTGAGCTCCATATTCAGAATCGATGTAATTTACACAAACCCTGCGGGTAAGAAAGAACCGGAATCTCTTACGCCGTCTAGTGCCATCGATGTTTCTCCAAAATTTTTTTGTCCTTTGGCTATACATCAATCTCTCATAGTTAGTGATGGATTTCCAGCTATTCCCACCATTGAAATCTCAACTTCGACTGAAAAAAAGGTGCAATTGTGAAAGAGCTTGTTTATAAACCTAGGACAGGCTCAGAGAGGGTTGTGCGCATTCCTCGTGTGGATCCAAAAAACTGACTTTCCCGCCCTTGCTTTTGAGATGGATAGAGTCATATATCACTAACAGAAAACAGAAAGTGATTTTCCGAAATGCAGTATCAAAAAGCATTGCTGTTACTTCCGGAGTCCCTCAAGGGAGCCATCTGGGACCTTTATTTTTTCTTCTGTTTATCAATGATTGCAAAATTGTAATATATGCTGATGATGTAAAGATATTCTTATCTTACAACTCTATAATCCAACAAAAACTTCTGCAAGAAGATCTTGATAATTTTTCAAACTGGTGCCGATTAAACTTGATGTTACTCAATCTGAATAAATGTAAGTTTATGACATTTACAAGGAGACAACCTATGTCTGCTAAATATTCTTTACAGGATCAGACTCTGAGTCATGTATTGATGTTTGTTGATTTGGGTGTGACAATGTACTCCAAATTAAGATTTAATTTACTTATCAACTCGTGTGTAAACAAAGCTAAAAGTTCGTTAGGATTTATTAAACGCTGGTCAAAGGAGTTTAACGACCCTTATATAACAAAAACGCTATTCACTTCACCTGTTAGACCCATCCTTGAGTATGCATCTCCTGTCTGGAATATATATAATTACTACACAAGTAAAATTGACTCGGTTAAAAACAACTTCTTATTTTTGCAATGACTAGTTTTTGTTGGAATACTATTTTGAAGCTTCCACCGTATGAACGTCGTTAAAAATTTATTAATCTACCGACATTGATAAGCAGAAGAAAAATGCTGAACATAACATTTCTTGTAAAGCTTTTGAATGGCATTTTATCAACTTTGTATTTACTAAACGAAATAAACTTTTATTTACCCTGTAGAAGCTCGCGTTATTTTATTCCTATTAAACTACGCATATGCAAATTATGCTCAAAATGATCCTTTTCGTGGAATATGTAGAGATCTTATAATAAACACATCTCTGGAACACGTCAAAACAAACTTACTTATACTATTAAATCTTGATGATTTTATATCTGTAGTTGTAAAGAATGCCTATTTGGATATACGCAACTCATTACATATTTTCGTGTAAAGCGTTTGAGTCGGTCACCGATCCATACGTTATGTGGATGCGTCCGTTGGTCGTGTTGGGCGGGAGGAGGTTCCGCTGGGGTTCGTTCGTAAAAAAAAAAAAAGTATACTACTTCTTGCCTGCCAAGAGGTAGTAGCGTGTAGAATAATGTTTTTTTCCGACTTTTTTTGATTTTGCCTGTGCCGAGAATTAAACCCTATGTAATGACGCAGTTAAATGTAAAAATCAGACAAACTTCTTCACATTAGTTTCGCAATTAATTAAGTATACACTTATTTTTATTTTCTTCCATCGAAATTTAATTTCATATAAAACACAACTGGATATTGGCCAATGAATAGAATTTATAGGAAAAGTTTCTGGAGTTTAAATGCGCCAAATGAGAAAGTGTGTGTGTGTGCGTGTGTATGTGGGCATTTTTCAGTTTAGGCTTTCTTTGCAGAACTTATCGGCTCTTTTTGACATTGGCATTGACATTTCATTTCAAAACTTCAAAGGGCAGACAAAAAGCATTTTATCAAAAATATTAAATTGTTTGAATTAAATTATATTTACAAAATGTACGTACATACATACATACCATCATACATAGGTATTTACATGCAGAGAAGACTTGAAGAGAATGCCGCTGAAGAAGTTTTACTGGATACTGGTGTAATGTAAAATGAGCAACATCTTGTACTCACGCATTCATAACTCTGAATGATGGAGCATTCACTTCTGTGTACTTACGAATACATACATACATATATATGTATTTACATTACGTTAGTTACGCTCTTGGCTGTTTAATTGAAATTTTCCAAAGTAATTTGTAACATGGAATAACCGTAAGCCACGCGACGGGCCCGTCCACCCACACATGGTTCATTTAAATATATACTCGTTCATACACACATACGTGAATATGAATGCATGTATGTATTTGCATATCACTCTCACAAATGCAATAAGCTTTTAACTCAAATTTTGCGGGAAACTAAGTTTTACGTTTAAATACCTTTAACTTGAACGCCATTGTGTTGTTAACACAATATTTATGTTGGGCTGTCGGGGTTGCATCGTGAGGACACCATATGTATATGAACACACTACATATGTACAAGCATACTTACACACGTTTTCGTATATTCAAAGTGTCGCAAGGCAAACGAACGATAGAAAAATCACTTGCAATCTGTGTTATCGTCTCGTGCTTCCCTGATTCCGAATTTGTTTCAACGAGGTTTTGAGAGTGTCTCCTCAAAGGTGATTCAACCCCTATGGGTTCTTTTAGCAAAAGACAGAGCTTATCGAGAACGTGTGCGTGAATTTATGTGTGTTTGCCTGTGTGTCTGTGCGTGGAAATATGTCATTTCCACGCTTGTACTGTGCAATATGTTTACTTGTGTTTTCGTCGTTTGTGTTTGTTTGCTTGTTTGTCATTTCACTCATTTTTGACTTTTAGGGCTTTTAAAAGAAAGAAAAGACAATAATATCAAATTTTATGCTGTGGTTGCTTCTCTTCAATCTAACCGTATGGAAAAAAGCGATTTCGCTGAGAAGTCTGACATTAATTGATTGAATTCCCGATGGCGCCAGAAGACATTACTAAAAATATTTGCGTGCAGGTAGAAAATTAAAAATGAAATGAAAATGCTTGTTGCTATTTTAAGCTTAGTTTACTTAGCAATTTAATTTAGTTAAGTGCTTCCTAATTTTTTTAATCGTTGTTCAATTTCGTAAATTTTAAATTTGTTTGCCTTCCCTATTCCCTTCATTCACTCCCCAAAGTAAACAGTTTTCATTTTACTGCATGCGTTTCAAAATTCAAGAGCCAATTCCGAGCCAAGGATTAGAAAGAAACATGAGCAGTCTGCATTTCGTTGTTCTAGCAGCCGCAGCGCATTGCAGCGCATTGCAGCGCATTGCATCGCGTTCTCTGAGATTTCTAAATGCCCAATTAAAATTCACCGAATGGCACGAATGCGCACAAATTACACTGGGATTATTGTAATTTGTAATTATTGAAGTTAAAGTGGTAGCAATTTAGTAATGCGTGTTGCCTGCCTCTGTTTTTGGCAATCAACTGATGTAAACATTTGAGCGCTTATACCATAAAAGTATTGTCGCTTAAAATACCAGACAATTGCATATATTTCAATTCGTATGAGCTTCATTAAACTAGCAACAACAACATAATAACGACCTTTTACATTGTTTGCACTCAAATAATTTTATTTTTTTTTATTTTAATACAATGAAATAAAAGGGTTATTTAGTTTTGTTGTTTAGTAGACAATGAAAATGGAGTAGAAGTACATACTGTAAGTGTAGTGTGCCCTTGCAATAAGCTTTTAATACATACATATCTATAATAATGACTTGTAGAAGTAAGCATGTAGTATAAATTAGATTCTGTACAAAAGTGTACCGAAAATGCTATCTACTTTAGTAATTTAAAGCCTTAAACACTTGGCGCTTTCCTCTTACGCCACGGCAATTGACTTGGAGAGTTCTTCAGAATCCAATGAGATTTGAAATTGAAAGGCCAACGATATTTCAAATAAAACTTACCCACATTGGAAAAAACTGTGAATGCCCTATTTAATAAGGTCTGCTTGACATATTTCCCACGGATGTAGAGCAAGTAAAATAGTTTTCACAATGCCTTTCTTAGTGCCAGCAATTAAGGAACCGACGTGATTGTGTAACTAAGTATATTTACTTCCGAACATAATCGTTCCACAGTGTGCATATTTTAGAACTTCTTTTTCCATCACCGATGGACCTGTGACCGTCTCTTGTATTTTGCCACTCTTCATCCTCATTGAACATTGAACATTGTCTGAGTTAGCCCAAGAGAAAGAGGTTTTTAATCGGTAAAATTTAATTTAAGATATTAAAGAAAAAACAATTTGAGATAAACTCTTTAAAATAGTAAACCAGTGAGGTTTTTATAATTTCCGAAAAAAATTTGAAATATGTTGGCTTAGCCAAAATTTGACAGAAATTTTCTTGTGGGTAGCCTAAATTTAATATTTGCAAAAGTGTTTACGGCGCGTAATAAAACAAATTTTGCCCAATAGTCACACTGTGAAACTTTGTATGTTGACTGAAGTTATTCTGTAAATTCGCAAGGATGTGCACGCATGTGTGTGTGGTTCTGCATACTGCTGTGTGTATATATTTATGTAAGTACGTGTGTTATTGTTTGTGCAGTCTTCCACTAGAAAAACTTGCAAAGCTGTTTAACAATTTTCTGTCTTTCTTTTTACTCCTAATAAACTAGCAAATAACCAGTATTGTAAAATCGCGACATCGCGACATCGCGGCGACAGTAACAACAATCAAGACAGCGACCACATACATACCATACATATGAATGTCTGTCCACATATGAACAAGAACATGTGACGTAATAAAAATGCTTGTTAAGTTTATGTTCTTATGTTCCTTCCTCCATGAAATCTTAGTATGTAGCAAAGCAAGGCCATACTCGTATTTAGAGGGGGTCTGGGGGCTTATCTGTTTACGAAATTCGACTGAGAAGAATTACTGCCTTAATTTTATATGTACACAAGTTTAATCCATAAAATATTTTTTTTACAACTAGATGGATTTTCTTATTTTTCAATTTTATTTTTGCGATATTTATTTTTCCCTAATTTAATTATTATTTTTTTTAATACGTAAGCCATTTTGGACGACCTTGATAGTCTTGCGGTTAGAGCACTAGACTTTCACCCAGGATGTGGATGAGATTCAATTTCCCTCTTGGTCTCATAAACTTCATATATATCTACTGATATGAAGTGAATGAGAATTATAAGAAAGTGTACAAGTAATACACCACATGGTAGGCAATGGCAAAACCACAAAGTGATAACAAAACTCCACTCAGCCGTTCGTAAACGGCCTGGTATCAGCATGGGTCGTTGTGGCCTATATGTACCCTCGCGACAGGGCATTTTCTAGTCGCAAAAGATGTCAATTGACAATTTTGTTTCACGTGATTGGTTGGCATTTACTGAAATACCGAAAGCCCAAGTGACGGTTTCGATACAATGTGGGAATATTCAATATCACGTACTTCTTTTCGACGCAATTTGACAATGTCAAAGGCAATATAGAAACGTGTCAAATAATTAAATAATAATAATAAATATCTGTGTAAAACTCTACCCCTGTGTAACCCCCTGCCCCTGTGTAACCCCCTGCACCTGTGTTACCCCCTGCCTTTGTTGGTACCTACTACCAACTAAAGTGAAACCGCATGCGACTCAAATTGAAAACATTTCTGCTTTACAATTTTGATTATTTTTGTAAAAAAACTCATATCTGTATTTCAACTATAAATTCAAATATGTGAAGATTTCGCAAAAATTTAAGCATGCAATTTCTTTTAGGTTTCCCTATTTCTCAATTTAGCTCGTTCTCATTTCGACCGCATTTTCCCCACTTAAGAACTTACCTAACATTCTCACAACACGACTTTGTGCGCTGATGCCACGATGCACATCATAGCTGCGCCTTGGCACCGCCTGCAACAATCTACTCCGCTTCAATTTCATTCCGATCAGCACGTACAACACACAAATCGCCGTCATTGGTCCGCCGAAGAAAATGAATCCGGAAACGGCGAAAACGTGTGCAACAAAATCATTTTTCATCTGAAAAGAAAATTTAAATTTGATTTCTGTAATCGGAAATATGTAAAAGGGAAAAATTAAAACAGCTACTAGTGCGTTGCTCTCAGAAAGTAATACTATTGTAAAATATGACGCCTGGGAGCATAGTAATCGACGTCACTCTTCTGGACTAACCGCTTCGCCTGAAGCAATATACAAATTAAAATACTCAATCTGAAATAAAAATAAAGAAAAAAAGTGTTCGCTCCAAAAAAAACCCAGTTTTTGTCTTAACTCACTTAAAACAGCTGTATCCAAAGAGCCACAGCTTAACTACACAAAATAAAAGATCTAGAGGGCTACAAGTTACTAAGTTTTGGGAGAAGGAGAGGCGTTTCAGCATTTAATCCTAGAGGCTAGAGAAAGAGTTTTTTTTTAATTCTGTGAAATTGATAGTGAGAGTTTGTAGAATATTTATAATTCTTTCCAAGTATCAAAAATGGTGTCAAAACTGGCCATAAAATACCCCGAAAGGTGGTTCATGAAGAGGAAGCTTATAATTGCCTGCAAATACAAGCCGATGATCGCCAGTGGATACATGGAAGCAATTGGGAATTCTTAAATTCACGATTATCGGCCAACGACTTCTGGTATGGCTAGTTTTTGGAAATCTGATACGATGTGCAATGTAGAATACATATGTATGTACTACTACGCACGATGTCTACGAAATACGTTTTTCTCTAAATTTATCTATACATTTTTATTAGCTCCTTCTTATACAAACCACACCTATTTAACTTTCACAACATACCGTTAGGGGGCTCTCACTACTAAAAGTTAATCTTGGCTTATAAAAAACAACCCAGGTCGTACCTTAAATTTCTTCATATACGAGTGCATTTAAAGCATGTAAGTGTGGTCGCTGTGGCGTAGTGGTAATGCGTTGGACTGCTACGCAGAGTGTCCGGGGTTCGAATCTCGGCACAGGCAAAATCAAAAAAAAAAAACGGCACCACCTCTTGGCAGGCAATGGCAAAGCTACAAGAGTAGAAATTGCTATGGAAAGCTTTTCACTTCGCCGTTCGGATTCGGCATTAAACTGTAGGTCCCTTCCATTCATGTACAAATATAACACGCACAACATGAATGGATGCGAAAAGCTCGGCCTAGGCCCTCCATGGGCTGTTGTGCCATTAAAAAGTAAAGTAAAAGTAAGTAAAGTAAGTCCTTTATAAAGTGAGCAGAAAATGTGTTGTTACTTACTTCAGAAAATTAAACCTTTCATTGCCGCAAAAACGAAATAAAGCCCATTTTTCGGACCATTCAGCTCCCGAGGAGTGGTCGCAATCGAAAGAAGGTTTGTGGCGCTAGACTCCAAAAACATTAACTTTTTTCGCCCATATATCCTCGCTAACTTTAACGTACATATTACTGAATCCGTTTTTTATTTCATGCTTAAAACTAATCTAAATCGAAATTAAAGAATGCGGCTTAAATTATGTTCAGAATTTGTCTTTTGTGTATTGACTGGTATTACGAATCTACTTTTATATTTTCTATATCGGCTGACACTTCCCATATGTCTGACTACATACCTCCCATATAACTAAAATGAAATATTGATATTTCTAATTTGTTCCTATGAAAAAATAATTTGCTCAACATCTATGTATTTACGTACTTAAAAGGCTTATCCCTTTAAATGCTATACCATTACAGTTCGTTCCAAACAAAATGTTTAAAGCCAAATTGTTTGCCAAGCCAAACATGATTGCTACATCCTTTTTGCTCATTGGCAGTGTCGTGGCAATGCGCGATTATGTTTGATTGAGAACACTTACCGTACATGAAGTGCCGCCATTCTGTGGCATTACTGAAAATTGCATCGCTTGCGGCAGTGCCAGCAGCAACGCCGTCATCCATATTGCAAATATGAATTTTATCGCACGCGACAACTTCGACATCGTGTGTTGTCTGCAATTGGAAAAGGAAGAGAGGGTGTCATTTAAATCGCGAGGAAAGTGAGTGCTGGATCACTTATGAGAAAAGTTTTGCTGGAGGAAAGATTTTCAATTTGAGTTGAGTGTCGAACGAGCAAGGTGCTGCATGCGTGAGCTGAAGTTAACGCCAATGAAATTGAATGAATGGAAACATTTTTCGTGCTCGTATGCAGCGGCAATCTACGTACAATTTTAATTTTAGATTCGAAGCATGAAAAGCATTTATAGTATTCATAAAATGTAAACGCAAAATACAAAGATCCCTCATAAAACATTACTCTTATTGTTTGGTGGGAAACTTTTATGGGTAAAACTGAAAAATTAACCATGTTGAAAATTGCTTTCATAAATTACAAACACATAAATATCTTACAGTGTTATTTATACAAATGCATTTACGTAGAAAGCTACAGCACATGCTAAAACAGAGTTGCCATCATTCGCTAATAAAATTTCAAAAACAGAATGTTTATCTCCCATATTCCAGAATTCATTGCAACAGTTATGATCTCGTAGCTGGGTTCATGGGTAAGCTCAAAATATTAATGCTCTGGAATACAATCAGAATCTAATTTAGGGTTGCTCCGTTGAAAACCGATCCGATTTTCGAGTTCATAAAGCGAGCTACGTATTCGTAACAGTTACGACAAATTCTGGAATAGGGGTAAATATGTCAGCACTAATTCCCGAGGGAAATACATCGATAGTGTTTACAATTTCAGAATATATATTTTTGGAATATTAATGAACTCATTTCGTGCACTCACATATTTCCTGGAGTACCAATACTTACCGAAAGGGATGGCAGATGGCGATGTATCGTTCAACTGTGAATGCAGTTATTGTCAACACGGTTGCATTGGCAGCTGTTTCTGCCACTACACTCTCCATGATGCAGACCACATCCGTGAATGGATATGAGTTGGGATACCAAAAGTTATATAGATCTTGAGGTACACCTGAAAACATAAATTTGAACAAATAATTATTATTAAAATATGCCGCCGAAACGGTATAACGCTAGTAATGTTGCAATGAGTTTTTGATAAAACTAGCGACACTTGCCCACATACAATCACAGTCACACACACAGATTAAGCACTTGTGCAAATTTGAAGTATAAAGCAAAAAGTATTGGGCATAAATAAATTGTATTTCTCAGTATTTGTATTTGAGTCAGTAGTTATTTTATTTACAGTCTCCTCTCTTTATAAAAGTTTTTCATTCCACTTATGGTTGCCCCTAAGTGGAATGCATGTAGTTGAAGTGTAAACATTAACGAAAGTTTAAACACAAAGATGTACAACAAATAATAAATTCTTCTTAAATACTTCGACCAAGAATCTCTTAAAATGGTCATGCAGAAAATCGTTGATGACAATGTTTGCATACCACAGACTTATTTTGTCATTTTCGCATTCACTTAGAGCGTGTTTGTTCTGCTTACTAACCACATCTCTAAGGTATGTAAGTAAGTTGAAATGCAAGACTTACATCGGAACTCACTTTAGTGCAGTTTTGCTTTGGCCTTCACAATGATGTGAACAGAAGGAAATTTCAAGGAATTAGAACGTTTGTGCAGCTATCCGTAGAGCAGGAAGCTGCAAAATGCGAAAACTGATATTACGCCAAAGAAGATTCTGCATCAGTAGGAAACCGAAGCTAATTGTATCCTCAAGGCGCACTTCTGTATTACTTTAAATGGAATGTGAAACAATGTGGTACTTTGTAAAATGTTGTAAATTAGAGAAAAACGATTTGTGGGTAAGGACATGATACGCATCAGTTAATACTAAGCAGGACATTCCGCAGAGTTAAGGTTCATAAAAAAGATAAAGAAACAAATTTTTTAATTGTTCGCTTGAACTTTTAAAATATCACTTCTAAATTATTAACTTTCTAAGTTCATACATAGGAAGTAGTTGTAGTTGTTCATACTGATGAACCGTTCCTTACTTTTATTGTTCAATAAATTATACTCCCTGACTTCTTTCCGATTCCTTTTTTTTAAGATAATTTTGTTTGAAATACTTGAGTGCTCTTAAATAAATGTTCATAATTATTAGAAAAATTTAATTATGTGCTGGCGCAAGCTCAAAAGTACCTCTACTTACTTCACTTCTCTTACCGAATCCATTTTTTTTTTTTTATTAAAAATGTTACAAATAAAAAAGGCTCCCGAGAGACTCGTTAATTTGTTACAAAGACAAAAAGCGAAAGCGTATGTATTCTAATGCACTCAAATGATTAATTTGCACTTTTCATTATATTTATGCTTATTCACCCACAATGTCTCAAAACAATTTGAGCTTATTACAAAGAAATAAAAACTTATAGATAAATAAAAATATATAATAGAGATAACAAGGACGAATACAAAAAATACGAATGTATTCTTCTTACATATTTCTGTCAACAAATAAAATGGGAGCCTGTCGAAAGTATTTTCGTAATATTTTTCTACACAAATTCTCCAAACCAATTAAAGTTCCTTAATACACACACACCCATGCAAAGATTATTTATTAAAATCCATAAAATGTAATTGCATACTTTGCAGCAGCCGTAACGCTGGAATCACAATAAAAATGATTTACGAGTTGCTCATACGCCACGTTTGACGCACTTACTTATTCGTGTGTTTTTCAAAGCGTGTTATACGAATTAGGGTAAGTCAAGTCTTCTTACTATGAATTTTCCCTACATACTACATAGCCTCTATAGACTACATGAGAAAGCTATATCTCAAACAGACCTTTTAGCGATCTCAATCAAATCAAATCAAACAAATGGAGAAATAAAAATACACTTACAAATGTTGGTATAAAAAATTAAAAGTTATTATTTAAATATTGCACTTTAAGTGCCTAGAAATATGTAAGGAATACACCAAAGAAGTAGTGGATTGGCATAGAAAAATGGCCACTTATCCTTCGAGATTGCAGGCTCAAACTTCGAGTGGTCGCCGTGGCGTAGTTGGTAGTGCGTTGGACTGCTACACAGAGTGTCCGGAGTTCAAATGTCGGCTCAGGAAAAATCACTGCCAGGAAGTGGCAAACCTACAAGAATAAAAATGCTTGTATAAAAAGCTTTTTACTTCGTCATTGGATTCAGCGTAAGATTGTAGGTCCCTTCCATTCATGTACATACAAATATAACACGCAATATGAGTGGAAGCAAAAAGGTCGGCCTAGGCCCTCCATGGGCCGTTTTGCCATTAAAAGATGAAGAATCAAACTACGACACAGAGAATTTCTCGTAGTAAAATTTTATTGCATAGCCGACATAGGAACAAATAACACAGACCCTAATTTATATATTAAGTAATATAGGTATACTCGTATGCATGAGACGAATAAAATATGACTTATTTTTGGGTAGTTTTAGAGACGCTCATTTTAACCAGTTTGAATCCATTGCAAAATAATACGAATTAGAAGTACTATAGTTGTCTTAGAGTAATGAAATGAAAAGCACTACAAATTAATACACACGTAAGCGTTCTCATGTACATGTACATACATGCATATCCCAGTAGAAAATGCCAGGAGTAAAACGCAGTTCTTGAAATGCTTCTCTGGGATGTAGAGGGCCTTGTCAACTCGATGATTTAATTATTTATTATATGAAATTGGTTTTTTGAAGACTCTCGCTTTCGAAAGAACAAGTTATAGAAGCAGTTATTATGAAGACACTCCGACTTAGCTTCCAAAGAACAGCTGATAGAAGCTTTCAGGAATAACAAAAAAGTATTTTTTATCAATTACTTCTACTTTTTTATAACAAAGAAATTTATAAATTAAACAAGTGGCTGCAAATTATGAAAAAAGGTCTAACCTAGACCTAGGTCTAAGCTTCATGTGGATGAATGATTTAAAACTAATTTGTGAAACAAAGCTCTTTTTCAAATGTTTTTGCACTTTTAGTTGTTTACAAGTATGTAGGAAAACAATTGAGGGTACATATTTGAAATTGTTAATTCAAATGTTTCGTTTGGTCGGACATAAGTTGCTTGACACATTGCCAGCTCACTTCTGGAGAAGGTGTGCTGAAAGCGCTCTGTGTTGCTTAGAAGCTGTTCTCTAATGTGTTCTGATGGGAAGGCCCTGACAAATTTGCTACTGGTATGTGTCTCTGTGTGCGGTTCATTGTTTGGATTAGTGATGAAAACATTGCCGCCATTTCAGTGTCTGGAGCACTTTTCTACTTTATTGTCGCATGCCATATGAAGTAGCGGAGTACTTTTGAATTTGAGTGTGGCATTTGTTATAATCTTATGATATTAAAAAGGTGGCATTGGTTGTTAGATATTGATTTATAAAAATGTCTCATTAATGATGATTGTGGGTGAATATTGTTATTCGTATTTAATTGAACACATTTCAGAGTTGTAAGATTTTTTGCACTCACCCGACACTAAGAGTATCAAGTCCGATACTGCCAAATTGAACAAATAAAAATTTGTCGCTGTATGCATGAATTTATTTCGTGAGATTACAATGCACGTGATTAGATTACCCAGCACGCCCGCTACAAATATCAGTGAATAGAAGATGGTGACCATTGCCAGCAGCGACATGGGAACTCGTTCTCCTGTCGACGTCGTCGTTGGGGCACCAGCGAAGGTGCCGTTGCTAAGCAAACTGGTTAGATTCTCAACAGAGATTTCCAGTTCCTGGCTTATATTATTCATAAGCATATCACTCTGCATTAACTGCTCCATGGACATGCTAGCGATATAATCGCGTAGATCATCGATTGAATATCCCGATGATGATTGGTTAAGGGCATAACTGTTGCCGAATGATAGCACTTCTGCAGACTCTGGGATCACAGCTGTCCCTCCAGTCACACCCAGAGCGGCTACGGCTTCAAAACGGTTGAAATACATTGAATTATGAGTTAATAGTGTTCCCGTGTCTGCCTCATATGCCTTTCATTGCATCGATTGCTTAAAATTTTATTGATTAAATCGATGCCGAGTAACTTTCCCGTGCTGCAATTTAATATATTACATTATACATAATGCATTTCTTAAGGTAAAGGCTAAAGATAGATAGTTGAAATCTGAAAGTATAAGAGAAAATCTAATTAGTATTTGACAATAGTTTTCATTGGTTCCACTCCTCATTGACTTGAGGAGTGGAACCTAAACGAGTTACCTAGTATGTGTTTATCGAGGTATCATTAACATAAAGCAATGGTGAGCAAAATGATGCCTAGAGTGCCTAAATAACTTCGTCAATATGAAAGATATTTAGAAAAGCTTCAAGCACGAGCACAGCTTTGTCGGTCAAGCGAAACTGCGTAACAAGTAAAAAATAATAATAAACTAAATTGTGTCAAAGGAAGATTAAATATTTTTGAAAAGTTTCCTTCTTTAAATATTTGCACAAATACAATGTTCCGCACATGCTCACACATCTTCACAAATAAATACAAATCCGCAGACGCCTACTCACACATAACACCCAAACACATGCACCACACTCCACACTAACAATAGTTGACATTTTGCAGGATAAACCCATAATTTGTGCCATAGTTGACAGCGTGCTTTGTTAATAAATTTTCGAGAGTACAGCGCTTTGTCTTTTTCGCCGTGCCGAGTACTCAGCTGCAAAAAGACACAAGCGGCAGGCTACCGCTACTCTAGAATAAAGGTGGAACGTACGCAGGAAGTGGCATTTCTTCAGCTGTCTCGGAACTCGTTAACTAACATCAACAAAAGTGCTGACTTAAGTACTTTCCGATAGAAATAATCCTCATCCAGCCAGAAAGTTCACGCTATAAATTTGAATGCTGACGTGCAGCGCGTGTTTCCGAGGCGCACGGGACAGGCGGAGCGAATGAGATAGACATTTAAACACTAAACGGAAACAAGTTGAGGTACAACATTCAAAAAGTGGATAAAATAAATAAAATAAATGCCGTGCCAAAACAAAAAGGCTCCGCAAAGTATGTGTACAAGTTTTGTAATATCTTCGCTTTAATAGAAGAATATAACAACAATAACGAATGTGATGATGTTTTTGTTGCTGCTGGTTTTTTGTGCAAGTATTTTATTTACAGAAGATTCACTCCTCGTGATGCTACAGTAAACAGGAAAGGGAAAGCGCAAAGCGCAAAGAGAAGTCAAAGCTACGCAACACCTGTTCACCTTCTCATCTACATTATTGTTGTACAAAGTAGTAAGGTAATAAAGGGGTGAAACGGAGGCGAAAGGAATTATGGGTGAATAAGCACCACACGACGGCTTTGGATTTTCTGAACTACAGGTGTATAATCTTATATTTATTCCTCAAAGGTACGGCTTAGTTGGATCTAGAATAGCTACAGCTATGAAATCGGTTAATCAATAGCTGAGATATAAGCGTATAAGATTCGCCTTTCTTTTATATGCATTGAGTTAATGAAAGCAAAAATCGTGCCCTAGCGTAGAGAAAAACATCACCTACACTGTTTTTGTTATTGTTTCCCAATAGATCAGCGGACCAAAAGCTTCGTTAAAGCAAAAACAAACAAAAAAATACCCATCGTTTTTTGGCGTCATTCGTTGATCTGTAACTTGGCTGTTAAATTAACAGTGTTAATGTCACAAAGGCACATTTTCTCTAAGTTGTTGTTGTTATTATTGTAATACCATAGAAAAAACAATAGCAAAGAGTATGTATTTGCATACTGCAGGTATGTAATACTGCTGTTAATTTTTGCCCCTTTTTACCATAATGTTTTTAAGGAGAATACTCAAGCCATTAGAGTTTCTTTCCAAGAGCAAATTAAAGAAATAATTAGGTTTCTTAAGGAAATAACAGGTTTCTGCTCAACTTTTAGTTTTGGAAAGATGAGTGTGTGATGCATATTTTTGGGAAGTAGCTTGGTACCCTTGCATTATTTATACTTAATTAAAAGTGAAAAAAGTGGAAAGCGAGCATATAACTATCCATAAAATTTTGATTTTCTGCACATCTAAATTTGAATAGAAATTTAAATTAATAAAAGTAAAATTGCGATTCTCTAAAGAATTGTTTGTTGAAGAGAAATATATTAGATTTTTGGTGTTTGTAGCCAATTCGAATTTAGAAAAAAGGCACCAGGAAAGCCTGCAAAGATTCGCCACAAACCGAGATTCCATAATAAAACAGCTGACGTAAGCAATCTAACTTTTATTTCCGGGAACATTTAACAATTTCGTTTATGTTTATATAGAATCGTGAGTGCAAAAGACCTCGCCTAAGCCAGAGTACCTACAAAGCAGCGTTAAGCCCAACTGTTTCGCCAAATTATTATTCACTGGGAACATTAACAAACAAATGTGTTCATTGTCAAGCGAAGCATTTCAAATCCGAAAAGGTTATAATTGGTCATCATGAGTTAAAAAATTCGCTTAATGAATCTTAACAATTTGTTAAAAGGTGAATAACCATTCTACTTTGTGCTGTCATGGCGGTAAAGTAAAGCTTCTTAATCTGGTTGTGCCAGAGTTCATGCAATCACTTATCAAGGATGGTCTGGACTCATGGCGTTCGCATTATTTGGAAAATATACGTCAACTTACTTAATAGTTCCTTTGCATTTGCATCATTTGAAGCACAAATAGCTGAGCCTCCAGGACGCGGTCCATACTGCTTCCGAATTCATGGATCCATCTACCAGCGTGAAGAGAATTTAAGAGCTCAAAGCGAAAAGAGAACCCCGTATGATGTCGGTATGATTTTTAACAGTGACTCTCGCTCTGACAACCGTTGATACAACGTTCCAATCAATTCAGAGATTGCTGCTATTTTACAACTCGCGATGGTGAACCACCAGCTCAACGTAACCTAAGAATATTTTCACGTAATGCAGCAGAACGACACAAGTTTTCATATGTTTCAACGCTGCATCGATTATGCGAACCTTTAGTGTATCCTCTGCTATTTCCTTGCGGTGAACCTGGCTATGACGAAAGTCTTTTATATAAAAGCAATGCATCCCAATTGCTTGGATGCAGAAGTTTTGACGGCATTCTTCTGCCGAGGATAAATTTGCAGCCCAGCGATACCACAGTGTCAATTTCCAATTATAATTGCTTTTGCAATTACGATCAATAAAGTGCAAGGGCAAACTTTTGAGAAAGTCGGACTAAACCTCGAAGATGACTGTTTTACGCTCGGACAGCTTTATGTTGCGATGAGTCGTGTTCGGGCATTCAATAACATTAAAATTCAGCTTGGTAATACATCCCCCAGTGGAACTACATCAAATGTTATATTTACTGAAGTTTTATAAATAAATACCTTATATTTTATTTAAACATAATTATTCCCAGTGTTTTAACTGGCTTATATCAAAGGTAAGTTTCATGGGAATTGTACAGCATACACACCCGATTTTCGGGGGTTATCACTAATGTTTAATAGTTACTCGTAAATGTATTTTGTATTTGTGTGTGCGCCCAATTTACTTCCGGGAAAGAAGTTACTAACAAGACTAGAATTATAAAATTGTTGTCTTTGAAAACTAGTACATCCCTCAGCAAACCCCTCAACAGTCCAGTGAAAGAATGGCGTCCGTTACTGGTGAATGTAAATCACCATCAATTGTGTTTGCCGCCGTCCAAAATAAGATTAACTGACTTAACCGCCTCATAAGCGAAATACCACTTTCGCCCGCTTTGAAGCCATGCAAGCACACAGCACATGGAAACAACTATAAAATATGCTAAGCTCAATTCAAAGATGGTGGGCGATGAAGCCAACATGCAGGCACAATGCGTTCAAGCTGGTTCAAATAAACTCTTTAGCGGTTGACACTACCAGAAGCAGGAAGAGTAGCAAGGGAAGGAGTGATAAGATGCCGCTCTAAAGCGAGTGTAAAGCACTTGAAAATACATGCACATGTTATATGTTAACCCGAGTGGGTGTAAATGAAAAAGGGTTTCCTGTATGAAATATGGGGCAATTAGCTTATTTCCCATCCGTTCAATTCAATTAATTTAACACGATGAAGAAACAACGAAAGTAATTTTCACGGCAAAACTCCGCTGCTCAGCAGAGAGATCCACCCAAGTGTGGACAAATCCTAAAGTATGTACTTAGTAGTATAATCATTCCAACACATTCATTAACATACGTGTCAGGTGTAATAATAATAAAATCGAAATCATTCTCACCAAATGAAATCAGGACGACAGATAAAATAAAACAAAAATTATTTTGCTATAAAGCAGGTATATTTGCCAATTGGACTAATAGTTTGGACACTATTTAATTGTCGAGAAATTTGAGATTTAAACAATAATCACATTTTTTACTTAAAGTCTGACTTTCTTTCATTATATAGTACATACATAGTCTGTAGTTTCTCAAGAACTGAGTGAGTGTACACATTCAATTAGAAATTAGAAATTATTTCAGAGGGATACGCATTAAATAATGGAGAAAAGTTTAAGTTCTTGCGCGTCGTAACGTCATCTTCGGAATTCAATCATTTATTGAGTGGAAAAGAATTTATTGACTTTTGAACTTGCTAGAACAACATCAACAACAATAAATGACATGCAAATGGCAAAGAAATATGCTAGAATATGCAATTCTCTTGAAATTGTTTTCCTAAACCAACGCAAATATTAAATGCAAGTGCCAACAATGAAAAAGTTAGTATGTGTCAGAAATGGAGTCGATACCATAAAACCAATTTCCCTTTGTTGCGTTGCGAGTACTTACTTGATCTTGATGTTGCAGGAATTGCGTGATAATGTCACGCGCCTTCAGATGCTCGGTGTCTGAATAAAATCTTATTACTTACAATTAAGTGGAAGGGGGATATAACAATTTAAGTATATACGGTTTTGCTTTTTCCGTAAGGGTTTATTAGCACTTCTCCAAACGTCAAATGAAACTCCTGAAATCTAATCAAAGTTTATTGTATTTAATCTTTTATTTATTGGATTTTACATAAAAATGGAGATGGAATCAAATTCCTCAAATTGTTGCAGCTATTTATGTAGGAACATTTAGCATTTATGTTCATTTACATATCATGTATAATATTATGTAGGTGCCTATGTAAGCGTGTGTACATACAAACAATGAAAAGCTCGCTCTAGCCCCTCCATGGGCTGTTGTGCCATTAAAAGAAGAAAGGAAGACATACATACTTACATACGAGTACATTTATGTTTGTATAATTTAATACAAAAACGAATACAAACTTGGACACACAATTGCATTATTTTACTGCTCAAACCTATATGTACTTATGTATGTACATATGTATAAAGATTTATTATGCTAATAAATTCAGCCTCTGTCTCATTTCTCCAAGAGTGTATTAGAGTGTTAGAAACATTTTTGTCAATGTGAATGAGCGTTTTTTGTCGTTCAATACACACTTTGCAAATACTCAAGAGCTTCATTTTTATTTCATTTTATTGTATTTATGGTAATTTCAAGTGAATTTATGGTAAATATAATAAAAACTAATGCAACGCATTCACACACATGTGTAAGACTTTATGTAAATTGTATCTATGTATGTGTATGGTGCCTTGTATGAAATTATCTTGTGGCATCCAATATACAAATTTCAGTTCCATTAATGTTGTCCATCTAACCGCGAGATGGCGTCTCAATTTCACTTCCAAAAAGAAGGAAAGCGGCTGCCTCCGTATCTTAATAATTTGCTGAGGAATTTACTTACTTTACTTTTAATGGCACAACAACCCATGGAGGGCCTAGGCCGAGCTTTTCGCATCCACTCATGTTGTGCGTGTTATATTTGTACATGAATGGAAGGGACCTACAGTTTAATGCCGAATCCGAACGGCGAAGTGAAAAGCTTTTCATAGCAATTTTTACTCTTGTAGGTTTGCCATTGCCTGCCAAGAGGTGGTGCCGTGTAGAAAAATTATCTTTTCTACTTTTTGATTTTGCCCGTGCCGAGATTCGAACCCCGGACATTCCGCGTAGCAGTCCAACGAACGGAATACGTTCATAAATTTCGAACTTAATTCAATTTACATGAAAACTGATTTTTCATACCATGAACATTTCAAATAATTACCACGGATTTCCATTGACTCAAATACTTACATATAGTATGTGATGATGATATTGATGAATCAATAATGATGCTTCTTAAAATGCGAAGCAGGACCCCCGAATGGTATATGTATGTATGTGCATGAGCCTAAATATAGTATGTATCAAATCGCGCATGTATATTGATTTGATTAGTCCGAAAAGACAACAACAAAAATTAAAAACAATATCTTACTTATGAGTACAGCGATAAATGAAAGAAAATGACATATCACTGATGCTTATGTGAGTTGATCCCACAGTCCTCAATCCAATTGAATATTGTCCATATGCATGTTCATATGAGGATATAGATTTGTGTATGTGTGTGTGTATGTAAGAAGTAGGTCACTAGAATTAAACTGCGACGCCAAATAATGGCAAAAGAATAAAGAAAAATAATCATAAACAATTTTACAGCAAAAAGTTTTATCATTATCAAAATTTTCGCATCATTAGACACATTTGAATGATTTACTTTGTTGTTCATAGAAAACTGGAAAATTTAGCGCATTCCGACCAGAAAATTCCAGAAATTTTGAGGTTATTATCTAAATAGTACTTAACTACGATTTCGTCATTCTACGGCAAGAAAATTAAAGGAGGAGTCGAGTGGTGCACAAAAATGAACTCTATTTGAGGTATGTATGTGAACTTTATCTTAACATTTAGCCAAAGTAAACCATTATTTGCACCTACTTTTTGTTATGTGGCAAAATATCTTCCTGAATTTTGAGTAACAGTATTCAGGTCGGACACGCCAGTCCATTCTACTGTTCAACAGTCCAATGTAGATAATTGATGTGCAAAAAGTTCTCATTACATTATTTTTCCTCCATTTCAGTTTAACTTCAATATATTTTCAGTTAACAATGTCTTGTAATCCTAGCATAAGTGATTTAACAATAATTTCACTTTTTTCGCGGTATGTCCCCTAACTCAATTTATGAAGATAATTTATTTATTAAGGCTGTAGAAATTCCCGTCTCAACTCTTCTTCAACTGACATTTTTCTTCGGATCTTGCCTTTTTGATTTTAGAGCACATGAACGCATTGACCAAAACAAACGTCTCATGCAGAATGGGATGCAAATCAGATTATTTTACTCTTTCTAAAGCTGTCATACTTGCGGTTTGCCTTTTTACAATAATTTTGAAAGATTTTATTTCAACATGTAGAAATAATATGAATGTAATAGCCTCAGAAAAAACAACAACACATCTGCAATTTATTTTCATTAATTAAAGGCGCACGCGTTATTCATTTGGGTACTGCTTTCGTAGTACATACATTCATACATTTAACCAGTATTAAATCGGAGGGAATTTATCACTGAAGTCAGTTGCTAATTTTGCAAGGCTAGGGCAATTCAGATCCAGTTGAAAGATCAATCTCCTACTGATTGCAATCGTTTTTCAATGCTCGGTTCTGCCGCATTATCAGCCCTTCTCACATTCAGATACACAAAAATAACTCTCACAGGCACACATTTTTGAAAACTCAACCATTTTCTTGATATGTAATTAGTTATAAAAACATTAAAGGATAATGTCTTTATTTACTTATTCAGAAAACTAAAATTTCCACATATTGGGCTAGCAATATAAAACACGTCTGAAGAAGAGCATGAAATGCTAACTAAAAAAACACATTAAGGAAATTAAGGTACGCATTGCCATAAAATCCACCCTAAAGTAGGGGAGGTAAAGTGTAAACTGACACAGAGAAATGCTATGATCGTTGTTAAATTTAATTTAGCGAAGATAATATGTCCATAAGATACAAAATAATGCAATCAAACATTTAAAATTTATCATTCTAAGAGCACCACCAAGTTACGCTAATTGTAGCAGTAATTTACCAGAATGCCACAATGCACATCAGTATCCTTTATTGAGCAGAAGTCTCTAATGAATAAATACGAGCATATATATATGTATGTATACAAGCTATGTATACATACATATATGTATATGTACATACATACCTATACATACTCTTATACATATGCAATACACAACACAAGGAGATGCTTACTAGTACATAAGTTAGTATGTACATTAAAGCACCTAACGCTCGTGAGCTGGAACGACTTGGAAAAAAGCTAAAATCAAAATATTTTTGGTGTCATCATAAAATAATTCGAGGTTCATTTTTATGAGAGCACACAACCACTTTCATCCGTGTGGAGCCTGAATGTACCTACAAATGTAAATATTTATGGAGTTGTAACTTTACGAAACATTATAAATCGATTTTTTGCCAATTTGCCAATTTGGTTTTTTGGTTTTTTTTGCATTCATCGGAAAGAAATCTATCATAAATGCAATCAAAACATAGAAAACATTTTTTTTTTCGCCACTCTGAAAATTTAACCTCAGCTCTATTTTGCGTCAAAATGTGACATATATATATGTGTGTACAAAATAAAAATGAATGAACATTCTCCAACCAACAAAGCGAACAGCATGTACAAAAGACAAGTAACAACAACAACAACAAAATATGTCAACTTATCACTCATGTAGAGTAGAAAGGGTTCACACCCAGGATCAGTACAAGTACTCGAGAATCATAAATACTTTTTTTCTTTTGGAAATTCAAAACAAAAACCCTCACTTCAACGGCAAAAAGGGAGCTTTACTTCCCCAATCTAAAAAATTCCTGCTGGGGTACTGATCTCTTTCTATTTCATATGAAAAGTCGCATGCCCGAAAAGTAGTGTCGTACTGTGTAATGGGTGAAGAAAACGATATATGTACATATTTATTCGCCCTTTCGTACGGTAATCGGTTATGGTTGTCGGCAACACTTTTCAAAACTATTAACTTTAACAAGAAATTCGAGTTGGTGTTATTTCAGCTTTTTATTGTAAGTAATTGAAGTATATTTGCGAATTTACTAGATATTTAATGACATAATTGAAGCAGAAAATTATACGGTAGAAGTTTTGAACACTGGATCACGTAGTAGGATTAACGTATGGTACATTTTGAGGCCCACCAATGCTCACACCAGAAGGTGACAAATCCAGTATCAACAAAACGTGATGAATCCAAATTCCTACCATTTGTCATTTAATTTAAACCATGATTATCAGTATCTGTATACTACGAAGCTAAAACTGCTCATTAACAATTTAGAAGGACGGATTTATCATGTTTCTCTTAACAAGTTATTCCTCGTATACTGACGACCAGTGTTGCCACGAAAGAAAATTGTTTAGTACCAAATTTCTGAGGATTATACAATATGGACCAACGCCATTTGGTTAGATGAAAGTTTGCGATATCAGAAAAAACCAGCCGATAAATATATAATTTTAATGATTAAAAAACTTATTTAAACAATTCTAAACATTAATAATAATTTATACATATTAACAATTTATCCATGTTTAAAAGTGACAAGTAATAATGTGAGATTATTCCACGTCATACAGTTGCTTCACATCTTTACGCTTTCCTTCATATTGATTCTGTATCAGTTCTAAGCAGCTGTGTCAAAACTTTAGGTGAGTCGCAAATAAAATTTGTTTGCTTTGTTATTACTAAGCAATAAAAATGGTAAAACAATTGCAAGCCTAACAGACGCAAAACTTAAATTAGTTAAATTTATTATAACAATGTATCCGCCTTTAATTTTTATTTCATCTTTTCATAGTCTGGGCATCCTTTGAACAAGTTTTTCCAGGTGTTCGTCACATTTCCACTAACACAATCACAGCAATAGTGGTAAGTACTACCAATTCTATGAAGGCTTACAATAAATGCACGACCTTCAATCGATCAATCTTTCTTTTCCCTCAGTTTATAAAATGTCCCGGTATAATTAAATATCATAATAATTTACACACCAAACATTTTATTAAAATCTCCAATATTAATTACCAAACTCGTAACCCTCTACTGAATTTGAAAGCAAGCGTTGCTTTTAACTTTACCTATGAGAAGTCCAATTTTGCAAAGCTACCCATAATTTCTAAAATGAAAACATTAAAATAAATGCATAAAATTTCACCAGTTATTTGGCAAATGATGCAGATAAAATGGGCAAATAGTTTTGAGCGGTAGTGCATGTAAAACTCCTTTTTTATTACATGAAGATATTGACAATTTGCGCTTGTGTTGCAAAAATGTGCCACCTTCTTGATCTTCTTTCTTGCGAGAAATCATCATGAGATATGCCATAACAGAGACAACACACTCAAAAAACTACAATAAGATTAGCAAAACCTTAAACCACAACAAATGTAAAAGCATTTAATTCTGCGTCTACATACTCGCATAGACAGACAGACGTCCAGCAACAATAGCTACAGTAACAACGTCAACCTCAGGAGGCATTCGACCTGAAAATGACTGGAAATGTGGGGTCTTAAATCAGTGTGAAGCAGAAAGTAGTAGCAAATGGATTTGGTTTTGGTTATCTAATTGAAATGCAAACAAAATTAAACTGAGCGAATAAATTCAGCGGCGTACCGTGTAACAAAATGCAAAAAAAAATATGTACCTCAATTTAATTTATGATGATCTCCAAAGTATTTAGACTCCAGCAATAATCGTTCGTGAGCCAGCTTATCCTTTTAAACAACTTTTAAAGATTATTTGTATCTAAAGCAAATGAGTGGTCGCTGTGACGTAGGCGGTAGTGCGTTGGCCTGCTATGCAGAGTGTCCGGAGTTCAAATGTCGGCACAGGCAAAATCAAAAAGTATAAAAACAATTTTTCTACAACACACCACCTCTTGGCAGCCAATGGCAAACCTAAAAGAGTAAATAAAAATTGCCTAAGAAAAGCTTTTCACTTCGCCGTTTGGGTTCTATTCCATTCATGTACAAATATAACACGCACAACAAGGGTGGATGCGAAAACCTTGGCCCAGGCCCTCCATGGGCATTTGTGCCATAAAAAAAGAAAACAACACTCTGCGTAGCAGTCGAGTACGCCAGGACTTATTACTCAATGTTTTAAATGTAAGAATCAATCGATTAGTTTAATCGCTATCTGCCTCTGTCAAATCACTTCTATTAACCACCACGAAGCCATAGCTATTTGTAGCAAAGCGAGAGCATTCACTTGTAATATGGGAGGAATAGAATGTTCGGAAGCTGCACAGTTTTCGCTGTCATCTTATATTGAAATGTTTACAAGGCAAGCCAAACACACTTGCACGCATGTCCTGGCACACCACACAAAGAATAAAATCACATGGTTCCTCATAAGATGGTCTAGGCTACCCTTCAATGCAATTCAAATCTGAATCCAAATATTGTTTGCGAAATACTTATTTTCATTATTTTGGGGCCATATTTCCTAATGAAGATGCACCCCAATTTCGGTGCTATTTTGCGTTTTCAGTTTGGGCAATTTTTCATTGGGGTCAAATTTCTCAAAGCCTTTGGCACTCATGAATGTGCTTTGTAATTGTGTATGCGACTGAAGATAAGAAGCCCCATTGTGTGCGTGTCTCATGCTTATGCCCAAGTGCTAAATG
The DNA here is from genome assembly GCA_958295655.1 of Palloptera scutellata. Taxonomy (NCBI): domain Eukaryota; kingdom Metazoa; phylum Arthropoda; class Insecta; order Diptera; family Pallopteridae; genus Palloptera; species Palloptera scutellata. The sequence continues at coordinate 988,292 of OY282450.1, read as the reverse complement.
GCTTATATTTAATTTGATTGTTGACCATATAGAATTTTCCGTTAAATGCGGCTGCAAAGCGCTTGGCGGCGAGTGCTGGCGGTATGTGGCAGCAACTTCACTTAATTAGCTTTAATTAGGATATCCTTTGATTATCCTTTTTGCGTGTATAAAAGTTTGTGTGCATATCTCATCTGCAGCACAGCAACAGAAGTACTTTAATAACTCCATTTAATTTAATTATGTCGCTTCTGCACTTCTTGGCACAGTTATTATTCACAGTTGGTATCTGAACAAACGGTCCTGCGTTAATCTGGGAAACAACATAAAGAAAATTCACAAACGGAAACTATTAAAATTTGAGAAATGCCCGTAAATTTTTCTTTTTTTCATTTAAATGTAAATATTTCTTTTATTCATTTGGAGTCCGGAACGTTTTCCGCTTCCGTTAAAATGTATCGCTATTGTTGTTGTTGATGTTTTTATTCAATGTAATTCAAAAATGGATAAAAAGCACAGAAGCACAAAAAACATGCATTGTTCAGCATGTTTAATTTAATTTATTAAGTCTTTTTTTGTTGGTAGCGCGAGCTTTTTCGAAAGGGATGTAGCCAATTTTCCTTTATTAATGATCACGTTTTGGGCTTATGCCAAATTCTTTTAACTCACTTCACTTCACTCACTGCTAAGGTTTCTCCTTTAAAAAATACCATTTGAATAACCAATAAACAATATCCTACGCTTCACCGTTACGCGTGTCACGACAAATTCGCTGATTTTTATTTTGAAGCCATAAGAAGTTCTAGAATATTTTGAAATTATGGGCATTTTTAAAGACTTTTTTTAGTGCATTTTGACAATGTGACAATGTTATAGCGAAATCTTTACGGTTTGATGGGGCTTAAGTTCCCAGATAAGGACAGACATGTGAGCATAAATTGAGGGTAATATTTCACTCATTCGCATTAAAAATGTTTTCTGTACAGCTACATGCTTGCAAATCCATAAAAATAAGTTACAAGCTTTCAATAATGACGGCGACACATTGACAGCGCCAGCAGCAGTATCGTCATTTACACCATGCTTCCATTTTCAGTAGCAGTCACAGAAACAAGCCCAACAAAAGAAGAAATAGAAATAGAAACAGAAATACCCGGTAAGTTGTTGCACATGTTGTTTTTGTGTTAGTGGTACGGTTTGTTTTTATTACTTTTTTCACTTTTAGCTAAATTGCGTTGATGATACATGAGATCACAAACGAACTTTTACGAGTGGCGTTGGTGACATCTATGTCCAATACCCAACAACAAATCACTGCTCAAACAAGCAGCAACAGGGAAACATCGCATACACAAATCACCGACGACATCATTTTCATGTGTCGGCAATGAATGAGATGCGTAACGAATCTGGGTTCAGTCTATTCGCAGTTGAGTTGGAAAGATAAATGATTTGCTGGCAGCAATTGCACGTGCTTGAGCTTACTACGCAGCAACACTTTATCATATATTCTGCGGGAATATGGACCGCGTACATCACAGGCTTTAGCTCTTCTTCAACGTCCAAGCCAAATGTGTAATCGAAGTTGTCATAAAAATTTGTTGCTTGTCGAACTCACAATATGTTGGTCGCTCCTAACAATTTATGCCATCGTTGCGCTGTTTGCGCGTTTGATTCTTTTTCTTCGCAATCAGCAGAAAAAGAGCCATGTGAAAATATTGGTTTGTCAGCACACAAAATTTATGATTTCACTTTTGTTCTTTTTGTTCGCATTACAAACAGAACTCGAACCGAAAGACTCTTATTGCAATTCGAGTTATATCTTCTTCTTTCTGTTAATGGCACAATAGCCCAACTATTCGCAATCCCTCATGTTGTGCGAGATATATTTTTGTACATTAAACGAAGCGACCTACAGTTTTATGCCGAACCCGAACGATGAACTGTAACTTAGTTGTTTAAACATAAATTTGATTTTAAACACAAAACTAAATTTTACCATCAAAAACAGAAAGCTCACCTCACAACCTATATGCACCGAAATCACATATTTACATATCGTTACCTTAATGTAGAAAGGCCCTAACAAAAATGTTGTTTTCATTCCAAATTTTTGGGGTCATTTATATTGAGGGAACGCTACGAACATACATAGGTCCTTCGAAATGTATATTAAAAATATTTAAGATACTATTGAAATCATCGCTCAAGGTACCTAAATGAAATTGAATCTAAAACACCATAAACCACCCCGTTTTCATTTTTTATATTAATACCGCATTAAACTTTGTAACTGGTGGTAGTAGATTCTGGCAGTAATCGTCTGATTGTCTCGCAGAATGCACCCTGCCTAAAATAAATACAAGTCGACAGTGACGAGCCAAAAATACGGTGGAGACATTAATTCAGCTATCAAGATTAATGTCGCCCTCTTTTCCCGTATTATCCCACATTTATTACGGTTATGTGGGAAAACTATGGAAGCTGACCACCACACTCTTTAGGGATTCCGAAAACAATACGAGTAACATACTATGGAAATCACTTCATTGTTTAATACAAATCAGTATGAATTGAAATAAAAAGAACAGCATTGATCCAATCCAATCCTTTCTTCTTTTCGTATGATTTGATTTATTATGAAGCTTATCAGTCTGCCATTGTACTTGTATTTATATTCCTCAGTAGAGTTGGAAAAATAAATCATTATGCCAGCTGCTGTCACTTCCACCAAATAAATGGGAAAAATGGGAAAAATGGAAAAAATATTCGCTACTTGCTTATAAACAAAGAACAAGTTTTGTGTAGTTAGTTGTGCGTAGTTAGTAGTTTTTTGTCGCTGTGTCATTTTTATCAGCAGATACGCGGCCTATTCATGGATGAATGCTTACGAACGAACTTGCTACATATTTATTATTTATGATGAATTAACTTTTTTCCGTGTTTTCCCCCACCATATTACCTCGTCGCGCATTACTTATTATCTATGTATGTGATCTATGTGAAAGCAGCCACATAAAGGTGTGGCATGACATGGTAATCCAATGTGCACGAGTATGTGTGCTTATTATAATACACATACACACATATTCCGTACGTACATACATAGATACGTTTGTAGGAATTTACATACGAGTATGTGTGAATGTAATTACTTTCGTTTCCGCAGCACCAGCAACATCGGCAGCAATTACCAAATTGAATAATTATGTAGGCACCTTAGCGCCCGCCTCATTTTAGCTCAACTGTTGCTGCTTCGGTCTTCATGCACAAACGAAATAATATCATCGACAAAATCGCGCTAGCAAGTGTAGCATAAAGCATTATAAAGCATTCGCATAGTTGTAGATATGCTTGTACTCGTTTGTATGCCTCGGAAACAACAGGTGGTATTTTCAGTTGATTTAGTTTTATTATCTGCCAATGAATTTATTTTGGTAACCAAATCATTGGAATTTAATATTATTTAATCATACGAATGAGATTTGCTGCGTAAACACTCCGTGCGTCTTGAAGCTTTCCTTTGTCTTTACTTTATATCCTGGCGGCCAGTATCGTTGGGTCTATGCGTATAAAAATCTGCTAGTTTCTAAATAAGTATGATACACTCTTTAGCTCATACTAACGAAACGAGTGGGATACAAAGTTCCGTCATGACATAGCCACCACTATCGCGGTGAGCTCAATGGTAAGCATGCATATGTAGAATTATGTATTTCTCGCAACTACAACTTGAACGAAAGCTGCCAAATGCAATTCAAAATGTTGCTGGAATGTTCAATGTCAAAGAAATTAAATTCTCGTAGATATTCTAAAAATTTAAAATACTAATACACATGTGAATCTATGGTATGCATTAGCATTCTTCTACACGAACTAGAAAGATTCTCGATTAATGGCGCAACAAAATCGCAAATGTAACGAGATACAATTTACATTCGATGAATAGATATGGATGATGAAATTATTTGTATATTCTACTGCTCTGTTGGTTGCAATCAATTGCTGCAATCTACGCCATATACAAGCCATATGAGCAAGGAGCCGCTACTGAGGCCACTGAACATTTACACACACACACACACATCCTACTCGTACACCACAGTGATGAATTCTGGAATGCTATTTAGATGGTGTGTTAATACGAGCAGCCTGTCGATGTACATTGAAATAGTTGCTTATATGTATGTATGTAACTATGTACTCGTATGCACATACATCGACCATGTCCGAGGCCATCGTCGAATCACAAAGGCCAAAGCCATTCGACTGACATTCGATAGCTTCGTTACACCAAATGGAATGTTGCTTCTGCTGCACAACAACACCGTGGAGTAACTACCTTAGAAAAAGGGTACGGTGTGGAAACTCATTGCGAAAAGGAAATTGAACGCGCACCAAATGATTATGCCATATAAGGACAGCGAAACAGACATACTGACAAGCAGCCATAGGAATAAGCAGATGTTTTGAAGCTAACAGTAGCACATTTCAACTTACCTGAATTTCAGCATCATTGAATTTGTTTCTACTACAACATTTTTTAAAATAATGAATAAAAATTAATGTAGCTTTCTTGTTCTCTTTGTTGTTATTTCTTATTTGGAATTCATTTTAAAATGAGGAATTTATATTTTTGTATATTTTCTAATGAAACTATTTGGTGCAGGAGCATTAGCACGAAATTATGATTCTATAAAAATCAAAAGCTCAGCAAGTTGTTTTTGTTTTTATGTTTGTTTTTTACTATCGTATTCGATGCTAACACTTTTTTACGCATGTATTTATGTAGTTACATTCGTTACACAAGTTTGAAAATTTGAATGCCCATTTTGTTGATATATAATAATATGTTCATGCTCCTTAACGAACTAGTATAAGCTATTAAATATGCTAATGAAATTTAAACAATAATGATTTGAGCTTAATGAAAATATACAGTAGGTAGTACCTAAACGAGTTTTTCGGCTATATCAATTACACTAATGTTGACTTAGCCTCTTGGACTATTTTATTTTTGATCGAATCAATTCGAATCAAAGTAAATATGTTGAGGCATCATAATGTTAAAATCAATTTTTCTAAGCTTTCCTGTTAATTTTGGGATTAAGAGTTACGATTACACATAATAAAACAATAATATAACACATTATACAACCACTTTATACATATTTGTATATATGTTCATACATATATACAAATGCATATACTTTAAAACAACCTAAAACAATTTATTTACAAAATTCTTAATAATTTAAGTTGCACACTTCACAGTTTAAAGCAACCCAAATATTTACAAAATTCCTAATAATTAAAATTGCACACTACACAGTTCAAAACAACCCAAATAATTTATTTACCAAATTCTTAATAATTAAAATTGCATACTACACAGTTTTGACAAAGTTCATTCAATTACTTAAATTTCTTCACATCGAACAACCGGAAAACAAAATTCCGACTAATTTTGTTTTCTTTATTCTTATTTTTTTTATACAATTAAACATTTTTAGTTCTAAGCAATTTTAAGTTATAAGTATAAGAATTTACATTATTAAAAGTTTAGTTTTAATTCACAACTCAATCAATTAATAAAGTTTTATAAAACCAAAAAATAACTTGTGTTTTTTTTTGGTTAAAAAGGAACCCAAAAACATTTCTGGCGACGAGGATGGGATAGGTATATTAATACCAATTCCTTTAAATCAGTGAAAAAAAAATGGTCATATCCTTTGACCATCAGTGAAAAAAAAACTGTCATATCCTTTGACAATTAGTGAATAAAAGTAGTCATATCCTTTGACTAAGTGAAAGTGTAAAAGTTACCTTATTCGCGTAGAATCAAAACAATAAATTAATTTTGTCTTTGACTACGAACTTTAAAACAATAAATTACTTTTGTTTTAAAAGAAAAAAAAGGATTGAAACAATAAATTAATTTTGTTTCATGTTGTGAATTAAAAAGCAATAAAATAATTTTGCTTAAATTAAAACAAAACAATAAATTAACTTTGTTTTGTGTTGTGACTTGTAAAACGAAAAATAATTTTGTTTAACTTACAACAAAACAATAAATTAACTTTGTTTTGTGTTGTGAAGTGGTCATATCCCTTGACCAAGTAAAAATAAAAAAAAAGGATTAACAAAAAAATATATACATAAAATAAAAGAAAAAGAACAGAAAATCAACTAATTTTATTTAACTTAAATCAAATAACTTCAACCCAAATAGCAAATCAATTTTGTGAACTAAAAAGAAAAAAAAACAACAAAAAAAAAATAAATAATTGTGTTGAATAAGAACAATAAATTAACTTTATCTTGGAACAAAATAACGCTATTTAAAGTAAACCTATTTTGAAGGAAGAACTAACATCGGAAGATTGACACCATAAAGCACAAGCAAATCAGCAACAACATCATTAATTTATTCTACATACATACAAACTCAACCCATTTTGTGAAAAGAAGTATCATCAACAATAGAAGACTTACAACAAATATTAAGCCAGATTAAATCATAGTAAGTGTAGCATTAAATTATATTCATAATTGTAATTATATTTATAATATTTGTTTATCTCGAAAAATTTTCCATCGGTATATACATATATATATTTAAATATTTAGTTATTCAATACGACGCGCGAATAGAATCAAATAAATTTTTTTTTGCGGCTTTTGTTGTGAACAAACCTTAAATCCTTTTAATAGAAAAAAAAACATTTCATACACCCCATACATTCCTTTGCACTATCCCAAAATGGCAAACCCTCAGATTAACTTAGACCCAATCAGATATTTAAACAATTTACCCCAATTCAACGGTAATAGGAATGATTTAATGACCTTTACGAGGTTAATAGATAGAATTTACCCAATACTCGCCACATATGACGAGTTATCCCAATTACTATTCTCAGATATCATCAAGAGTAGACTTGTTGGTAGGGCGAAGGAGGTAATTGAGATAAATACCCAAGTTAGATCGTGGGAAGATATTAAGAAAACGCTTCAAAATAATTTCGGTGAAAGAAAGAATTGTGAGGAATTATATGACGACCTAAGAGCTGTCACTTTTCATACAAACACAATTGATTTCTACAATGACATTAAGTATAGACTAAGGCGTTTAAATAATAAAAGTGTAATGGTACTAGGCGAAGGAGAAGCCGCAAACCATGTCTCAATGAATAACCAGAGAACGGCTCTACATATTTTCAAAAATAAAATTCCAGAGCCCATGAAAACCATCCTAGCGTGTAGAAATCCAACATCGTTGGAAGCCGCTATGGACATCATGTACGAAAATGGATATGATCAAATGGGCAAAGATAGCCGCATATATTCAAGAAAGGCCAGACAACCTAAGGATAATAATACTGATGCAAACAATAAAAAGCAATATCAAGGATATAGAGGGCATGGTAACTATCAACAGAGTGATAATAGTAAAGACAATCCTAGATACGGTAACTATCAACAGGACGACAATAGTAGAGAAAATCCTAGATACGGTAACTATCAGCAGAACGATAATGGTAGGGAAAATCCTAGGCATGGCAATTATCGGCAGAGCGATAGAAGTAGGGAAAATCTAAGACGTGGCAATTATCGTCAGAACGATAATAGTCAGGAAAATTCAAGACACTTTTATAGAAGTAATGAAAATCAAAGATGGCATAATAATCAAAATCACAACAACCACAACCAAATGACCCAACCACAGCAATCAAGCGTGGAACCCATGGACGTTAATAATGTGGAAAATTTTCAGCAGACAGCCTCTACGGAAAATTACCATATATAATGATAAAAACAAAATTAGGAACCTTAAAATTTATTATAGACACAGGAGCAACGCACTCCATTATTAACCCAGGTATTTGTCATCCTAAATGGAGAAAAGATACCGATATAATGAACCTCAAAACTCTTCAACATACCATTACAATTAATGAAAAAGTATCTATTCCACTTTTCGAAGAACTTGGCGACACCAACAATAGAATAGAATTTTTAGTCTGTAATTTTCATACGTATTACGATGGCTTAATTGGAAACAATATACTGGTACAACTAAAGGCTATTATAAATTTAAAAGATAATATATTAGAAGTTGGAGAAAAAAGAATCTCATTAAAATACAATACAAGTGGTGTGGAATATTATTTTGAAAAAGATGGCGTATACGAAATAGAATTGCCTATAGAACAGAAAGAAGGATTAATATATAAGCCTCAAACAATATTAGCAAACAATAAAAATGTTGAAATCATGGAAGGAGTATATGAAGCAGAAAACTTCAAAATAAATGCTCTAGTTAATGTCAGTGGAAAGATTCCAAAAAGAGTTGCATTTCAAACTCAAGAAACAGGTAAAATAACCGAAGAAAATTTTTACATTAGCCCTTCAAATAATGAAAATCTTAAACCCCCCCTATTAGAACAGATACGAACCTCTCACTTGAATCTTGAAGAAAAGAAGAAATTACTACAAATCATAAACAATTTTAAAAAAATATTTTATACAGAAGAAAGTGATTTAACATTTACCAATGCTATCAAACACGAAATAAGGACAGTTAATAACATCCCAATAGCTGCGAAAACATACCGCTACCCCTACGTTCACAAAGACGAAGTGAAAAAACAAATCAAAGAAATGTTGGATAAAAAAATAATCAGACACAGTCATTCGCCTTACTCAGCTCCGGTTTGGATTGTACCAAAGAAAATGGATGCTAGTGGCAAGAAAAAATGGAGATTGGTGATCGATTACCGTAGGTTAAATGAGGTAACAATCGATGACAAATATCCAATCCCCAATATCGACGAAATCTTGGAAAAACTAGGAAGATGTCAATATTTTACGACATTGGATCTTGCCAAAGGATTCCACCAGATCGAAATACACGATAAGGACATACCTAAGACGGCTTTCAGTGTGGAAGGCGGCCACTACGAGTTCCTTCGTATGCCTTTTGGACTGAAGACAGCCCCGGCAACTTTCCAACGTCTAATGAACAACGTTCTAGGAGACTTAATTAACAAGATCTGCCTAGTGTACTTAGACGACATAATAATATTTTCGACATCACTACAAGAACATGTAGAATCCCTAACTAAAGTATTTCAGAGACTTAAAGAGGTAAACCTAAAAATTCAACTTGACAAAAGTGAGTTTTTGAAAAGGGAGACCAATTTTCTTGGACATATTGTAACTGAAGAAGGCATCAAGCCAAACCCTGATAAAATAATATGCGTACAAAATTTCCCATTACCAACTACACAAAAAGAAATCAAGCAGTTCCTCGGATTAGCAGGATACTATAGAAAATTTATAAAAGACTATTCAAAAATTGCAAGGCCAATGACTAAATATCTAAAGAAGGATACTAGTATTGATATTAATGATCCGGAATACATCGAAAGTTTCAAAACATTAAAAATCTTATTAGTAAATTCTCCTGTTCTTATATACCCCGACTTTAATAAAAAATTCACTTTACAAACAGATGCAAGTAATTTCGCGATAGGTGCAGTGTTATCCCAAGACGGACACCCAGTTTGCTACGCAAGTAGAACACTTAATGACCACGAACAGAATTACAGTACCATCGAGAAAGAACTGTTAGCGATAGTATGGGCAACACAACAATTAAGACCATACTTATTTGGAAGAAGATTCTTAATTGAAACTGACCATAGACCCCTAACTTGGTTATTTTCCATTAAGGAACCTAATTCAAAACTTATACGATGGAGGTTACGGTTAGAAGAATACGATTACGAGATCAAATACAAAAAAGGAATCTTAAATGGAAATGCCGATGCGCTATCTAGAGTCGAAATAAATCTGAACGAAGGAAATAATACTTCAACATCTACAAATAATAGTTTAATTATTGAAACAACCAACCCTTTGAATTTTTACAAACAACAAATTATTATTACTAAAACAACATCCGGATCACTGAAAATAAAAAACGAGAAAATATTTAAAAATAACAGGAAAACAATATCAGCTAAAAAGTTTGACGAATCAACCCTCATAACAATTTTAAAAAATCATTTTAATCCCGACAGAGTAAATGCAGTGCTAATTAACGACGAAACTATTGCAGAACAATTTAAAGAAGTATTAAACAAATATTTTGAAGCCAACGACAGATTTAGAGTCTTAATATGTAAAAAAGTATTAGAAGACATCTTAGATGAAAATATTCTAACAGAGAAAATAGAAAAGGAACATAAGAAAAATAATCACAGGGGTATTAACGAAAACTTTGCAGAATTAAAAACAGAAATATACCACCCACAATTAAAATTACGGGTAACACAATTGATAAATAATTGTGAAATATGCAACAAAGAAAAATACGACAGACATCCTATTAAGCAAAAATTCCAAATTACAGAAACACCGGAGAAACCAGGAGAAATAGTCCATGCGGACGTATTTTATAGCTTAGAAAAAACCCTATTCCTTACATTTATCGACAAATTCTCCAAATACGCACAGGCAATCAAAATAAAAAACAGATCGTGGATCGAATTCAAAATCGCCTTAACACAATATTTGGCATCGGTTGGGAATATAAAAAAATTAATCATTGACAACGAACTAGGCTTCAAAGCACTTCCCCTTTTGGAATTCCTTAGGGAACAAAACATTGAAGTTCACTACACTTCAAACAATAATCATACTTCAAACTCGGATGTAGAGCGCTTGCATAATACAATCAATGAACACCTAAGAATCTTAAAACACGATCCCAACAGAGATACAGAATCAGTCGAAGAAAAAATTTATAAAATTATTATGTTTTATAATAATACTATCCATTCCACAACCAAAAGAAAACCAGTTGATTTCAGGAATGGAATTATCAGTCAAGATGACTACAAATCAATCAAAGAATCTATTATGAAAGCTAAAGAAAATAGTATAAATAAACTTAATGCAAACCGAGAAAACGTAGATATTCAAACAGGACCTGTTTACTTAAGAGATGAAAGAGGAGGTAAAAACCACTCTAAATTCCGCAAAATAGTAGTCTCCGAACTTGATAATGATCATGTTATTACAAACACGGGACATAAATACTATAAGTCCCACATTAAAAGAAAAAAGAAACATCAAAATACCGAAAACCAAACCATTAATACATTAGAAATTACATAAATTGTATAACTATTTATTTTCAGATGAAATCTATACTAATACTACTATCAACTTCAATTTTGCATCTTCTGAACGCACAAAAATTATATATCCAAGACCTTACAAACAACAATGGATACATACCGATAAAAAAGGAAAATGATATAAGGACTATTGATCACTACCACAGGGTATTTCACTTCATCAACTTAACACAATACCACCACTCTATTGAAATAATAGAGAAGAATATAAAACTATTGGACGGGTCAATTTCAGATACAAAACCATTGCTGGATACAATAAAAAATGATTTTGTTTTACTTAAAGTCAAAATAAACAATTTATCTCCCCATTTTAGGAAAAAACGAGGTCTTATTAACGCACTTGGTAAAGGAATTAAATTTATAACTGGAAACTTAGACAGCGAAGACGAAAAAGAAATTAATAACGCTCTTGATTTCCTAGCAAAAGGCATGCAAAATAATTCAATAGAAATAAACTCATTTGTCCAAATAAGCGAAACTCTGTCCTCCCAAATAAAAAACACTACAATGCATGTTAACAAGCAACAAGCCATTGTTGCGAGATATATAAACAAATTTCGAAATGAAATTCAAAATAAAATATCAACACTAGAAGATGAAGTAACTTTTCTAAAACACATATATCAAATTGATAACGATATAACTCTTCTGAGGAATCACGTAGACGACATTGGTCAGGTGATATTCACCAGCAAATTAGGTATCATTCCAACGGACATTCTAGATCAACGAGAGTTGCAACTCATTGATGACTTTGAGTCTTACACTAATATCAAAATTAACGTGATATATCTTGAAGACACTATTTCAATCATGCTTTCTATACCAAAATATTCCTCCAATTCCCTTTCTAAAATTACCTTCGAACCAATTCCTAACATACAAAATAAATCACTATACCTTAAAGAAAACCAAATACTTCTTGATAAAAACCTTAATATTTTCCATATTGACATAATAAATAATTTAGCTAAAAACCTCAAAACATTTAGTGACCCTTGCATTGAAAATATTGTTCATAACAATGAAGCCAAATGTACATTAAGAAAATTTGATTTCTTAGAAATTAAAGAAATAAAACAAGGCTTTCTTTTATTTAAAAATTTTTTCGGTAACTTAACAGAAAATTGCATTCATGAGAACTATGGAAAATTTTCCGGGACATTTATCTTAAAATTCGAAAATTGTAATGTAACAATAGAAAATAAAACGTATTATAACGATAAATTAAATATCAAAGAAAATGTAATATTATCTCATTTAATCACCGACATTAAAGAAAACAAAACATTTATAGATTTAAAACTGGAAGATCTCTATATAAAACAATTAAGTTACGAAAACAATTTTAAAAATATAGATTTTAAACATAAAACTAACAAAATATTAAACATAACAAGTAACGGAATAAATGTAATTATTGTTATTATTATTATTATATTAACATTTTTTGTATACAAAAGAAAAATTAATGTTTACAATATTTCGTCGGAGCCTCATTCTAAGGATGGGGGAGTTACGATTACACATAATAAAACAATAATATAACACATTATACAACCACTTTATACATATTTGTATATATGTTCATACATATATACAAATGCATATACTTTAAAACAACCTAAAACAATTTATTTACAAAATTCTTAATAATTTAAGTTGCACACTTCACAGTTTAAAGCAACCCAAATATTTACAAAATTCCTAATAATTAAAATTGCACACTACACAGTTCAAAACAACCCAAATAATTTATTTACCAAATTCTTAATAATTAAAATTGCATACTACACAGTTTTGACAAAGTTCATTCAATTACTTAAATTTCTTCACATCGAACAACCGGAAAACAAAATTCCGACTAATTTTGTTTTCTTTATTCTTATTTTTTTTATACAATTAAACATTTTTAGTTCTAAGCAATTTTAAGTTATAAGTATAAGAATTTACATTATTAAAAGTTTAGTTTTAATTCACAACTCAATCAATTAATAAAGTTTTATAAAACCAAAAAATAACTTGTGTTTTTTTTTGGTTAAAAAGGAACCCAAAAACATTTCTATTAAGTTCAGAAAATGTAAAGAATCATGTTAAAGATTCTTTCCCATTTTCTGTACCACAATTTATGGGTTCTAAGTTACAACATTTTTTGTACAAGGTACGGGATGCGTGCGTGAGAAACTTCATCTGGTTTTAAGGAAAATTTGTATTCGATTTATGTCAATCATTCATCACCTGCTACATACAAACATGCGGTTTGATTGTTGAATGGTGTAGTGACTGAGTTTGATGTATTCGACTGGTGCCGCGTAGTTAGAGGTTTCATTCTTCATATTGGCTACTTTCAAAGACACTTCAAGCAGCATAATTAAGTTATTAATATTTACTTAGTTGATTTCTAATGGAAATCAGTATATTCCTACTCTTTTTCGTCACTGTCTTTCAAATATCATAGTAATTTTTCTATCATTTTCCATAACTGAGTTCAGAAAATTGTACATTAAAAGTGCGTACAAATAATTTACATTATTTATGCATAACTCGTTACGGCATTCCATAAATATCTCGTCGTTTGATTTTTGAATGTAACCAAATTTTTAAACTTGCTTAAGTTGAACGCAAAAATTATTTAAATTATATATTCGCACTGACACAATTTTTAACACTCAATCGCACACGCAGCGTGCGTGTTTACTCGTATGTCAATAAACGGAAAATCAAAAACTTTTAGCAGTTTTTGGGTTAGAAATTGAATTTTTATTTAGGCTAAACGAGTAAATAATATTGAAGTTCAGAAGTGGAGCGAGGCGTATGTACGTGTATATATATGTATATAGCGTAATAATTCATTACGAATACCATCAATGCTGAACTCATGTATTTGAAATTGGCTCCAATTTATATACACAAAAGGGCAGCATGGCGTATGAGTAACATTTACATTGCAAAGAATTGTTACCATTGCATGGGTGACAGACTCTTTGCGAACTCTTTACCCTTACAGTCAATGCGAAATCATATAATATTAATCTGGCTACTAATATTATTTCGAATAGTAAGTGAAATCCTACGTGCGTAGGAATAAATGTGGGAAGCTACTGAAAATCGGAAATAAACGAAATAAATGTTTTCTCTCAATGCTACTGTGCTATTACCAGAATTTCTTTTTACGCTTATTGCCTTGGAATTCGTATGGAAGTTCCCTGTCGCCAAAGAACTCAAATAATAATTACAGGTCCTTTATACTTGTAGTTTAATGCGAAATCATCACATCATTGCCAACACCATCGCCGTATAATTTCCGATATCATGCGAAAACAAACAAAACATAGATTGAAAATTAACACTTCATGAAATGCTAATATACTAAAGCCAGTACCTACTTAATACAATGACAAGCAAATCCACTTGATATTTAGAGCATGATTTTCAAATTTATAATTGTCAAGTTAGCTCGTTCGCTGGCTGTGGCAGAAGTGGAAGCTACTCTTCTCAAGAATAGCACATTTTTCTATACCTTATTGTTATATACCATTTCTACCAGAAAGTCTGTGGCTGGGAGCGGTGTGCCGCTTTTGGTATAACGAAAATGCATAGCATAAAATAAATTATGTAACAGCAAATGAATAAACAGCGAAAAGTATAAATTGTTAACTGCACGCTACGAATACGATGCACTAAAACGATAAAAAAGAGAAAGCCACGAAGGGAAGTTAACCCAACGTTAGAATACACTTAATGCCTTCAAGACTTAGATATATGGCAACAGAGAGGGCTCTTTAGTTTTGCAATGAAAGTAAATAGGGAAATACTAAGAAAATACTCCTGTTAATGTTCTCTGCTTCTAGAAATACTTCTATCTAATGTTTTCTGAAAGCATCTAAAAGTAAGCATAAATTCGGTTTACCATATTGCATTAATTTTTCTTTGTGCGCTAAAGTTTTCGTATAGGGAAAAACTTACATTATCAACGGCGACTGCTGTTTTCTCTTTTATGCACATATGGTTTAAAGTAATTCATTATAATTCGACATTGAGTTTAGCTATTGGGCGCTTTTAAGGCTTTGAATAAAGTTTTATTGAGCGTGCCACGATACCACAATTATGCAATAAGCGAAACAGTTTAGAAAAATAAATTTGCAAGTACTTACTTTTGAGTACTTACCTACTTCTTATTGAGTAATTTTCCCGGTGTTTCTTGCACTTTACTCTTTAGCTTTAGAGTTTTTCAAAATTGTATGAATTGCAAGACATGTAGTGAAATTTTATGAGCATTATTTATCGGCAAACATCATTTCTCGTTTATTAAGAGGACAATTTTTTTAAAAACAAGCAAAAGAGATTCATGAGGAATGGAGCTAAAGTGTTAGTATATTCCAGAAAAATAATCTACGTTGAGCATTTCGGTCAAATTAAAATATTAAGTTATTAAAAAATTAAAGTATATTATTCAAAATTTTATTAGGTACTACGGTGCGTATGCGTGTTATACAATATGCTCGTATAAAAAAACAGGCCGTTTGACTGATTGATTTCATAAATATTATATTTTTGTAAAAGAGTCACATTTGCTATTCGAGCATTTATTTTACATAAATATATGGAAATGTCCTCGTACATACAATTTTATACAATACGAGTACATTGTCACACAAATCTGCACTGTGTGCGGTGTAATGAAAAACTTCATATGTAAGGGTTGTGTCATTGATGCCAGATGGCAGAATATATTCAAGAGCAATTTATCATACTGCTTTTATTTATTTATTATACATAACCAATTAATTTATTTTCTGAATGGAAATCAATTTTACTGGCAATTAATATATTGTGGCAATTTTTCTAGAACAGCAGTATTCGCTTGCATGAATGTATGCATCAAGAAAAACGCACCTATTTATGTATGTATTGTGTGTATATGTGTTTTTAGCTAGAAATCGATCGTAGTGACAAGCGCCATCTAGAGACTTCGAAACGTACTAGAATATTCATGGCCACTACGGAATGGAATGGAAATGCAAAATGCTCCAGATTGTTCGTGGCCACGCTAACTAATATTCAGTGGCACGTTATTTGCTATGAATACGGCAGCAAGCAGCGGAATAGACACGGTTACGTATTGGCAGTCTAAGTTAGATAATTGTTAAGTGCCTTAAATTTAATAAAGCTGCACAAATTTTCTTTTAACTTTCAAATTTAATAAAATTAACTTAGCCAGCCAAGGCAACCTCTGTCATTTCGCTCTTGTACTTGTTATGTATTTGCATTTACTTAAGAATTCAGGCATGGAATTTTCCACCAAGACGCACGAAGGCACAATATATGAAGTTTCCGTGTTGCCTAGGGCAGGCCCCAAGCAGCAATAACTCAGCAACGCGCCTATACATTTTGGCATTTTTAATACCTTTAAACGTTAATTAGAAATTAATTTGCATTGCTAAGCACAATTTGAATACTGTAAACATTTTTGTCTCTTCTTTTGTTTTAGCCTAGCAGCAACAGACATGCCACAATAAGCAGCTAGCAGCAACAAAGTTAAGCATGATTCGGAATATTAAGTACACCCACATTTCGATTTGCATGTTGGGCGCCCCAAGAATTTACTGAATTTGTTTTTCAATATCAAATTAACTAACTATCCGTGGTCATTGGAGAGAATTCCCATGTGCATACTATTGCTAATAATTAAAAAAGAAATATTACTATTTTGTATAAATAGCGGTGCAAAGTGTATGCAAAACGAACAATACTTAACTTATGTAAATTTCGACATATTTAAGAACGAAAGAAAGAGGTTTTGTATTTTATAAGAGAGTGGCGCGCGAAAATTTGACCACACTACATACCAGACACCCACACTGGCGGATCAAATGTTTTCAGTAGAGGTGGTCGCGTGAGTAGTACTTTTCGAGTCACGGTCAAGCACGCTCACTGCTTCGAAATTACTCAATCATGTTCACGCGCGCTGAAATTTTTGCAGAATAGATTTCACAAATGTTCAGGCACGCGAGTTTAAATGGCCACAAACGAAATTATGGAAAACACAAAACGAGAGAACATAAATTTTGTACATATATGTATGTAAATCGCTTCTCACCTGAAATTATTTGGTATATATGCATGTTCACGACGAAATTATGTCACACTCACGCTTGTTCGCACGTGTCACGTAAAACTCACGTAACGCGTCCATCTCTAATCCGTCAGCATCTGTTTCACTTGGTTAGTACTCCATGTTTTAAATCACTTATGTAGTGACAAGAAATAGAAATTTGTTAATCATTTGAACTGTGTGTGACACACGTAGCATACACATGGCTTCCTCTATTCTTCAACCACGAAAACAACTAAATACCTTTCGATTTTTTATTCCAACAACTTTAGTGTTCAAGTGGAAATACGAGTTTGAAGAACTGGCTCTAAAACAAGCTCACTGAGAGTGTAATCTTAGTTGGTCGAAGAATGGAGGTACGAATATCTTAGAATGTACTGCCACGACTCACATACTATTTCAATACATGTGCATTTGAGAACTACTTGATTTTTATCTTCTACTCTCAAATCACATCAATATCTCATTTAGTACTCGTAGACCAATCGAGATTAAGTTATTGTTAAGTATCCGAAATTTATAGATGGATTGAAAATGTTGAACAAAATTAACCGAAAGAAAACGAAACCATGAATATCACAGGAATTGGCTGCCAGATGTTCTTAATTATTTTTGGAAATAAAATAGCCACATTCTTTGTAATTACTGTTGCTATTATGTTGTGTCTCTTCTCCCTTTATTATTATTATTATTGTCGGTATTATATTGCAGCGCCGCGTCTGACAGTGTCTCAGCTTCAACCAAAAAGCATCAGATTACTATGAGGAGTTATTTGATGTAATGAATTTTGGTCCATACATAGTTGCCACGAGGATTACTTGATATACTTCTTCTCCAATGGGGAGCCTAGACCGAGTTATACCATATTTCTAGACCAATGAAAGACACCTACAGTTTTACGCCTACTTCAAACGGCGCATGGAAAAGCTTTTCTTAGGCAATTTTAACTCTTAAGGTTTGCCATTTTTATTCTTAAGGCTTGCCTAAACACTATCCACTACGCCACGGCGACTGGATAAGCTGAAACAATGAATGTCATCTGAAGGAAAACTTCAAACGCCTTGCTTTAGCTTTGAACTCTTGATAGGTAGGATGACAAAATGTGGACCACAAATTGCCCCTAAAAGTACTTTTACACACAAAAGTATGTTGCCATTATCTAAAGTTGGGTGACGCGGATAAATTGGACTAATGCCACACTCTACATTAACACAATAAATTGATAAGATAAGATATATACACAGATTGTTGATAAGTAATTGCTGTTGTAAGATTGTTGACAAGCAATTACCCTCTCTCGCAATGACCTTAATACACGAAATATTCTTTTCATATTTCTTATTTGTAACTGTGCGACTACAAATGTCATTCTCGATACATGCGTTTCTAAAAGATACGTAAGAGCGTTCTAGCCTCTCTACCTCGGCAAAAATTACGTATGAAATGTTCACACTCAACTTAATTCATTCATAGGGAGTACATAGTGCCTCAATTCTGTTTTCAATTCTGACTGAACTGAGCTTCGGATTTATCCAAGGTTACATGTATTTGAAGGTCAATCAATACACTACTTTTTTGAAACCAATGTTAAAAACCTAAACTAAGTATGGGTGTTTGAAGTGAACATTTTTCGTAGTACCTTTTTCTCTTAGCTTCATCTAACTTAGTATGCCTCTAAATATGTATGCACTGTATACATGTAGTGCCATATTTGTTAGTGCCAACCAAAATTCATATAATTTTAGGACAATGTTCAGTCCTCAGATATTTGCAAATAAAACTGATTAACAGAAATATATAAAAAAGCCACTTAACCACTGTGCGCCCCCAACATTTTAAGTTTTCTCGTTGGCTATCGACTGTAGCCTGTTGATGGCACCAATATTAAAAAGTAAATGAATATTTTCCCGTTAAAATTCGCATTATTTACACTTGCATATATTTTTTTCAACATTTGCATAATTAATCAAGCTTTTCCAAGTTCTCGTAGTAGCTAGCAGGAGCTGAATAAAGAAGCTGTTGGGGAAATCAGGGCGAGCCAGCCCCAACCAACAGACCAAGATTAAATGGAATTTATATATGTATTATATGTAGTAAAATATTAATTTTTCATTCGTGGGAGAACATTTTTTTCTTATTAAAAACAAAAACGTGTTAATTTAAATTATTACAATGTATTAAAGCTGAAAGCAATACCGACTTGTGGCTTCTGTGCTGCACTGCAGCGCGCTGTTGCTATTGTCGATATCGTTGGCGTATCAACTAGCACCTGTTCTTCCATTTTGATGTTGATGTTTATGTTTCACGAAGGTCGGAGAAGTTTGTTGTTTTAATGTGAAAACTTTCTACGCTCACGTTCACTTAATGAGGCTCAAATGTTTACGAGTTGTGTAGCAGTCGTCATTAATCACTGTTGATAGAGAAATTGAGAGGGGCTGCTTTAGGTAAGTGTTAGTTGGATGCAGTCGAAGGGGGCTAGTCTTAACCCTTTAAGGGACAGCTCACCTTTCGAGCCGAAAAATATTTGAATTTTATTAGAAAAATGAAAAATGATGGCATTGTCAAAGTGATGGCGCCATCGCATGAACTAGGTAGGATACATCATTCTTGGTGGAAAAAGTCACAAAGAAACCACATTAATTGTGACTCCCATAGCTTCCATATTCTCGAGGATGGACTTGAATCCCTCATTAAAGGTGCGTAAAGCATCACCTTCGGCAATTTCTACAATTTCCTCCGTGTCGTCACCATTCTTCAGTATTTTTATGAAATACTTCTAAACGATACTGGCCTTACAAGTCTCAAAACCCTTGGTAAGAGAACTTATATATAGAATTCGAATAGAATATACTACGTATGTATACTTATACATATGTACCAACATAAATACCACTGTGCAAATTAATACTTTGATGCTTTCAAGCGAAATCAATTTAATTTATTGAGCTGTTTGTTTTTTCCTCCCTCGCTCTTACTCCGAGGACTTTCCGCCAAGTGCGAGAAATTACTCTTGCTTTCCTTCCTCCTGAAAGGAAACGCACATGGAAATTACAGCTGGAATAACTGTAAATAACTTAGTGTTGGTGATTTTCCGCGCTTTCTATAGCCTCATTGAGACTATTGAATGTAATTGAGATGCAGTGGAGCAGTGTGGGTGAAATTGTTATTTATGTATATGAAAGAGATTTAGCCACTAGGAAAACGATTTGAAGCCAAAATGGAATGAAGAAAGAAAAGGCCATCGCATTTGAAGTTAGTGTAAAATGTAAATATATCAAGATGTGAAATTAATATGGGTGAGAGAAGGTTCCTTGCCAGAATAAAGGTGAAACGAAGGTACAAGCACGAAAAGAGTCTTGGCAAACAGTGACCTTAATACATGAATCCATATGTATTTATGTATGTAAGTATGTACAAATTGACAATGTGGAAGTTAATTATATAAACTTACAGGCACACATGCTAACATACTTAGATGTCGCAAATTGATTACACTGTGCAACAACCCGAAACCACGAGTATTAAGTTGAATTTGGAAAATTCAATGTACCAAATAAGCTGCCTCTGTACATGATAGCTGGAGAAAACTTAGCAATATCGACCAATGTAAGTTGGCAAAGATTTCCTTACAGCGAGGAAGAGGTTAAGCTAACCACACATACTCGTACCTCCCATACAAATGAAATCTTTTAAAAAAGTACAATATAAAATCAAATACCGGCACCAGCGTTCGCAGACCTCACATATTTCTAGTACTTGCCACATAATTCGACCACCGATTTCGAGCATATTCTATCTGAACCCTTTTATGATTGTGTCAAATTTTACGAACATTTGTTTTTCTTTTGAATTTAAAATTATGCTAAGAAATTAACTAAAATAATTAACTAAAAAAGAATCCGAATAATTCTTAACAGGCTATTTCTAGTAAAGCGCATTGGACTGCCATCGCAGCGACCGCCTCATTTTTACCGCGCTAATGTGCTTTCATTTAAAAGCCGGTGACAGAATCAGAATACAGCGGCGCATTTTTGGATAACACCGAATGTAATACTGAAGTTTTTAACATTTGAGATTATTGTACTAGTGAATATAATTTGCTAGGGAGAAAGGAATAAATAAAATGTTAATTTAACCTAGATACTTTAGTCGTAACTATGTAGAAGCAATTTAGCCTTAATCAGTACCCCTAACCTGGGATATTTTCGCGAAATTTTAACTGCAACTTAAAAGTTATCCACGGTATATATTAAAAAAATGTAGCAAGTCTAAAACTTGTATATTGAAGGAAATTCTGAGAGAAATTAAACTAAATTCTAGAGTGATTGTTAAAAAAACAAGAAATAGTACAACAGTATTTAAACTAAATTTCCAAATATCAAATTCATATCAAAACTCAAAATTGTAGGTACATAATATCACAGGGTAGGCTGGCTACTAGATCCCCGAATGTGTGAAACCAATGTTAAATAATTTCATTTATCATTTTCCGCCGTTTTCATCATGCTATTTATTTAAATCAAACACATTCAGAGTTTCTATAAAGCGTACAGCAACAACCAGTTCCTAAAGTAAAAAATATAAAAAATATCTTCGGTGGAACCATCCAACGACATGAACTAAACTTTTGTATTCTACAAGTTTCCAACATTAAGGAAACATTTTTATTCGTATATTTTATAAATATCATGGGGAGCATTGGACATATTTTTTCACTATTATTTTAAGAAAATGTTCGGGTTTGAATCTACACGCCCGGCATTCGGCCAGCTTGTTGAAGATCTCACTAGTGATGTATTAATTTTTGAATTCGTTTTTTAGTGAATTAATTTAAATTTTTCAAATTCTATATTAATATATGTACAATGTACATTACACATAATATACATACAGTACGTCAAACAGAGAGTATATACAGAAAATACATTAATACATACATATTTATATGTTTTTCCATGTACATATGTACGAGTATGTACCCGTATTGCACGTATTTAAATTAACATGGAAATGAAACAATTTAATTTTTATATATTTTTGCCATGCCTAAACCGCAGCAGCCGCAAATGACTGTCGCATTGTATTTATATATGTATATCGAACAAATGAATCATTTTCATCTCACTGATCACCCAAACACACACACACACGCTTTCACGAGAGGTGCTTGACCACTCGCTATGCAGCGGCATGTAAATAAATAAAACGAAAATATTCCAAATATCCGAAAATACTTAACATATAACATGAATTTATTGTGTGTTAACATTTGACAGTAAACATAAACAGAACGTCAGCGGAGCAACGTGAAAATCCAATCAAATCGCATTTCTGCGTGTCTGCCTTCCATCCTATTTGCATTGATGGGCCACTTGCGAAGCTACTTAGCACACGCTCTTTCCATTGCCACTTGTCCACCAGTAAATATGCACTTTATTCCTTCATTTAGTTTAAGTACTACTGTATTTCTTTGGCACTGCCATTTATTGAGGTATTTTCAATGTGGAAGATCAAGATTTCCATTTAATTTATGATTACATTGTTGTGACGAGCACCAGCACATTTGACAATGAGTACCGAATCTGCATCTTTCATTTCATCACACTTTTGGTTGTGATAAGTATTGAAGTATTGAAAAGAGCATATAAAATAAAAATATACATACTATGTGAGTATGTATGTTTGCATGTATGTATGTGTACGAGAATGTAAGTATGTGAAGATATTAACAATTAATTTGCAACTCTTTGTGAGGGGGAAATTGCCGCCGCACAATGTGAAACATTTCTTCCCTTGTTATTTACGAGTGTTATTGGTATTGTGTTGTTTTTGTTAATGATTGTTTCAGTGAATCACAATTAGTGTCAAGTGTCATCAGAACTTAATACGTTAAGAGTATTTTAGCTGCAGTTCACAAATCCAACATCTCGTTTTGTCTGCTTATCGCGATTTTTTATAATTAAGGCAATCTTTGTTTTACATTTCTCCTCATTCATTCAAGTCAATAACATGTTTTGAGTGCAAACTTGCAAACTTGTTTATCTTATTTAATTTACTTGGAAATTTTGTGTCTTTTAGTTCGCAACTTCCCAAAATGGAGGGGGGATTTCACATTGAAAGTAAACATGTTTTTGTTTCAAATATTTTCCATAGCATATCAATGTCAAATAACGAAGAATTTAGTTAAGAGAGGTATCACTCGTTTGCTGCAACACGGTCATAACTCAAAAAATATAAATCCCGAGAGAAACGCATTTAAACTTTTCAATTTACCTGTCACTCCACGCAATTGATTTTCTTTTTATTTATGTCAGTCTTGCAGCAAACGTGCGATAACTGCTGTGAGTGATTTTGCCGAAGAAACAACCCTGCTGATTCTATGTAAATAGTGAAAGTGAACAACTTACTAGTAACTACATATTTCGTTCCGGAAAAACACTTTTTCCTTCTGAATAGAAAATGTGCTTGTTACAACAACATTCTAATTAAAGTAAAACTTGAAGTTTTTCACATTCTGTGAAAATTCTAGTGCAAATTAGCTTTCCGACACAAAGCCGGAACAATCTTAATGAGACGACTGCGCCACTCTGCTAACAATCGCATAATAAGTAGTATTACGAAAGGGTTGTAAATACAAAGATGCCATATTGATAGTAGTTGATAGTAGACCAAACCAATTAAAATGTAAAATTCAAATACGCAAAACTTTATCATACATTTTATAACTATGACTTTCCATCTGCGCTGATTTACTTCGTCTTTGTCAATTGTCGTTCACTAATTAATTATATTTGGATTTAATTAAAAATTGTAAATTAATTTTTATCTATCGTACTTAATTTCTGCATCTACGAAAATTTGGTTGAACGCGTGCTTCCAGACACACAGAGACACTTCTTTTTCTATAAATGCCATAACAGCTCATGAAGGGCCTAGGCCGAGCTTTTCTCATCCACTCTATTGTACGTGAATGGAAAGGGCCTACAGACACACAATACTACTTAATACTACATACGTAGTTTTTGTATTTTATTGTGTTGTTTTTACAAATTCATCTCACAGCTAAAAAATGTGTCGCGAATGTATTTTTAGCCAAATTAAGTAGATAGCGACCAATTTAACTGGTTTTTTAAAACACATTTTTGGACATTTTTACTTAGACTTTAAAATTAATAAAATTCCAGTATAATAAAAAGAAACAATAAAACAAAAAAGATACAGACAGAAACGAAATGCTAAAAACAAGAAAAACAACATTGATAAGTTTGGTGTTTGTCTATGTTTCTGATTCGTCTTCGATTTCTTCTTAAAGATAAAAAAACGAAAATATGTAATATCTAAATATAAAAAGAAACTTGAATCTATCGAGGTATCGTTGTTACTGTTGATGGTGGCATTTGAATCGTACATATTTCTCCCATTGTTAAACAAATGCATCCACTCACACACACACACAGACGCACAGCGCACAGACGTGCATGCTCGTGTGGCTGCTTACTTCTTTTTAAAATGTGGGCCACAATTCTAAATTCTCTCGATTGAGTTTGATGCTTTCTTATAATTGATTTTCAATTATTTCAATTGACTATCGATTTGACAACAACAAATTCCTTAAATGCGATAATTGTGATACAAAAATCCGTGAAACCTTGAAACTTGCAAGAAAATTCGAATGTCTGCCTGGCCTATCGAATATTCTCAAGTCAGAAGAATATATCTAATGTGCAATCAAACATCAAAACAAAGTCTACCATATAAAATGTCCCCTTCCAATTTTGTTTAAATGATTTGGAAGCCACATGGCATGTTGTAGAGAAAAGAACAATAATATGAAGAATCCGAATTTTATATTTTTGATGGGAGTTTTGCTATTTGATATTATGAAAATATTTCTTACTTACTTACGTAATTGTCTCCTTGTATCTGGTTTTCCCAATGGAGATTGCGACTTCCTCTTCTGCGTACTCCTCCACCGTGGCACGAATAAAACACCCTTCTAGCCGGAGCGTCTTCTTCCATTCTCTTGACGTACAACTCACGGTTCCATCTTACTCAATACACGTCGTCCATCATCGGTGGTCAATGTCCACGTCTCAGCGCCATGCATTAGGACGGTGAGGATGAGGGACTTATAGAGCGTTATTTTCGCCCGTAGTAACACCTGTTGGCAAGAGTAATCTCCGCTGGATCTCAAGGCTGACATCTCAGGTAAAAGAAATCCCTTTCCAGATTGGAGAATGCTGCAATATTAAGAAGGCGTATCCCTTTTTCCTTCATTTGTTTCTGAATTTCATTCCGTGTACAAATGTTCTGAAACCATTTTCTCGTAATGTTTTTGACATCTTCCTTTTACCACATCGTTCCGCCACTTAGTTAGCATTCCATTTATTTTCAAAAGCATTTCATGAAGCTTTAAAATGATGGACGCAATGTAAACTATCTTCAATTGGGAAGATTTTATGTCCATATGCTAAGCCTTCGTTTTGGCGCTTGCAACGTACTGCACTCGTATACCTACACTAAATTAATTGTAATGAGATATCGCTATCATTTCGGATGTAAAACTCTACATAGTTTTCAAGGGATTTTGAGAGGGTGTTTCAGATTTGGTTTGTCAATAGTTTCACTGTTCACAGCATGGTGTTACCTCAAAGATTCAAGTATAAGGAGGCTTCAAGTACAAGGGAACACTGCGGCATTTTCTCATTCATTCTGAAAAATTAACTGATCATTGTCTAATGTACAATAGAACTAGCACCCAAAAGACCTTCGTGAATCTGCCCACAATTGGGTTGGATCGCTTTCGATAGGTAATTGCAAATAACTGGGCGGTCGCTGGGGTGTGGTTGGTATTGTGCTGGCCAGCTATACAGGGTGCCCGGGATAAAATCACGGTATAGATAAAAATCAATAAAGTACAACAGAAAAATGTTTCTACAAAAGAAGAAGTATTGCAAATAAAAGATAAAATAACATTTTTTAATTTTCATCACTTTTCAACAGAAAACTAAGCTGTGGTACAAATTCAACAATTTTAAGAGTTAAACCAACGCATCTCTAAATACTAGCAATTGATGTAATTTCAGTCAACAAAAAACTATCTTAGTTTGAGGTAGGGTGAGTAGGGTCGGATAATGTTCCGTCATGGAAATAATCACTCCTAGGCCAATTTGGCCCATTGTGATATATTCATATGCAGAAGTTTTTCTGCTGTTTCATTAACAACCTTTTTTTTAATATTCTTTTGAGAATATTCAACCCACTACTTGGTGTGCCGGGGCCAAAGCAAAAAGCAATAAAAATAAATCGTTTGTAATTTAGGAATATTTTAAATATGACACTCAACGGAAACTCAAAAGGAGTATCTTTTTCCCAAATTAGATAACTGAATATCAACGATAACAGTTATTACGCAAACCAAATGATATTTTAATTAATACAAATATGCATAAGAATGACATGATAATAATGTGTAATGGAGGATATTGTGAAAAAGGTATCCAGTTTTTTTTATCAGAATTATCTAAAAATGCCTCAATTTGGCGCTATCTCACAATGATGAGGCAGTGAAGCGTGACGAGGCAAGACACCCAACAACATAAACATTTAAAATCGTAATTGTGTGTGGTTAGAAAAATGTCAAAAACATTTTACTACTCATTGTAATCTGTCGCTATCATAATCAAAAAGAAAAAAGCAAACATAACACTTTTACAATATTAACTAGAGTAGGCTTCTAGGCGCGTTAGCCTAAAATATTCATTGTAAAAAATGTTTTTGTTGTTCCTCTTGTTTGTTAATTTTTGTCAATTCCCCTTCTCTTTCCGTTCACCCAATACTTGACGAAGTGATATCAATCTATTTAGGATCACTCACCCATACATGCCCGCCCCTCCTCAATTTAACACTTTCTCCACCTTTTTTGTGGCTTTCTTGACAATGTTTACCTGCTCTTAAGTACGCTTTTAAGGAAATGAAAAACCGGAAGATTGGAAGATTGTAATTCTGTTCCTTTTTTTTTTGGCTCTTTTTTACACCTATCCACACACACACACACAATCAATTTATGTGAATTTAATCGTATTTGTTGCCATTGCAAATTCATAATTTTTATTTTATAAATTATATTTATTTTTATTTCGTTCATCAATCTTTAAGAAGCAGAAATGTTTTAGCTTTATTGCTACTTTATGCGCAAATGGCAAATACGAACTTAGCTTTCTACCTAATTGCTGGCCTCGATAGGGAACAAATTTTGTTTTAATGTAAAGTTTCCAGATTTTTCATACTCCAATGACGGAACCACTTTGCTTCTTCAAAATAATCATTTATTTATTTATTTTTGTCCATATGTTTACACCTACTAACAAAAGTACGGGCTGAAAGAAGATTAAGGTCTTTACTACAATAGGTTAAGAGTAAAATCGTATTCAGGAGTAGATGTCGCGAATATCTTATCTAAAACATTTCAAATTGCCCAGTAAAATGTTGTTGTTCTTGCCCCCAAACAAAATAAGAAACGAATTTTGTTTAGTGTTGCTTTGCCAAGAAATACACTTGAAAAGAAAATTTTGAAGCAAATTATGGAAAGAATTGCTTGCTTGCTTTCTTGCTTTCTTGCAAAATTATTATATTTGTTTCTTATTGGTTTATGATTCTTTGGTTATTAACTTTCTTTTAATAAAATGCAACGAGCTTTGGCACGCTAGGGTAAAAACGCAAACGAGCTTTGGATTGTACAAAAAGGAATGCGAATACCGTGCACTCCTACCCAGGTGCACGATATGCAGCGTAGCTTCGACACACATTTACAGTTTTAAATTCGGACGCATTGGAGCATGAATTTGGCAGTGCTTGGATTTCTTGTCTATGCTACTACCCAAAAATAATTAACATAATTTCTCATTTATTTTAATTATACTCACTTTAAGAATTTGCTCCTCATACATGTGCCGCTTTGTTATTGTTCGCCTTTCTTATTTTTCGCATTTTTTTATTTTTTGTGTTTGGGTTTACTCGTGCGTGTTTTGCTTTTCTTTTTCTCGTTTCTTGTTTTTATTAATTATTGCTCCTGATCATGTCATAAATTGAAGCTGGAATTTAATATTCCGTCTCTGTTATCTTATTATAAGATATTCAGTAAATTATTTTCATCTATTTTCAATTGACACTTTCTGATGGATTTTCTATACATAAATTGTAAAGAAATTGTATTTGATTTTATTATTATTTTATATTTCATTAGCAAAACTGGCTAATTGCAAATCTCAAAGTCTGATGAGCTTTTTGGATTTAATTTTCATGTTTGATGGCATTATTGAACTGACAACCAAAAAATGTAAAGACAATTTTAGATTTTTAAGTATGTGGTATAAGTTTTAGCACACCGAAGATAACAAAACCATGTTACGAAATTGATTTTGGGCTCGAAAACGAATATCAGAATTAAAGTGAAGTAAGTACTGCAATCAAAATTAAATAGTTAATCACTAGTTCATTTCCAGTAATGCTAGAAATGGGAAAATGTAGAACCATTGGTAAAAAGAATGACTGCTGCACATGGATTCGGGTCCAGGCCGAACGTTTCGTGTCCTTTTTACAGATTTCGAGATATATTCGTGTGCTTTTTTACGAAAGCTATATTTCTTCGAACGTATTGCGAAAATATGCCAGGCTTCAAATCAACCAAATTATTTTCATGGTTTTGTAACAACTCTAAAACTTGGCTGTTTCATTAGATCCTCATCAGCAATAAAATGCTTTAACCGTTTTTTTTTTTTGAAAAATCTTTGGCAATTTGAGAAATTTAGCTTATGTCTGAAAATCTAGTTTTGACTAAATCGCAATCTTACTAAGTCGATACTGTGTTGGGTCATCGAAGCAAAGGCGCGAGTGTCCGAGGTTGAAAATGTTGAATATTTCACTTTAGATTTTTTTTTTGGTCTGTAAAAGATGTAACTATAACTAGCACTTTGCACTTTATTTTAATTTCCCGGAAGCGGAAGGAGCTAGTCCACCAATTAGCATAAAATTAAATTTTTTTTCTTCGTAAAAAGGTTAACAAAATAATTTTATAAATAAATTGATCCTTTTAGATTTCATCAAACATACTCGATTTCGGTTTTTAGTTTTTTAAGTATTGTTAGCCGCAACACAAAAATAAAATTGCACTTATCTATAATAACTAAATATAACTAAAAAAAAAATAACTGAAATCAACAATTTCAGCGAAATGAATGAAATATTTTTAAATTTGTAGTTTTTCAAATTCAACGTTTTTCGTATTTTTACGAACACCCGCTTACAATTCACAAATGTACTCGTCGTTGATGTACTGTCATCACCAGAAATGAACCATGTAGCAACAACTGCTGCAGCCTCTATTTGTTGCCAACGTGTGCTAACAACCGGCATCAGAATTAAACTGAATGAGACCGACGCATAATTTAATTCACAATTCGCAAAAATAACAAAACAAGAAAAAGCCAAAAACAACAATGTTTACAAAATATTCAAAAGCAGCAACATGAATTCGCCGCACTGCAACACAACTGTAGAAGTTCAAAGTTGGCCGAGCCATACAACATTCCCTCGAACAGGTTGTCAGTTGCTGCTGTTGTTTCTTGTGAACGAGCGAACGCCCGAGCGAACCAATTGGATCAGCAGCAGCTGCTGCCGTACATGGCGCAGGACAGTGTGGCCAGGGTGTCAATTTTTCGATAATTGGAAAATTTTTCCTCTAGTCTTTTAAAAATGGGCTTATAATATTTTAGGGCGTTTTTTTTTTAATTCTAGCTGCTGTTTTTTTTTTGGTTTAAACGTATTTACTAAACTTCTTGCTTCTTAAAACAACAACTTATACAGATGGCAATTTGGAAGCAAATGTACAGCGAGCACATCGATGTCTGGAGATAAAACGTTCTCAAAAATTTCAAAACTTGCTGTCTTTGTCGCACTTCAACGTATTTGTGAAACAAATTTTTCTATTATTAATTTCACCGAAACGAAAATTCTCAATAGATTGATGTTGAAGACGCCCACTTCAATTATTCGCATACCATGCAACGGCAACAGCAATTCAACGTGAAAGGAATAAGACCGAAACATGAATTTATATTTCTTGAATATATTTTTAAAATACATATGTAGGTACATACTATGCATATGCGCAATATTCTTAAACTTTTATAAAATTAAAAAAAAAAATTATATGATTATTTTAAATAAAATATGCTAATAACTGGTTGAGCGAGGGAGGAGGGAGGAAGGGAGTCGAAGAAAAACTAGACCGGCAGTAAAAAACCAAACTAAGTCTGTGAGTACAATAATTGAGTTTTACTTAAATAAAGTTATTTATTGCGATTCGTATGTATATCATATATGTATATGATATATATCTTGAAGGCATTAAAGTTGAACTGATATTTTAAAATATAATAATTTTTTTTTAATTTTAACAAACACTAAATGTTTTGTTTTGGAGATTGTAATTGGTCGCTGTAGCGTAGTTGGTGCAGTGTTGGTTTGCTACGCAAAGTGTCCGAGGTTCATATCTCCGCACAGACAAAATAAATACACGACACCACCTCTTGGCAGGCAATGGCAAACCTACAAGAGTAAAACATTGCCTATGAAAAGCTTTTCACTTCGCCATTCGGATTCGCTATAAAATATAACACGCACAGCATGAGTGGATGCGAAAAGCTCAGCCTAGTCCCTCCACGGGCTGTTGTGCCATTAAAAGAAAACAAGAAAGAATTGAAAAGTAAATATTAAAGTATAAATTGATCGCTATCAAATTTGATATTTTTGATAAATAATCTGGTCACACTGGCTCATGAAAATATGTTTGAGTATTTAGAGCGGCATTTCTGACTTGCCCAATAACAACACAATCAAACACAGCCGTTAACGCACTTTGCCCACAATATTTTATCCACTTGCATTTTCCACGGCGAATATGTAGATACATATATATGTATGTATGCATATATTTGAGAGAGAAAGAGATATCAAAGGAGAGTAACGAAAAAGCTGCCAGCAAGAATACATTGAGAGAGGAGTGTTGGTATGAATGATATAAAGATAGAAGCAAAAATTAACAAATGGAGGGGCGGCTCGGGTTTGTTCTTCGTTATTGTTTTATTTTATTGATAGTATTGTTGTTGGTGGTATTGCTTACGTTATACCACCAGCGTCTCAGCGTCGTTTGAAGGACTGTTGAGCTTTTCATTCAAGGTACCTTTCGATTGAAATTACTCGTGAAATTTTGGCGCAATTTTAAATTGTTTACACATTGACACGTGTCGCATACGCTCTTCGCCGTCATACGAGTTCGAACTTCGAATATACATATGTTCTGAATGAACTTGTATATGAACAAATTTATACATGATATGAATAGTTAAATGCACGATAAATTTGCTTCGCTTCGGCATTTGCTCAAAAAACCTTTCATATTCGTATACCATGTTCAAAGTTTTGCATTGAAATAAAAACAAAAATGCATGAGAAAGTATATCTTTATCATTTATTATCATAGAATAGCCGCAGTGCACAAAGGGAGATCGCTCGAAAAGCTAGTGTTCTATTCCATGTACATGAAATAATTTTCAAATTTTCACGGTAAAATTAATTGTGATGTTTTTGTATTTATATTTTGAGCCTAACTCACTATACCAAATTTTGTTGTACCAATACTTTCTTTGATATTGGCTTTTGTCGATTTTACTTGTATGGGAAGTAGGCGTGGTTAATGCCCAATGATGTAATTTAACACACATTCAGCTATTCTAGAAGCTATTATTAATTGTGTGCACCAAATTTGATTAATTTGCTTCAGTATTTGAATATTTAATTTGTCTGGGGCGAGGCTATCTCTCGATGTTAGAATTTTAACAACAGTTAATCGGCGGAGGCTATTTCAATCAATTGTACCGAATTTATTTTAATTTACCTTAGGATGACCATCAATGTCACCCCTTGAAAAATTCTCTTGTATGGAAGGTACCTCGCTCATTTCACCGATTTTGACCATTTTAGATTCTGAGAAGAAACACAATCTTCCTGAGTATGAGGAATGTTTAAACAAGGTTTGGCTGAGATTGCTTAGATTTTATTCGAGCTGTCGTGTCTACGGACAGACTTCGCTATGCTATAAATATGTTCATACCGACGACACCTAATTGTGGGCGTTACAAACAATAGTTACACGATCAAAGCCAATATACCAATTTGATTATTTTTGGACTCCGCAATATTATTCTAACCTTTGCGAATATACGAGTAGTGCCTTCTCTCTACTTTTTAATTTTGAAAATGGTGATTCACAAACAGAATTAAACGCATTAACCGATATTTGCGGTTTCGGATCCAACTATTGTAATTGTACTATGGTACATTTGTAATAACTTGTTTGTTCCCCTTCACAAAGTGCTCGAATGAACAAGAAACGAAATTTCTGTAAAATTTTTATATTTTTCCTTAAGTATTATTGGGAAAATGTTATTCCAAAAAACTGAAAGATATAATTTATGTTTGTATGCCCCATATACGGGTGCATAAACTCGAAACTTTTGCTTATTCATAAACATCACTACTTACTCCTTATCGCAGGGTAGTACACACGATAATTTGGTTTCACTTTACGAGTATATTCTTGTAATTTACTGTCATATTAAGGCTTAAATAGAATCGGAGAAAAGCATTGCACATGCTTGTCAAAAAAACCAAGTAAATTATAAAGCAATCTTGAAAAAGGGAAATGGAATAAAAAAGCAAACTTCCGGTTTCATACACTTACATATTTAATTTGCAAAACATAAAAAGGCAACATTTTTTGGAAATTTAAATATATGTAGTAGGATGCCAAAATCAGCAACAACAGTTTCCAGCCTCGACTATGCACAACAATTGGAGCATGAACGAGAATAATTTTTCATTGACAATGAAGTGCCTGAATGCTTTCTAGCTTTGCTACTTGGCTGTTTCAGCGTCACAAGTGTCGAGTGGACTTTCGTCAACTCATACATTCAATTCTTACGAGTATGTTGTACGTCTTCGGTGCGTTGTGAATCTGATGAATTTAAACATTCGAGAGTGATCGAATTTTAAATTTAGAATACCACCGTAGATTGCTGGAAAAGAACGAAAAACAGGAAGGAAATGGAAACACAGGAAATGAGTGAAACAAGCAGGCATGGCATGCCTTACTACTTAGTAACGCTGCAATCGGCAGACGGCCTCTTCATTGATGAAATCAATGAAATGATTTCCTTTAACTTTCTCAAATCAACTCAAATCAACTGCGGCTGTAGCCGCCGCCGCCATACTGAATATTCATTGATTTTGCATTAATTTCACTTTTTTTGAGCATTTCACTTGCGTTGGGTTTAACGTTGGTGTTGATGTTGCTGTTGTCATGTCGGTTGTACGTGGTTTATATTGATATCGCTGGTATGATGAATTGTAATTTGAGATAAAACTCGGTGGCAGTAATAATGGCAAATCGGAAACAACAACAAAAACATCATCCAACTTTTCATGTGCGCATTTAACTTTTTCTTTTTATTCGTACGTTTTTAAGCGAATTTCTACATACTACATAAATAATTAAGTACATGCATAGTATGAGTATGCGCGTATTAAAGATTTAAGAAAAGTAAATTGAATTGAATAGAAGCTCGTTAATTTGCTTGCAAAAATGTGGAAATAATAAATGTTAGAGCAATAACTCAAATAGGGAAAAACCACTGGCAACAGAACATTTGTGCAATTTGTCGTATGTAATTGAAGAAATTGGAGAGTCTTGCTATGATGTATGTATGTATATATGTATTCGTATTAATTCAATTTGAAACGAACCAATAATCATAATCAATAATTACAAAAATATTAGGAAAAGAATGCTATTAAACTAATGCAAATCGACTCAATTAAACTAAACGCACTACGACCAAATTGGGAAATCTCAACGGCAGATCACAGAAAATAACAGCAAGGCTGATGACGGCAATAACGATGGCGACGACGATAATGAAATTATGCATGCGTCATAAACAGTGAAAAAAATATATGAATAGTTTAATAAAATTTAAAAGCGAATATACTAGTTAATCATTATGCTTCATGATTGGAAATTTTAATTTAATCGCCACATAGTGAATACGTTCAAAGGCTTCTCCGCTGAAAGAAGATCAGAAGTCCAAAGTTCGGCCGCAGCCCCAATTAGTTCTAGATCTTTAAGATTCACTCTCGTTTCCTCTCTTTTACAAGCTCTTTTGCAATATTGACTCAATTCATGCTTCAGGGCCCTATCCTGGTTTCGTCTGTACTTTTGCGTTGTTCTCAGAACTGCATGATTTCTTCATTATATTTATTGCCACATTCGTTATTCTGTTATGTCGTAACAAATGTTTATTTACTGCATACATTCAATATGTAAGTACATTAATATGTACTCCATACACATATGTATGTAACATATTAAGCAATGTACTCGTATGTATGTATATGACACAAAAAGGGCGGCACGGCATTGCACTCTACTTTCCGGATGATTAAAAATATTCGTACGTTCGCTCAATCGCCCACAACAAAAAGGACGCTACACGCACGCCACCTACATAATTCGACGAAAGACAAAAGGTAATTTTGTAAAAAGTTTTGCCACATTTTCGATTGTCATACATACACAACGAAAACATTCATTTTCTCTAAGATACAAAAAGAACATGCAATTGCAAATTACTACACGGGCTAAATAGGCAACGATGAATGATTGTAATTTAATTAAAAGGGTTCAAAGAACATGAGCAAGAAGAAAGAGAGGCAAGTAGCGGTTATATCGCTCTCACTTTTAGCACATTTATTGCTTTTATGGTACGCAATACTCGATGAATGACGAACGCGCTAAACAAAATATTTTGTGCGTAGAGGAAAGAAAGCCATGATACATATACTTACCATTAGTGCAAAGTTACAACCTCCGCTTTACGATCGACTTTACGATAATTTAATTTTCTGGTATTTACCGTGTTCATTTTCCTATTAATAAACTGGAAATGGGTAATATTGTAAGTACATATGTATATTGGAACGAAAGAAAGGAAGAAATAATTGAAATTCTTTAGCTGTGTGCATCTCGTGTCAAACAATCATAGCCAAAAAGAGAAATTGAATGCAGTGGGTGAATTGGTTGGATGATTCTCAGTTGAGAACTTTAATATGAGATCCACTACTAATTGAATAGTTGCATCCAAAAAACATTTATAAACAAATTAAGCCCTATACTCAAAAAAAAAATTACAATATTCAGCTTTATATGGTAAAATGTAATTTTAACACTACTGAATTCAACTATAAAATTGTATAATTGATGTGGAAATAATGTACTTTTAACATTGATAATAATATGAAAAAATCTAACATTGAAGCAAAATTAATGTAAAAAAGTTTGTTCATTGTTTCCTAGTTGAAATTCCTTCAGTAAGTTTTGCAATTGGCAAACTGCATCATTTTTGGAGGTTTCCGCGAAATCGGTTGTAGACTCATTGTTTGTGGAGGCACTTTATTAAACCTTAAACTTCCTTAAATATGTCACATAAAAAACGTCAACAATTTGAAAGTCAATTTCTTCCTTACAATAAAAGATGTATGTACATATGTATATATTTATATATGTATTTGTTTCAAAATAGCAATAAAGTTCTTTGAAATTCATCATAATTTTTTCGGTAAATTAATTCAAAGCCTCGACGCATTCCCCTGGTATCGAACGCTCTCTCGAAGAATCCAGATCGTCGTATTAATCACTTGCAGTTTGTTTCCAATCAGCAAAAAATCCAATCAACTGAAACGACATCAGCTTTCGTCGAAATCGTGTAATATGTAAACGAAAAATATTGTAGGTAGTATAGTAACAATTTAATCTTAGCAACGCATGATTGCGTCTTTGTGTCAGCAGTAGCAATAACACAAAACCGACCCAAAACAGGGTGCAATGAACTCTATAGTAAATTGTACCGCTAATCGAGCAGATTGCTGGCGCTGAAGTAATTCGTTGTGTTTTCGTTTATGGTCGGCAACAAAAATGTCAACAACGTCATTGTTGTCGTCGTCCTCAGTTTCGAAAATTGTTGCGATGGCAACGATGACTTATGGATTGCGGTGACAGGGAGAAAATGCCTTTAACGTAAACTATTCGTCAGCTACAGCAGAAGCAGGCGACACAACAGATACCAACAACATTGGCAACAGCAACAGGATCAAGCAACATAATGCGCTCAACTGTATAAGCTATTTAATGATGATGAAGTATTACAGTATTTCAGGTCGTTCCGTTCAGCTACTGTTCAAATCAAAGTGTGATAACGTTTTGTCGGTTACTTGTCCTTTTTCGGGGTATTTAGTTAGAAAAGGAGTTAGTTTCACTAATCCACTTGCTCCTTAATTGGTTTTAGCGATGCCAATCACTTGTTTTATAGGTGCATACTCACAGACATTATTTTCCTATAATTGGAACGAGTGTTTTGCTTTTACTACCAGGCCCACATATTATGCCCGCCACAGAATGTTTTTATTTTTAGATTCAATATAAATTTTATTTATGAGTATTTGATGCCAATGACATATCACGTGGTACTTCTGCATGCGGTTCATGCGACAAAATCGAATAACTAAAATTTTTACTAATTTATTTATGAGCCTGAGTTTTGTAACACACCCATGTATTTATGTATGATATGAATATAACTTGATGTTGCTCATACGCCCACCGGTTCCACATACATCAATTTAATTAAGTCCATGGTACTTGGGCCAAGTTGTTGAACAGATAAATCTTCATAACGGCAAATGCATAAAACACAAAAGCCTTCGTCTTGCAAAGTTAAATTTCATGACTCATTTTCAAATGTATTCGCCATAGTGAAGATACAAGTTTTCTATTAAAATAATTAAAATAAAGTGGAATTATACACAATGCCAAAAATAGCAACAGTGAAAATAAACTGAAAAGCATTATTGAGCTTATTGATCAAAGGTGAAGTGGTTCTGTTGTTCAATCGAAAAAAAGAGATATGTACAATTATGAAGAGTTCTTCAATCAATCTATGTAGATCGGTTGATTGAATGGCTTCAATAAAACAAAGAAACTTCTGAAGAAACTTCTGAAGTCGCTGCTCAATCTTATGTCTTTAGTGAATTCACAAATTGTACTGCATTAAAATAAGTGAAGCACATAGTCATTAAAGACGCTTAACGAAAGGGCACAGCGTGCAATTAGTGCACAATATTAATGATGCAGGTTGGGGCATTCACGCCGAAAGGACCTAGCATCTCCTTACGTACTTCTGGCCACATATATGCATGCGTCGTTTAACGCGTAGTTGTTGCAACTCACAAGTGCATTGCCATTTGTGTAGAGATGTGAAAATATTTTTTCAGAATTACATGTTATTAGGTTTAATTCGAAATAAAACATTTTGGAACATTTTTGGAAGTAACAAGCAACAGCAACAAAAAAGGAAACTGCACTAAAATGATGCAAGCAACAACATCTACAAATAATTGCTGCCGTTGATTATGATGTTGCCGAAGGTCACAAACCAGTTAATAAGTATTTTAGAAGCAGTCAGTCATTGTAGCAACACAGTTAATTGTAATCTAATTTATTAAATTTAGATCTTTGTCACAATCATAAATTCCCTTTTGTCTAGACTCTCCGTAAACTAAATTTGGAAAGCTTAAGGGTATTTATTTATAGAAAGCTAAACTAAACACAACTCAAAGTATCAAATACATAAGATGACTTAAATAATTGCGTGTGCTATTGTAATTTCTATGTGAGGCTCGTGCTTCGTGTCACTACATGAGCCTCATGTATGGATTATGGTGCGGTTGGGGGAGGGTTTCAAAATTCAACAATATATATCTCCGAGACGTTAGCAAAAACTTTAAGAAACATTTCTACTAAATTCAAATTACAAAATGCACAACAAATAAATGTTAATGTAAATTTGAATTCATTCCATGTTCATTTTGCCAACCAAAGAAAATAAGTTCAAATGACAATGGCATGAACGTCTTCGTGGGGTAATTCGGTTGAAACGAAACCAACCACAATTAAATATTTCCCTTCTCCAATTTTCATCATTTTAACTTCCATTTATTTCATTTTATTGCTTTCGTCGTTAATTTTTCGTTATTTGATGCCATGCCATTTTGCAATTTGTATTTCTAGGGACACGTCTTGTGGCCACAACACAACACAAAACATTGTGGCAACTGACAGCTTGCGCAACTTGGCAACTTGGCCACCTACAGTGTGACGGTTTACATAAGATTTGTGTGTTTTTTTTTCTAAATTATATTCGCTTAGGATTTAATTAAGAGATAAGGTAGTTTGACCGACTGCTGGGCAACTAATCGACGTGAATGTTGGTAAAGGGCAACGGGCATCGAGCGTCGAGCATCGAGCAACGACTTACAATTTCCAAATTACCGTAAAAGTGCAAATCGAAATAGAAAAATATTACTTTTAATGATGTTGAATTTCGCTTAGTTAGTTCTTTGTGCTTAGTTAAACAAATAAAACAGAATGGAAATTCTTAAAAACCTTAGCACTTTATAATTGTCTCGTTTATAGTGAACTGGTTCCAAAAAGAAGCTACTTCACCACGTTCAGTGAACGTTCGGTAATAAATTTAACAACTTGTTGGCTAGTTGCTGCCTGTGATCCACACATAAACCACATTTATAGTCTCATCCTTTATCGCAACCTTACAAGTGTCCAATTTGTGGGCACTTCTTTAATTCTGCCCGTCCGTCTGGCTCTGTCTGCTCAGCATAAAAAACACTTTAACAATCTTAATCAAGATCAAGTTATCATTTAAAGTGCCTGAAAATTTATAGTTAACCTCTTCTCTCGTATGTCGCACAGAATCAATTTGCATAAGGACCTTTTATGTTCTCATGCATGGGTATGATTTCGGGTGTTTGCTTGTGTATTTGCATGGCTGCGTTGTAATACATACATATACATATTATACCGGTTTGTCTGCTTTTTTTGGTAGGGTCACAATATGTAGTAAAACGATAAATAAATAATTGTGCCAGAATGTGAATGTGAATGCGAATGTATCGTGCTTGTTCAAATACTTATTTATGTATGTCCTTATCAATGTGTGTATGTATGTATGTATGTATGTATGAACTTATATGTGTAATGACAACTTTAGTTCACCATTTAATGGAAATTTAAACTGATCCATTATTACAGTATTTGTATTTAATGGGAATCCTCGAAAACATTCAAAGATTTCCATTCAAACGTCCATCAAAAGTTCAACACTTTACTGCTGAAAACAATGGATGCGGCTGCAACATGACGACGACTGTTAACCGTTGCACATATTCTTATGAAAACGGACATAGGCCAAGCAAAGCCTTCTTGCATTCGACTCTTGAATGCATTTGGGAGCTCGAGCCCGGGAAGAGGCACAATCAAAAATAGCAATTAAAATTACTCTACACGGTAGCACTACTTGGCTGCCACTGGCTAACCTCCAAAAGTAAAAAAGCCAAAAATGTGCATTCGTAAGTAGTACAAAAGAGGAACTACATAGCTCACAACTTGAAAATAAATAAATCAATCAATTTGCATGGTATAAATGCGTTGGAGGCTTAAACCGGTTTTAACCGGAATTAACATCTGCCTGCTGCAAAGTGGTTTAACCCGGTTTAAACAGGAAAAAATTATTTTATTTGTTTTTTGACAAAACCGATAAAAGACGGCCGAGACTTGCCAACCATGTGAGATTAGCTGCGTTTATTAATGCCAGTAGATTTACTTCATGAAGATCATATCAAATTTCTCCATTTTGAATAAGCCACTGTTTCGATTGGTGGCTGTCAATTGTGCGAGAAGTAATATTTTTGTAAATGGGAAGCGCAAAAATTGTGGAATGTAATGGAATCCCATTTCCCATTTTCGAGAAATCGAAAGAGATCTCCGAAATTGAATCGAATATTATATCCTCGTATAGTACATACATAGGTATAGAAAGCTAAGTTCGGCCGAGGCAGAACTTTATATACCCTACACATCCTTAATTTGTTACGGGTTTGCGGTAAATATTTTTTACTATGATGGTTCCCAAAATATTTCGGCTCCAGCGACAAAAGTCTAAAAATCATCTTTTGGCAAAACAATAGCTCACATATAATAGATTAAGATTCAAAAATTAACGGTGTGCACCCATTCAAATTCAAAAATTTAAGTTTCTCATTCTGGAATGTATCCAATTCTTTTTGGTAATTTATCAACATAAATGGAATGGCATGGAAAATATTTATCAAATTCGTCTACATAATCAGTTCACCAAATTTTCTCTTTCATCAGTTTTCTGTGCACTCAAAAATCAAAGTAATTATTTTTCCTTTGTCTTAAGTTGTGCGAGACAAATCAAGCTCGTAAGATTCTAATTGCTTCCAAATTGAGGGAGTCAAGTCTTGTTTCCATTGCTTCTTCCATAGATGAGCTGGTACGTGAAAACTCAGACATTTTGGAGTACTTAAATTTCTGTAACTTAAATTAATTTTATTGAGTAAAAGGAAAGTAAGAACTGAAAGATGAAAAGGTTCGATGGTATGAATTTGTATTGGGTCAAAAGAAAACAAAACTTAATAGCTAGGCGCTAAACGCTTTGTGTGCAAGTGTTTAATAAGCATATTATTAAATTGTTGTTGAATCTAAGTAAATACTTATTGTTCTCTATTGTTCGATGACATTTTTTCTGCACCCCAACAAATTTCAAACTTGAGCGTATCTGATGCAGACATTAAATTCAATCGATTTGAATGACACATTCCTAAGCACAATAGTTGAAGATGGTTGCACTGAAATGAAGTGAGTTGGATGTAGTGTTCGTTATATTTAACCAAAAAAGAAACAAAATCAAAAGTGTTTTTGATTTTACAGATCCCAGAACAAGTCTGCAGCCTATACATATTCAAAGAAGCATTTTTCCCCGAATACACCAGGTTGGCGGAGAGAAAAATGACTTACATTTTTTAAGCTAATTTATTAGCAAATTTTATCAAGAGCAGAAATAAATTGTTTATTTTTCTCTTTAAAAGAACTTTAGAGCCTCCACTTTTCTCCCAAAGTAGCTTCCTCTTATAATACAAACATATTTTGTTTTAATTCCACTATAAAATATTGATTAATTATATGCATCGTCATCATCATTAATCAAAAATTTGCAAAATGTCGTCTCAGCCAAAGTTAACACTAAATTAACTTGTGCAAATACCGACACTTTG
Source organism: Palloptera scutellata (assembly GCA_958295655.1). Classification (NCBI taxonomy): domain Eukaryota; kingdom Metazoa; phylum Arthropoda; class Insecta; order Diptera; family Pallopteridae; genus Palloptera; species Palloptera scutellata. The sequence goes on along the minus strand of OY282450.1, from coordinate 946,661 downwards.
GCATAAGTTCATTGAATTTGTCATACCAGAGTTGTGCTGCGTTCTTAGTTTTTCAAAATAAAATTATGGAAATACCAAATTCAATTCAATTTAAATTTATTTCTGTTAAGAAATTGTCCCTCGTTAAGTGTAACTCCTCAAATTTTCTCTGGTAACTTTGTTTTTGAAGTCGATTGTTATTTATCGAAACACAAAACGCAAGTGAAATTCTCGCAACACTTCAGTAGAAAGTACAAAATTTGACAATAACCGGGCTTAAAAAGATTTTACCGCATTCAAAAATTCGCTTCAGATGCGGAATACCTACGCTGTAGCAAAGGATTTACAATTTAAAATTAAGTCATTGAACCCGGTAAATTGTTTTTAATCCACTTTAATTTAAATATCTAGATCAGAAATTATTATCTGAACTGAATACCATTGGACTGGAGAAATTTTCGGTTGTAGCAACTATGTACAGCAGTTTTTGTAAAGTTGCTTCAATCAAGGTCGCGCTGTATTGCTTATCGTTTTTCTTTTCTGTTCGTATATCGATTTAATATTTGGTTCCTTGCATTTGCCGCTTACAGTTGTTAAATTTCTTTCCGGACATCACTGAGAAAAATAAAAAACTTCGGTGAAAGTTTACTTACTTAGTTTCAAAATTAAATTGAAAATGTGTATTTAAATTTGTGATGGGCGTTACTCAGTTTGTGATTCCTACTACGAGAGCATATTACTCTACTGAAAGCGAAAGATCATAAGGTATTTAGTAGGGTGTGTGAGTAATAAGCTAATAATAATAACAATAAAAAATTGCAAAAGCTTGAAAAAATTACAAAATTTTAAGTTATGTATTGTCCTAAACAGATAGAATACTATTGGGTAGTTGGTAGTTTGAAGATAGTAAAATTTCTCTTTAATTTATCGAAAAGTTGTTGTCCAAAAGAATCGCAACATGAGGTTACATAAAGTTGCACAAAGAAACTTGGAAGAGAATACCATTAAAATATGTATCATTAAAACACTGACATTAAAACACTGAACGAGTTTCACTTTTGTTCACAAATCTATTCAAATTAAAGTATTCAAAGGCAGCCGATTAAAGTCAAACTGATATGGTTCGCTTTTCACTTGTAGGTACATTTCAAGTACATTAACTTTATTTTATTCTTATTCATCTCTAGCTTTCTCCATTTTGGTATGGGCTTTCTTTCCAGATTAGTCAACTAGATTTGAGCAATTTTTCATCACTTTTTACTAAATTCAACAATACCATAAGAATAATTAAAAATCCCTTTTCAAGGAAATTTAGAGAGAAAAGCACTTCTTACACGAGTGATTATCCTTAATAAATATGTATAACAAATTATTTTATATGTAGCATATTTTTAGGCGCAAACGCCAATGCGCTTGTTCAATGCTCAAACTGTCTTTGCAAAATACAAAACCACAAAAGCACGTACCAAGTAAAGCTAGTGCAAGTCACTAAGGAATCAATTGGTGATCACTTCTTCCTGATGCTGTTTACAAGTTTCATTTCAAATTTCAATTCTTACACATGCACGTACATATACTACATAGACTGCAAATTATTTACAGTAAAATCGCTATATGTAATTCGGAAGAAATCAATCATAGCAGGAAGCTACGGCTAAGTTTATCGTTAAGTTTTTGTAATTTGATTTTTTGTGTTATTCCTCGTCAGTTTAATTCGCATTTTTCTTATTGTAAGCTCGTTAAATCGAAATCGAAATTCGTAAAAAGTTGCTGGTCCTTGGCGATTACGAATTATCGAGATTCTACTATATATGGAAAAGTTTTAAATTTAAGTTAACTGTTCCAGAATTTCATTTAAATCGAGTAATGGGGAATGGTCGCGAAAGTTGACCAATGTTTCTAAAAAGTACTTTAAAGTTGCGTGCTTCTGTTCAATTTGAAATAATTAAGTTTACGCTTTTCTTGAGAGTTTAGCAGTTTCATGGTTTTATGTAACTGAATATAAAAGCGTAGGTCGGTCAGTGTCCGACTTAACTTTTCTTAAACCAAAATTTGTCATGATATGCATTGACATAAAACCGAGACCCATTAAATCTATAACACAATTATTATATTTTATTTATTTTAGCACATTTTACCTATATTCTTTTACACCAAATGTTAGAATTTCATTTGGAATATTATTATCTACACTATCTACATAATTTTGAATCAGAAAAAATTTGATCTCAAACTGAAGCTACCTAAAATAAGTATAGAAGAATTTGTAACAGAAGAACTGTAACATTTTTCATTTTTTCTTAATTCAAATCAAGTCGAATCGAAATAAAAACATGTAAAACAAACTTACCAAGTTCCGACCTCATACAAATTTCCATCGGATTTGGAAATAATTTCAGAAAAAAATGGTAATTGTGTGTCTAATGAATACCTGAGTACTTTTGAGAATCTGTGAAAGTGAATATTGGGTATCGTCGGTAAGTAATTAGCTACACACAATTAATTAAACAAAAATTATGCCTTTTTCAAAAAGTTAATTAGGAATTGTAGAAATTAACTGTCAAGCAAATTTTGAACGCTTTCAACAAAAATATTAAGAAAAAACTACACGAACAACATATGTACTTACACTCGTACGTACATGAACAACAGACAATGTAATTTAATTTGTTTTTATAATGTATAGAAATAGCAAAAACTGGTGGAAAAAACTTCTGGATACTTTTAGCATGCTGTGGAAAAAACAACAACAGTGCAGGTATTAAATTAAACGAAAAACTTTTGCATACTTTTAGGATTTAGCGTAACATTTCAGTTTTATTCGCCCATGTTCAAACATGCTTGTATCATTTTGGCATAGGTGCAATATTGTCCTTTTTGTTCGTACACACCATCATCCACACATAAAGACAAAAGTGCCGCTTGCTCTTTACATCGAAATGGTCCCTGAGTGGTTGAGTGTACATTTTATGTTATGTTGATAATGTGTGATACTTATTAATTTAATTAAAATATTTTACTCAAGTTTGTATGATTTGCCGTTTGACTATTAATTAAAAAGTGTCAGAAAAAAGTGAGTGCAAAGTAGATGAAGGCAGGCTGATGCTATTCTGCAAATCCTTCATTTTCCTACAATTATCACGAATATTTACATAATTTAAGCACTTTTATATCACAAGCACACGGGCCAGGAAATATTTCTCCCCTACTCCTCCTCCAACAATTAATAGAACAACAACTCCCTAATTGCCCCCGTTGTCTGAGCCTTTGAAGCAATCTATATGAGAATCGCGTGTTTATTACAGAACCTCCCTGGAAGGAGCAGACCATCATCATCCACCTCTTTGTGAATGCTCAAAATTTGAAGTGTTTACGATGACAGCAACAAGCAGCAGTAAAATTGCATGACAACAGTAAAAATTAAATTACATTGAAGAAAATTAACAGTAAACCAAAATTTGTGTAAGCTTATAGTGCGTCGTTAGTCGCGCTGTTTTGTCAACAACTCAGAAAGTGAATTATGTATTTTTTCGGGCACATGCCTAGAACGAGCACATTGAACGAAAAACACTTTTTCGATTGAATGTTACATATGGTGACATAAATATACATAATATATCGAATTTTGAGTAAGTTATATCGGTATGTTGAGGAAACCTTCCAGTCAGTCCTAAAGTTTTCTCTATTTCTCTTACTAACATCGTTTTCTCCCACAACCAGTGTCATACCACTAATACGTTGGAAAGGGGGTTGGGTGCAAAAGGGTATATCACCCCCTAGGTAAATTTACCTACATAGTTATGCACGATATGTATGTTAATGTGACAATCCCAAATTACCTGTTCAATTGCCAAATTCCTTTCCAACTACCTTTTAAATCACTTTCACTTGACTTTATTTTCAATGCTTTTGTGCGAGCCACGGTGGAGCAACACACAGAGGAGGACGTCCTAATCTCCGTTGAAAAGATCAGGTACAAGGAGACCTGACTGCGCTTGACCTTACCAACTGGTGCCAGCCCGCGAATAGCAGAGGCGACTGGCGAAGTTTTAAGATTCAAAAGAGGATTCCAACAAAAACTCCTCGATGCAAAAATAAGAACTTATTTTCAACCGACTCAATTTTACATATCTAGTAATTATATTGAGGATTCCACACAGAAGATGCATACTCTGGAATGGGTCTAATCAGTGAAGAGAATAGCGTTTTTGTTGTGTAAGAGTCGAAATTCGTTTGACCATCTTTTAAGAAACAATAAAGAACATTGTTCCCACGCAAGGTGATATGTAAGTTAAAGCTTAATTTGGAGTCATTGGTGGCATCCAAATCCACATAGTAAAGAGTATTTGTCAGACATAGGTTGCCTCCTTGTAAATGTCATAAGCTTATATTTATCAAGATTAAGTAACATTAAGTTTGGACGGCACCACACCATTTTGAAAAGTTATCAGGATCTTCTCGAACAATTTTTTTTTTTGGATTATAGAATTGCAAGATAAGAACATCTTTACATCATCGGCATTCATTATATTTTTACTATTTCGAATAGACGCAAATCATTAATAAAAACACAAGAACTAATAAAGGGCCCAAATGATTCCTTTGAGGAAGATCATTTTGGAAGATCACCTATTGTTTTGTGTTAGTGATATATAACTCTATCCATCTCAAGATGGTGAAGGACATCTAGAGGATGCGTGGTTGGAAAACAAGTACTTGGTATTAAACGAATCAGTGGCGAAGTGGTAAAAGCCATTATCATTGAAGCTAAAATAAAGGAATATGTAGATTTGGTAAAATCAGCGAACAAGTGCGAATTCACAAGGACATAAAAAGATTGAGTTATTGATGACACGAGATCTTTCGGTTATCAGTTTTTCGTTATCGCCTTTATTTTCCGCAATGATCAAACTTAGTTGTAGTATGTCATGCAAAGTCACGACCTCTTAAGTCGTCCTTTTGCCGTACTTTTCAACGCGAAACTTATTTTACTTGTAAATTAAAGACTGTGAAGTATGTACATACTTATGTATAAGTATGCGCTTATTGTAAATTTTGTAGTATGCGTGTGAACCAGCCACAAATATATTGCACGATACATACAACAAAATGTTTTTAAACAAAACCATTTATAAGGAGCTTACACGAAAAAATTTTAACTAGCTGTTTTCTTTAGAAATATCCACAAATTGTTGTGATTTAATTTGTAGTATGAGAAAATTGTTTAAGCGATATCTCAGCCACGGAGCTTGAGCGAAGAAAAAAATATATTGCATATTTTAGATGAAAATCCTTCATAGACCCAAAAGAAGGTTTCAAACCTAGTGGGTGTCCGCATTGCAATGGCAAATCGAACAATTAAAAAGTATAAAGAGAATATTTGTGTTGAGAGAGTTCAAAGGTTCCGACAGAAAATGTGGTCGAGTGGGCAAAAACTTGCTGGTTTAGTTAAAGCCCACTTTAAGAGAAGTCCAAGGGCAGAATAGAAGCAGAAGGTTCCAGATCGAAGCGAAGAAAAGGAAATTGGAGACAGAACTCGAGCCAGAAGCCTGCACGAAATTCTTCTTACCACATTTAAATGCTGCATCATGGGTGATAAAACTACATACGTGAAAGATGACTTCCAGCAATTACCTGGAAGCGTATGAAGTTGTAAAAACCGAAAAACAGTCCAAATTTCTCGAAAAATGTTTGATTTGTCAGGTAATATACACATGTGGAAAAGAAGTGAAACTTTTGTTACACTGGGTCTATAAATCAAGAAATATACTACGTAGACGAGTGCTTGAAAAGTGTCTTTTACCATTTTTAAGAAGCCAAATGTCCCAGTATTCTTTTTGCCTGATCTGGGATACGTCACATTATGCCAAGAAAGTTATAAAATGGAACGATGATAATAGAGTAACTGTTGTCTGAAAGGAATGCAGCCCACCAAATTGCCCAGACTTTCGTTCTATTGAACGTTATCAGGCAATGGTAACTCGTAACCTAAAAAATGGAAAGGCAAGTCAAAAGATGAAAAGAAGCTTACAAAAGAAATAAAACGAATCAGTCAAGAAAGTCAGTGCTTCAACTGTGCAAAAGATGATGAATGGAGTTACTGATGAAGTTCGAAATTTTTTCAGAAATTCAGTAAATTAAATTTCTGGGTTTTTAAATTACATATAAACACGACATTTTAGGAAAACAAAACAAATTTATTTTGTAAAAGCATTCCTTTTTCGGGGTATCATTTTTTTCGTGTGCACTGCTTAACTTTCACATAACAACAAAATAAATGTTTAAATTATATAATTAATTTGTAATTAATGTACCATTAATTTTGGAGAAAATATGCCGTGGCGATTTGCTAAAAATCGTCAAATGTAGCATATGACAATAATTTATGAAAGCGACGATAAATGTTCAAGGACCTGCAACGTCACTATAAATATATTATGTATACTTATAATTTCTACCTTGAAAGATATTAGATAAAACCAAGTGCACTTCAGAAATTGGTTTCGCGGAACACCATGTATTCTAAAAAATAGTCAGCTCTTACAAAAAGATTGCCATTTATTATAATTGTATTAAAAGTTGTTGTTTTCGATTGGTGTGAAAAAGCTAATCCCAAAAAAGAATGGTGATGCATTGCGTGGTTATTCTAGCAGCATTTGTATTGCTACAAAAAGGGTTGTTTTTTGTTTTGGTTTTGTGGTTTACACCACTGGGTTAAAAGTGGAAACAAGGTTTTGTGGCACATACCGATTCAGTATCATAAGGAAAGAGTGAATGTTTAAAATTAATGATTGGGCAGAAAACTCACTGGTATTGCATGGTATTGTATTACATATCTCTTATTGGAATTGATTTAAATCATTTCTACTTTCCAGAATGACAAGTGCCTTACATTTGCGTTTAAAATTCTTTAATGCAATGGGTAATAACATCAAAGAATAACTTAATAGTCTTAATTATCGAATTATTTAATAATACAAAATATAGTAATGTAGTACGTACATATATAATATAATAATCAACAATTATCATAAAAAAAATCATGTCAAAATCGCAAAAGGCACTAAAAATGACTCGCTTTGGAACGACGTTTCTTTGATTTTTTTTCGTGAGAATTATTTTGTCATTATCATTGGCGTTGTGGGTGGCTCTTCGATGTTCTGTTCTTTCAGCCAATCGCCCACTTGCTTTTTGTTTTGTTCCAACCACTTGATATTGTATTTAACTGTCTCCAGAGCTTCTTTACGCGCTGCGGTGCCTGCCCCAGCTTCTGGATATTTGGCGAAAAACGCTTCCATCTCTTCAAGTTTAGTTTGGGTTGTAAAACGCCCAGTAATTGATGGAATCATACGACCCAAATAACGTTCATTTATACCGAAACGTTCGACCAATTTTGGCCAATTCTCACGTACATAGTCCCATACCAAACTCTGCCCAATGCGATTAGCAGCGATGTACTGCAGACAAGTGAAATAATCCTGGCCGCGTACGTTGTTCTCATCCCACGCCATTTCTATATATCTGTGCGCAAAATACAAAATACAGCAAATATTGAAAGCATACATATGTTGATTGACGAAACTATTCACTCTTACCGACTCAGTATCCAAGGCTCCTGGATTGCTGCCAAACCTTCCATTAATTTGATTTTCTCTTGTGCATCCCCCTCAGCTACCATCAGTTCAAATACTTGAAACCACACTACATCATCCCCTTTCACTTTCATACCATAGTAGTAAACAGTGGAACGAATATCGGGATTGGGGCGATCAGTCGGATTCTCCAACCAAGCAGTGAAACGTGTTGACGCAGTTTCCAAAGCTTCGTTTACTCCAAGGCCACATGCAAGATTCAAAATATTCACACGCAAGAGACTACGGAATAAATACATTCAAATTCTTAAAAAACAGCCACAAATGAAAGAGCAATGAGAGCACGTACTTTTGTAAATGATCAAGGCCTACATTCCACGACACCGATTCGTACGCGTTAGCTACGAGTTTGCGGCCATATTGCAGAAAGTCGTAATAATGTTCGGTGTAATACAACATGTTTTTGAGACCATTCAAACGGGAGGTTCCCACGCTCCATGGCACGTAGGCCAATTCTTTTTGCAGATATAGCGATAGATCCAATGCAATGCTGTATTCCAATTGAGAAGCGTCGGCTAGTGAGAAAACGTCATTGATCAGATGCGCACGGTCGGCATTGCTGAATTGAGACCGAGCCTCAATTAATGCCGTTGTCATAGCCTTCCACATATCAGCGGGATAATTGACGCGATAGTAACCAACTTGATTTTTGTTCAACTTAATCCAATCTATATTGTCCGATACAGGCAAAGTCACTAAAATCAACAGAAAATATATTTTAGAAAATATGCAATGATTTACGGTGAAGAGATGATTGCAAACCTTCATTGTCGTTGTAATTGAAGAGGCTACGATGAACTTCATTTGGATCGGAGCTTGTGGTATACGTAATTGGAATGGACCAACGATAGCTATACATGCAAAATAAAACAAGTGGTGAGTCTTGTAAATTTTAAGTTCAATTACTTCCTAGCACTAGAATCTACTTACTTGAATTGTGAAACCTCGTGGTTGGCATCATAATCTTCAGGATTGGAAAGGAAACGCTTTTGAGTTAGTTTGTAGTTGCTTCCACTTTTCGTCACTTCGACAACAGGTAGTCCCATTTGTTCAGTCCATGTTTGCATAATCAATCTTCATACATGTAATAAAAATAGAATTATGCCGACAAGTACCGAATGTTACCGAAATGTCTGTTTATTACTTGACATCGAATTCAAACTCTTGTGCCTCGACCTCCGTAAGGAAATCATCTGTCTCAGCATTGTTGTAGAAGAACTTATTCAAGTAACTTGTAGTTGCCAAGCGGAATTTCTCCTCGCCCACTAAATCTTCCAGCATGCGAATGATGGACGCCCCCTTGGAGTAAGTGATGCTATCGAAGAGCTCTGTGATTTGACTAGGGCTTTCAACAGTTTGCACAATCGGGTGAGAGGCCAAGGTCGAGTCCAATTTCATTACTCCGTGCAAGTCGGCAATTAGGAATTGATCGAGCTGAAATCAGTAGCGAGCATATGTATATTAAAAAGCAATTCCTGAAGCGGCAGCATGTTACGGAATTACCATATCCCAGTCAGGATGCACTTTGTTAACACCCTTGTATTCAATGTAACTAGCGAACCCCTCATTCAACCACAAATCGTTCCACCACTTCATCGTGACTGAAATACAACGGTGTAAAAATAAAAGTCAGATTTCTTGGTTCGAATTTGTATTGTGGGCAAAGTATTTACCCAAGTTGCCGAACCACATGTGGGCCAATTCATGAGCCACCACTGTTGCTACGCGCTGCTTGTTGGAACTCGAGCTTATGGTTGGATCATAAAGCAAAGCTGTTTCGCGATATGTGACCAAGCCCCAATGCTCCATAGCACCGGACACAAAGTCAGGTATAGCAGCCATATCCAATTTTGGCAACGGATATGAAACATTAAAGTAGTCGATGTAGTGCTCGGTAATGGCCGCACCAGTGTCCAGAGCATATGTAACCTTATTGACCTGTGCCGCTGTGGAAAATACACGCATTTCAAAGTCTTCCGCCCCATTAATGACGCCCTTTACGGTTTTTGACTGTTTTTCAAAGTCCGACACGATAAAACACGCTAAGTAAGTGCTCATGGGCACACTCTCAGCGAAATTCACCTCGGTCACATCGCCCATAACATTTTCACTCTGAAATAAAAGTAAGTAAGAACTTATTTGCTTTCTAATTTCTACATATGTATATTCTTCTAATCTATAGGTAATATTGGAATCCTAATCTTATCATTTCTCTATTCTTTCGCTCACGAACACTTACCTCAACATTCATATTGGACAACGCGTGGTAACCGTCACCTGAGGGACGCACAACCGTAATAGTGAACTGCGCTTTCATCGATGGCTCATCGAAACAGGGAAAAGCCTGACGTGCATAGGTGGGCTCGAATTTCGATGTGGCAATCCATCTGAAATCCAAAAAAAATTAATTAGTAATAAAAAGTTTCACCAAAACAGGAAGAAAGTGTTGAGGAGAAGCATGCAAAAATGTGTAGTTCAAAGAAATGTTTATTCCGTAATCTACCTCTTCTCGTCCTTCTGTGTGTCGAAATACGAGCTCTGATAGAAGCCGACGATGCGGTCTGTGAGTGACCCACTGAACGCCAAACGCAACGAGTAGTTACCCACTTCGAGCGGGTCCTTAAATTCGGTTACCCAGTATTCGAATTCTGGATGAGGAAACGTAATCATGGGCGCGATTGTCCGCATTAGACCACCAGTCTCATTAAGTTGCACAACTTCCTCGGTAGAAATGTTTAAAAGCTTTGCATGCACCGGAATGTACGAAATAGGCTGCAAAACTTCCAACCGAATTGTTACGTTGCCACTGAATGTTTTATTTTCCAAGTCCGGATGCAGGCGTAGTCTGTATTGTTTCGGTTTCAATTGGTGGGGCAGACGGAAGGAGAGCAACCTGCTCGCTCTGGAACTGGTCATGATGGCTGATGAGAGTGTTGGCACTGTTCGATGGTTAGTGTTTGGCGGAGGAAAACGTAGTATCGGCTTCGTGGATAAACGCAGTTCTTCTTTTTGATCTGGTATGGCGTAAACCAAATTGCCATATTCATCAGTCAAATTCAGATTTGTTGTTGTTGTCAGTAGCGGCGGTCCGTCAACGATATTTCTTCCTACATACACCAGCGCACCAAGCAGAAAAGAACACAACACAAACAAAAATATACAAAACCCCGCTAGAGTAAGCAGCGCGTTACTCGGTTTTTTGCGGTTCCGCTGCAAATGACGACGATGGTGTGTGTCTTTGATACGATGATGGTGCTCATCTGTGCTTAGGCTTGAACGTGGCCGCACTGGAGGCACTTTTGACTGATTTGGCGGGAACATTTTATTTACACTTTTTGTTTTGTCTTGTTTTATTTATAACTATATCTAAACAAGGTGAAGTTTGGTTGTGTTATTGTTAGAAATTTATACAATTCGGTAATAATTTAGGAATGGGACGCTGCAGTTGAAGAATCATTAACTTAGCGACGGAAATTTGCTGAATCAATATACCCTAGAGATATATAACGATAAAATTATCATGATAAATCTATCGCTCGGGTACCGTCTAAACTATGCGAGTGTGAAAAGAAAATTCTGCTGCCAATTGTTGTCGTCGTACTTTACTCATCACTAATAAATTGGCTGCAAATAATTCAGAAGAGAAAAAATAATTGAAGAAAAATTAATAGAGGAGGTGAAAAAACACAAAGCCATATATCTCTCGATACGCGTCCGATCCACACAAAATAAAATTAGAGGATTCCAAAAAAATCTACAAAATCCTTTAAAGTTATAAATTTTGTACATGGAGGGGAAGTGAAAAGCTTTTCTTTAGGAAATTTTCACTCTGGTAATATTGCCATTACCTCCCTGTGCCGAGATTTGACCCCGGACACTCTGTGTAGCAGGGCAACATACTACCAACTACACCACAACGAACACCAGTTGGTTGATGACTGGCTAAAGAAAATTCAACGGAATTGATGAAAGATGCAGCCTTTTCGAGCGAGAAATGTTGATGAACTTGTTTATCAAATTTAACACAGCCATCCCCTACAATGCTACAGTTGAACGTCTTTTCTCTATTCAAACCACTTATTTCAGTGCTTTTGAAAAAAAAAAAAAATTTTGATTTTTTCCATGTATAAAGTTACGTCGTCGGTTTGGTTAACGCTTTTCGGGTGAACGACGTTCATTTGTTGATTAACGATGCCCAGCTCTGCTTGGAAGTGTTATAAGTATTTGTGATTATCTTCTGTCCTAAATTTGATCATTCTACTACTTAAAATAGTGAAATAATTGTGTTTGAAAAGTTTTTTATATGGGATGTACTTGGAGCACTTGAAGCACTTGGGGAGCACTTGCTCTATTTTTTACTCAAATAATGTATGATACTAATTTCATCGAAATCAAACAACGTTTACTATTTTTGGCCACCTCTCACATGAACTCGTAACACTGTGCGCAGTAAGAAGCAAACTGTGTCGAAACCTAACTAATGATTACTCACGCAGCAATATTAAAATGTGTGCGTCTTAAAAACGTACCCAATACCATTCCAATACGGTCAATATCAACTTTGTAATAAGTTTCGTGTGTTAATTCAAGAAGTATAATATATTTTAGCGTCAATGAACTTTATTCAACTTTTATGCAAATATGTAAGTATTTAATAAAATTTGTACTTTCAAGATTTTTTGCCTTAATTTGTGCAGTAACCTTTACTTTCGAGTTTTAGCCTTTGCCTTTAGATAAATATGAACGAGTATGTTCAAATGTATGAGTTATTTTTGACGGGTGAAAAAACCACGACTTATATCACGAACAAAATACGCAACCACCAATCCACCATTTTTGCAGCTTCTAAACGTTTCATGTTAAGCTGATTTTGGCTCGAATGTATGTAGTAAATGTATAGTTGTATAGTTGCAGCTCATATAGTTGCTGTTATAATTTGGCTAAAAGTGTCGAAAGTGACAAAGATTACACACTACTACATAATAACATCGCTAGCATTACAAAAACATACAGGCAGATGGATTGACTGACAAACATGAAAAGAAACAGACCTGACTATCATTTGATGTTTTTATTCCCTACACACTCTATGAACATGATATTTCGATTTTGTTTGAGTAGCGGTTGTTGGTAATGACGACAATTAGGCGTTGTAAATGGTCAGTGTGTATAGCCAAGTCGAACTTGCCATTTGCATCTGTCAACGTACACGACACTATAAGTTCCTGCCTCTTTTAGAGACAGGAAAGGGTTAAGTTGCAATATGGGCAGAATCGATCAAGTGAACGTAGTAAAGTGATATTGAGGGAAATTCTTGTGCAAATTAAACCAAATTGAGTGCACTTTATTAAAATACCCTCTTTATTCACTGTTACGAAAATGATTAACATTGGGCAATAACCATGCCTGCCTGCTATACAAGTGAAATTTATAAAAGACATTAACAAAGGAAATGTTGATAAAATAGAACAAAATTAGGTACAGTAAGATAGGATAACCAAAAATATTGCACAGAGATATTTTATTTTGGAGGATGTGCAAGTTATATAAAATTCGGCAACGCCCGAACTTAGCTATCTTGTTTTTATTTTTTTAATTTTCTTGCTTTTGCTTATTGTGGTTCATAACGTTTGAAAGTCATCATGATTTTTATCATTATTACAATCAAAACGGAAACGAAAACAGTAAACACAAATTAAAAGCGTAGCAATACCAAATAGCCAATATATAAGTATAATATGAATGCATGATTATATTTTGAATTGAAATTGCACATACGAGTACATATTATTGAAACTGAAAACAAAATTTCATGATTTTTAATCTTATGCAATTTGAAGTGAAAAGAAAACACTCGTTCATAAACAACAATAACGAATGGTTTAAGAAAATTCCCTAAGAAGATACTCCTACAAACAAGCAACGAAAGAAAGAAAAACCAAAATACTATACACAATTTGTAATTTATGCAGAAATGCATGAAATGCATAGGTACCAAAGTAAGTAATAAATACTAAAACACGGTATTTTAACTTTTAGCATTTTCGTTTCAAAGTAAGGTATACCGATAAGTTTTGCCCCTTACCTAACTTTACTCCAGTCACTTGTTAACAGTAGAGAAGCAATTTGAAATATAATGAACCTAATATGCTTGGATAGTAAGTAGTAACTCTTTTTGTTGACTACATACATCCACACCGAATGAAACAACCTGTAAGCCAATGCAATAAGAGGTGTTCGAATGGAGAGCGACGGAAAGAGAGTTAGAGAGTTTTCCCGAAAACGTCTTTTAATTTAGGAACAACGCTTACATATAAGTAACAGCTGAGATATTTGATTTAGCGAATTCATCAGAAATTTAATGTGCTATTGGGCGCGACGATATTTGCGATTGTTCCTTATATTTATTTAAATTTGAATTGGCAATTGCAAGTGAATTTCAAGTTTTCTGTGTGAATAGAGTGTAATTGTTGAATTATTGCTATCGGTGGCACAGATACGTGTGAGAACTAAGTCGATTTTCAGCACCCCACTACCACAATCATCACCATCTTCGTTTCAAATAAATAGCTTGGAGCATTATCTATTTTAGAAAAAAAAACAGAAATTAATTTGCAAAAAAAATTTAATGGAACGTAAATGCGAAATAACTGACCGAACATACTGAGAGTGGCAACAATAACAATAACAATAGCACAATTATGTACATTTGCTGTGCGATCATGGTTGCAATTTATGGTACAATTGTACCTAAATATTTCTGAATTTTTTTATGCTGAAGATGCTATAAGCATTATCAAATTCTGTTTTCACCGTGGCGTAGTTGGTAGTGAGCAGGACTGCTGCGAGTAGCCGGATTCAAATCTCGGCACACGCAAAAAAAAAAAAGAAAATAAAAGAAACTTTTTAGCCTCATGTTAAGTTTATCGATTTGTGGTCTAAATTAAAATACGATATCCGCAAGGACAAATACTCTTCTGATGTAAAGAGTTCATAAGATATAAAAGTTCATAAGCTTAAAGATTAATGGAAAATAGAATAAAATATACACATGTATATTAAACGCGAAATAATTCTAATTAATAAATAGTAACTTATGGATGTATGTAGGTAATATTTCCATAACCAGATGGCGCGTTAAGCTATAAACACAGAGAACTACAGCCTTGCGACTACCTAATTAAAATTGCAGCTGATCTCAATTGGCGTCAGCATTTTCATTAATTAGCAAATGCAAGAACAAGCGACATTAGTCAAATTTACAAATACTCGTAAAACGACATTTAATTTTCTTCATTCATCTTCTTCAGTTTCAAATGGCTGCTCTCACTTCCCTTTTCTCAGTTTTGCCGCTGCCAAATTAGAAATAAATTCTAATGCGACTACTACTTCAAATTGAGTAATGCAGTTTGCAATTTCATTAAAACGTGTATATTCTCTCTCATTTTGACAGATGCAGTTGGAAGCTGTCGTCCCCTACGTGTTTATTGTGTTAAAAGCGGTTAAATTCTGGATATAGTGCCTACTAAAAAATATGAAACTGCAACCATGATAACAATACATATAGCAACAAGAATAGCGCATGTAATTGCAATTGGTGTAATTTGTATGTCAATTGAGGCACAATGCACAGATAGTTAGTTATTGATATTTGCACTCTCGCTCTCGCGCTCTTTGACTTCAATATACAAAAAAGTGACACACCACGACGGCGAACGACTTAGGAAAAGCATATGCACAAAGCAGCAAAACAGGTCTTTGAAAATACTGTCTGTTAATCACGCTCTATGTTGAAGTCATACATATTTTGACAATATTTCTAGAAAAGTATGCATGTATGCATGTAAATTTATGTATGTTGTTTTTACACATCAACGCCATCAAGAAAAGAAACTACGGAAAAGCTTTTTCGGTTCGTGGCCATGCTAATTGGGCGTGGTTATGTTAACTAATGAAATAAAACATAGCATCATCTAAAAACTTCGAAGGTGATAAAATCTGTGCTGTAAATACAACTGCTGCAGCGAAATAAAGTGAGTCACAGATATTCGTTGTAATAATTTGCTTTTAACGCAATCCACTGATCGAACATTCTTATTTTTTGAGAATTATAGGTACTTAAATGAACTGAAATTATAAATTCATAGTAATACTAAAGCCTTTTATGACTTTGTGAATATTAAACGAATAAGCGAATCCTTCATCTATGTATAAAATGGAAGAATTGTGTCCCTAATGAAAATACTTCAATTACGATTTTTTTTGCAGAATTTTATATGTTCACTTATTCCAATAAATCTTATGATAGTAGTACGGCCTAACGACATATATCCAGTTTCTTCTTAACCGCTTTTCTTATGCCAGTAACGTGTTATCTCATTTAAAATCTATAAATAGATTTTTTTTAACCGGACTTAATAATTGTATACTCAGAAATATTTAATGCATCTTTATGCATTAGCTGCGTTATTTCCCAGCTTGTTGGAAAGAATCTTTTCTAATTCCACTTCACAAGTGTGGTTCAAAGTCAGATGTGTTAAATTATCGAGGCATAGCTACATAATCAGCATGGCTTTTACCGTGACCAATCTCCTAGAGTTTACGACTTCTGTTATAAAGTGTTTTTCTTTGTGGCTTTAAACGGACGTAAATTACACTGACAAACCTTTTAATTATTAAACTTTACCAAATTGGTTTTCCACAAGCGCTCTTGCTATGTAATATTGATATTACCTCTGAAGTTCCCTCAGGTAGCCATCTATTAACCCATTCTCTTACTGTTTATAAATGATTTTCCGTCTGCTATTCAATTCTCTAAGGTCTGGATGTTTGCGGATGCTATAAAGCTTTTCATAACACATTATCCAGTTGCAATGCAAGATCTATTACAGTGTGACTAAAGATATCTCACTGTTTGGTGTTCTGTAAATTTGATGACATTAAACCTTGACAAATGCAAGTTAAGGATTTTCTTCCGAAGAGAACCTTTAACGACAAATTATATCTACTATCGGTAAATTAATTATGTTGATCTTGGGCAGGTTAAACTTCGCTTTAATTTAATTTATTCGTTGTTTTATAAAAGGGTGCTCTACTAAATTTAATGATTCCTAATATCACTAAAACTTTATTTATTTCACTTGTTCGACCTATCCTTAATTGAGGCAAATTTATCAGGCAATTTCAGTGTGCAAACCTCGTATCTAGTAAACATTTTTCCCCCTTATACTCCTAAAATTAGAGCCAATACGAGTAAGCGAATTTTAATGAAGACTAATAATGAAAATAGGAAAGAGTTGAGTTACTTTAAATATTCTAAAGATAATGCCAGGCAATAAAATAAATTAAGTAGTACATGAAAGCCCTTTCAACTATTGACACCAGTTGCGCAAAATGACGAAAATTATTTTACTATATAACATTATTTAAAGCAAATTCTTTTTTTTTGAGTATTAAATTAAATTAGGGTAGCTATAGTAGGTCACACTTAGACCAACACGGCTCATTGTAATACCACATAGTCTCATGGGCATATAGTTTTTTGAAACAATCGAAATGGTAGTGTAATCACAGCATACCAATACAGTAAACCCCAGTTAAGTACCTCAGCTGATGATGATGTCAGTCTTTTGAGGTACTGAAGAGGGGAAAGCACTTAGGCGGGAAAGGCAATTAAGAAGGAGGTACTTAACAGGGGTTTACTGTAGCAACAAAGACCCGATGTCAGTAGTAAACTGTTGCTATGTACTTTTCAAGACAAACGGTCTTCCACCCCAAGTTTCAGCTCATGTGTTCAATGGTCCATCGAGACACCAACAGATTTAGTGGCGTACAACCACAAGTTTTCAATTTGCTCTTTGTATATCCCATACCTAATTATGGGATATACAAAGAGCTGTCACTGGATCAAAATCAATATACCCTGTATACAGAGTGTATGGGATATAATTATTAACATTGTGCCATAACCCCGCCTCCAATTGCAGATGCATATGTGCATGTTCGACGTATCTTTCAGGAAGTGTATCGCATCGGAAAAAGGTTTTCAATATTCTGATCAACAAATGAACGAATTATTTCGTTCAACAGCTGCATTCAATTTGAGGACGAACATCAAAATATGTGAAAAGTTTCATAATTTTTTAATAGTATAAAAGTAATAAATGCAAATTTGAACTCAAAAATCAATACTAATAAAATTGGGAGACCTACATATGTAAATAAAATTTAAATTATGTACGAGTATACATAATTAATGTATGAAATGATATGAATCCAATATCAAAACGTGTTACTAGCGATTAATGGCCAAATTGCATAGAATTGTTCATGCCAAAGCAGTTGCAAAGGAAAAATACGAGATAAGTAAAAACCATAACAAAATGACAAGTTCAGTCATGCCAAAAACGTAATATACGTTAGATTTATTTGCCATTAAAGAGAGCAAGAAAGCAACCCCCTGTTGCCATAAATAACACTTTCCGAATCAAGGCCAGATATTTAGGAATGTACTCGTATGCTTACAGCAATGCAGGACAATTCAAACCACAATTCCAATAAATTTGCGCATCGAACCTTTCTCAATTAAATCTCTTTCAGATACTGGATATAATTATATACATACATACATATGTATATGTATGTGTATGCTGATATTGCGAACAATTCTTATTTAAGTACTCGTACATACCTGCGGCTTATTTTGCTTCCATGGAATAGAAGTGATACACACTGTAAGACTAATACTGAAGTCAGTAATATTTATCCTTTAATTTAGGTAATTGCAACACTTGATCCAAGCCTAATCGGAAAATCCGGAGGTTCTAGTCTTTGGATATGACACATATACATACATATGTACATTCTTACATACATACTCGTATGTATTTGTATTTTCTATGTTGCGTTGTGGTAAAAAAAACTTGCCGCCCAGCTCCGCTGCAGCAGAAGCAACAATAAAATCAACCGAAAAACCACTTTGGAGAAAGGTGTGCGTCGAGTGCGTCTACACAAATGTACGCGATTAGAATTGCTAAATTAAGGTGATTGGGCGTAGTACGCGAGTGGTAAAAGTGTAAGTGTTGGTAGGGGAAAGACGGTTAAGTAAATGGCGTCGATTAATTTAAAATAAGAATAATTTATTTGTTGCTTTATTTCTAAAATTCAATGTAGCGAGAATTCTCAATATTAATGCTGCTGCTCCACTAACCAAAATATTCTAAAAAATTTGAAGTTAATACCCCCAAAGTCAAAAGAAAAACAGCAGCAAAATATCATCGAACAACAAATAATTGCTGACAATTATGTAGCCATTGTAACAACGGCATCTAAAATATGGTACAATAGAGTAACAATAACTAAGAAAAAGAGTGAATTATTTTCATTATTCTTTCTTCATCGTATCAAAAAACAGCGTAATAATAAAGAATGAAAATGTCCCACTTTGTAGTCAACGACAACAACATTAAGTATCTACATAGGTTCAACGTTGTAATAGAAATCAAAATGAAGAGCAAATACATACATATGTATAATAATAAATTATGGAAACTACTTGAGGCCATCCAGATCGAAACCAGTTTCAGTTTGCAATAGCCATAGACTCATTTACGTGGACAGCAACGACAGCAACTTGTTCGACAAAAGAAAGTAACCTCAGTGCTGCGGTACGACTCAACCTGACTAGTTGTAGTTGTTGGCTTTAAGGCCAAGAACTGAATAAAGAATAACGAATTTATGCTCATGCAAAAGCAAATGCAAACATTGAATTGGGGGGACGGATAGTAGGCAAAGTGCAACCTGTTTCTTGGATGCTACAATGCACCAAATACAATTCAATAACTGATAATGAACAAGATCAGAAGAGGGAAATACTTGAGAATACGGGTGCAAATGTGTAAACCTGCAAGTTTAGTGCATCTTAGTACATACTGTATCCAACTATGCCCATTATGTAGACTGGGTCTCCACCAAATTTTATAAATTACGCCCAGAGGATATAAGTATAAGTAGTAGGGCAAAAAAAATGTTCCCAAAGGGATCTTGAAATAACACTCATTTTTGTTTTTTGTCATAACTTTGTCAATTAACTAGTTATTTTACGGTTTATTATAGTTAAGTAATTTGTTAGAAATTGACGAAATTTAGGCCCGCGTAAAATAAAAATTTTTTGCAAAATTTTAAACCCAAAGACAAGTGTAATTTTTTTTCGATCAGAATCCGCCTTCTGAACATTGGTATTTTTGAAAAGTTACTTAGTTTCTACTGACACTTTGATCTTTGACCCGGTGTAAATTTTTTGTTCATGACTGGAAAAAAAATGTTCTTAGCAAAAATTTCATGATTTTTGGAAAGCAATAATATTATTCAAAAATAAAAATATAAAAAACCGAGGAACGATGTATCTCGTTCAATTAGTCTAAATATTGGCATAACTAGCCGAAGATGTCATCGGAGGACTCAAAGTCACCTGAAGATAAAAGATCGTACTCGTAGAGAGGTTTCCAAATTATTCTACACATCAAATAACAAAGTAATGACAAAAACAATAAAGGCCGTATTTCAAGACTAACTAGGAACAATATTTTTTGCCCTGAAATACGCCTGGGGTAATCTTTGAAGTAAACATTTAACTTATTATCCCAATAGTGGGTGACCCTGTCTAGTACTGTCTAGTATATTAAATTCTTCCCGTCGTTTGAATAAGCCAACATAACCACAGTGGCGGCGATAACCACAATAACAGCAAAACAAGAAACGGTATAGGTTCATGTTGTTGTAGGCATTTTAAAAAATTTCACTTTTCAGCAGTAGAAAAACTCAAAAATTAATTTTAATAGACGATCAAGTTAGAGAACAAGTAACAAGTTCCTTCTACTTTTCAGTTTTACTCATTTTGGTGACATAGTTATTTTAATTCTGAAAGGCGCGCACGTCTTCAATGCTATTTTTAATATAACCGCAAAAATATGTGGGATCAGCGCGTCTAGTTTTTCCTACATATATACATACATACACACAATCATACATATGTATTTACGTGCGTATGTAATGCAGCCCCGTGCAGATCGTCGTAGATCTTGGACTGTTTACTTTCTTTTCAGCTTTACGGTCGTTTTTGCCGTTATTCGTAGTTATCGCGCAAAACACTGAAAATTTCAACAAATCTACAAATATATGAATTGTAAATTTTTTTTTTTCGTTCACTTTTTGTGTGCACTTTTCAATCGCATGGTATTAGCAAAACGCGCTCGACTCTTCTTTTCGCAACCGTCGCGTTCAATTTCGAACTCTCAACTAAATTGCAGACGAGTTTGAAGCTTAGCATTGAGCTCATGAGTAGAGCTATGTATGTTGAAGGTGTCGTGCTTATAAGCTTTCGGTTGATGTTGAATACGAAATTTATGAACGTGTATTTCCGATCAGGTGAGAGCGATTATTAGTTGGTTTTGAGAGATGTTATGTTATTGAGTGTATGTGTGTCGAGTAGAGGGGAGTGTTGGGTTTTATCAATTGCTGAGACCGGCTTTTGTTCATGCATAAGTACATAAATGAAGGAGGAGGAACAAAAAAGGGACACTACTGTGATTAACCCCGGGTTTACACGTGCAAGTGAGCAGCGGCATGTTGAGAATACGTATTATATTCGAAAATTTAGACAACTAGCTGCTACCCTGTAACCAATCGGACTAGTCTTGTACTAGTAATACACTAGACCGCGACGGACAACAATTAAATTCACGTCTAGTCCAAACATATGAGAACAGACTAGTTATTTTTACACAGGCTTGGCATTTGACTGGTCCTGCACTGTCTTTATATACTAGTCTAAAAACTAGTTATTTTGGACCATTTCGTGGCACAAGAAAAAAATAAAAAAGATTTTATAGGTATTTTTTAATTGATATTTTTTTTGATTTTTTTTTTCAAATAAATTACGTATTAAATTTTTTTAAAGTATTAAGTGATCTACATGAGCGCTGTACGTACGATAATTTTAAAAACAATATGTAGTGTAAAGCTACGAGCGAAGCAAAAGAAAACATAACTGCTGTTCGCTGTTTTGCCGCTGCTTCAACTAGTCAGTTTGCCAGCTGACTAACGCGATAATACGCTAGTACGTCATCATTATCAATTGAGTAGTCGTATGTTAAATTTTTTGTGCCAGTGTTATTTTTATCTTGCTTGCGAATAAGCAGCTCTAGCTCAAGTTTGTCATCGATGACGAAAAATCTTAACTTACCTTCTAATTAGCTTTTTAAAAAGCCAATGTTCAAAGTGCCCATATGCATGAGAAATATGTATTTTTAACCAATTGACAAAGAGCTAACACATTCTTGCAAATTTGTTTTTTTAAATCAATCAATTGATACTTACTTTTCTTTGTCACCGGCGCCCAAATATGAGCTCGCGTACATGCCAGTTAGGCCATCCAACTGGCAAGTGAAACTTATCGATATCGTATAGGGTGTTCTCATAAGCAAAAGTTCCTCTAATTCAATTAACAGCAATTCACGTTCCGGACTCAAATAATAATCCTTGATGCGTATACGTATGCGCGCCATAATATTCAAAATGCTGATGCCTTCAATTTCCAAATTTTTGGCATGCATTACAATCAGATTTGTTTCTTTATCCACCTCCACTTGTATGGAGACTGTGCCTTCACAGATTTTTGTCTCCAAATTAGGATACCAATATAGACGATATTTGATGGGTCGCAAATCTGTTGGCAGGCGATGAATTATCTAAATGTAAATGTGGGAACTATGAACATAAAGTAGGTTTTCAATGTGTAGAGTGTGGTCTAAGCTAAAGTACACTGCAATGTATTAAATCCTGCTACTTGTACTTTGCCCAAGATGACCTGTGGCCTGTAGCTATAAAATAATATTTCTGATCACGCTATTAACGTACGTATTATCTTATATCGTATGCCCATAAAGGTTATTGTATAAGGAAATTCAAAAAAATCGCCGTCGATATCATTTATTTAAAAATTCTCGTTAATTTAATTTCATAATCTAAATGGGTAGCAATTACAAAGGCCAGACGGCCAAGGGTGTTGAGGCGGCTGTTGAAGTTTGATGGGGAGGGGAGGTATTTCGCAGTTGCTCCTATTGCTATTTTCGTTGGCTTTTGTATTGTCGTTGTGGTGAGTGTGTTCTATAGCGATTGTATGTATAGTTCCAGAATTTCTAATTTATCCTTTGATTCTTGCAATTTCGTCGACATTTGTGAGCTATCCACCGCTAATACCACAGTTGCCACAAGCAGACAAGTTGCCAATAGACCCATGCAAATGGCAACTGTCCGCGCAGTGATATTATCTATTTGTACAAGTGAGTAGATCGTTATCAATGATGCCAATTTCACTGGTAGCTTCTTAGCTATTCTCACCCTTGATTTTACTAATTACACTAAAAGTCATTTTGTGCTCCTCTCTACTTCTATCGAACAGCTTCCTCAACAATCCAACGAAAACTAAATTATATTTTTAATTGCAATGGGAGTCCATATCAGTATCGCTGCCAACTGTATGATTAAGTACTCGTATTTAGGGCCATAAAACTTGACGAATATTTAATTAGTTAAGTTCAATCGACCGGTCGATCGATTGGGCGATGATATCGCGTATATTATGGAGTATTAAATGTTTTGATAAAAGTTAAATGATAGCCAAAATAGCTCTCTTAGTTCGAGAACAATTTTTGTAGTGAGCAGCGTAATTGGGCTGTTTTTCAGGAAATTAATCTTAATTACTTTTTGATAGTATCTAGCGCTATAAATGATTTTTTATGGTCAATCAAGATTTATATATAAGTGATTTCTTATGATTTCGATAGTGGATAATAGTTACATAACAAGGTTCTTCTTCGTCTTTGAATAAAATTTTGAACCTTATTATTCACCAATTTCGTTATTAAGGAATATGAGGCTTAAGTCTTACCTTTTCTGGGTCGGGAAGCCCTGGTGGTAACGTTGGATAATTTGGATTTGAAATTGTTGTTGATGGAGTCGAAGGTGTCGAAGGTATTCCAGTAGTTGTATTTACGATTGAAGGGACAGTTGTTGCCGTACTGGGACTGGGACTGGGGCCAGGAGTCGATGGCAAATCAGAAGACGTTGTAGTCGTTGAAGGTGTAGATGACGATGAAGATGATAATGCTGTCGTTGTGGTACTTGGAGTAGTTGGATTAGGAACAAAAGTCGATATCATATCCAGTTTATCCAAAGCATCTTGAAGATCGTCCTCTAAATCTGAGTTTTGAACAGCCAGCACTATTGTTGAAACACAAAGTGCTGCTGTAGCTAAAGCGAAAAATATAGCAAAATTCTTTGCTGTCAGCACTGAAAATGTAAAAACAAACTCCGATGTATACTAAATATCCTTTTGACTGGTAACAAAAAACTTACACAGCATTTTATTTCCAAGTGTCGAAGGGACCAGGTGTCATTCAAACTTGAATAATGAGGTGTTTCCCGTTGAAGAACGTATTCAGAACTGATTTCTAATGGCGATTTTCACTTTATTATTTTAACTTGATTCCGCTACGATATTTTCTAGATTTTTACTTATTTGTATTTATCTACACAGTATATATATTTTACATAGGCACATACATTACCATATATGGCACATACTTATATATGTATGTACGTCCGTACGGTCGATATTATCAGCGTTTATCGCTAGATATTTATGATTTTAGATGTTTAATTATTACAGACACATGTACATATATACATATATGCATATATATACCATATATATAAATGTACATGTATAAGTATTCTTATATTAGTTGTTCAATCGAAATGTGGGCAATTATAAATATTGTTGTGTTTGTTTATATGTATCAAATAATTATTTTTAGAGTGTTAATTTGCAACCTACCTCCTCTTTTGAAAGGTTCAACCAACTAGTTTTCCATTCCCCATTTCAGAATAGTCAATTCTCCGACTCTGACACAGTATTCTCGTCCTGAGTTTCTATGTACAAGGTGAAGCAGTATATTTTATAAATTTTTGGTCAGAATGGGTCCCTACATTTCACAACGGATTTTCATATAAGTTTACATTTCAATTGCAAATTAGACATTTGGTTTTTTCTTTTTGTTTGATACATTCAACACTCAGGGTGAACCCATACGAATGCACAGCATTGTTTTGATTGGAAGGAAAATTGATAGGTGGGAGGAAGAAGGAGGGAGAATGAGAGAGGGAATGCAATCACAGGACACCGATAAATAGGTTTAGGTGAGTGCGGAGGTTAGAGTTCCTTATTATTAATAGTTTCTTCAATATAAACTGATAATCTTCCCAAAGTCGGGGTAAAAAACTAAAAAGAGATACTTTTCTACAAAAGAGTCAGGGGTGCGATATACATACATACATATCTAAACTCTATACTTTATCCGCAAAACACATTTTAATATTAGAAAATGAAATTTTTTTGTTCCCTTTGTATTTGTTTTTGTAAATATTTTTTGTTTCGTGGAATTGAAAAGACGCTACATTTGTCTCTTTCTTACTTTCCCCGTACACAATTGTTGTTGTTGTATGTGACCCAAGTGATCCCTAATCGTGCTGGCGATGGCGGCTTTATAATCGACGAATAGATGGTGGGTGTCTGGCACACATCGTGGAATCACCTTTCTTATGAATTGGGCAGAGTACTCTGAGTTCCAATCACTTGGACGCTGGACATCTGTCTCCAGGCAGGCCATCTGCACCTGCAGCCTTATTGTTTTTCAGCCGAACGATGGCTGTTAATACCTCCTCATAGTCGGACGTTGGTACTTCAACGCCGGCAGTGATTGACGTTTCTGGAGTAGATTCCGCAGTGGCGGGATTATTGCCGTCATCGCCAATAAGCAACCGCGAAAAGAGCTCCCTTCATAATCTTATTATGCCCTGGACATCTGTCACCAGATTTCCGCCTTCATCCTTACAGAAAGAGACCCCGGAATTTTTGGACCTCGTTCCTGTTTGTTACATTAACATTATACATACACTTTCGGAAGGGACAGAAAAATCTGTTTTACTTCCATTTGATATAACCGCAGTTTTCACCTCGAACATATTCAAGCGCCTAAAATAAGTTTCATTATAAGACTCCTAATAAGCTTATGACTATCGTATTGTGCCCGTTTATAAATCATATCATATATGCACATACATTTCATATGTATAAGCCTATATATGTACATATGTATGTTTTCAAATACAACTGCATACATATGTATATGAATAAAAGCAAAACCACAACTTTGCACTTTCCTAATAAATAGTATGAAAAAATTCATTATTTCGTATTGATGTATATGCATGTGTGCCCCGATGTATATGGTCGCTGTAGCGTAGTGGTACTGCGTTAGAAAGTCACGCAGAGTGTCCGGGGTTCGAATCTCGGCATAAAACTTGAGGTCCCTTCCATTCATATATAAATATAACACGCACGACATGAGTGGATGCACAAAGCTCGGCCTAGGCCCTCCATGGGCTTGTTGTGCCATTAAAAGAAAGATAGAAGTATGTATGCCCGAGAGGAAAAGAATTGTTGGATCAAACCTATTTTACTGCTAAATCCTATCCGAAAGTTAAAACTGTTAATTTAACAGATAAGGAGTGAGATCGAAAAAATCGGATAACTTTGAAAGACCATTGCTTTGAAACGCTTCATCTGAATGAAAAAATTCAAACAGTAGGCTTTGCGTTGGAGAAATTCTGATGAAATACAATCACATGTTTTTTGACTTGTGAACTTTCAGTTGAGTTATGACATCGGAAGTGAAAGACGCGATTTAGTTGTTGAATTATTTCGAGAAAATCCGCAGTGGAGCCAGAAAACCATTGCAAATAAGGCGAAAGTTGCACAAAACACTGTCTCGATGATTCGTAAAAAATTTAATACAGACTTATAGTTGCTAGAAAATATGGTTCTGGAAGGAAATGCGGTTTCGTGTCTCCACAAAAGGCGAAGAAAGTCGTTGCTCTCTTAGAGAAGAGAATCGAAAATTGGCGGAAAAAGCGAGTTGCAGTAAGTTTTTGTTCGTAAAATTAAAAAAGATGCGGGCCTTAAAACATACAAAGTGCAGTCAGTACCCGACAGGAACGCTACTAAGAACTTGGCCCAGAGCCGAGCTAAAAAGTTGAAGACAGATTTTTTCCAAATTTCAATTGCTGTGTTATGGACAATGAAACATACGTGTTGTCTAAATTTTCTCAATTGCCTGGTCAAGTGTTTTACAATATTTTTGCTAAGGAGTAAAAGTTTCGTAACAAGTGGCACTGTTAACGCCGAAATTTATGTGAAGAAGTGCCTCCAGAAGAGATTGCTGCCCTTCATTAGAAAGCACAATGTATCTACTTTTCTTTTGGCCTGATCTAGGCTCCTGCCACTACAGTAAAGTAGCCCTTAAATGGTTCGAAGATCAAAACATAAAATTGGTACCAAAAATCGCCAACCCACCAAGAACTTCGGGCTATCGTGAGATATTGGGCTCTAGTGAAAAGAACATTAAAGGTAACAAATAACGAAGCTAAATCCATGGAAGATTTTAATAAAATAAATAAGTGCTGCCAAGAGAGTCTCAGAAATCACATTAAAGGCGCTAATGGCAGGCATACTGGAAAAGATGTCCGAATTCTGTAAAAAACAACAAACAAATATAGTTTTATTGATCATTTATCAGAAATTAAATTTTCTTTTCAAAACTGTTCACATTTTTTTATTTGCATAAGGGATTTCAATGCTAGGACAATTTAAAGTTATCTGATTTTTTTGATCTCACTCCTTAGTGTGCTGTTGGCGTGCATTGAAAAAACAGAAATTCTGTTATTTTATATCTGACGGCTAAATAATAGATTCTGTTCAAAAAAATGGCTGTGGAAACTATTTTTTGGTATTACATAGTTTGCAATTAACTGTGGAATCTATTAAAATACCATAAACGTAAGACTGTTTTTTGTTGTTACACTTACATTTATTCATGTTAAAAATAATATTCATGGGAATATATACGAGTAAATTCGAAATCATACTTTTTGCACTATAACATCAATCAGCTGTAGTCTAAGTACTAGTCTTGAAAGATGAGTTTTTTTTTTAACTGCACATCCCAAGACAAACGAATTATGTTATTATTTGTACACGCGAAATTCGGATGGCCTGGGGCATCCATGTTCGATCCTTTCTATGTTTCAAGTCGACACACAGCCTCTTCGTGGCGTACGTGGCCTTGAATGGATGGTTGTCGTCGGGCTTGGAACCCATCACGTTAAAATATTCCCCAATGAATCCAAAAAAGAAGGATAAGGAACAATCCTACTGTTGACGACTCCCGCAAACGCACAAAGTAAAACGATTTAGGAATATGCACCTGAAATGTCCAAAACCTCTATAGGGAAGGTGTCTCTATCCAGCTAGTGGATATCCTCGACAGATATAGATCTGACATCACAGCTATACAGGAAATGCGATGGACG
This sequence comes from Palloptera scutellata, assembly GCA_958295655.1. Taxonomy (NCBI): domain Eukaryota; kingdom Metazoa; phylum Arthropoda; class Insecta; order Diptera; family Pallopteridae; genus Palloptera; species Palloptera scutellata. The sequence goes on along the minus strand of OY282450.1, from coordinate 918,540 downwards.
GGACAGGGCTGCTCCAAAAGTGGTGTGTGTCAATTTTTGTGGCACAACAGAGGCAATTCACTGCTCATCACATTATCGTAGAGCAATGATTCTTCACGATAAGTGAGTAATCCCCAATGTTCCATAGCGTTCGCAGCAAAGTCAGGAACAGCTGCCATATCTATAATGTACAGAGGCGACCGAAAGAAATTTATTTAAAGACAATCCAATTAATTAAATATGCTATTTACACATGTGTTCAAGTATACATATGTACGTATGAATACATAGCTATGTATGTACATATGTTAATATTTGTAAAAATAAGTTAAGTTTTCGATAGTTAACAATACATCATTGTAGGCACTATAACAAACCTCCACTAATGTTACTTCAAAAGAGCCTCCATGGCTGGTTTATTAAAGCAAGGGAATGTTTGGCGTGCATACGTTGGTTGAAATTTCGATGCTGCAATTACTCTATGAAAGTCGAAAGCTAGTATTTCAATTAGAGCAGTTGTATATTATTACTGCTAGATTAAAAAATTTTATTTATTTTCAAATTGAAAAAGCTAGAATTCTTGCATATTTTTAGGAGGCATTGATAAATGAGCGTTATATCTTGTTGTTACTTGGAGCCAAGTAATTAGCTGCTACTATATAACCCCTCAATTTTATCACGTAATGATCCCTCGAATAGTACACCAACATCCTTTTCTAGCTCCTTCACCATGTCAATAATGGGAAATTCCCATCCAATATACAATTGATATTTTTCATAGGGTACATATCCCATAGGGTACGTTGACGTTAAGATCATTTATGTTCAATTGATGTGCATGCAAAATAAATTGCTATGTCGATTCAACAACAAGTTGCCGAAAAGTTACCCGTTTCAATATTGAGATGCAAATAAAGATCAAAATGCTTGGGCAATTATGATATCGGAAGTCGATACTCTTTCTGAAATATGGACATACATACATATACCGAATGAAGATTTAAATTGAATGAATTGAATATTCTTAGTCATATTTTTATTGAAATGGCCAATTGTCAGTTTGTTAACGCAACTGTTGACCTATGACGATATTCTATTTAAGAATAAATTTTGAAAAAGTATTAATACGATAACTGAATCGCATTGAAAAGATTTGGTATGTAACAATTATTGCGGTCGGAACCATTTTTTAAGTGGGACAAAATAAACTTTTCACGGACCACCTATAATAAATTTACAACATTATCTTTGTAATAAATACTTTCACTCTGGTTATCATAGGAACTTGTTGAACGCAAGTTTCTCGGCTTCACTTCTCCCTTCAACTCCGACTCCATGTAGTCAAGTTTATGCTTGGCATCTTTAAGGTCTGCACTGAGTTTCGCTTGTTCACTGCCAATGCCACAGTAGCTACTGAGAAAGGGACTATAGCCCTGTAGATAAATTGTTTAGTTACTCGCATTCTCACCAAAATGAAACCATAAAGGAAATTATATATGAAAGACGTTCGTTAGCGTTTAAGAACAAATCACAACTAAAACAAACCGTACACAGGTATAACAGGTTCAGGTGGTTAGGTAATCAGAAGTGAAGGGAATTTACTGTCCACACAGATCAATCATTGAAGAAAGTCAGTCGTATTCTTTACATGGATCATATTTACAATCGATTTCCCTAATTGGTTATCCAACTTATTAGCCATATATTGTTATCTTATCCTAGCGCAATAAACAAAAAACAAATAATTATGATAATCATACTTTCTGGTACATACTTTCCATGTACCGGCACGTACTTACTTATCTGTAAACTATTGTGCAATTTATAGCTGGGTATTTACTACCCATATAAATTTTTCACAATATATAAATTTATTTAATAGTCCAAAAAGTAGAGGTAATATTAAACTTAATAAATGAAGTATTTAAGTAATTCATTTAAGTATTTCTGTTTATTGAAAACGAATGTTAAAATTTTAACGAATTTTCACTAAAAGAAATGAAAATGTTTCTGCTTTTCTAGCCAATCAGCAATTTTATCACGATTATTCTGCAACCAAGCAATGTTATTCTTGACATTTTCCAACGCGCGTACACGCGCAGCAGTTCCAGCACCGGCTTCTGGGTATTTCTCAAAGAAATATTCCATCTCCTCCAGTTTAGTTTGTGTAGAAAATCGTCCGGTTATCGATGGGATCATGCTGCCCAAATAACGTTCATTCAAACCGAAACGTGCAACCAAATCCGGCCAATGTTCCCGAACATATTCCCAAACAAGAGGTTCCCCAATAGGATTGGAAGCAATGTACTGCAAGCACGTGAAGTAGTCCTGTCCTCGAACGTTTTCCTCATCCCAAGCTAAATTAATATATCTGAACGAATGACAATCAAATAAATAGAATTGCGACGTTACGAGTCAAATTCCGCTTTACCTGCTCAGTATCCACGGCACTTGAACTCCAGACAAACCATACATTAATTTCGACTTCTCGTTGGCATCCGACTCCTTTGCAAATATATCCCACATTTTCTGCCATGTTTGTTCATCTCCCTCAGCTACCATGCCATAGTAGTAGACGGTCTCCCGAACATCCGGATGTGGATATGAAGTTGCATTTCCCAGCCATGTCTTCAAACGCTCAGCAGCTTCTGTGAGGCAATCATTTAATCCATAAGAACAAGCCGTGTTTAGAATGGTGACGCGCAAGCGACTGAAAGCGAATAGATTATTTTTTAAAATTCAGATTATGTTAAAGAAGGAAAAGTCATTAATGTCGATCTAGTCAAAATAACAGGTACGTACTTCTGTAGGTGGTTTTCACCCACATTCCATGTGACGTTCTTATATATGGGACTAATCAGATTCTGAACATAACTATTGTAATTCACAAAGCTGTCAGTGAACATTAGTTTTCTGTACAATGATGACAACGAGGATGAAGCTACACTCCAGGGCACATAGTCCTTTTCATTTGCCAAATATTGTGTCATATCCAGTGCAACGTCATAAGGTAGTTGCGTTGAATCTGCCAATGAGAAGGCATCGTTTAGCAGAGAAGCTCGATCACCAATAGAGAATGCCTACATTTGTATAATGAATTAACTTAAGTTGGTGGTAACGCTGTGAAATCGGCGGAGTGTTAAATGATCATAATGTTATTGTACTTTCGAATTAGGAATAAAGCTGTCATTGTGGTTTTAAAAAATGTTTACTACAAAGTTTCCGATTGTTCAAATTCAATCAATTCTTTCCTTCAAGGTCACGATTTCTTCCAATTTTTACCTACAAAAGCAGACGTTTAAAGTTGGAAACTAATTTCTCAGTTTTGCCATATATTTTTAGTCCTCGAATCGGCATATAATAATTTTTCTCCAAAAAGAAAATTATATTCCCTTTCCCTGCACCAGATGAACTATCTTGCTCCTAGTTCATCTGGTTCCAGAGATATGGCTCATTATATTCTTCCTAGGGCCTAGACTGAGCTTTGTACGTGTTTTATTTGTACATGAATACAACGGACCTGCAGTTTTATGCCGAATCGTAGATAATTTTTACTCTTGTAGGTTTACCATTGCCTCAGTTCTACTTTATGCTTTTGCTTGTGCCGCGCACTACCAACTACACCACAGTGACCACAAAAAATAGCTAGAAATTTAAATTTAAGGTTTTTAGTAGAAAAAAATTAGATCCACGTACCCACAGACGTACATATTCACTGTTTTTATCTAGTTATCTCATATTTTATTAGAAATTAGTTTTCTACTTTTAACGTGTGCTTTCGGATAAAAATTCTTTCATCCAATACCCAGGCCCTTGACGGACTGTGATATTATTTCTTTTAATTGAAAACTCTTTCAATTTTGATTTGTATTTTCCTTTCCTGAAAGTGTAACCACATTATGGGCCGCCCGTCAAATCAGCAACAACTACGATACTTACGCTTGGATCATCAACCAGCTGACCAGCTAATTTTTCCCACATCTCATTAGCATAGTTAACACGATAATAGCCAATTTGATTGTAATTGAACTTTATCCATTCAACGGTACTTGGTAAGGTAATGGTAACTGAAATTCAAGATAAAAGATAAACGACTTTGATAAACCTGGTTTAATTGCTGGCTTAAACGTGAACCATACTTTCGTTTTCATTGTAGTAAAACCATGTACTTTGTACCGCTGAAGTTGCACTTGTCGAGTAAGTAATTGGGATGGACCAAGTGTAACTGCAAAGATAAAGTAAAACGTAATCGCCCATAGAAATGAAAAAAACACACATAATTTATAAGCGCAGGTGAATGTTATATACTTCGAGAAAAAAAAAATGCTCATCATTGCGCTTACTTGAATGGTGAATCATCGTAAATGCCATCAGAATCTTCTGGATTGGAAAAGAAACGCTTCTGAGTGAGCTTAAATTGATCTGCAGAAACTTGTTCAACTTTCACTACTGGAAGTCCCATTTGTTCAGTCCATGTGCGCATAATTGCTTTAACGTTAATATCTAAGCCAAGCTTATCAATTTCTGACAAAAAGTCATCGGTTACGGTATTTTTGTATTTGAATTCAGTCAAATAGTTAGTGACTGCCTGACGGAAATTCTGTGGCCCAAGGAAACCCTCCAACATACGCATGATAGATGCACCCTTAGAGTAGGTAATTGTGTCAAAGATTTCAGTAATTTGATCAGGGTTGGCTACAATTTGAATAATGGGATGTGAGCCAAGAGTAGCGTCCAAACTTAAAACGCCATGTAAAGTTCCAACAATGAATTGATCTTGCTACAATTGAAACAACCAAAATAAAAATATAAAATACAGTAGAACAAAGTCGTTGTTTATATAAAAATGTACTTAAGAGCTGGTTGAAGTTATGTTTATACCTTCCACTACTTCATGATGCAATTTTATACTAACCAGCATGATTGAGGTGAAGGGCATAAACAATATGATGATGATAAGAGTGAATAATGCAATTAACGAAATGTACAAATTACCATTTTCCATTCAGGGAAGACATCATCGACACCCTTATTCTCAATATAACTTGCAAAACCTTCATTTAGCCACAAGTCATTCCACCACATCATGGTAACTGTTTAAGTAAAGTCAATGAAAATACATAGTTGTATTGATTAATTCGAAATAACCGAATTTATAAGCGCAGGTGAATGTTGTATACTTATACAAACCTAAATTTCCAAACCACATATGTGCGAATTCATGAGCTATAACGCTAGCCACACGCTGCTTGTTAGCTGTAGAGCTAACAGCTTCATCGTAAAGCAAAGCCGTCTCACGATATGTCACTAAGCCCCAATGTTCCATGGCACCTGACACAAAGTCTGGTATGGCGGCCATATCTGGAATTACAAATATGTTGAGCATTGTCTAAATTAATGACAAACAATGAAAACTCCGAACCTACCCAATTTCGGGAGAGGGTATTCTACTTGGAAATAATCGATATAATACTCAATTACTGCTTTTCCCACTTCTTTGGCGAATGTAACTTTTTGGATTTGTTCGGGTGTAGCAAATACCCGCATCGTAAATGGCTCACCAATACCATTGGTATCGATATCAGCTTCCTCATAAGCAAAGTCCGAAACAATAAAGCATGCCAGGTAGGTACTCATCGGCACACTTTTTTGGAAAAATACCTCAGTATACTTCCCCTGATCGTTTTCAACCTGTTTATTTCAGAAGCACAACATGTTGTATGAACAGCTTAAAAAATCTAAAATACACACCGTTACCAAGGAATTATACTATCGTACATACGAGTCCATTTCCATTCATGTACAACATGAGTGAACATGTGTTTCTATGGTAAAAATCATAATGGGAACTAAATGTTGTGGTAGATTATGTTCAAACGAAAGCTAACACTTATTAGAGCCTTAGAATCTATGATATTTATACCAATTTTTGCCGCAATCGTTGCCAAGGAGCTCCCTTAATTTTATTATGAGTAAGGGAAACTATCTAAATGAGTGATATACTGATTTTCGGACATTTTAAACCCCTCTGAAAGCAGGCGTGGAAGTTAAATTAGGTGAAACAGTATTTTTTATATGAGATGTGTGTGTGGTCGCCGCGCGTAGTAAGCTGACCTGCTACACCGAGAGTCCCAGGTTCAAATCTCGGTATATGCTAAAATAGAAAACTAAACAAAAAAAATAGTAATTCCTATACGGCACCCCCTCTTGGCAGGCAATGGCAAACCTCTAAGAGAAACATTTTTCTAAGAAAAGCTTTTCAATTTGCCTTTCGGATTTGGTATGAAACTGTTTATCTCTTCCATTCGTGTACAAATGTAACACGCACAGCATGATAACAAATTGCCACCTCGCCGTTCGAAACCGGCCAAAATGTGTCTCTCAGATAAATAAATAAACTGAGATAAGCTCGTTTCCACTAATTTGGAATATATTACTGTTGAAATTGCTAGCTGGCTATACGTATACATATATACTTACATCTATTATATTCCCAAAAATAATTTATACTTTGATTCCAGAATGCTTAAAACTATTCTGAAATTCGATTTTCTGGATGTACGACAGTAGAATTTCGAGCTAAAGATGTAACCTACCATAATATCCATATTAGAAAGAGCATGATAGTCTCCCTCTTTTGGGCGAACCAGTGTAATCTCAAAGGTCGCCTTCATGCCTGGCTCATCAAAGCATGGGAAAGCTTGACGCGCAAACGTTGGCTCGAATTTGGAAGTTGCTATCCATCTGAAAATAAATAGACAATGTTCGTTTAATTTTAAATTTAAAGTTATTTAAATTTTTCAAACTACATTACTTTCTGCTCTCATCTGCTTTAAGATATGATGAACTGTACAATCCAACTATTTTACCAGCCATACTACCTTCAAAAATGATTCCCAAACGGAATACTGTTCCAGCGCCAATCTGCTCGTTAAGTTCAACAACTAAGAACTCACGCACCAAGTCCACATAATAATTCTTGACAAAATTGTTTCCGGCTCCGTTTAAGTAAACGCTGCTGATTAACAAATTATGTGAATGCAAAATAATCTGATCGATTACGGTAGTAGTATTAACAGTGATTGAAATTTGACCAGAAAAATTGCCTGTATCAATGTCCGGATGTAGGTACAAATCATAGTTGATGGGGTAAACAGATTCGGGAAGCCGATAGTTTATCTGAAATGGCAAAATTCGAAAATTACATGAAATATGTACGTTTGACTACTATTTAGATCACAACTTGAGTAAATATTTATTTAACAAGATACATATACGAGTAATATGTATAAGTACAAGCATATTTTTATACAATAACCTATATCTACATACTACTAGTTGCAGCTGTTGCGCTTTGGCCAAATATCCCAAAACTGCTGAAATTACATATATTACTATACACTGAAATGAAAATTAGTTATCTACTAAGTATTTCACGGTGCCATTTATTTCGCGTCTGAGGTCTCTCATTCTTCTATTTATAGCTTCTTGTTTTTTTTTTAATTTTGCTCGGCGAACACTTTGGGCTCTGCAAACGATACACCCAGCATCTTGTGTCCGGTGCAACAGCAATCCACTGCCTAACAGAGAGCAACAAACACATACATAGAAATGCACAAGACAAACAAGATCAGAGTTGTCACGATAGAAAACTTAACCATTGCAGGATATTTTTGTGCAAACGCAAATTATGCATACATAAAGGAGAAAGTAGAAAAAGATGGTATGGCAGTACTGAACACGATCGCTTTCGTATTGTTGCGTTTTATTGTATGTACTTATGGTACATGTTCTCAACTACAGTAATTCTTCGTAAAACGCTATATTTCATTTCGGTATCCTTTGCTCTCATTTGCATAAGCATTTAAAAAATCGATTTTAAGGTATAGAATATGTCAGTGTTGTGTATATAAATATTTTAGATATATTATGAATTAACACGAGGGCAAACTGTACTGAAAAAATATTGACTAGCATTTTCTATTGGCAAGAGTTAGCTGAACATTCTTCTTTTCATCTGCATTCGACAGCTAAGCATTGTGAAATTGAAAGTATGCTGTTCGAAAAGACGGTACTACTTTGTTTAAAATTAAAAATTATTAAAATTGAGTAACTTACTGGCACTTGATTTGGAGGTGAAGTTGTTGGCACCGGATTTGGGGTTGTAGATGTTGCGCTGGTTGTTATCGTTGTTGTCGTTGTTGTCGTCGTCGTCGTCTTCTTCAATGCCTCTTCCAACATATCTAACTTTTCACGAGTTTCTTTTAGCTCGTCTTTTAAATTAGCTTTCTGCACAGCCAGGACAATTGTCGAAACGGTGAAGGCGGTCAATGCCAAACCTAAGCAAATCGAAATCAATTTTGCAGTAATAATCATTGTTCCTGGATGAACGAATCACAACGTCTATATATGAGAATTTTTAAAATAATTTACACATCGCCGCGTTATTTAATGCTTAATACTTTCTAAGCCCCAGACGTCTCAACCGTAACTGATTATAACAAACTTTTTAATGATCGTCTCAATTACAAAATGCTCATACATGTGCATACTAAACATGTATGTAAGTATATAGATTAGTTATCTAATCTCAACAGTCAATATAAATCTAATAAATATTTGTGCGAATATCATCTTAACTAAAGTATTTGCCCATGAGTTTATACAATTTATTTCGTATTGTACATAACAGCAATAAATATTGTAAATGTAGGTATATACTTATTTATATCAAATGGATAATCCTAAAGAAAAGGTAGGTACCATACTTAGTGAATAAAGAATAATAAACGGCACAAGCCGCACGAATATTTTGGTATAATGACATAGGCTGTTACCTAGTTTTAGAAGGGCCAACGAGTTAGGACCCAATTAAAGTAAACCGGGAACTGGTCAATAAAACACAAAATATTTATTATGTATTCAAATTTTTTGTATCGCCTTTAGAGTATGCTCCTTCCGAAATAATAAACTTATGCCAACGAATAATTCAATTATCAAAACATTTTTCAAACGCATTGTCCGGAATCGACTTCAGTTCTTAAGTTTTGAAAAGTGAAAAAACTCAGCCGGAGCCATAGCAGGTGAATACGGTGATTGTTCGATTATATGTATATGTTGAATTATTGGCGAGAAATTCGTTCAAAATGATAGGCTGGTGAGATGGTGCGATGTCGTGATGCAAAATCATTGAGTTTTTTCTTCACAAACTTGGCCTTTTTCGACGAATTTACTCTCTCAAACACCGCATAACGCCCAGATACACTACTTTATTTACGTCTGACCTTCTGGCAAGAATTCCTAGTGCACAACACCGCGATAATCAAAGAAAACATTACCTTGGCGGTCGTTGACATAGTTTTTTGGACGGCTTTTGAATGCACTGTACCACCCATATGCAGGACATGACACGGTACATCTAAATACCAACAAGAAATTTCTTACACAAAATTATATGGAAATGAATTATGACATGCTTTAATTTTGTAAAATCAACTTTCAAATCACTTGCGCATTTTTGACTGTTGTTCAGCGGTTTTTATTAAATTTACAATTGTATATTTATTATTGAAATAAACTTAAAATGTGGTGACGCCAAATGCCAATAAACAATTTCCCATGTTTAGGTCGTAATAAAGTTTTATACTTTATCTCATATGAAATCAATATTAGCTCGCGACTGATTTCATATTATTTTTGCATTTATGTAATATCTCATATTTACCTCTTAACATTTCTATTTTATTGAGCTCACGTAAAGTTGTGTGTGTCGTTTTATTTTTAAAATCAAAAATTCTTATTATAGTAGTATTGACACCAGATTCTGTACATAATTCGTTAGGTCGTGGTTATGCTGGTGTTAGGTGTTCGGTGTACACATCATATTTTGCTCTCGTGCTCGGTATGGTGGTTACATTCGAGTTCGTTACAGACTTTTGACTTTTGGTCAAAATTATTTAAATATTATTTTGTGCGCAACGGCAACACCAAAATGGTATACCAAAAACTTTAAACGATTTCATCAATATGGATAATGAAATTAATAATATAATTGAATGAGCAATAAATTATGTAAATAATATATTTTTTTTTTTACCACCGACCACCGGCTAAAAAAGTGATCAGGTAGTGGAGAATCACATCCTCAATACAGCTAATATGTTGTATAAATACTTTTCATACTTACTTCAATAGTTTTATAAATAATATATTTAATATTCACTTTCCAAAAGTAAAAATATACGCAACTTCGCTTTTCTTCAAATGAAAATAATGACGTACAGGCTTGCATGTTTTTGGACTATTTTACATACATTTTTGTTCCTTTTTTGTATAATAACTCATTGTCACCCTGAATGCTCGGTGTGCATTTCGCCCAGCATATCGAGTTCGTTGTGAGAGTGAGTAAGGCTCTGTCTTCGCGTTCGGTGCAACAACAATTTCATGGTGATGGCTGAGCAAAATGTTAGCATCGTTAAAGTGTTTGTTTATTCGTACTGTATGTTCAGCATATTCTTTCCTATTTCATTCCATTCGTTCCGAACGATCGTTTTATGTTTCTTTATTAATTACAGATGCGTTGTTATATCGTTAAGTAACTTGGAAAAAATTAAAATTTTTCCAATAGGTTTTTCATATTGCACCAATTAATAATGAAGTTATTAATTGTGCAGTAGTAAAGGAATTTAAAATTTATAAAAAATAATAAAATTATTATATTGTTTCGTAACAACTTTGCTTCCTCAAGTTAATTTCTTCAATAGCCCACTATAAAGTAATAACACTGGGCTTATCTATGTATACATATGTACTGTATCGATAATTAAATACTGGAAGAAAGTATTGGTCAAATATTAATAAGATAGCGACACTTTGAGCAGCGTTCATATGCACGCGTTTGTTTCTCAAGTTACCGCTCTGGTAGCCAAGGTACATTGACATATTCAGTATGTGATTATTTTATATTTATTGACAGTGCAATATAAATATTAATTCTGAGCTTTCATTGTGTTCTAAGAAAGAAGTGAACATCGAAACCTAGCCCCTACTCTGTCTGCGGCTCAGAAAATACTTCCTTTAAAATACCTTTTCTCTTTATTTTCAACTTAGATATATACACCTCAATCAATTGACCCAAGCGGTGGGCTTTCCCTCTACCCGATAACCATTGTAAGCTGCCGCTGATGCTGCTGCTGCCAGCTCAGATCTGCGGCTCGGTTCACCAGCCCAGTATGATGGTGCCACTTCGTATGTCTGCATCATTTTGTTACTATTCTTAATTGCCGATATGATTAATAGGAATATGGCCAGCTTTCCAACAAGAATCGATTTCATAAGTAGCAGCTTCAACTTGGTCACCAAGAATGGCACAATTGCCGACTGTATTAGAAATGGAAGAATGAAAAGCGGCAAAACTTTCGTAACCATTTCATATTTTTTGCCGCGACCTATGTAAACGAAAAGCCCAAAGTTCATTTAAATATACACAATTAGCGTTGGTGTAGCAATGCTGCACTCACCTCGTGCCGTGTTATCGCTCAGCCAGCGCCCATGCATAATTTCGCGCAAGTTATCGGCATTTAAATTCACATTGACAATGTCGTTGTTCAAATCGAGACTCATATTAACACCCGGTCCTACATTGTAATGGTATTCGCTGTTGTTTGTGGAGTGCAATAGTTGATCATCTGGTCCTAGCACAGGCACTGGTATCTTTGCGCGCTTACGGGCTTTTATCTGTTTATTATTGTTACTGTTGCTGTCCTTATTATGATTGATGCGGTATTTATGCCTTCGCTTGAGTCTTTTTTTGCTCAATTTAGACAAGTATGTCCCATCATTTTTAGTCAATGGAGATGGAGATGAAGGTGATGACGTTACATCGTCTGCTCTCTCACTCTTCTCCTCCTCATTCTCCTCATAATTTTCACTACTTTTCTGATCTACTTTTATTGTTGTTACAACAACGTCATCATTTTGCAGATCTTCCTTCACTTCAGTTATCTCAACAGGCTGTTCCTCTCCATCACCATGTGTCAGAAGTGGAAGTGGTGCACCTTTCTCCTCAGCCACGTTCGCGGTATTAGTTTCACTCCATGTTAGGCCAGGGGTATTAATGCGATCTTTCAAAGTCTTCTTATATTCTAATGAAGTTTTATTCCCAAGATACGTGCTCTTGTAATTCTTATATATGCCCATAAAGATATTTTTCAATGGTTTGGCTCGTTTTCGAAAGGCAGTGTGATGGTCCTGTTTTCCGTAGTCATCGTCTACTTCATAGTTACTTGCTATGCTACGGCCTGCCTCCACCTTTAAACCCTCATTCGTTTCACTGCTGTCCAGCAATAGCTGTTGTGGCTGAGACTGCTCATTAGTGTACGTTGCATTCACGCTGTCAGATGCTGTAACCACAAGCTCATCTGTCATATCCTTGGTTTCATCCGCAGTATATGCATTTATTGTTCTTAAAACCACACATATTATTAACAAGAATCGAATTAACGTATTCATCTTGCACACATTTCACACAGAAACTGAACTGAGCTAGTGACAATATCCCAAAGAACTTCACCACCGATATTTTTTGCGTCTGTACACATCAATGATCGTCAGCGAAGTGTGCTGAATTCTCGATCGCCATGGATTTTATTAACTCTCTCTTACTTAGTACATGCACCACACAAATGCTAGCTTTGCGAAAGAAAGCAATCGCATAAATCCAAATCCAACCACCACCACAACCACAATCACCAATCAAATAACCACCAGACGCGTAAGAGTGCAAGGCTGCAATTCTAGAAATTCCAGAATTTTAAGTTATGTTTCTGAATTGTAAACCTAGTTAGCCTATGAATGCACAGCTTCGAAATAGAACACTGCCACACATTGTTGTATAGTTTGCTCGATGCGTCGAAGAGAAACTGCAGTGAAAATTGTGGTAGCGTAACAGTGGCAGACATGCTGGTCATGCTTTAATTTTGAGCGTGAATCTTGTTTTCAGCACAACATTCAAGTGCTTCTTAAGGCTTCTATCGAATTGTGGTATTCCACTTTTGACTTTACTTTTGTGTTCTTCTAGTTCTAGCTTCTGGTTCTGCTTTTGTTGCACTTAATTGTAATTGTTACTATCTAAGTTGTTGCAGTTGCTACTTTTTGATTGTGATTCTTGTCTTGTATATTCTTGATCTTAATCTGGATCCTCCTCATTTGCTGTTTGTGTGCTGAAGACATACAAACAGTCTCAGCTTGATGCAATGAAAAACAGTCTCATAATAAAGATCAACAAACATTTGGTTAGGCCAAGAAATGCTTCGAATAGCAAGCACACGATAGCCACTATCTGCTACATTTTCTGCTCTTTACGATATCATTAAATTCGCACTTTTCTAAACTAGGTTCGCCTCTTCTGTTCTCTTTCACATGACATTAAATCATGCAAGCACTTTACGAAGATAATCATTTATATCTTTTAATCTAGTTTAGTTTATACTTGCAGACAAATATGGTCCCTCATACTTGGAACTCGATATTTAGAGTACGCCGCACAGTATGACGAGCGTGGCTAAAAATTATTTCAACTAAAAGAACTTTGAAGAAATTTTTATAAAATATGTATTCATTTTGTCGCATTGAATGTTCAAAGTAATATACATATTGTATATATTGTATGTACAAATGTAGTAATTAATCGTTAAATAACGGCGTTAAATTTTTAGCCAAACGATTATCTTTACGTTAATTTCGAAAATCATTAACGGTTTGATTACCTTGCGTTAAATTTCATCTTTTAACTCAAGTCGTTAACTATAACTAGGAATGTCTGCTAGCTGCTGTCTTCCACCCCAAGTTTAGGCTCATGTGGTTAGAGAGGAAAAATATTGCCAAAGACGGTAAGGTAAAGAAAATTGTTGTGCGTACCTTCAAGGAAGCCATGAAAAACGAAACTGATATTTCGTGTAACACGAGCAGAAATAAGGAAACACTGCTAATTTTTTTTTCTTAATTTTTTTTAGCGCGCTTACCATGCAAAACAAAGCATCAAGCAAAACAACAGGTCACTTAAAAGCGTCATTTAGGATTTAGTTGAAGACTGACTAGATAGCGAGAACGTGTAGGTGAACTTGTTTATCAAATATATCACGTCTGTTCTCGATACAAATTCGTAACACTTTTGATTGTTTTTGAAGAAAATATGTAATACTTATGTTGCCATTAATAACATTGCCATTGATAACATTGAAGGTGAAAATCAGTGAAAGATAGATTGTTGGTCTACAATTCGCAATTCGCGTTTAATTATAAGAAGGCCTCAGTCCAATGCAGCTTATATAGAACGAATCTAGTAAATACTTTTTTATCTTTTTCTATTATTTTGGAATGTAGTTGAAAGATAGGATTCCATATTACAAACCAATAGTCCAAGCGACTTCTTACTAAAGAAATATAGAGTGATTTCAACGTTAGTGGGTCAAGATCCGTGTCCGAGTTTCTCCTTATGAAACCGAACACAACAAACGATTTCGAAACTAAAAAGTCAATATGGTTGTTGAATGTGTTTTGAATAAAAAATTATACCAAGATCTTTAACATCGTTACTACTAGGCTAATTTGGAACATTATGCATTATCTTACTTACTACGTGAAATAATTAGGTTTTTATATGAAAGATATGCGTGGCATTTCCCCAATTTAGATACAATTTCATATTCGCTATTTTTTCAACACATATAATGTTTGATCTGAATTTCATAGACATGGAACAACATTTTCTATTTTTATCCTCCGCTTATATGAACTAGTTACACTGTGCATGGGGCACATGTATGGTTATATGTAAGTAGATGGTTTCTCATTTATAAGTTTTTATGGCATTTTATTGAAAGTACATAAAGAATCGGTGTATGTTTATAAGATAATTAATAAAATTGTAACAAGAGAAAGTTGATTATCATTGCAGATATTAAGTTGAATAATTGGCAAATGTTTTAACAAAATCCGCCATCCTTGTAGTGTTCTTTGACGAAGGCGAAGACTTAGTCAGTGAGATTCAGCTTTTGATCTGTTTGCTAATTTTCTTAATCGTAAGTTAGTATCAACGTTGTGATTCAATCTCTTACAACGGCTGAAAAACAGTGGAAGGAGTTCTCCGATCTTTATTAACTAACTCGGTGATCTCAAATATACATAATATCAGGGGTCAATCATCAGATATGCGAACGTACTCGTCACGTAATTCGCTCCGAAATTGTAAAAATTATTCCAATTTTCACAATTTTTTCATAAGTTTCTATAAGTTGAAACGACAACATCGAATAACACCTCGCAACCGCGAATACCGCATAAGTTTATGAGCTTTTAAATCAGCTGACAAAATTTGTATCGAAAGTTCTACACACAAATCAGATAAATTTCCACGAAGAATTAAATGCGCAATTGAATATACAACCTGTGCATAGTTGAAATTAGTATGCGATTTACGCGACGTTTATGGGAAAAATTCGTTCCCGCAAACAAGCAAAGATTTACACGGTATACGAGTTAAGCGTTTGTAGGGATAGCCTAATTATGTTGAATCGGTCGAAAAGAAAAAAAAGCTATTATTAAATTTCAGATGGAACGAAATAAATAAATATTTATTACTTATTGAGTAGATATGTTCGACCGCAATTGTCTTTAACGGCGAGTGGTAGAAGAAAATTTCAGTTCGTCCATTGCAAAACGCGTTACAAAAAAAACAATCACGGCTACACACCTCTGAGCACGACAGTCTAGCCATGACATCCTTTTACATCTGATATTTTTCTTTGAGATAAAAACGTTTAGGTGGTTGCGCTCTAAGTAATTGTAATATGTATAGTATTTCATAAATTTAGAAAAATTTTCCTGAGAAAGGATACATCCCAATATCATTGACTTATTTCACTATGGATTACTTATTCTTCTATCTGCACTTATAGACAAAAAAGTTTCTGACTTTCTAAATGCTAGTTTCTCAATATTTGGTTATTCTAATGACGCGCTGAACATATTTGGTCAGACAAGCGTTAATTAGGACAGATGTCACGGGTGCGCTTTCAAACTTGTATCAAAATTTGGGAAAGTAAAATGTATTTCTAAAATCTGAAAAATGGTATATTGGTTACATATGCAATAAGATGTACGAGTATACATAATTCCGCTAGCCAGTCAGATGTTCGTTAGGACAGGAGCGATTGATTAGTCGGGCCCCAAGTTTGTATGGTAATTCGGAAAACTAAAACGGGTTTTAAAAATCTGAATCATCTTTACTGGTTACGTATGCAATATGATGCATAATTCGGCTAGTCAGTCAGATGCTCATTAAGACAGGCGCGGTCAATCAGGCTCCAAGTGTGCACATTGATTTCTAAACTTACAGAACAAATCAAGTAAATCTTAAGCAGTCTCAACCAAACTTGCCAACGACATTTTTATAGTTTAGGAAGGGGTTAAGTTCTGAAATGAGCAAAGTCGATGTAGTAGGTGCGAAAAATTTAGCTAAATTCGGTGCAGTATAATAAAAAGAGTAATAGAAACGCGCACCTCCTATACAAGTGAAACGCTATATCAAAAGAATTAGTAAAGAAAATTAAACCAAATTCGGTACACCCATTTTGAATAGCCTAGAGAGTAACTTCTGTGAAAATTGTCAGCATCGGGAAATAGGAGCGCCTATCTCCCATGCAAGTGAAATAGTCAACGGGTAATATCAGATTTTATGTAGAAACCCGTTGTAATTTTCCGTATTTTCAACCAAGTTTAAAAGCGCACCTGTCCTATTTACACTAAACTAAAGTAAAATTTAAGTACCTATCATTTCTTACGTCAATTTATGCCTATGCACTTATCAATAATTTCATTACCATATTCAGTAATTAAAAGAAAAATTTATTTAAATTGTAAAAGTGCAAGTAACATGAACATGAACAAATATGAAATCATAAATGAAAGCGACCGCATTTCCTAAATTCTTGCTATTAAAACACTAAACAACAATAAATACAACGATGACATCAAGGCGCATACATTTGTAACTAATAAAACACATTGGAGCAAATGGCAAATTCGTACCATTAATTCAAAAACAAAAAAATGTTACGTTATACAACACATAACTCGTCTACTTCTCCATCTACTTCTAAGAATTTTATCAAACAATATAAATATGTGTGATCGCCGTGGCGTAGTTGGTAGTGTCCGGGTTTCAAATCTCGGTATAGTCGAAATCAAGAAGTAGGGGAAAAATTTGTCCTACACGCAACCACCTGCCTCTTGGCAGGCAATGGCAAACTTTCAAGAGTAAAAATTGCCTTTCAATTCGCCGTTTGGATTCGGCATGAAACTGTAGGTCCCTTCCAATCGTGTACAAATATATCAGGCACAACAAGAGTGGAAGCGAATAACTCGGCCTAGGCCCTCCACCTTCTTGGGCATTAAAATGAAGTAAAGGAAAATAGGTACTGGGAGCACGGGAGGTACTACGCTTATTCATCAGATATGCATAATTTTTAAGTATTGTTGATATAAAATGTGCTGAAATTCAACTAGTTCGGTCAATTTTTATTTCAGTTTATTTAGTTTGAATATCGTATATTCTGTAACTTTAGAATTTAACGCAGGGGTTTGAAATTTTACACCACTGTTCGAAGCTTTTAACCATTGAAAATATAAACATTTTTCGTAGTCGCATGTCAGATACCCTACAATTATTTGTATTTTTTTTTTTTTTTGCTGAAAGAGCGGTAGATATAACTTTTACAAATATAAGAATCTTATACTTCCATAACGAATCAGAAAGGAAAATTTAAAAGCTTTTTTTATTCCCTTATAATCTGATGGACACATTTAGTGATGCGGAGTCGCGCTTGATCCATTGAATAAATTGATTAAATGTTTTTATGAAATTTCTCAACTTCAACTTCTCAGTGTAATTTCAATAGTTAGATTTTTAAAGTTTGAAATTCACTCTTCTAGCATAGTGTTTAAAAGGCTAGTATATCGCTTGCCGTATATTAGCGTGAAAGAATTTAAAAAATTTATTTTTTTTTTGGTAGTTACTCAGGTAAACGTGTATGGGCACGTCCAAAATAACTAAGTGATTTAATACATAACTATGGTATATGTATGTACTTGTATGCACCATATGTACAATAGCTAAGTAGGTATACATTAGAGTGGGTAAAATTTTTCTATCTTTCGTCTTTGGGATAAAGTTGCTCTCTATAAAATGCTGATCAATTTTAAATTTTTAATTGGACACATTACATATTATTTATATTACAACTTTGGTTGCCAATTTAAATTAGTTCCTCCTCACTTGCCCGTTAAAATTATAATCTTCCCTGACACCCATGCACTAGTACTGCAAATCAAATCAAATATGTATAACCTATAGCATTAATCTTAAGGCAGGACAATATTTTTGCAGTCAATGAAGTTAAAAATTAAATTGGAGTCACAGTTTGGAACCCAGTATTATTTGTAGTCCGGAAAAATGGAAAAGTAAAACATTATAAATTATATATTAGATAATTGCAAAATACATCACAGACGCACAGAGCCCACACAAAGCCTTGGCGCATGGTATATAACTATGATAGTTAAAATATAAAACACTGACCAGTACTAGCAACCATTACTTTTGTATACTTATCTCGATTTTTTTTTTTTTTTTAAAGTTAAAGTTAAAGTATATGTATGTCCATGGATCCAGTCTAATGTATGTATGTAGTATGTATGAACTTTACGTACAAGTCCTTATATGTTTGTCATTATATTTATGCGAAGCATTTACATAGTGAACTTGGTCATGTCAATTAGCCATAAAAAAATTGAAGAATACCTTCGACCACCAGCACCAACATTGACATACGGGAAGTGTGTAAATTTCTTTTTTGCCGTATTAAGCTAAATAGCTCGTCCGTCCGTCTGTGCGCGTTCGCCGTGCTAAATTGGGCATAGTTAAAGTCGAACAAACAAGAAAAGAAACAATGTTCAAGTATGTACTTTTGCTTTGTGTTTCGCACGTGCATGTGTGACTCGTATGGGTTTGACATTCGTGGTTTTTTGTGGTTTGGTTCAGGAAATTGTTATCTGTCGTGGTCGTGCATGGCGGCAGCGTGAGGGCGTTGTCGCTGAATGGTGATAAAAATCCAACGGCACCACAATTCTACACTCAATTGTTTTCAATCGCTCAACGGCAACCAATTAATCCAACAAGTATTTCGGGCTCTTCGCCGCTTTCGATTCTGTGGTTTATTTGCTTTGTTTTTTACATTACGTGATCGTGTCCTGTGTTTTGTATTTCTTATTCTCAAGGATTAGCTGTTCATACCCACATAATGGTTGCTCACCAAAAAATAGTTTTCGCTTTCGTATTGGTGTGCTTCGTTTTGAACGAAGTTGTGTGCCAACAACAAACAAATACAAACGACAGTGATGCCGACGTTGCTGGTTAGCTTTACAAGTGTTTTTTCCCATTGTCTTTTAATTTAAAATGGAGTCCTTTGTGTCTTGATTTCGTTGTAATCAATTGTTTCTCAATCTCATTCTACAGAAGCACGCACATTCAGTCATCACTTTCTGAAGCGGTTGAGCTTTGCTGTCATCCCTGGCGCTTTTGTTGTTGGTGTTATCACTACGCTCCTAGCTGCCCTAACTGTAGTGTCCATGAAGGGTTTGGGTGTTGGTGTAAGTACTTGGCGGCGTTCAGAAATATAAAAGCCGATACAATGAACCATTTATCTCGCCTCCTTCAGGTTGTTTTGCTCATACTCGCCATTGGACAAATGCTTTCACGAACATTGCCGCAAGTGCATGCGGCCACATACACAGCAGCACCTGCTCCCGTTCCCGTTGTCTATTCCCATTCGCACACTCAGCAACCCGTTTGGCTGGAAAAGGAATGGTAAAATAATGTCTGATATTAGAACCCGAATGCTGATAGTCCCGATATTACTAAGACCTCGAAGTTTACATACCTGGGTGTGTCTACTTAAATGCATACAATCCAATCGGATATGCAACGATATTTCCAAGAACCGATATTGCAGTTAATCACCAAAACTGATGGAAACCAAATATAATTCTTAGTACCTTAGATACTTAGTTTAGTCTCGTAATTTATTTATTTATTTATTTATGTATATTTATTTTACTATTTATATAAACAGTTGCTTTTGCTACGAAATTGTTGTCGACTAAAGCAATCAATTGTTCTGAAAATACGAAAAAAAGAACCTACACATTCAAAATAAATATAAATGATTTAATTTGCAATTATTTTATTCGTTATATTATTTCGTTGTAGTGAAAAGTGAAATTATGTGCTTCTTTTACGATATTCAAATCAATTTGTATTCAGAATGTCAGCTTCGAATTATTTTCCCCTTCCATGTTGCCTTCAAAATTTCTAGAAACACCAAAGCAATAGCAGCGATTTCATTGAATTAAACGTGTTTCCATATTTATTCACGTTTTAGTTTTCGTTGTGTCACGAAGAAAGTGTTTCGGGAGACTGGCAAATATGTAGGTCGTCACATATTTGAAGAAAAGTTAGCGGTTATTTACAAATCTGAACGTTGTCTGTAGTCGTGCAACAAGGAAAACCAATAAAATACAGAATATCTTTTTACCCTAATTAATTAACTATCTACCTAATTTTGTTCAGACATAATGTTGTTACATGTACCGCACATTTGTGGCAATTTGATAATGTAGCTTTTGAGGTAATAAGTAACCCTTTTAAGCCGATACCGTGTATGGCTGTCGAAGCAAAATCAATTATAAGAAATGATATATCTTGGGTTTTTGGAATTAGATTCATTCATGGACAACACTGTTTTTGGACAAAAAAAACCCACAGGCTGAATCCGCCAGTGCTCGTATTAATGCTTTTAAACGAGAAGTTTGTTGATAGTTCTACATGTCTAAAGTGGGCATCATTGTGTACACAATAAATCAAACATATGTACATACATTTAGGGTTAGGTTAGGTTGTTGCGACTGTTTGAAAAGAACATACGGAGACCAATTGGTCGATTTTGATAACCAATGAGGCGAGTTTTTTGCTCTTGATACCTAATTAAACCATTTTTTGCCTTCGATGAAGTGTAATATGTCCCTGATTTCAGACAGTAGGTGGAACGCTGTTTGTTTCCTATCCTATTCATTTCTATAGCCTTTGTAGGGAAGATCTATTCGATGAGTGTGATTGCCAATGGGATAGTGCCATAAGTATAAACATAAGTACATAAGTATAAACATGTTGCAAAAATATCTGTCAGATGAATATCAAGCACTTATTATATCTGCCATCATCATAGTCTACATCATCGATACAGAATCATGCAAACGTATTGTGTACCTACTGCCAATACTACAGACATAAGACAAATACATACTTTCCACACTCTGAATCTGGCATGTACTCTAAGGAATTTTATATTTCCACAGTATCCAATCCAAGCATTTCAATCATATGTCAGCATAAGTTTGCATTACTGGCTGGGGCGTAGCCAGGTGTTAAATCCCTCACACCTTCCCCCAAAACACTCCATGTTTCAAATTTTCATGATATTGAGTAAAAAATACAAGAAAATAAATTGACTTGGACACAGGCTTAAGCTTGTGTTGCGCAGTGAGAGAAGATTTGAGAGTAAAGCGTGATATGCTGGAGAAGTTTTAAAATGCGTTCATGATTTATTTTGAATAACTAAATCACTATCGTCTGGTGTCTAGACTATAAAGTAGAAACAAGAGCGAGTTATAGATTTTTTCAAATAAAAATTGTTTCTACGTTGACCGACATGAACCAATCCCGTTCTACGAGCATGTAAACTGTGACCAGTAGTAATACCAAGCATAAGACGGGAATCCTTGCTGGAAAGTGAAAAGATACGGTAAGCATATTTCCCCCTCCCCCCTCACCCCGCCTAATAATTTTCAGTTCAAAGTGGCATTTGAAAGTTCGAAATTTCGATTTAGAATTCTTATTTCATTATTGGGTTTTTGTTCTCAAAACGCATGATTGCAGAAAGAATGTCTTTTACGATAAAAATGCAATACATTTGTTTTTCATTGCACTGTTTTCAATTTGAAAAAAATTTTATACTTTTAAATGGCACTTTGAAACTCTTATAAAAATTATACCTTCAAGCTCTGCCAAAACAATAATGACCATTTAAAAATACTCCATACAAATCAATCCGATCTAGTATATAATTTTATGAACAAAACTAACAACTTACAGAAATAAATAGAATAATTACGTATATTTATGAGGATTTAACTAACATTCTGAACTACTTTTACCTGCGTGACAGAATCTAGGTTAAATTCAGTTTACTGATTCGCGACTGCATTGGATACATTGATAAATTAATGAATATGTACATATGTGTATTAACGTATTTTCTAGAAAAACTCGCTGAAAGTTGAAAGCCAATTTATAAATAGAAACATCAGTTGAACAACAGACTCGTACAACACTGTGGAAAGAACCCCATTTTAATCGAAAAATGAAAGAAGATTTGCAACTGCAAAATCTTTGCAAAAAGAAAATCCAACATAATTTCTTCTAGATAGAAAACGAAAGAAATCTCCGAAGCCTCCGTTTGTGACACGAGTGAGGAGTGATGAACTGAATAACGCTGAGCTGAGTTGAACGTTGATAGATTTTGCGCTTTTGTGGCACAGTTGCACGTCACAACTTGAACTGAGCACTTGTGAATTTCAGCGATCGCATAAACCTAAACGATCGAAATCGATTTGGTCTACAGACAGACAAACAAACAAATGCTATAAAGCTATAAAGTAGGACGTGCTTGTAGCTAGGGCTAAGTTAATATTGTTGAATCTTCAAAATATTGTAAAGTAAACGAGCCAATAATAGCAAAAGTAGCAACCATGCTCATGTTGCCATTGCAACCACAGCCACAGCAACTTCAATTATCTATTTACGTGATCGTAGTTGTTGTTATTGCAATAAGCGTGCCCTCAAACCAGCAACAAATAACTGATAATGGCGAACCCAGCGACTCTACCGGCAATAGTACAATCAATTTCAACGAGACGGCGCAGAAATTGCTGCTAGAGGGCGTTACGCGCAATGCCGACAACATGATCAAAAGTGTGCCATACATACGGGCGTCCATTCCAATGCGGATATACGAATGCATTCGTGAGTTTAGCATATTACGCTGCACGAAATTGTTTGTACTACGAAAGTTGGAAGGGCGCAAGAATATGTCGCGCACGGGTAATATAACGCGAGATTTTCTAGATCAATTCTTTGGCGAGGAAGAGCAAATGAATAGTTTGATTACGACAAAGTATGCCAGCATGTCGGAGAAGGAGCTCAATCAGCGATTAGTGATTAACTTCCAAAGATTCTTTAAGAATCGCAACATTAAGCTACACTTTCTGCCAGGAATATTGGTGAAAATCATACCGAGCAAGGAGAACAAATTAAAGTTCACTTTGAAAAAAACGAGTATATAGCATGATCGTGAATATTAATTATGTTTGAACAATAAAATTCTTATTTGTTTTTGTATATTGCACAGAAACCAAGACACTCTTCAGTGACTACGGCAAAGGACGTGCTACCGCAATTGCAACGAAAACAACCGACGAGACTGATGAGAACGTAAGTGTCGAACCGGTGGATGGCGATGGAGGTGAAACAAAGAAGATCAGACGCAAAAACAAGAAAACCTATTCCTACAAGCACACCATTCTGCAAATGGCTGTGCCCGTTATGATTATGCCCGCTATTCTCATGGGCTCCTTTCTACCCTTTGTGCTGCCTGTCCTCAAGATGGCTACAATTTGGTCAATGATTTTGAATAATAGCGCATTCATTGCAGCCCTCATCTACGCGGCTAGGACGCATGCCAACTCACAAGACGAACAGCAAATAAGTTACGGGCATCCAGGGTATCATTAAAAAACAATGCAATATTTCGTTATTATTACACAATCAGAACAAGAATAAACACCAAATGAAACATTTCTGTAAACTTTGTTTATTTTTTGACAGTCAGACTAAAAATTTCAATAAAGGTTTATTGTTGCTGTAGTGAGTGACAAGTTTCGTTTTTATTTTATTTGAAAATTTTAATTCTATTTTCTAAAACGATTGAGCTTAAATGTAAAACTATGCAAATCGCTAGATTTTTGCCAGACAGAAGCATTAAGCCAGAAAAAAAAGAAGTATTAACATTTTTCGTGAATTATGCAATCACGTGGTCAAACAGTGACTCGATTTGCGACAACTTTCCGATTACCTAACCTCGAAACTAGTTCCGCGCAAATATTCTATGAATATCATTAAACACTATCGGTATTTTTCTATCTGCTAATGTCGCTGTATTTCGATTCAATATCATTCGACTTGACATTTGATAAATCTCTTATAAACTCTTATTCTTTATCTCAAAAATTAAAGTGAACAGCAAAAGTACTAGTGAAATCTCACATGTAAATAGTATCTAGGTCATGAAAATGGTTTAAATCAATGCCGCTGCTCAAGATCGTTTAAAGTTTCTAACAATTATACGAGTAGTTCCAAGTTGATAAGACACGATAAGTGCGAAAGCGGAAAGAGGACGTAAAATTTCTCATAACCTTGACCATAACCTCAATAAGATCTCGAACTTTTTAAAACGAAGCGCGTTTGATATTATTATGATCAATACCAGTTCCAAATAATATTCAGTACGGATTTTAAACATACTCATTAATTTAATCTTGCTGTTTGATGATTCTGGTTCCTCATAAACTAAAAGAATATATGTATACAAAACTTCTTAGTGATTTTGTATGCTGCTTTTTCTCGTTCACCTTCGAATTCTTGTTTTGCGATACTTGCTGTTGTACGGACTCTATTTCTACGATGACTTCGTCTAGGTCTTCTTCTATACATAAGTACATATACTAGTAGTTCTTTCGTTTATTCGAGGAGCATATTATAAATCAAGAAACTTCTAAACAATGCAATTAAATATTCTAATCAATTCGAAGCCTTCTCCTCACCTCTTCATATAATTTTTTGTTTCCTAAATAAATTTTGTTTTATTACTCTAAGTATATAAAACTAAAATGATTGATGGACAAATTGGCGCTTTTCGAAAGATCTTCCTGTTCTGCTGTGAGTTCCGGTTGACGAGATTAACATGTCAAAGATAACGTGTCCAGAAAAGAATGATTAAAAAAGTTGTCGCCGTGGCGTAGTTGGTAGTGCCCGGGTTCAAATATCGGCACAGACAAAAATCAAAAAGTACAAAAACCATTTTGGCAGGCAATTAATAACCTCCAAGAGTAGATATTCGCTGTTCGCATTCGCTATAAAACTGCAGGTCATTTCCATCATGTACAAAAAGCTCGGCGTGGACCCAATCAAAGAATAAGAAGCTAGGAAAGTTCAATTTACAATTACATCTCTCTTGTAGATACTGAATATATATACCAATAATATCTCTCAGCTCGTGAAATGAGAAAAATTTCAACTACTTTTTTAAGAGTTTTTATTATTGTTTAAATTTTTGGTTATGTAAATTGTAATATACAAAATGTAATTAATGCACCTTATCAACTAAGAATTTTTCATTAAAAAAATATTAACAAAAACGAACTAAAACACATACACATACAATTATAAGCAATTTCCTTAAAATTAAACCTTATCTCTGTAAATTACCTAATTTATATAGAACCTCTTGCGTTAACGTGCACTCGTCATTATTATTTTCTGTATATGTAATTTCATCAGTTATACAAAAGTACAATAGCAGATAATTGTTTATAGATTTCCATTTTCTACAAACTTCGTCGTCGTAGAATAAAGTTTAAATTTAGTGGTAGTAAAAGTGGAAAATCGAAAATTCAAAAAAATTTCCATACCATTTTAGGTTAGGTTAGATTGAGTTAGGAGTCGATAAACTAGTAACAGGCACCAATTATAATTATTATAATTAAATACTGTACTCCTAAGCACACATATGTGTGTATATCTATGTGTATATCAATATGAATATTATTCAGCTTAAGGTCTTCAGCAATCCTTCTTTTCAGTAATATGAGCTTGCTTGCGATCCTCTTCGCAAATGTCCTCATCATCCCAACCCCAGATCATTTTCTCTTCGTTCTCATGATTCAGCTGTGCGACCATTTCGCTGGTGATGCCGCCGCTGGTGTTGTTATTCACATCGATGAGGGATGAGTGGCTGCCGTCACCAGTTCGTCTGACTCGATTCAATACCATTTCGTCAGATACGGATTTCAAGTCATAAGCTTGGCCTATACAATGCATGAAGTAAATGCAATTGATACAATTAAGATGTGCGCTATGAAACATGCGGTATGTACAAATTACCTATTTTAGCCATGAAGTGAAGGAAAGCAGTGGTCCAATTGTATTGATATGTGCCGAGTTCCGCTGCCTTGTAATCCCATGGGAAGACATGATGGTAGTTGTGCCAGCCTTCACCGAATGCAACAACAGAAACGAATTTACTATCCACAGAGCTGATATTGATATCGTAGGGCTTCATGCCATAGAAGTGAGCGGCGCTGTTAACCAACCAGGTGCCATGCAACGAGAGAGCATAACGCAGCATCGAGCACACGAAGAAACAAACTTGCAACGAGGATCCCATTACAAAGTAGGGGAACAAAGCGGGAATGACAAAACAGCAGATCGGCATAACAACGAAGTAGTATCTGAAATGGACGCCAAGAGATATTTTCAGTGTAACTTGTATTGGTACTTCATTTTTGCACTCACTTCTTTTGGAAACGAACTACTGGATCATTTATTACATCACTCATATCAATTTGTTTACCCTTCTCCTTGACATCGGGATGCTTTTTGCACAACAACCATCCCATATGAGCAAAGAAGAAACCACGTCTTGAGTTATGTGGGTCAGCATTGGTGTCAGTGAATTTGTGATGCACACGATGATCTCTAGTCCACTCATAGATGCTATTCTGGAAGGCCAACGATTGGCAGAGCATAAGGAAGATACGCAATGGCAGACGAGCTTTGTACGCCCTGTGCGACCAGAGGCGATGCACGCCAGCAGTAATGCCCAATCCACCGAGAATAGCGTAGAAATAGCCTGCACATAAATAAAGCAGAAATTAAGCGTTAATGTAGTTATGTATTTGTAATCGATTTGCTACTTCTGCACTCACCTATCAAAAACTCAAGATACGCATTTTCAGCAAAGATCAACCACACGCCGTACAACGCCGTCGAATGCAAAATCAAAAAAAGGCCAATATTTCCCCAAACGATCTGTCTGACATAGGGAGTCTTTGGATTTGTTTTATCGGACGCTTCCGATTTCGCTTTCAACGAGTTCGATTTCATGACAGCAGGTTCGCCTTGACTTGGTACTCGATCATTATTGCTGGCTGATGCTGATGCTGAGGCTGTGGCTGTGACTGGACATGCTGCTGCTTTGTTATTGTTATTGTTATTATTATTGGCATCATTATTTGTAATAGCCGTTTCAGCCAGTATGAAAGTGCTTCCTATTATGTTGGGCGCCATTTCTGTAAAGAGTTAAATATATGAAAGAAGAGCGTTAGCGAAATGAATAAAGAATAGATAGCGAGAAAATGGCGATCCGAATGGCGACGGTGGGTGCACCCACGTCTTTGGTGATATTTGCACTGTTAGCTCATGTTTAAAAACAAGCATAATAGAGTTCCGAAGCGTTGTCAAAACTCCCCACCAAGTACATATACTCATTC
Source organism: Palloptera scutellata (assembly GCA_958295655.1). Taxonomy (NCBI): domain Eukaryota; kingdom Metazoa; phylum Arthropoda; class Insecta; order Diptera; family Pallopteridae; genus Palloptera; species Palloptera scutellata. The sequence goes on along the minus strand of OY282450.1, from coordinate 890,781 downwards.
ATTCTCATGCAAATTGAAAGTGGAAAACACAAATACAGCAACAACAAAACATACATATTTATTTATATTTTAGAAATTATTATGCAAGACATGAGCTCAGCGGCTATTTGTGCATTGCATTTGCAACCTTAAATCATTAGATTATCATGTCAATGGAGATGAGTTTTTCAACACTTTACTTCAGCGAAATGACAAATATGTTATTGTTGTTGCTGTTTGTGCATGATAAGTTTATGTATGAATGTGGCAATTAGCCAAAAGTATAATTTATTGTTATTTGGTATTGTTTTTCGAAAGTTTTAAAATTGTGTATGTATGTACATAGGTGTGCTTGTATGTGTGTGTGTATATGCATTCAAACAACCACCTCATATCACAATCACCATCTTTATAATTTGATATTTTCTTAAATTTATTATTAAACCTGTTCCCGAGAACAGAAGTAGAAACTCAAACAGGAAGTAAAATATGCTACCACAAAACAGATTTTACGATTATATAATAATTTTAATGATATTTCTGCTTCTTTCTTTGCTGCTTCTTTTTTGTTTATTTAAAAATAAAAAATATATATTTGTGCTTGACAACCACCATGACCACCTGAAGGGTCCGGAGATATGCTTAACTTAACTTGGCGGAGTTTAATCCGATCCAAAAAAAGGAGTCAGAACGCTCCAGTAAAGCACACAACTTTTTAAATTCTCAATCAGAAATTCAAGTCTTCATTTCGTGCTACGATGTTTCTTGAATGTTTAATTTATAGAAAAGCGCGCAAAAACAAAAATAATTACATTTTTCAAATAAAATAATAAAAGTATGTACTTATGGTATAGCTTCTAAGAATCGTTATATGCTGCCAAATATTTACAACATAATGAATGAGGTAGAGAAACACGTGTGAAGCGTTAGGGCTAGATGAATAACCAAATGACGAAAAAACAATCAATATAACTAGTAAACATACAAATATGTGTACATATGAGCCTGAGCTGTGATTAGAACAGGAAGTAATTTTATTGAAATGTTTACGTTTGCTTTGAGAAGAAGGTCTTGATATTTAGCTATGATTAATTGTTTATCGTCATACGATGTGCTTATTTTTTGTTTCTTATTATTGCTTTAGTTTTTATATCGAAATACATAATTACTCAATTTGTGCCACAGTAAATAAACAAAAACACAAGGTTTTTAGTTGAGGCTAATAAACTAATAATACATAACCTTTTTCCATTGAGTTTTCAAGTCCTTTATCTTTTTGAAAGCGTGACTTAAAGAAATACTTCTAAGTATCTGATGATCATCCCTATCGGTGGCACGTTGATCTCTTCATTAGAGTACGGGGTATAGAAAAATTAACTTACCTTTTCGTTTTTACAACTACGCAGACAATATCTAGTAACATAAATATATATGTATTTAAACTGCAGCAGAATTGAAATAATACATAACTTTTGTAAGCTGTAAATCTCTTGATCTCTTACTCATTTAAAATTACTAATTGTACTTCAATATGCAATGCAGTATTCTTATGTATGTATTATCACCCACTGTACCTACACACATACATACATATGTATATACATACTTGGTATGACATTGACAATATCATTGCACTTGCACTTTAGCAGTGTGCACCTGCTGCCGCTGCTGCTGCAATTGAATTGCATTTAAAAGAAGCAGCACACGAATACGAATGCAACTGAAATTGGGGCGCACATACTATACACACACATACAAAGAAAATTGAGAATATTTAATACTCGTGCGATTATTTGTTTGCTAACACAAATCAGATTCTACAATTATAGAGGCAGGCAGTCAGTCAGTCAGACAGCCAGTTTTCTGTAAATGCTTTCGCTTAAGAACATTGTATGTGAATGCTTAATAGTGAATGTGAATATTGGCCGTAAATGCTGCTAGGCAAGATCAAGCGACGACCGCAACAGCATCTACATATAATTTTTTGTTAGCAAAACTTTAACTGGTTGACCTCATACTTGTTTCTTGTATTTGAAACTGAAGTTGTAAGCATCAAATCGATTTCTTTCTGCGTGTTTTGTTTATGGTTGTTTCTTAACTTTAATTTTGAAGGCATTTCACACAATTTAACAATATTAAATACATGTGTTATGTACATACATATGTATGTACCCAGTTGCGGATTAAATGTTCGATGGGCCTTGGTGCAAAATTTCTTTGTGGTCCGTTTTTATTCGAAAATGTTTGCGCCAATGAATTTTCTGAAATAGTAATTTATTTGAACATTTTCCACATCAATTTTTCTTTGAATTGCTCCATTGCTCCATTCACTATACGCACTCCTTACTTGCTCAAGTGTTGTTTATAGTAATCAAAAGTGGTTTCATCAAAGCGAACAAAATTAAATATATATGTAAGTAGACAACCGATACAAAAGTGGTGCTGAAAAGCGAAAACAAAAATTCAGTATTTTCATGAAAATAAATATATTCTTTCACATATGAATGAGCCGTGGGCCCTGGCCGCACCAAAATTTGTCCGTAAATTCGCTACTGGTATGTACATATGAGTACATATGTATTACCATATGTAAGTTATAAGATTGTCCTCTTGAAAAAATGTGCAGCCAATTTGCAACTAAAGAAGAACAAAGAAGCAATGGCGTAGTTAACGAGTAATAGTGAGTTCGTTTGTACATACTTAAATATGAATTAATGTAAATATGTTGAAAACATAGGCATCTGTATGTACCATCTGTATTCTACCACTATTTTCTAATTTCCAAAAGTCTCACAAAACTTTCAATTGTGAAATCATTTGATTCATCTTCCATTTCAAATCGTGTTTCTTAAAAAATACAAAGTCCATACAACTAACTCTAAAAAAGTTAATCATCAATTAACAAAAATCAAACTCTCAAAACTTTATAAAATCAGTTCCGGCATTTGTATATGCTTGTTGTTGTACCAAAACGAAATAAAAGCTCTCAAAAAAACAAAGGTCAAGCCTCGCCAGTTCGACAATCAGTAACAGCTCTCCGCGTCTTTGATTCCTTTGTTTTTAATATGGATTTTGCTGTATGAGTGTGTGTGTGTGTTATCGATTTGAAATTTCAAATATCATTGACTTTGTCTTTTGCAGATTTCTTTTGCAAACATTTTGTATAGGTACGAGTGTGCATGTGTATGTATGTATATGTGCGTGTGTTAACCAGTAAAATCAATGTCAATGAAATTTTTAATTATACATTAATGAAACAAATTTGTAAATAAATTCATCAAAGCAATGGTCAAATTAATGGTCAACAATCTTTAAATTTAAAAATTAGTTATTTACCTAAATATGTGTGCTAAATTCTTTAAATACTTATCAAAACATAGGTAAGTGATTTAATGAAGCAGAAGCTCGTAGTAGATTGCCATGGCGTAGTTGGTAGTTTGTTGGACTTCTACGTATGGTGTCCAAGTTGTTACTGAAGTATAAGTACAACCACATAATTTTCAACAGTTACGACTACGATTCCACGACTCTTACATTCCAACATGTTAATTAAATGAGAATATGAATATTAAATACCTGCAATGATGTGTTTGTGAATAGATCGATTCGATTCAGAGTAATGACAACCAGTGATGAAGCCTAACCAACCGCATTGTGCTTGTGTTGTGACGTTCACCATAAATGGTAGCGTTCCCCATACGCATTCCTCCATCCATCTATCGATCTATTCATCCATTCATCACCACGATGCCGTACGCGACCATAATACAAATATTATCACATATGAAAATCATGATCATCATGATCATTATGCTTGATGCATGATCGCTCTCTCATTTGCGTACTTTTACATTTTCGCGTGTTTGCCTTTGCTTAGGAAGTTGACATTAAGAGAAGAGAAGTAAGTAATCAATATGCAAAATAATAAGTAAAGAAATTTCGATTCATTATGAATTTTCAATTACTTAGTTCAATTAAATGTGAAATATTTATTTATGTGTTCTTTCTATGGTCAACGTAAGTTTATATTTTGTTTTTTGTTCTTTGTTTGCGATCGATCGATCCTACGTGATTCTTTCGAGGTGGCCTCGGTTTTGACACATGCTTCAAACAGATACAAAACGAAATTGGGCGTAAGGAAGTGTTGCAACATTATGTGATATAAAGTTCTGAAATAAGTTTGTATTCATTAATTTTCTTAACCCAGATATGCCCACTACAAAAAGCTCATTAAATCAAAATCAAACATATTTGAAGTTTACTGCAGAATAGTGAGTATTTTAATCTTGCATTAGGCATTAAACGAAAGTTGAATTGATTGAAACCAACATTTTCTTGTTCTTCTTTAATGGCACAGCAGCCCATCCATCTATGTTGTGTGTGTTATATTTGTACATTCCGAAAGCGCGAAGTGGAAAGATATGTTTACTCTAGGATAATTTTCTTTTTTTCTACTTATGTTTTTAGTTCTTGCCGAGATTTGAAACCGGGCACCTAGCCTAGAGTCCAGTACATTACCAATAACGCCACAGCGACCACAAACTGAAGTCCTACAATCTACTTTTTACCAATCATTTAATCACCTATTGTAAATTTATATATGATCATATAACAAATGAAGTTGATTTATTAAGTTGCTTAAAATTGGCAACTACAAAAAAAAATACAACAACAACTCTTTTATATACCTGCATACATATGTATTTTGATGTTATAGAAGCCGAAATGACATTCTAGAGTAAACTGACCCTTGCTCATTTTTTTATTTCACCTTTTTCGGTAAGTAATCCAGCATTCTCACCTTTGATTAGTTTGCTCCTTTTTGTATTATCCACAAATGTTTTGTAATCCTTGTCGGTGTTGCAAATTCAATCGTTTTGAATTTTTCAAAAAGTTTTCAATAATAATAATTCCTTGATTTTCGGTACAAACACTTTCGTTTGAATTTTGTTTTTTGCGATTTTCTTTTAAAAAGTTTTTATTTACATTTCATTCACTTTTGCCTACAGTATCCACTAAAGGATATTATACCGCACTTTTTTATTTTGTCTTTTATTTCTATTTTGAATTTTTTGTTACCGATCGTTCCGCTGTGATGATATGCTCACTGCACGAAGTCAGTTCGCAAACAGTATATCAAAAAATAATTACACCGAATTTTAAAGAGAATTTTTGTATTTAATTTTAGATCGAATTGAATGAATAGATAATGTTAGATCTTGGTTTTCTTTTCTTTTAAGTTCAGCTCGATGCTTCGCTTCGCTTCAGCTCGAATGCTGCGTTCAACGCTTAATGATCTGAGTATGCGTTGTGAAGCTTTATTTGTGTGCTTTCAGCTTTTAGCTTATCACGTTCATTCGTTTGCCTACTACCTACTAGGGTTGAGCGACGACCACAACGACCACAACGACGACAACGACGACAACGACGGCGACGATGATGACAACAACAATGATGATGATAGCGATGACTAGACCAAGACCATACCCGGGATTTTCTTGAAACGCACACAAATTCACATACACGAGCTTCCTTAAAAACAATTCCGTTGTCACATTATAAAATAGAAAACATACATTCATAATTATGCCCACTCCTCTAATATTGATGATTTTTTGTATGTCTGTTGCGAACATTTTGGGATTTAAGATTCTGGCGTGTTCGATAGCTTTGAGTGGCCCCTGTTCGCAAATCGTGAGAAATGTTAAAAAATAATTCTAATTCTCAAAAAATTCTAAAATGTTCCTTATCATCGTATATGCCAAAGCAATTTTAGTCTCCAAGCTCTTCAGAACTTGTATCGAGGAACGAGTAGGGCAGATGTTTGTAAGTTGCTGCAGCGTGGTTTCATTTTGTCCCACAGGTGGCAGCACTGTACCACCGACACAAAAAGTCAAGAAAAGAATTGCCGTTTACTTTAATAAAGTCATTTGGTGGAAAATTGTGATGCATCATAGTCGTTCGGATGCGTGATATTCCTAACAAGTGAAAAATTTTAAGTGAATGTTTTTTTGGGCGTGGAAATTGGTGAAATTTTTGAAAAATTCAATACAACCTTGTCAATATCACAAGAAATGGCGGAGTAACTGTAACCGCACCATTTTTTTCTATTTGTTGTGAGCCAATTCTTGTGTCAAATTGCTTTTTTATCAACTCTTAATCATTTTAACTCTTAGTCAATATTGAATAACTTTTTAAATTTTAGCTTTTTTATGATTGAGCAGGAAAAGGAGTATCTACAAGCAAAAGCTAAAACGCTCCTACTAAAGAAGAAGCGGCAATCGTCAAGTGAGGATAGCGATGAGTTTTGCTTCATTCGTTCTGAACAAATTCCACCCAAAATTACAGCCAAGAACTCAGACCGATGCCACAGCTGTCGATAGTTCGTGTACGCCTCTTACATTGAGAAAACAAGCACGTTCTATTTTTGCCGAAATTGCGATCCGGTGATATGAGAGCGTTTAATGGATTTCCAATTGAATTTACTTTTTAAGTATCTTTTTTAACCAAATAAATAACTAATGCATCTGGCTGCCCTTTAAACTCAATAAAATGGCATAAATTAAACTAATTTTGCGTGTTTAATTAAGATTTTTTACTATTTCATAGCTTTTCGTGGTGCGGCAACTTACAAGCCAAAATTCGAAAATGGTCATTTTGGGACAATCGGTAAATTTGCTTTGACTCTTTTCTCATGAGTTTAATTCACTTAGTATCTTCAGCAAAATTGTAGCTGAGATTTCCCTCTTTCAAAGACTATGCCCATTCTACTCCGAGGTATTGGCCTTAGAAAAGAAGTACGGCAACTTACAAACATCTCCCTTACAATTAAATTAACCTACTTAATCTTCATATACCTTTAAAACATAGCACTCAGTCATTGCACCACTGCGCTTTTCCTTGTGGAAATTGCCCAGTGGTACTTTCTGATACTTAAATTCGCATTCACTTCATATCGGTAGGAATGTAAGAAGGTGATGAATGAGAATTCACCACCATACCAAGACTTCTCGCAACCTCACGGATGTGAGTCTAGTAGGCTACCAACTAGGCCATCGAGGTCGCCAAAACCTTATTTTATTTACTGCTGCTATTTACTGTTGTCACCTATCATAAAATGTGAACTTTATGTATGTATGTATGCATGTAAATGTTCAAAGCTAACAAATTTTGTGTATTTCCATTAAGAGTGCGAACGAAAACTTAATGCTAAAAAATGTCACGGATAAATCTACATGCTATTACGCGATTGTGCTGTGGGAACTACCAACAAATTAGCAAATATTTAATTGCTACAGTTCTAAATGTATTTTTCGGACCATTTTTAATTGCTTTTTTCAGACATGCTTAATTATTTGTTTATTATTCGTCAATATTGACAGTAAATCAAAGAAACATTGCGCGAGCGCACACTTCACTTGGTGCGCAACATATCTCGACTGTCGCTGCGTAAGTGCATGTGAATGTTTGTATGTATTTATAGGCTATCTGCACGAGTGTGCGTGTGTTTGCATACTTTGACGTTGGGCAAGTTAGCTTTTAACTTTTCCGTTCTTAAGCCAAATATTAAACTATTTTTATTTCAGTGTCTTCTAGCAAAATGTCACACTTAAAATGCGATGAGAAATCTTGTGAAATATGTGGTTTTACGATGTACGAGCATAAAGATGGGATGTGGCTATTTCTTAAACGAGTAGAAATAAATAATGGTAATTGCCGCTTATGAATTCTAGAAGCAATAAGGGGGAAGCAATATTATTGTCATATTCAATGGAATGCATTCAATTGGAATGGGGAAACCTTGGAAGTCTTCGCGTTAAAATATAATGTATGCTTTTTGCATTTTGTCATGATTATCACAATTTTTCGCTACATTGTATTACATTGTGGAAGATTTTAACGATTTGTGATTAAACCTTCAAGGTTCCACAGGCCACAAAATGTTAAAGTTTCAACATATTACCAGCAAGCTGTAATACACTCCACAACAGCCCAACATAAAACTATAAATGTCATACCTTCACACTACTACTACTACTATTATGGCACAACTGCTGATTGGGGGCCTAGGCCGAGCTATTTGCTCTTGCTTAGAGTTTCTTGTAAAACAACATTTCGCATAGCCGATACAGGAAAAAGTTTGACCTGATGTCAGTAGGTAATGCCCGAGGTTTGTTAACACTGTAGCGCTTAGGCCAGCAGTAAGCACTCTTCTTCTTCGTCTTTTTGCCTATTTGGAAGAGAGCTTAGGGATACTGCTTTCAATCTGATTAGAAAAGAAGCGCCTTAGGTAAATGTAGTGTGCATTAACAAAACAATACCCTAATGCCAAAAGAATGTTTTTTGAATGCAGTATAGGCGAATTTACCAATGACCATCATCATTATGTTCGTTAGCACTTGCATTTGTCGATGTTGATGCTGTTTGGGATGTTGCAAATACGAGTACACAATGCAGTTACTGCAATTGTCATTAAATCTTGATTGAATCTATCCACAAGAACATATCTTCTCATCTAAAATTTCCATCTGCGAATTGTATGTAAATTGTATGGAGTCATTGTGATGAACGAACAATAATAGAACATCAACAATAACAAACAAAAAAGGTTGTAATGGAAATCATCACCACATCGCATGACGAGCATGCAAACATTCGTCGTACATATCTACGATAATAATTCTACAATCATGCATATTATAATATTATTGTATTGGTACAAAACATAATTAAATTAATTAAATTTAACTTTTCTTTTAGACATATTACGAATTAAAAAAATATTTTCAGCATCGCTGGCTTCTCTATTCAAATGCGTGTGTCAGTGTTCGACCTTTTTCTTAAATTGAGCTAAGCCTCAGCATTTATTTTTATTTATTTTTAATTACATGCATACTTCATATATACATACTTACTCGTATGTAGATAAATTTATTTGAATTTTCCAAGCTGCTTCGAAGAAACTTTGAAATTTGCGGTTTTACAAAAGTAAATATTTTATTATGTGTTGTACTTCTAGAGATAATTGTCGTAATTACCTACATACATGTGGACATACATATACTCGCTCATACCTACATACCCATGTACATAAGTACATGAGTGTATACCGATGACTACTGAATTCATCGTCAAGGACAATGCAACAAAACCAAAGCACTGAGTAGAATGAACTGCAGCACCTACCTATACTGTACATGTATACTTACACATATGGTATGCATGTACTAGTATTTTTGCATATACCCTGTAACCAATCGGTCTAGTCTTATACTACATACAATAGTATTATACTAGACTGCGCGGGACCATTTAGAAATCGCCCACTTGGCCCGTTGCAAAACTTATTCCCGATAATGACAAAATGTCTGTACCAAGTTTGGCTGAGATTGCTTAAGTTTTACTCGAGTTATCGCGTACACAGACAGATGGACGGGCAGTCGGACGGACACGGCTAAATCGACTCGGCAATCACGCTGATCATTTATACATATGTATGTTCATACCTACGACGCCTAGTTGTTGACGTTGCAAACAACCGTTACTCGATCACAACCAATGTACCCTGTACACAGAGTGTGTAGGAGAATCTTGTTATAGTTTCTAGTATATAAGTAGTAACAATTTGCTTCTCAAAGTAAAAAAGCCAAATTTTTTTTTGAATTCACATCAGAATATCTCGTGACTTACATGAACTAAATGACCTTTTATGTATTGAATGATATTGCTTTTCCTCACGCTTGGTCACCTAATTCTCGCGCGGTCGATCAATTACTACTACTTACTTTGCTTTTACTTTTAATGGCACAACAGCCCATGGAGGGCCTAGGCCGAGCTTTTCGCATCCACTCATGTTGTGCGTGTCATATTTGTACATGAATGGAAGGGACCTACAGTTAGTTTAATGTCGAATCCGAAAGGCGAAGTCCAAAGTTTTTCATAGGCAATTTTTAATCTTGTAGGTTTGCCATTGCCTGCCAAGAGGTGGTGCCGTGTAGAAATATTATTTTTTCTACTTTTTTTTTTGGTTTTGCTTGTGCCGAGATTCGAACCCCTGACACTCTGCGTAGCAGTCCAACGCATTACCACTACGCCACAGCGACCATCACAATTACTACTACACTTTACATATTTGCAACAATCATGAGGCGTGGAAAGTTAGTGGCACGTAAATGGAGCTGCTTGCTGCTGTTCCCAACTTTGCGCCAGTAACGCAGCAAAAAACTAAACTCCGCCTGGTTGAAACGCGTACACAAATTCGTACTTGTGCATACTAATTTCTTTGTTTTCTACTGTAACCAAATATTTATGCAAATATCCCAACAAAAGCAATGTCACAGGAAAGCGGCAATGCCGAACGTTGTCGTTGTTATGTCAGAATCAGTAGGAACAGCAATTTCAAAATTTGTACAAATAGAACAAAATAATAGACACATAGACGAACAGCCAGACACGCACTGATACAAAGCATTACATATTTATGTAGGCACTAGTATGCGACGCAATATGACTTAGAGATACCAGTACTTATTTTTGATATTTACTCAACGATTACCGAAAAAGTTTTCATTTTCAATTTCATAGGCCATTGAAATGTACACAAAATCAATTATGCATGAGGTGGGGGACCCTATTTTCTTCTTTTAAAGACAACAATAGCCACAACCCATGGAAGGCTTAGGGCGAGCCTTTCGGAAGGGACCTAAAGTTTTATGCCGAATCCGAGCGTCGAAGTGAAAAGCGTTTCTTAGGCAATATTTACTCTTGTAGCTTTGCCACTGTCTGGCAAGAGGTAGGGTACCTACCTGTAGAAAATTTGTTTTTTCTAAATTTTGATTTTGCCTCTGCCGAAATTTGAGCCATGAAAAAGATGACGAAGTTTAAAACGTGGATAGAGATGCAGATGATGAATAAGTTATGATTTATTGTATATTTGTATGTGTATATTTATTTTGTTTTGCTAGTGTATGACTAATTTAGCTTTCGAGCACATTGCTGTGAGCCAAATACACTAAATTATTTAGCTACTTTGATATGTATTAAATAAGTGTATACAAGAGCGTAACATAAGTTAACTTAGTATCGAACGATTGTGTTAGATCATGGTGGCAACAACTGCAACTGCAACCATATATTAAACGTGAACTGTTTGGAGAATAAAAGCTCATAAATTTGGTAAATGAAGAACCACATAAAAATTGGTTGCTTTGGATATCAATTAAAAGCAAGTTTTCTTTCAAATTGGAAAGAGCCCGCAAAAACATTCATAGGTACATGCAAAAAAAGTTCTTTGTGCTGAAACATCGATCATAGTACATAGGGATCGAGTATTTGAGAGGAGGTAGGGTTATCTCCAAAATCCCCCTTGTATCCGTCGGTGCATGCATCGACATTTTTCTATTGTGCTATGTAAGCATGCAAACTGTACTCGTTTTATTGACCAAATCTGTATCTGCTGTTAATGCGTAGAAACAACGTGGATATGAATCTTAATCTGAATCCATAATCACTTACATTGCTCGGTATTGTAGCTGCTGCTTTACTGATTTCAGCTGATCGCTTGGGGCCATCTTTGCCCATGTCTAGGCCAATTACACGCTGCTCATTCATTAAAAGCAAATTCACATAACAACTCATCACATCAATTTAGGAAACAATGAAACTATTGAATTTCATGCCAATTTACGCACACACATACATTACATACATTGTATGTATATCATACCTACATATATACATACATACATACATATGAGTCAAAATAATTTTGTCAATACGTTGGATATTTCCGCATTTTAATATTTGGATAAAAAGCAAAAAAAAATATTTAAGTTCTTTATGGTTATTCGTACTCGTTCTGCTGGCAAAACTCACATCGAATTATTATGTTGCTTCTTTATTTACGAGTACATATTTATCATGCGTATAGCGTCGGATGTCATACATACATATGTACGTAGTATGTGGATAGTTAAAACTTGGTTTGAATTTTAATTGAATTTTAAACCTATTGATCGTGTATTGATAGTATTCGGGCGCTTTTTTTTAAATTCTTAATTTGCATATTAATTTGTTTACGAGTATATAGTATTCAAACATTTGTGTCGATTTCTATGATGAAGACGAATTATCTTCTATTTAGAAGAAAAAACACAATTTCGCAATTATGTCTCTAAGTTCATACTTTTTCGGAAACGTACAAAATAAATACTTAAAATAAAAATAGATTTAAAGCGTTTAGAATTATTTACAATGAACATCAAAAATCAAATTTGGCAAAAGTTGCGAAGCTAAAATTTTTTATGGCACTCCTATTTTATTTTGTGATTATGAGTTCTTATCGCTACCTCTTTTCTACAACCTCTTACCTCCAAAAGTGTTAAAGTGGAGATACGAGATTGAAGAACTGACTTTAAAATTTTTTTCCATACAAACTTTCTGAGAACTTTTTTCTATCTAGATTCTTCGATGATTTTGTACAAGTTTAGCAAAAATAACTGAATTTCGTCAAAATATGAATGCATGGTTAAAGTAGAAGTGAAGTTGATTTTTATATCTGTGGCAGTTGCGCCAGGAACCGTCTTCAATTATGGACAAATTGAGATAATTTCGAACAAACCTGGTCTGATGAATTCGAATATGACAAATTCCTTTGCTCATACGGCAGGAGAATTTACACGAAATAGGTATTCAAAAGTGGATTTATGTTTACACAGTAGCACTTAATGAACGTTCTAATACTGCAATTTTTAAACTGATAATGAATGCTATTTTGATCGGAATATCATTGTACATTGTTCCAATTAAAAGCCGTTAAGATGTTTGTAGAGAGTGTAAGCTTTGCCTAAATGTACGAGTATGATATAATCTTATTTTGTTTTAATCCATCAAGAATATACACCATCGAAGGTCAGCTGATCTCTGCTGTTGGTTCGCTCGGCTTGTGACATCGTTTGAATGTAGGTACATACAGACTTAAGTACATATTTTCATAGTTTGTATGTATCTTCACAGCAAAAACTAATCTTCATTTATTAATACGGACAGACACACGGACAGACACACGCACAGACAGTGCTTATTTTTATTTTCATGTCTGCCTCATCACAACACTTAGATATACCTAAACTTATTTAACTATTTCTTGTTCACTTTAATGCCGAAGGTTCTTGAGAAATTAGCATGATAATTCAGACCACGGAAGAGAATGAAATGTTTTTCCATAACATATTTAACAATTTATTTCAAAATAAAAACACATTCGATTCATGAGTAAAAAAATTCATTGTAGACCGGTTATATAAAAAATTGTAAGGTATACTTACTTATAAAATTGCTAATTTTGAAATGATGATAGAATTTGCGATACCAGACTAGGATTATTATATAATTTCTTTTGTTTTATATTTTTTGGAGACAAGGAAATTTCTATTTCCTATTTCTGCGTACGTACTTTGAGGTGCGCTTTTTTAGCAACAGAAACGCCAGAAACAGAAATAATCCAACTGTTAATGTTAAGTTCTTGTGAACCATCTCTCCATTAAGCACATACACAATTCGTATTGGTATATTTTAATTTATTTTAAAAGCCCATTTCAAATCAGATGCTTTTGTTTTTGTCTGCAAAGTTTTTTCCTAATCTCTAGCAAAATTACTAATTAGCTTTACACATTAACCCTTCCCCCACCCTAAAAATAGACTCCACCATTTTCACTCTACCTTTCAGTGCACGTGACTCACTCCCAAAATCTAAAGTTTTTTGACCCTTTTCCAAGGTAACCCAGTCAAGTCATTATCAACACGAATTGTGACCATCAAAATAGAAAGACATAACACAAGAAAATCTCGTAAATGGCCAAAGCACAAATTAGGCTTCCTCTTCTAGCTTGCCATCACGCAACCACAAACGTTGTAACAGTATTTGAAAAATATGTAAATTTTGTCTGCGAAAGCGCCGACAATGATTTCAAATGATTTCATTGATTAAAACTCAGGAAATATTCATTTATGCAAATTAGACCAAAGTCGTAACAAACCGACGGACATCCAACGGCATCACATCAGCCAATTCAAATGTAACCAATTGACACTGGTCCAGATTAATCAGCTGCGAACTTGCGATTGCTGTTGCTATTAATGTAGTCTTTGAAGGTTTCATTGTAAAATTAAAGTATACATTCAAGAAAACCTGATCTTTTGTCATTTCGCTGAACGATGAATACGAACTACAGAGCGCAAAAAAACCGTCGATGGTTAAAAAATGTTCATTACACTGGCATTGACTTTGACCGAGAATTTAAGATATAACAGCCGCAGCAGTAACAAAAATGATTCAGGTGACGACTACTACTGTGGATTAGACACGATAATGAAAAGGTCACTCAAAATGGCACGCATTCGTATGTATTTTTATTGTCTAAATCGTTGGTTGATCCGAAAAGTTACAAAGATCTTTGAATTCCATGCAAACAATTATATCGACTTAATCCATATTTGCAATTCCATTGTTGGAATATTACATTTGCATGCAGTTTCAATTTCTATTTTCATTAGTCAATATGGTTTTGAATTTTAATGTAGGTTGATGAAAGATATCAAGAAAATTTCAAAAGAAATTTTGAATTTTTCAAAAAAATTTTTGTTAAAGCTCTGGTGAAAATGTTTCATTATTAATATTGCAACAATTCTTAAATGAAGTTCTTTAAAAACAATAATCCTAGAGCACAAAATACACCATTTATTGCCAAATGCAAATCATTTATATTGTAAGTTAATTGTCATAAAACCGAAAGTTTGAAGCTTAACTGTGTTAACGACTTTGTGATCTCTAAAAATTTCAGCCCCCTGTCTACGAGCGTAAGCACATATCATAAAGAAATTTTTAAGTATCAGCTAGTTTTTAATTTAATGTATACAAGTTTGAAAACATTAAAGAAACCTTCTACAATCTGCGTGAATCTAAGCCAGTGGGGCAATGTTGCTAACCTTAAACGAACCAAGCTCTGCTCGTCATAACGTTATATATAGCATTAATTGTGCTAATGATAAACATAACAACAATAATAACCACAGCATCAACAGAAAAGAAAAAAACAAGCAGCAGAATAACAAATGATAACGTCAGTGGGTCAAAATCAACATCGAATGAAGAAAAAGCCAAAAGACCAAAGCTCAAATGGTTAACTACACCGGTAACCATAAGATCAGCAGGGTACATACGGGTACGTAAACAAATTTCTGAAATGCTGAGGCTTAGATCAAAAAACGACATTGACCCTCTTGTGTCATGGTCCACACTAAAATACCCACCAACAAGTAAAACAATACTAGAAGACCCGAAGACTTTTCGCTAATATCGATGAATATTTTTGCTGCCAGCCTTAATTTGCATATCACACATATTTGCATATACATACACATATAATGTCACATATTCGTACATATCATGTACATACAAACAAACACACATACTCTGTATGCATTCACATATTCTTGGATATGAACTATTCGAAGCTTTGCCTCGGAAGTTCAGAAGACATTTTGCTTCCTCATCAGTATCGCTTGGTAGGAGAAGGTACTCTACTGCTACGTGTGTGTGCTTCGTTAACGCTTTTTAATAATTGTTATTAGGTTTTTGACATACTAATGAATGACTACATACATTCCTAGGTACATACTTATTTATTTCATTGCTTCTTGTTGCCATTGTTGCTTTCAATTGTTCCTTTGCTTTTATTTTATACTTTTGCCATCAACTTCTAGCAAAACTTCCAAATCTCTGTAGATCAAATACATGTTACTATCAGTCATGATCAGCGCACAGACATTTAAAACACACACTAAAAGCCTTAATATTTACTTAATTAATACGAAAAAGGCAAAGTAACAATCGCCAATAAAAGAAATATGCAATTCTATTTTGAAAAAGTACCCAATATTCGGAACTATTCCCACATTATTCAATGGCTTTCCCAGTTTTTCTTTCTCTTCTTAATTTATTCAAAATTGATTTCGTGACACACAATTCTTTGACACACAATCCGTTTAGGGTCAAAAGAGACAAAATTTAGGCTTAACCAAATACTTAACTCTCTTATTTCTTTTAATGGCACAACGGTCCTTGAGCGAGTAATGCTCTGGTTGTAATGGGCCGTAGACAAAAGTAGTGCCAGTTTGCAAAACAAACAAAAAGGTAAATTACTAATGGAATTCATATAAACTCATAAATACTTCGCAAACTGTATAAATAAACTTATACAAACTTTCATATTAATTTTGACAAGTTTATATACTTATAAACTTAGAGTAAGTATATGTTAGAAGCAAAAGCAGCATTTTACTTATCAAAATACTTATTTTCTAGTTAAATTTCAAATTTCAGCTGACAAAGTTCCGTAACGTAATGTATTACGTTACAGATACTTACATATTTGCTTCAACTTACGTTACTTCACATCTATTATAACTGCTTCTATTATTTTTGCCTATAACACAGAAAATTAAGTGGCATTTAATTTCTTCACGTTACTTCAACTTCACGACTATTATATACTTAACCATTGCATTATACTTGTTCATGAATCTAAGGGACCTACAATTTTATGCCGAATACGAACGGTGAAGTGAAAAGCATTTTTAGGCATTTTTTACTCTTGGAAGTATTGACTTTGCTTGCCACTTCCCTGGTGGTCCCGTTTAGAAATATTTAAATTTCTTCTATTTTCGACTTTGACTGTGCCAAGATTTGAACCCGGGCAGTCTGCGTAGCGGTCCAACTACGCCACGGGGAAATATATAGCAAAAACTATTTTACTACTTAATCTCCTTCAACAAAGTTTTTTTCTTTTTGATGAATTGCTCTGATATAAATATGCATGAATATAAAAAATATGAATTTTTAATTGTATAAAATGCTTGTTGTAAATCGGTGTTTTGTCAGTTAATAATAAAATTTCTCAATTTAGACGACACATTTTGAAGATAAGTACATACTTATACATATTTTTCACCGCAAAGAATTTTTCAAAAACCGATGTTTCACGTCAGCGGGCATTTTGCGTTGCCAAATCATCACTTTGCATTTTGTAAGCTTTTATTAAAATGTATTTTTCGTCCATTCAGCTGTTTTATATAAAGCATAAAATTATAACACTAAAATCTTATGAATACACTCACTTTTCGCAGCGCTCTAAAAATACTGTTAAAAATGCTGAATAAAAATTCAAGAAATATGTTTCAACCAAGAATATTCTTACGATCTGTGGTATTAGAAGCTTAGTGCATCCCTTAACTTCATCCCTGATTTTAAAACAGAAATCAGAATAGTTGTAGAAAATCTTAGATCCATACATAATCAATGAGATTAGAAAAAACAAAGATTTATTCTTCTCGCCGCTTGTGTTGCTATTGTGGCATGACATTGTGGCAGTAGCACATCTGCCATGTCAAATAGTAATATTTTACGATCCAGCATCAAGTGAGTTTCCAATTGATATTACATACTAAGTATTTTGAAAATAATTGACATTATTGTGCATTCTGTGTTTATTTGCTTTATGGCATTTTTATTTGCTGTACAAGTATTGTGCAATTGATGTTCGTTTCAACGCTGTTTTTGATAGGTCCGTCCCCACTGGTCGGGATCCTGCGTACACCCAAGTGATTAAATATTATTTACTGGATTTCTTCCCAAGTAAATAGTAGGTACATATATATAGATATATGTGTGTATATGTATAATGTATGTATTTATAGAGACAGATATGTTCTCTCTTCTAACAATTCTCGCTATCAAATAGTCACTTTCTGTTTCGGTTTCTTCGTATTGCTCGATCGCTAGGTTTCAGCGAAGCGCGTTGTTCATTAGTTTAGATAATTTACCTATAAAGTTCTCGCAATCGCGTTTGCTCTGCTCACATGTTAAATGCTCGATATTGATTCGAACGAATTCTGCCCAAATTATGTAATATTTCGCCGTTCACATCTTCACATAATATTTCTGTTTCATATTTCTTTTAATTTTATTTCTTTTTTTTTTTTTTGGCAATGACACAGTGGCTGAAATACAAAATTCATGTATTTAATATATTTGCTTCATGCGCGGTCTTGTTTCTTTTGTTTATTTAAAACTATTTCTTCTCTTTTTGCAATCGAAAATACATACATATATCTATACATATGTACATACATACATATGTATATAAGTATGTATGTATATAAATGTTTTGTGTTTGTTTGTATTTTATTTAATTTAATCTCCTCAGAAACAAAATATAAAATGCATATTTATCTATTCATTTAAATAATGTTTTAATGATGCAAATGAAATGCTTAGATCTTTTTGCATAACTTGGGGTGTTATTGCATAACAAATGCTCGTAACTAAATCGTATATACATATGCATACTTTACTGGTCGGAAATGCGGGCGATCGCATACTCGTTTCTGCATAACAGTTCAGAATATTGTTGACGATGACCGATTGAAAAGGTACAATGTGTGATATCGAAAGAATTTGTGCTTAAGTGGAATTCCATTTCATAAAAAAAAACGTTCCGAAATCTAAGTTCAGGAGCGACCTAATTCACTTTACCAAATTTTTTGTATTTCGACCCTTTTCCAGCCATTGCAATATGGGTAAAATTAGCGCATTTTCTGTCCAAAAGGACAATTATTTTAAGTTATTTATAATGTACATAAGTTTACCAAATATAATACATGCATTGTTGTATAACGGTTTACCGCTAAACTCTATACTCTTGATCTTGCTATCTACGAGTATGTAGTATATAAGTATGTACATACATATGTATGTACATATGTATAAGTACACACATATGTCATAGCTTCCGTAGTGTCCATAAAATAATGTAATCATTCGATTTCGAAAAAAAATCCCACATTTTCAAGTTAGACACCCAATATTTCAGGAAAACAATATTCACAATTTTTAAATTCAATTTTATATTTTTACTTGGAAAACCAAACCAAGAAATTTATCTTTTACTATTTTTTCGTATGTTTTTCGGTGCTTACGTACTACCTAGAGCAGATACTGTCCTTGTTCTTTGTTATGCGTTTTTAACAAGTTTTATTCTGTTATAAGGGCAATGCTTCTTTCAGCTACATCGTTCACATTTGTAGATGTTTTACAATAGAGCGATGTAAAAAATTAATGTTCCAATTCGGCGTAAACCAAATCTCCGCAATATACAAATTAGTTTGCGAATGCAATATTGTACATACACTGGCGGTCACGAAAACCTCACCACTGGCAACATTTTATTAATATGTAAAAATTTGGGTAATTTACTTATTTTTTCTTGCAACCATAAAGAGGATTTCCCGGTTTAAATTATTCCAAATGTGTTGACAACAGAAATTAGTTATTCTAGTGCATTTGTTTAGCGCAGAAGAGTTTTTTGTGAAATAAGTGCAGTAATAAGTGATAAATATAAGCAGCTGACACATGAAAAAAAATCGCTGTACTGCATTAGTGGACCAAGGACTTTCCTACCGGAAAATTTCTGAAAAATTAGGTTGCTCTCAATCCACAATTGTCCATTTAAAAAAAAAATACTATGGAGTCCCAGGAGAGGAAAAAAGGATCTGGAAAGGAAATGTGCAACCAGTAACAGAATTGATAGCCTTATAAAAAATTTAGCGCAAAGGGTTTATATGGAAGGCGTCCTGCAAAAAAAGCCATTGTTGACTGAAAAAATGAGAAAAGCTCGTCTAGCTTGGGCTAAAAACTATAAAAACTGGACACTGGAGCCTTGGCGAAATGTCATCTGGTCTGATGAAAGCAAATTTACCTGCTGTGCGCCGATAATTTGCCGCACGTGCTCCGTTCCAATGGGGAACGTTATAAAGAAAACTGTATTGTAAACACAGTGAAATTCCTACAGAGCCAGATGATTTGGGGATGCTTTTGCTTTTCCTCCTACGCACGTTGTCATTTGTACTTTTTAGAAGTAACTATGAATGCTGATATGGGCAAGTAATAAAGGAAAACTAAGTGCCAGCTCTTGAAGAGCATTTATCCTGCAGTATGAACGAAATTTTCCAGGACGATTCTGTGCCTTGCCACCGAGCGAAATCATTAAATTTTGCATTCTATCTTTTGTTTGATTTTTACAGGATGTAAAATTAAAACAGAACTTTTAAATTTAAAAAATATTCACGGATATCGGAATTTCACACCTGAATTGGCCGCTAAACTCGCCGATTTGAATCCTATCGAGCACTTATGGCATTTTATGAAGCGCAAAATTGCTGACCAGAAGCCCGAAATTAAAAAAAATTTATTTTAGCATTAAATAAAGTTTGGTATGTAGTTATTACCATAGATAACCTACAAATTTTGGTTGATTCGATGCCGTCAAGGATAATGGCTGTAATACGGGCTAAAGGAGGAGGCAACATCCTACTGATATTTTTTTTTTTGTAGCTTGATGCTAGTTCTTGAAAACCACTTTAAAGACTAATAAATATTGTTTAGTTTTGAATATTATAAAAATAAATTACATTTTCTTAAAAATTTCTTCTTGTATTTAAGTTTTTGTCAAAAAAAATACGTTTTAAAGCTCCAGTAATATTTTTCCGTTCTTACACTTTGCATAATTTTAAAATCATAATAATATATAAAAAAAAATAAATATTCCCCAACATAAAAATCATTATTTTCGTATTTTCATGTTATTTTGAAGTGGTGCGGTTTTCGTGACCGCCAGTGTATATACATATGTATGTATGTAAAATAGGTGCTTTATTACAACTGCGTCGAATATAAATTGGTATTTATATGATTGTTCCCTTGAGATATTTGTGATGTTTTCAATTGATAAATTATGTGAAAAAAGAAATTGTATATGTACATAGATCAAATTACCCATTCAATGTGTATGCTCACTTGAAATCCAAAGAAGGAATAGCAAAAACAAGGTAATTTTTGATATACAGAATTTGAATTGGTAAGTATGTAACTATGCATCGGTAGAAAAAGAGCTTATATATTGCATCGAAATTTTCCGGCGCATCGACATCAGAATATCAATGTTTTCGATGCATATCGCCCATAACTAAAGCAATGCAAGATTTGTTTAAATTTATTATTAACGTACATTTTACATATCTAACTACCTCATGAATTTCAAATTCCTATGCCCAATACCGCATTAACAGTTCCATGAAATGTACGAATATTTGCTAACCATTAAATTAACCAATATGAAAAATTGATAGAAGTTATAGGTACATACATACAAACGAGTATATGATTTAACCCTTTCTTTTTGTGAGAGCTTCATATATCGAATGTACTGTAGTAATCAGGACTGCCTCCAAACCTTTTTCTTATCAAACTTTTCCAAAAACCTACCAAAATCGCTTGTAAGTCGTTCCCTATTTCGCACGGCAAGTTTTCATGAAAGAAAGTCTCCAATTCTCTTTTGTTCTTGCCACTTGCTTTTCCACACAGCAAGATCTCTTGATCGATTCTGCTTTCTTTTTGTTTGACTTGTCAACGAACGAACAGCACAGAAGAAAGTTTGCCGGTACGAGCAAGTCTGTACCCACGTCTGTACCCCTCGTCTTTCCTCTCTCGCCTAAAAATTCAACTTCTTGCTTGAAGAAAACTTGCCAAAACTTGAAAGAAAGAATCTTAATAAATACAATTGACTAACTGTGCTGGTGCTGATGACATTTCTTTTGGTTGGCACACAGCGTGAGTGAGTCGATGTCACTGCTGCAGAGCGAAAGAAAACTAAAAACAAAGGTGACGATACCGCCGAGACTATTCTCATGCTATCCATTTTAATGAGATTAATTTCCCCAAAATATATCGATATCTTCAACCACGTATCTCTATTTCGGACGAAATTGTGATTTTTGCTTACATTATATGAAACCACTTAGAAATAAGTTCTCAGAGATTTGTATGAAAAAATAATTTTAGAGTCAGTCTCCACTTGAACACTAAAGTTTATTTTAAACCTTTAGTTTTTTTTCGTTCTCTGAAAAATGGTAATATTGGGGATACATCTGTATACGTGGTTGAAGAATAGACGTAGCGATTTGTCTCGCTTGATCGTAATAAGTTCCTCTGTGTTCTCAATAAGGACCAATAGTAAATCTTATTGGAAAATGTAGTTGCTAATTTTCCCCAAAAAAAACAAAGTCAGATTTGATTGTTAAAAAAACAAAGAAATTTAGTAGAAAAAGCGCAAAACGGCAACACTGGTACATGTATGTAGAGCATTACAGAGATAACAAAATCTGACTTCTGCTGTGTTGTTTTGTACAGAAGCGTAAAAGACGTAAAAGTGCTACTAATGTGTTAGAGAATATTAAATAACAAAATTGCATAAAAAAATAATTTAGATCTGGAATATTTCTCTGGGTATGACGGTTCGTGGCATCGAAGCCATCAAACTATTACTGCCCCCTTCAACTAAGCCGGAAATTGACATAAACATTAAAGAGGCAAAAGGTTGCGACGAAGCGCAAGCAAGGGACTTCGACAAAATGACTTCGGTAGAGCGATACCGGTGAGGTATATTTCGTCGAGTGGCTCCTAGAACCACGAATGTGTTGAGATCGGTGGTTTTGGAAGCCACACCCGACGATTCTTTCGTAAATTCGAAAATTTATTATAAACTAATTTTGATTAGACAAGAATGGGTGCAACTACTCACATTTCTTGATGATGACCAGGAGCACATACGGGATTTAGCATTCAATGGAGAACTTAAAGTCTCAAAATTTCGAAGTATTTATTGGGCGATATTATTGCGCGTCTTAAATGCCGATCACTGTAGCTGGAATGAACAAAGGAAACAGCAGCGAGAGCGGTTTGTACTGTAATCTAATCCTTTCCAAGCAACTACCTCAACTTTATATTTTAAAGCTATGAAAAACTAAGGGAAGAATTTGTTAAAAATCCACGGGAACTTGAAGTGCCGGACGATGATCCACTGTCGCAGTCCAGCCAGGTGATTTGAATATATAGTATACATTTGCTAAAAACTTATTTCAACATATATGTATGTTCATATGTATGTATAGAGCGTTTGGAATCAGTACTTCAGTGATCAAGAGTTGTTTGCGGAAGTCAGACAGGATGTGGTCCGTACATTCCCAGGGGTTGATTTCTTTCGCAAGCCCATTATACAAAATGCCATGGTTAGTTATTTGTGGAATTTTACCAAATAAATATTTAGTTTTCTTCTCATATGCTCAGTGCAATATTTTATTTTACTATGCGCGCGAGCATCCTTATATGTGCTATCGCCAAGGCATGCATGAAATTCTGGCACCGATACTGTTTGTTAAATTTAGTGACCATCAGTCGTTGCTGCATTTCAAGGAAATCGCAAAAACCAATATTGAGTGAGTATTCTGAGATTGCTCTGTTTCCGCTTACTGTAATTTGTTCTTTGATCTTTCAGTGCAACGCTTCTGGATGTTTTAAGTCCAGATTATCTGGAAGCCGATACCTAGTAAAGTTTAGAAACATCCTTAAAATTTTTGTTTTATTTCGAATATCTTTCCATTTACTGCAGCTCTATATTCGCCCGTTTGATGTCATGTATCGAGTCCTATTATCGCATTTCAAATTTCGGGCAAAGCCAAGCCTGTATTGATGTAATATATACTATGTATAAAGATGCTCAACGCTAAAGCGATTTGCAAAACCATTGTCGAAGCTTTTTCGCTTTATCTTTGAGTACTTTTAAGAAGAGTAAAAATGTGATAGTGAAACTATTTTAGAACACAAATGCATCTGGAGTGGAAGTGATTGGACAATTAGATTTCATTCGTGATAAAATCCTAGCTAAAGAAGACCTACACTTGCATAATTATATGCTTAAGCTATGCATACCGCTGCATATATTCGGCATGTAAAATCAAATTCAAATCTCTCCTTATATGCAAACTTCATACATTTTATGGTTTTTTCAGACCTTGGCTGCGTTTACTTTTTGGGCGTGAGTTTCCACTGCTCGATTTACTGATGCTTTGGGATGCTATATTTGCTGATAGCGATCATTTCAACTTGCCAAACTATATTTTTGTCGCAATGCTTATTCGCATTCGCGATAAATGTATGCCACATTTAGCTATTTAAACTCTTCCACTCGTATGCAATTAAGTTTTTTTTTCTTTGCAGTATTGGTAAGCGATCAAACAACATGTCTCACATATTTAATGCGTTATCCTGCAACTGCGGATATAAATCTCATATTACGCCATGCATTACATATGTTGCTGCCGAAAGTAAATATTTACCAGAACTCAATGTATTTTGAACTACTAATTTTATACTTTTTGCAGAAATTCTCGCTTCCGCCAAATGCTTTCGTATATTTCACAATGACTTTGGATAATAAAACCGGTGTAGCGTCAACCTCCAATCAGAAGTTAATGCAAACTTTGCCATCCAATCAAACAGCATCCAAAGTTAACAAGACCACAGCGAGTAACGCACATAAAGCACATGCAGCTGCTAAAGTGGCAACTGGTGATTCAGAACTGCAGATGCACGAACGACTACGATCCACTTCGCTAAGCGATGCCGCCAAAATGGAACGCCAAATCACACTGATGCAAGCACGCAACGCTGAAGATTCAGCAGCGCAAGCGCGACTCAAGATTAAATCCGAAACTAATCGTTTCATTATGGATGGATATGCCAAAAATGTAAATCTTACAATTTCACACAGTGTTTAAGGCTGAGTTCACATTACACATAGTTTCATCCAGATTCAATCACAATTTTGTCAGTGAAATTGTTCATTTTCAATTCATTTTCCATCGTGTATTGATTTGTAATTCCCTAGGTCTCTGAAGATGGCATACATATGAGCAAACATGTTTAGAAATGGCGTAATTGACATTTTAGTTTTTTTTTACAGGAGAAGAAAAAACCATTAAGTGTTTTTCAATGGGGACATGAAAAAGTTGTATTTAAATTTAAACGCCCCCTGAATTTTTTTTATCTGGCAATGTCAAAACGTCTTCAAGGTTTACATTGCTATCGTAATTACTACCGAAATTCTGAGTATCAGTGGTCGCAACCTTAAACTTGAAGAAAATCCTAAATTTCATCAAAAAATCATCTTCAGCGATGAAGCTCATTTTTAGCTAATGGCTTTGTCAATAAGGAAAATATGTGTTAATGGACAACAACACACACACATGTGATTCAAGAGACTCCAATGTTCACTATTGTGCCATGTTGGCAAACTATTTTTGGCCATGGACTGGATGGACTTGACATGTAGTTCCAACAAGATGGCGTCTCATGCCACACAGCGGGTCAAACAATTGATCTATTAGCGGAAGTTTGATAATTGTGTAATCTCTAAATGGTCCGGTCGAATAGCCACCTCACTCATGCTTCTTAACGCCGTTGGATTTCTCTTTATGGGGTTACGTTAAGTCGTTTTATGCCAACAACGTTGGAGGAGCATAGGGACAATATCGAACGCGAAACTGCCTACTTCCAGCTGATATGTGTGGAAGAGTGGTGAAAAATTGGCTCCAAATAATCGGTCACTGCAAACGTGCATCATCGTGATCATATGAGTGATATCGAATTCCATACCTAAATATAACATGTGTACTACACCTGGAATAAATTACACCCCGATATCTCAATTATTCTGTATCTATTTATATACAAAATGAATATGTCCCTATAGAAAAAGCTATTACTTTAAAAAAAAAACAAAAACATACTGTTTTAACTACTTTTTAGATGCAGTTAATTCTAATTATGGTAAATTTTTGCCTCTTACTGGAAAATAAAATGTCATTTAGCGTCTTTCTAAATGACGACGATATATAAAATTTGCTTCTTTTTTTTCAATTTCTTCCATAGAGTCCCGAACTAATGCGTTTAGAGTTGAAAAATGCTCAAACTGTTATCACAATTGCACGTAATAAGCTCCAAATCTACTTGGCAACAGTACGGAAAAATGTCACAAAAAACAACTCGTGCGAGTTGGTACAGGCGCTCGATGGTATTGAGGAGTTGTGCAGCTTCTTAGATGTAAAATTCATGTTTCCTCTGCATGCCTCCCCCGCTCCAATTGATCAAGCACTAGAAGCAAATGAACACGTGCGGGAGGTGAATAATATTAAGCAAGGTCAAAAGTTGAAGGCGAATGATTGTGAAACTGCCAGCAACGACAATGTGGAAGATGGCGTGGATGTGAGCCTTAAAGCAAAAACTGTGATAGATGCTACCTGCTCTTATTTAACTGATTCTCAGCAACTTCCAATTTCTAATGCAGGAGTGAATTATGAAAAGCCAGATAATGGTTTTATGTTCAATTCAGCACGCATATTGGGTAATCTCCGAGAAATTGAGCTGATGACGATCGCTTCGGATGAGCAAATAGAGGAACCGATCATGAAGAACGCCGAGATAAAGGCCAGCTATAAATTGCGAAATAGTGGGCTACCAAATATAGATCCGTTGAGGCAACAGCCGCCCGCAGATTAATGATGGTTTCATGCATTCATATCTGCACGCCTACATACACGTGCATATAAAATCACAACAAAAATTTATCGACTGATTTTAATTAAATAAATAATTTGTAACATCATAAGCAAATAAATAGTATAAACATAATTTTATGTAAGATTATTCTTATGCTTTCAATAAGTTTGATACCCAAATAATGATCTGATATCGGGTAAAACTAATGTGTTTAAAGTCTTATATCTGAAAGTTAGTGGTACAACCAAGAGCCCTTCAAGAAACACAAACAAATACTTCATAAAACAATTATATTCAAATATTTATCGAGCAATGCTTGCCCAAATACATATACATACTTAGTAATAGATTTCGCCTTTTCGAAATGTAAATTCAGTGAACTCTTGCGAACATATTAAATCTTATATCTATAGGGGTGTTTTACTCATGCATATAATAGAACTTATGAGTATCAAAAAGTATAAAATGTATGAGCCGACCAATTACCAAATAAACTAATTCTTTCACCATATGCACCACATGCAAATTAAATATAAATTAAATTGCTCATTGCTCAATAGTATGGCTCATATGTTATGCATGTAGGGACAAAAAACCCCCAGTCCTTATTTCGTTCCCGTCTAACTCTTATTCAATGGTTATGAATTCACTGTCACCACCGCAATCAGATACATTCCTTTTCAGCGTTACAATTTTGTTGTTAGCGGTGGTGGACGATGGTGATGAAGCTGTTGGCAACTGCATCTTTCTGTAACTTACAATGGAATCAATACTATTGACAGACGATGGCTTCCTTTCTTCACTGGTTATTGGGAGGTGTGAAGATATAGTTTGGAATTGTGCAACATTTGCTGTACAATTGGGCGATGACGGTAATGTCGATTTAAGTGTTTTTATCGGGATGCAACGTATGCCGGCCGACATAATATGCATGGTGGAATTAGATGTCATGCGACTTAACGTCTTGCATGGCGGTGTACTGATGGGAATGATGCGAACTGACGACTTCATTTTCGAGTTGGAAAAGTTCTGATTTCCAGTTGCAGCAGGTGTAGTTTTAATGATTTCACTTTCATAACCATTTGTCGTTGTTGCAGCGTTATCATTAGCACTGTTGCTGGTACTGCATTGGTTAACTGATTCATCTTGTGTGGCTGTTACTTCACTTGTATTAAATGTATCAGTTGACGTTGGCTGTTGCTGCTGTTCCTTGCTTCTCAAAGCTCTAATTTCCAAGTCATAAATAACTTGCATAATTTTAAATTTACCTTCAGCAGCCAAATCAGGTGGTAAATTCTTCATTGTATCACTTACACTCTCGAAGAATGAATCAAAAGTATTGCGATGCTGCAGAGATGAAGGTGATGAACCCATGTAGGTTCCAGCTTGAGGCTGCGAAGTTGCAGCTACAGGAATAGCCGATGCTTGCTGTATTTGTGGTAGCAAGCCAATAGCAACAGGCGGTGGTGATGCAGAATTTTTATTTATATTTTCTTGTACATTTTTATCACCGAGTGCCCGAGATAATCGCATTATTTCAGTCTGTGCTAATGAAATTTGCTTTGCAACATTGGTTGTGGTTACATCCTCCGAGAACTTTAAACGTTTTGACTCTGGCAATTCATTTGAAATTTCTTTAGATGAATTGACCTTAAGGTTAGCTAGGTTAGCTCGTTTTAGTAATTTTATAGAGCTCTGTAGCAAATACTGCAAAACGCCGCCCTCCTCGATTGTTGCGTCTGACCTGCAATGTCGAATTTCCTGCGTTATTAAATGCGAATTTAAATTAATCAAAATACTTACTTAACACTCTGTGTATCTTCACAGCCAATGACATCTTCACCAGCGGCAGTACTTTGACTGCTTTTCTCTACATTATTTTTGGCATTTTCCCAATAAAGTTTCGCAGCCGCTTGATGTTTCGCTGATTTTTCATGTTGCTTTTTGAGAATCCCCTTAAACATAACGCGCAACTCACAATATTTGCAGTGAACATACTTTGGATTACCGTCCCTATCTGGCAGCATCCACTGATGTACGTTTTGAATCTCTTCCAATCTTTCAGTTTGATATTCTTCACAAATAGATTTATTCAAATTGTTATCACTCGTTGTCTGCCGCTCCTTTAAATCGTCGTTGTCTCCCTTTTCCGATTCGTTTTTAGGCTGAAGACTACGCTGTATTCTCACATGCTTTTGAGATCTTTGATGCTTAGATATAAACCTATAGGTGGGGATAAAAATCGATTGTTCACATGGCTTGCAGTATCCGTAGTTTGACCGCACTTCGGAGCGTTTATACGTCAACCATGGAAACTTTGCTTTCCACAAAGACACTTTTGCTTGTATAGATTGGGAGCTGAGTGAGTTCACAGTATTGAGTGTATTTTTTGTGGATTTCCTACAAGTAAAGCAAACACAATTCATTACTAAATAAATTTAAAAAAAATTTTTTTTTTTATCTAAAAAGAGACGCATTGATTCCCATATGTAACCCCCAGTTGTTCTGCTTGTCTTCCAAAGGAGTCCAAGTCACTGAACTAACCAAGTACCTATTAGCTAATAGCAGGTCTTTCGTTCATTGACTAATTCGTTTAGGCTAAGGACTTCTAAGATCTTCTTTTCAATTTGTGACTTTGCCATTTCCTACCAAGAGGTTAAGGAAATGTCGAGATTGGAGCCCTGGGATCCCGGCATTTGCTTCTTTAAATTTTGTCACAAAATTATAAAGTTTTTCATATAAATATGTATATTAAACTAAATAAATCAAATTGAGAAGACGGAGAACAAAAACTTTTTTAGCAGATATTTTTGGTAGAGTTGAAATTAAACTTTTTCAAATAGCCGAATCGGAGTCGAACCGCCAAAATCCTGGGTGAAAGTCTAGTGCTTTACCCACTAGACTATCGAGGTCAGGTAACAAGACATGCTTTTCGGAGGGAGAAATGAAAAAAATTTGAATTCTATGATATATCGGTAAAGTTACTCACAAATATAAAATTTTTAGATTTTTTATGGTAGTTTTGGAATATGGTGATCTTTACCGATTCAACTGATTTGCATCCAGTAACTTACTTGTGCTTTCTTTCCAGGAACACTTTCGCTGCTTCCTTGTGACGACCCGAGAGATCGTGTTTTCTACAGCTGCTGCTTAAGAAGCGTATGCGACAATATTTACAATGAACAATATTGGAGTTATCCTTCGAATATACCAGCCAAGAATAAGAAAGTGGACTTTTACCTTTAATTGAGACCCTAGAACTTTGACAGAAAATTTTAGTAATACAAACAAAAAACTGCATCTGTCAACAAACATACCCACTATTTGATGCTACTTTGGTAAATGATGTTTTATGGTCCGTCTCTCTTTCACCCGTGCGGTGCCGCTCAGTATTTTTATGTTTTCGCACGTTCAAGTTCGTTATCAATAAAAGAACATCACAATATGAACAGTATGCGTAATTTGAATCTTTTGGATACCTTTGTAACCATGGATTTAATTTAAACCAAACATCAGAGCCGCGAAGAATACGTTTAACTCTGCAATTTGAATGTTAACGATAAACATATTTCAACAAACATTAGTTTTGATTTGGGTATACTTTTTGTCAGCCTCTGTTTCCTCTTCTTGCCCCTCGACATTATTCTGCTCCTCTTCTTCCTCCCTTTTGTTACTTTCGTCTTTCTCTTCCTTATCGTCCCTTTCTTCATCCAGTTCCCCTTCACTCTCATTCTCTTCTGCTCGTGCTTCCACACTCGATTCCCGTTCAGTCATCCTATTAACTGCAAATTTATGCGCTACTGAATTTTCATGGATATACCTCCTTGTTGGAGATTGTCCGTGCATTATACGCGATTCACAGCATTTGCAGTAAGCATAATAGGGATCTTTAGGATCACATTTTATCCATGGATGCTGTTTTTCATATAATTTCCAATCAACTTCCTGTTTCACCTTAACATTCACCTTATTTGAAGTAGCAGAAGAAGCCCTGCTAAAAATAATAAAACATAAAATTAACAATTTTACTTAATGATAATTTTTCTGCACCTACGTCATAAATTCCTGCTTTTTCTGTTTCTTATCCATATGCAAGCGAAAATTATTACGATGTGAGTGCGTTTTAAGGTGTCTATAAATGCTGTATTTATGCATTGTAATGTGGCACAATTTACAACGGCACATATTGTCTGTGTTGGCCAATTTTTCAAACCATGAGCCACTCAACTCCTTGGAAAATTTTCTAGAATATAGAAGAAATCATAAGTATATCCCTCAATTATGTATGATAAGAAAATAATGGAAATACTTTGCATTCCGGCTGCTTTGTTTCCCAAAATCATCATTTTCAAAACCATTGCCATCATTTTCTTTCCCGTTTCTTTCATGAAGATTTTCATTATGATTTTGATCACCAGTTTGAACATTTTGTTTTCCTTTAGAAGATTTTTCAACCATTTTATGTTTTGGGCTTTGTTCGTGTCGTCGACGTGAATGTAAAAACTCTACATTCAAATTCATATTACAGTATTTGCACAGACCAGTGGTCCCTTCACGCTGGTTACGCACCAGCCAATCATGTGCCTGCAGCCAGCGGCGCCAGTTAAAGTTGTTGAGTGGTTCTATCTGGGACATACGCTTAAATTTCATGGCAGCAATTCTACTATTAGTACCAAATTCCTGCTTTATTTCATCTATTGAAGAGCTGCTATGATGGGATCACAAAAATTTCCATTAGATATACGTCAGCTGTTTACACCCAATTTCTCACCTTTGATTTGCCTGTTCCTCACTTATCTTAAAAGCAAGATAATTATCACAACGCTCTTTGTGATAAGTGGACGCAGCATGACCCTTGACGTGCCCCAACGCTCTAATACAAAGTTTCTGATCACAGTATAGGCAATATCCATAACAATCATCCGTGTCCTCATGTAATAACCAAGGATATTCCTGCATCCACACTTCCCATTTATCGTTATTGAGCTGTTGTTCATTGATCTTCCTTGTGCCGTTGGCTGTCGAACCACTTTCACTATCTTCAACATCACCACCATCAATGTCTACACATCTATCAATGTCAAAGAAAGGCTCATCTACCAGTTGAAGCAAATCCATTGGGTCTGTGTCCGCTATCGAATTATCGTTTGTGTCCTCTATTTCCGGATCATCAGGCTCCTCTTTAACGTACAAAAAATTAGACTCATTTGCCGCTAACTCCACGAACTCCCTGAAATTGAGCACACAAAAATAATAAAGAACGTCATATATTTACCACAAGGACTCACATTTCCTTTCAAAAGTTGGGCTATATTTTAAAATTAAGAATAAAGAAGCAGTCTTATTATAAATAGTGCAAGTTTATTATTTTCCTGAAGCGCCGCTACCAAAACAGAGCTGCCACAATTTACCTACAGCACATTTATTTCAAAGAGAATTGTAAAAGATTAGAAAATTAGCCGGGCCCTGTTTCATAAAAGTTAACAGAAGCCAAGTCAATGGTCTGGGCAGACCGATGTGGTGACAAAGTGAGATTTCCCCATTAACGTAAGTTGTATTTCCCCGCTTATATGCATTCCCCGCATAGAAGCATGTAACTTTTGATACCGAAGAATAATTTTATAAGAAATTTCCCCGCGTTTAAGCTCAGCACAATAATTTGATGTGTGGCAACGCTATGATGGAACATATGTTATTGACAACACAACAAACGCGCGTAGTGTAAGTGAATAAATTGGATTTTTTTTTTTTTATTTTGATATCTAAATGTAATTATTTAATCTAGGTACACCTTACTCTAAGGCAAAAGATTAAAGTTCTGCAGGAGGCCAAATTGAAACCCAAAAGTGAAATTTGTCCTGAATACAAACTTTCCAGGTCAGCGCTTAATCGCATGATTCAAAATGAGAACAACAATTTGGAAAACACACAAGCTAATAAATTGTCGCGGAAACAAAATCGAAGTGGTGCATTTGAACCTGTCGAAAAAGCACTTTCTCTTTGGTTCGGTAAAACTAGAGACAGGGGCCCTGCACGTTGTTCAGGTGTAAGTCTATTCATGATGAAATGGAAAACCAAACAGCACAAATCAACACTCACTCCGAAAAAAGTATTTTGCAGATTGAACACCACACTTCTAAAAAACACCCTTTATGTAACGCAACAGGTAATTATAAAAAGGTGATTGTAATTGGAAAGCAGAAAAATCCTCGATGCTTCAAAAACGGTGTAGTACATATAATACCCTTGGAGTATTATCATCACCAAAATCCTTGGGATGACGAAGGAAATATGGAGTGATGTTTTGGCCTCACTTGATGCAGAAATGCCAGCACAAAGCCGGAAAATTATTTTATTTGTTGATAATGCAGCGCCTCATAATATAACGAATATTTTTATCAACGTTTTGGTTTAATTTTTGTCGCCCAACACCACATCGATATCGCAACCTTTTAGACCAAGGAATAATCCATTCATTTAAATCGTATTATCGACAAAATATTATACGAAAACAAGTTACATTTGTCGAAATGGGTAATCCAGCCACAAATTTTGCTAAAAGTATCAACTTATTAAAGGCTATGCACATTGTAAAACGGTCTTGGTGGTTAGTGAGCTCTGAAACCACACAAAATTGCTTTAAAAAGGTACAAAAAAATTTGGAAAGTTTTAAGTTATTCCAAATTTTTAATTGGATTATTTCAATTTTTATTGTAGTGTAAGTTTTTGTCACAATGCCCAGATGGTAGTGATGATTTTGCAGAAATTAACTTTGACGGCATTTCAGAAGGCACCGAGTTGGTGAATTTTATAGAATACACTCGGTGTGACGACAATTTATTGTCTGTCGCGGTCTGGCGGTCTGCCTGATGCCTATATTTTAAAAGAAATATCCAATCCGTCTTCAGATGAATCTGAGGTTGAAGTTGATATTTCAAAAAGTTTGCCAACTGCGAAAGAATAACTTCATGCAATAAGCACTTTAAGAAAAAGCTTTGAGCCAAGCAACCAATTTCTGAAAGAGCTTGATGCTATGGAACTGCAAGTTTATAAAGAAACGAAAAGTCTACGATCAAAAAAATCTGATTTTTTAAGATAAATATTTAAGAAATACATATGTGTTCCTTGCTTTTGTGTTTTAGCTAGAATAGCTATTTTTTGTTTTGTGTTTTTTGTTTTCGTTTTTGTAATGCAGCTAAAAATTAATTTTATTTATCAAAATAAATATATGCACATACATAATTATGTCTTAGTCTTCTAATTCCACATAGCGTTTAGATTTTTGTATATGCGTGTTTGGCTCCACAAAGAAAAATTGTATATAAGCGTTACTAGCGCTTATAACCGGATTATTCTATGTAAACGTTACTAGAACTTATACCCGGGTTTTCGGATATAAGATTTCTACGGATATTAGCGTCGGAAGTTGTGCATTTTTGAAAATACATTTTATATAGCACCCCAACTTCCCCCACTTCTATCTTGTCAGTAATTCCAGAGATATGCGCATAAAGGCATAAAGATTCTATGAGAGGTGCCACACCCAATCGACAAGTCCCACCTTCATATACATTAAAACCAGATCCTGGTATGTATCAATTTCAAAAAATTTCAACTTCATCGATGAGCCCGAGGAGTTGTAGACAACAGTCGACAATTATCGATAATTAACAGAAAGGAATTTCATCTACATAATGAAACTAGATGGAAAAAACTTAAACCTTCTTTTAATGGTAAAACAGTCCATGGAGGTCAAGCTTTTCGCATCTATTTATGTTGCGTGAGTTAAATGTCGAATCCGAACTTCAGAGAAGATAAAAATGTTGTACTCTTGAAGTTTTGCTTTTGGCATGTAGAAAATTTGTTTATTTTTTACTTTTTTTTTTTTTGTGCTGTGCCCATATATGAAGTCAGCATGGCAGACGAACAACGAACTATATATACGATATCAAATTTAACTTAACCGAAACCTTGTGGTAGCCGTGGCGTAGTTCAAATCTCTGCGCATGCAAAATCCAAAAGTGTAATGGTAAACAACAGTAAAAATTGCGAACGCTTTGGAAAGGAATGAACGAATTTTATTTAACTCACAAATTTCAAACTTCTTTGCTCAATAATGCATGAACTACCGTTAAGTATGCAAATATTAGCCAAACACAAAAATATAAATTTTATCAGAAATGAGAACCATATTTGGTCACCACAATCTATCCAAAGTGATAATAATTATAGGTATATGATTTAACTCCTTCCTCTAAGATCTTTATATATCTTTTACTAAATTAGTGTTACAAATTTAGTAAAATTAATTAGAACCTTTTAGAAATAAAGATGCCGAAACACGTTGATGTCAATTTGGTACCTTTCGTATCAAGGAAGCACTACCTTATATTTTAATAAAAATTGTCCATAGTTATCAGTATCGTTGCTTGTCGACAATATCGAACAACTTCCCATTCCTAATACCTAAATTGGAGCATTGCGTTCACTAACCTAGCGCTGCATGTTAAGCGCCAGCCCTAGAAGAGAGTAGCGCTAGTTTATTATTATCATTGTTTCTTCATGTTTCCTCTTATCGCTTTCTTGCGGCCAACTCAATTCTAGACGCTGTCTCAAAATTGGAAATTGAAATAGGTTGTCGTTAGCGCGTTGCTTGTTTCGGGATGCTCCATACAAAATGTATATGCATGAGAGAAGAGAATCGTTAATTAACGATTAACTTTTGCGTTACCTTCGAAAACCATTAACGGTTTGATTGGCATCCGTTAACTCAAGTCTGTTAGAAATAATTAGGAATGTCTGCTAGCTGCTGCCTTCTACCACAAAATGATGGTGCGTACGGTGAAGGTAGCTATGCTCTCGATGAAGAACGAGGCCGATATTTCATGCATTTTTTTAGTCTTATCATCCAAACAAAAATCAAGAACAGATCGTTTAAAAGCTGAAGAGAACACTCCACGCATTTGATGACGGATGCTACCTTTTCGAGAGAGAAAGTTTTGATGAACTTGTTTATCAAATATTATAAAACACAGCCATAACCTACAATGCTGCAGTTGAACGTCTGTTCTCTATACATAACACTAATACGTAACACTTTTGTTTCAAGTGTTTTTGTAGAAAAATGCCGGGTTTGAATGCCGGGTTCCGAGAAAAAACATAAATTGAAAACAAAGCATCCGTGTCGTTTACTGCTGAATAATTCTGTGGCCGCAAGAAATAACAGCTAAAGTGGACTTAGGAAATAATACTGCATATTTTTCATTATAAATCCTAACAAGTTGAGTTTGAAAACCTTACACCCCACCCCGTGCCTACTAACAA
The DNA here is from genome assembly GCA_958295655.1 of Palloptera scutellata. NCBI lineage: Eukaryota > Metazoa > Arthropoda > Insecta > Diptera > Pallopteridae > Palloptera > Palloptera scutellata. The sequence continues at coordinate 854,969 of OY282450.1, read as the reverse complement.
TCGTTCATAACTTACCAATCATATAGAAAAAAATAAAAAATTTTATTTAAAAAAAGAAGAAAACAACAAGGATGTGGTCCCCGTCCACTAGGTGTGCAAACATTTTTTTCACTCGTGTGCAAACATATATACCATGAGAAAATTAATAAATAGGTTGTTGATATAACCATAATAACAGTAGCAGGGTACAAGGGATAGGATTCGCAACTGGGCACATACGCTACCCCCATTTATCTTCAAATTGATCGATCATCCCTTATCTCTCCAACTTTGGTAGTTTAAATCTGAAAGATATTGCGTATTGTTATTTTTTTTTTGATTACTGAGAAATTGTTTCAAAGCATATATTGTACTTAAAATTACAATGTTTCACTGAAAAAAACATTCTTCCGTTGTGGTATGTATTTTGGGGTTAATTAAAGAATAAGCAATAGTTTGTTTTACATAAATGTTCATAAACCTAAAAGAAAAAATTATAGTTTTATAAAAGTGGTTGATCCTGGGGCACATTCGCCAAAGTGCGGATTGTGAATGTGGCTATTGTAATATCTGTTAAAATCGAAACCCATTTATTAAACTGCTGTATAACTGAATGTATAAAAAGGGTAATATACAATTAAAGTTCTCAAAGCAAATTCTTACTGATTTATTAAAGGTAATAGATATATTTATATGTATATTATATTATATGCCTTGCATTTTATTTCTATATAATATTATATGCCTTGCATTTTATTTCTGCGATTGTGCCCCACTTCTTATTCTTTTAATGGCACAACAGTCCATGAAGGGCCAAGGCCAAAAGTTTTTCATAGGCAATTTTTACTCTTGCAGGTGTGTCGTGTAGAAAAATGTTTTTTTCTACTTTTTGATTGTGGCTGTGCCGAGATTTGAACACCGGACACTCCGCGTAGCAGGTCAGCGCACTACCATTTACGCCACAGCCGTAGCGTGAGCCCCACTACCTTGGCGAATGTATCTCGTGAGTGGGAAAGTTTCACCATTTTCTGCTACTTTGCAAAATTATCGAAAAAAAAGAAAATAGAAAGTATTAAGATATTCAGTCAAGAGTTTTAAGTTCTCTAATGCTAATTAGATGCTAACAAAAGCTAATGAATATGCAATAAAAAAATAATTTTTCTGAAAAAGAAAAAAGTTTAGATTGGTCAACAATTAAAAAAAAAAATAGTGGCCAATGCTCCCCCTCAACCCTAGTAGTAATAAGTATCTAATATGCTATTGATCGTTCTGTATGCTGTTGATACGTTTTACGTAAGCGCTTAAAGCGCGGACTTGCTACTTGCAATCATAGAACATAAAATAATGCATAATAATAATGTCAATTTCCAATCCCAAACACGAGGTCTTATTTCATTACATATTTATATAAAAATTATAATTTTTACTTTTAACTAATTTATGTGTGTGTTTGTGAGTGTGTGTATGTGTGCGTGTGTGTAAAGGATAATATTATAGGCAGCTACTTTAAAATATTTACAAAATAAAGAACTCGATATCCATCCATCCACTTATAAATCTATCTATCAATCCATTCATCAAAGAAAGAGAAATACATATGAAATCTCAATTTGTACAATATAAGCAGCGCGTCAGCAATGTTTCAATCAAGGGACAAAGTCGTTGTTTTGTTGGTTGTGTTGTATCCAGTCCGTACATCTGTTGCTTGAAAATTCCATAGTATCATTATAATAATCGATAACATAAAAACTAAGTGTTATATTATACATAAGTACACTATTTAGCGAAAAGTGCAATTTTTCAATTTTTTACTTAATCTTGCACAATATCATGTGATATTCGAAAACTATGTGTAGTATTGCTGGCCGCTGCGGTGGCAACGGCCGCAGCTGACGTTGTTGTTACTGCGGTGGAATTAGAACTATTTGATTGTAATGGGGTGGAGTCCGTCGCTGTATTACTACTAGAGCTTGCAGTACCTCCATCGGGAGAGCGGATTTGGGTTTCTTGGGCATTATCCTCCTTTATGATTGATTGAAAAGCAAAATAAGTGGCATTACACGAAATACATAAAAACTACCAAAAACGTACGTCTCTTGGATATATCTGCATTGGAGGTGCAACATCTTGGTCTTCATTATCATCACTTTTGTCGGAGTACATCATTATTTCATGGCACAGTGGACAGCGATCTTGCACGTATAACCATTTTCTCAAACATACTCCATGGAAGTAATGTCTGCAACGAGTTATTTTAGCGGTGTACATTTCCTAAAATCAGAAGAATCACATTTATGAAATTTCAGGAAGGGAATAAATTTTGTATGCTTATTTCAGGTCAACTCTTTCAGCTTGAATTTTGAATTTTATCATTGCGAGTTAAGAAACTCGTTCTTTGCGCTCTGTTTGTATTACAGTACTCCGATAAAGAGCAAACATTTTGTAAACTTATTATTGGAGCAAGGACTTTTATGCACTCAAAAACTTCAAATTATGTCGTAAAAAATGCAGTTAAAATATATAAAATTTGCACATTTTGTGCACCTTCATATGTTAGAAAAAAATGCAGTTAAATATGTGATTAGATTTTTAGTTATTTCTTTTTATTGACTGTTAATTTATAACATAAGTCATATTCTAAAAGTACTAAAATATTCACAGATTGAAAAAACAAAACGATTATATGTTAGAGTGGATCGACACGCAGGGGACTTTTGTAACCTCCGTCATGACATCGCTTTTTTAGGAGGAGAGGGTTTAAATATAAGATTTCTGACATAAGTATATTTTTAACTCTCCACCTGAATTTTATAAAATTATTTACTGTCTTTTACTCCGGAGGCCCATTAGGAATAATTTTAGGTTTGAACCGAAACTAAAATTTGAATTCCTTGGCGTAAGAAACTTTAGTACACAAAATTTCAACGAAATCTGTCAGTCCACATAGGGATCTCCAGTACAACACCAAATTCAACTTCTCCGGCGCTCCCCCAGAAATAAATTTTATATCACCAAAAATATGTTTCACGGCTTTAAAAAAAACTGGTACATACATATGACGTTCCAGTATAAGAAAAAACTAAAATTCTCTCTGATTTTGCTATTTTTACTTTAAGATTAAAACCAAAAATGTGTTATTCGATCCAAAATTCCGTGGTACATCAAATTTTAACAAAATCAGTTGGTCAATAGATTGCGCTCCAGTATAGGAATATAATAAAGCAATATTGCGCATACCGCGCAATTTTTTACATTGAATGCACAAAATATGCATTTATGCGATAACCTTAAAAAATACAAATACATATATTCAAAATTTATGCGAGATATAAAAGTCCTTACCCTAATTATTATTAATAAGCAAATGACATACGCGTAACAAAGGGAAATAACATATGTATATTTATTTTGAACAGATGCTCGAATTTGTCGGACGTTGTTGTTATTGAATATCCTTCGGCCAAAGTTTAGCTTTTACTAATAAATTCAGGCTGAAAATGTTCCAGCGTGTGTGGACATACCTGGTAACAAATAGCACAAACGTCATCGAATGCTCTAAGCTGTGCCGATGTAGCCTCTGGTAGTGCTGAAATCTTGTGAACCGCTGATCGTCTCTTCATAAACACTGACCAGCCAGCGCGTGCTTCACACCAGATATTGAAGTAAGCATGGATACACATCATTATAGCTCTGATGGCGCCGCCTGTAGCATTTTGTGCTATCAAGTTATATTATACGGTACCAATCAATCAAATAAAATATAACATGCACACACAAATTTCGATTCATTGAAGAAGTAATTATTAAGAGGATAAAAATGACGATGATTAATGCACAACAGAATGAAAAATCGAAAGGAAAGCAAAGTGAGACAAATTTTTCTGCTCACTTATTAAAGGATATGTATTATGATAATGAAAGAAATTTGTATATACATACCTACAAATTAAAAATAGGAAGGAAATAGGGTAAAGGAACAATATCAGATTTACCACACATACTTGATGAAACGATGTACCATCTTTATTTAACATACTGCGTGACTTATGAGAAAGCACCATTGATGCGAGCACGTTAAATGTAGTCTTATTTCTAAATATAACTTACCAGACTCAAATACTAAAATCCAAGCACCATTAAAGAAAAGCAAAATGCCAAAACAAAATTCTACTGAATTGCCAAAGGAGCGCACATAATAGACATAATCATCTAGCTTCTCCCAGAATGTCTGGCGACGAGCATCAAGTAGGAATAGCGTGTAAGTAGCTAAGGAAACTAGTACCTATGAGTACAATTAAAGTAGGACGTAAGGTGTACAATTAGAATAAAATCGTGTCTTACTACCTTAACAACGACTTCTACGGAAAATGCAGTGACAGCCAGTAACCACGTCGAAGGCGAATGTCGCGACCACAGTACTGTTAGAAGACAAACGGGAGCCACCACCAAAAAAGCGCACACCGTCAGGGCGCGTATGTGACGCTTCCGTGAAGGGTTGCGTGCTGCGCTTAACGACATTAGAATGGGCGACACAATGTTGTGCAAAAAGTGCAAAAGAGCTGTTATCAAAAGGCACAGATTGCGACATAGTCGTATAAATCTTTTTTCGGGCGAAAGCGATGTTAAACCCGTTTGAAGAGCTAAAATATAGAAAAGCACAGCAGAAACTGTGCCAAGCGACTTTTCCTCATCGTTGTCAAACGTTAGCAAATACCACTGGAATGCTTTGCCGATATAATGACAAATTACGGATATCACCGATGTCATACCAAGAACAGCTGTTAATGTTTCACAACCGTCCACTAACAGTTTTTGAATCGTCGGAAGAAAATTCATGGTTGTAAGACTCTCGGTCATCATCATTGAGATAAATTCCTGAGTAATCCTAAAAGACATTAAATGCAGGTTGATAAATAGTGTATAAGGGTGTTAATTGTTTTCTCGTATACTACCTTATCGTCCAAAATACTCTTAGCACACTAGGAACATTAAGTCGTTGCCACTCATTTTCGATCAAAGCGGACACTCCAAAATTCGATACAAAATTCATAGCATATTGGTAACCATTGTAGACTGTTTTTCCCGCCTCCATGGCGCTATTCATAAGCGTTAGTTTTGTCAGAATCAACGGGATAACATCTGCAACCACTGGGACATGTCTGAGGATCCGCGGCGGCAGTGGCAATACTATAGCCAGCAAAATTGGACTAGCAAATATAATCGGCATCAATTTTTGTAAAGATGCATATCGTGGTCCCAAATGAATATAGGCAAAGAGCATGCCCATGAACCACTGAGCAATCAGATGAGGTATCAATGATATTGCCACACCATCCGTGTCGAGCAATCGCGTCGTGTTAAACGAAATTATGTCTTCCAGTAAGCTCGGATTCTTTTCCATTAATGCTAGAGCAGAAACATTTGACCAATAGGAAAGAAAGGTAAGACCTAGCGATATCACGAACATGTAAACCATGACCAAATGACGAGTCCATAGCATAAATATACAAGCTGCACACAGAAAGCCTACCGAAGAATATTAAAATTGTGATTATTATGTGCATGGTATATAGTGAATTTCATAAAAACAGTGAATTTATCCATAACATTTTTATTAAAATTTTGTATTAGAAACAAAAATGGTTGAATTTAACGCTATATTGTACTCAAATCGCATTTATCTAAGTACAGTACTCAAATTAAAATATGTGGTCTCAGCTAAGTATACGTAGAATTAAACATTTGCATACTGTTATCAGAAAAAAGCACCCTCGAGGACTGGAGACAAGTTATATGGTCCGACGACAGTAAATTAAATTTGCTATGCGAAGATGCTATCCTCCGATGTTTGTCGTTCAGATGGTGAAAGATACACGGATAATGGTGTACTGAAAACAGTGAAATTTCCAGAAAGCGAAATGGTGTGGAGCTGTTCTTCCTACTTTATCCGGGGTCCATTATTTTATATTCAAGGAACCATGAACGCTGAAAAATATTGACGAAAAATATTTCGAATTGCTTCTGCCAGCCATTGAGGGTTATTTATTTCACAGTAATGAGTCAGTAAACGAAATAAAAAAAAACAAAATAAGCTAGATTTTGATCTTATTATCACGAAAGAGATTTAAGTATGTACTATGTAAAATATTTTGTATATTTCCGGAAGGTCCAAATATTTTACAATGGTGGTAGTATAACAAAACTGGCCTACCTTGTCTGAACCTTCACAAGTGATTTTAGCAATTTCAGTGTGTAAGGGCCTTTTCTGGAATTAAAAAGATATTGTCTCCAGAAAACTCAATTCAAAAGACATATCGATAAGATTTATGTATATTATTTGTTTGACTAAACGATAAGTTTTCTTAATATAAAACTTAATAAATGATTCAAAAATACATACTATACAGTATCAAATGTAAGGGAATGCTCGAAATGTAATATTCAAAAAGCTGCATATGTCAATGTATTTAGTTATGTACATATGTAAATAACAAAAACTATTTTATTTAAAACCACTTTTTACTTCACTTTTAATATGCCGAAATCGTACCAGAACCTGCACCCACTTTTATTTTTTGATTGAACCTTTACCCTGCTTTTATCTTGAGAAATCAGTAGAGTAAAATGTCAACTCAAATTCTAGGGGCTGAAGTTCGAAAAGTAACATTTTGTTATTTAAACACTAATGATTGTACGGGTATTCAAACAAAGATTTATCGGTCACTTAAGCAAACTGTTGAGTCATGATCAAGTGTAGAAAGATATTTCATGCATATGTACATGAATTCAATACAATTTCATTACTATTACAAACTTACCAATCAAACAAATAACAAATTTAACCGACGTTATGGACAGTATATCTGACAAATTTGTGTCTTGAGCCAACTGGTCCATGAGAACAGCAAAAGAACTAGTTAATATACCTCCTGCAGTAGCTGTAGCAGAAGCATTTTCTATCGCCTGTTCCAGCATTGAGCTTGACATGTTGCTGGAAATGGTGGTGTTCAAAAACGGATTATTGCTGCTTGGTGACACATAATCTATTGAAGATGTGATACTACTGCTGCTGTTAATGGCATCTTCACCACCACCGTCGATTGTGGACCGTATTGGATAAAAGCGGGTTGGTAAGCCCATACCTATCTTTAGAATTTCGTCTATAACCAAAATGGGTGGGACTCGCATCATAACATCCACCAGGCCTAAAACTTTGGTGCGAATAGACATATTGATTTGTGGTGTGGAAAGCGTTTAAGAAATATTTTTGGTTTGGAATGAAACAGCTTCTTCTTTCGTAGCTTAATGCTATTACTTTCCTCAATTTTCGTCCGTCGTATTTGTTGTTGTCCCAACGAAAATACGACTGTCGAAACGAACTTTACACTTTTATTTCTAATGTTATGTTTCCACCACTTCCAGTGTCCTTCTGTTTTAATCTGTATATTGAGACACTGGATCAACACTATAGTTCTTGTTTATTTCCAATATTTAAATATTTTCTTTAATATAAGACTATTATTATACAGACTTAAAAGCTAACAATCTCCTTTTTGGAAAAGAATTTTCCGTTTCTGTGCGATGGTAAAGTGTCAAATGAAGAAGACATATTACTGTCTCCCTCTGCTTTGTTTTAATAAGTAGATCTGAATGAGAACGATATTTTCATTGGTTTTGTTTTACATTTCAAATGTCAAATACCAACAACCTACACAGTGTTGCCATTTTAAGAACTAAGATAAAAAGAAAACAAGTTTGCAGAGCATGCTTGTGCCGTGTGTTTTGTGTCGTAGCGTGTAGCGTGGTTGTCGTGGCGTAGTTGGTAGTGCGCTGGCCTTCTACGCACACCAAAATTGGAAAAAGCAATTTTTGCTACACGGCAACAGCTCTTTTCAGGCATGGCAAACCTAGTAGAGTAAAAAGTACCAATGAAAAGCTTTTCACTTCACCGTTCGTATTCGGCATGAAACTGTAGGTCTATGCTTGTATAAAAAAATATCCCCCACAGAAAAGAAGAAAGGGGACGAGTACAACTCTCTCTTCTGTGCTGTTTATTCTTTTGAAATAAAAACAAAATTGCTCAAGAAATATTGCTGTGGTGAACAGCAAGTGAGGCGATAAAATTAGTTTTGTGAAAACTGGCCTAGTGTTAAAGAGGACAAAGCAGACATTGTCTTGTGATTTATCTTTTTTTAGGATTGTTTCTAATTTTAAATAACTTTTTTCACGACAAAGCGTTGCTATTAAAAAAAATAGGACATTCATTTTTGTTTCCATAAATAATATATTTCATATTTTAAAATATTTTTTTATATATTTCATCTTATAGTGTAGAAGCAAAAATGGCAAATATTTTTAGGAAGACACAATCTGTCATAAGACAATGCTGTCTTGTCTAAAAGCAGTTTATTAGAATGATGTTATCCAGTTGGTAAAACCATCCACGGTGCTGTCGGTTTTTGCGATATCTTTTTTATTTTTTTATTCTCCAGGCCATATTATTCAAGCAGTCATTTGTTCTCTGATCAGTGCTGCCAGACGGATAAAAACTGTCAAATCAAATTTGTAATTTCAGCGAAATGTACTTGAAATGTACTTAGGGGCGTAGGACACAAGGCAAAGTTCGTGGCAGTCGCAATGCGTCCATGTTCGATCCTTGCGCTTCTACGTTTCAAGTCGACACCCAGCCTCCTCGTGGCGTTCCTTGGATAGCGATCTGACAGACGTCACTGAGCTAACTAATGTGTGCGGCGGGCTTCTCCATGGCTTTGAATGAATGGTTGTGCGTCGGGCTTGGAGCCTACCACGTCAAAATATTTCCCAATGAATCCTCAAACGAAGTCTCGGATATGGAACCCCCCTAATGTTGTGGACTCCCGCAAACGCCTAAAGGACAAAGATATGCGGATATGCACCTTGAAAGTCCGAACCCTCTACAGGGAAAGTGCCTCTTTCCAGATGGTGGATGTCCTCCAACGATATAGAGCTGACATCAGCGCTACACAGGAAATACGATGGACGGGACAGGGTTGCTCCAAAAGAGCATTCTTTGATATCTACTACAACTGTCATGCGTCAAGACATGAATTTGGTATTGGATCTGTGGTTGGGAAGAGACTGGGTCATCTAGTCTCGAGGTTCACGGCCGTGAACGAGCGCCTAGACACTATCCGCATCAACTCGACGTATGAGAAGGATGAAACGACCAAAGGTGACTTCTACGAGCTCCTCGACAAACTTATGATAAACACGATATTTAAATCGTGTTAGGCGACTGTAATGCCAAGGTGGGCAAGGAGAGTCTTTTGGTCCGACGATCGGAAAATTCAGTCTCCACGACGAAGCCACCGATAACGGTATAAGACTGATCGACTTCGGCGCGCACGAAACATGACTGTTAGTAGCACCAGATTCCAACATAAGGATATCCATAAGGCCACTTGGCTGTCCCCTGATCAAAACACACGAAACCAGATTGATCACGTTGTGATCGACGAAAGGCACGCTTCCAATGTACTAGACGTACGCACAATACGTGGTGCAAACATTGACTCAGACAACTACTTGGTTACATCCAAGGTCTGCACACGTATTTACTTTACTTTTAATGGCACAACAACCCATGGAGGGCCTAGGCCGAGCTTTTCGCATCCACTCATGTTGTGCGTGTTATATTTGTACATGAATGGAAGGGAACTACAGTTTAATGCCGAATCCGAACGGCGAAGTGAAAAACTTTTCATAGCAATTTTTACTCTTGTAGGTTTGCCATTGCCTGCCAAGAGGTGGTGCCGTGTAGAAAAATAATAAACGTATATGTGTAGCAAATCGCGTACGGATAGGTACAAAGAGAAAGCTAGATGTCGAAAAGATGCAATCACAACAGACAGCCAAAATCTTTGCCAACCAACTTGCACTTCTCCTTTCACAAAACACCCCTCAACTTGATGATATATGCGCGCAATGTACGCACATTTCCCGCTCTATGCGTACGGCTGCCGAAGAGGTGCTATGTTACCACCGTCTACGGAGAAATATGTGGTACGACCAAGAGTGTCGCGATGCTACTGAAGCAAAAAACGCTGCTTACAGAGCCACCCTGCAGTCAGTTGCAACGCGAGCTGCTAAGGAGCGATACAGAAAGGAGGAGGGAGGAGAAAAATCTTTTCAGGCGCAAGAAAAGAGATGAAGAAAGACGCGAGTTCAATGATATCGAAATGATGTGGGATATGAACGAGGTCCGAAAATTCTTTGAAAGAATAAGACGCCTGACTGATGGTTTGAAGACCGGGGCCTCTTGCTGTAAGGATGAAGACGGAAATCTGGTGACAGATGTCCAGGGCATAATGAGATTATGGAGGGAGCACTTTTCGCAGCTGCTTAATGGCGATGGCGGCAATAATCCCGCCACTGCGGAATCCACGCCGGAAACCCCAATTACTGACGGCGTTGAAGTACCGCCGCCTGACTATGAGGAGGTCTTAACAGCCATTGCTCAGCTGAAAAACAATAAGGCTGCAGGTGCAGATGGCCTGCCTGCTGAGTTGGTTAAGACCGGAGGCGAAGAGCTCAAAAAACGCATGCATGAGCTTGTATGCAGAATATGGTCAGATGAAAGCATGCCAAGAGATTGGAACCTCAGCGTACTCTGCCCAATCCATAAGAAAGGTGATTCCACGATCTGCGCCAACTACCGTGGGATAAGCCTTCTTAATATTGCATATAAAGTTCTATCGAGCGTACTGTGCGAAAGACTGAAGCCCATCGTCAACAAACTGATTGGACCTTATCAGTGTGGCTTCAGGCCTGGCAAATCCACCATCGCCCAGATATTCACACTACGCCAAATCCTGGAAAAGACCCGAGAAAAACAGATCGGCACCCATCATCTATTTGTCGATTATAAAGCCGCTGCCGCCTTCGACAGCACGATTAGGGATCACTTGTACGCCGAAATATCTGATTTTGGTATCCCTGCAAAGCTCATTCGTCTTTGCGAAATGACACTGACCAACACCACCAGTGCAGTGAAAATTGAAACAGACCTCTCCGCACTATTTGATACCAAAAGAGGTTTCAGACAAGGTGACTCCCTATCGTGCGACTTCTTTAACCTTATGCTGGAGAAAACAATTCGAGCTGCGGACATCGACATCTCTGGTACTATCTTCGGCAAGAGTGTCATGCTGCTAGCATACGCTGATGATGTTGACATCATTGGCAAAAACGCTCGAGCAGTCAGTGCAGTATTCTCCAACCTGGAAAGGGAGTCTCGTCGAGTGGGTCTAGTGGTGAACGAGGACAAAACGAAATACCTTGTGTTAACAAACAAAGAGTCACGGCGTCTTGGACAAAATGTCACTGTTGACAATTCTACTTTTGAAGTCGTCAACGATTTCGTCCAGCATAAACACCAACAATGTCAGCCTTGAGATCAAGCGGAGATTAACTCTTGCCAACAGGTGTTATTGCGGGCTCAGTAGGCAATTAAGAAGTAGAGTCCTAGAGTAGGGACCGATCATCGGTTGTAGTGCCAGTTAATTAAGTAAGTAAGTACTTGAAATGCGGAAATGGTTTCTACAATCTCGACATAGAGATGCAAAAAAAATAAAAAAATTTGAGTTCTAAGAATGTGAAAATTAAGATAAAAATAAATATAAATAAAATAATAGAGGCAAAATAGTAAATACTGAAACGTTTAGTGGGCGCTTGGCGTAGTGGTAGTGCGTTGGACTGCTACGCAGAGTGTCCGGTGTTCGAATCTCGGCCCAGTAGAAAAATTAATTTTTCTACACGTCATCAACTCTTGGCAGGCAATGGCAAACCTACAAGAGTAAAAATTGCCTATGAAAAGCTTTCCACTTCGCCGTTGGAATTCGGCATTAAACTGTAGGTCCCTTCCATTCATGTACAAATATAAGTAAAGTAGAACGTTTTGTGTGATAAATGAAATACAACTCCAATTGATAGGCACATCTTTTTTACACAACAATGTCAACAAGAAATAGTTGTTAATGAAATTATAGGTATTATTATACAACCGCTCATGGAGGGCCTAGGCCGAGCTGTTCTGTTCGCATCCAAACATATTGTGTGTGTTATATCCTTACATTAATGGAAGGAACCTACAGCTTTATGCCGTATCCTAAAGGCGAGAAGTGAAAAGCTTTTATTAGGCTATTTTTACTCTCGTAGGTTTGCCATGGCCTGCCAAGAGGTGGCTTTGTGCTTGTTAAATACAGTATTTTCGGTCTGAATTTTATTTCAAATTGACACTTTACAGTAATTGACACTTTTACAGAGTAAAAAAGAAAGAAGAGAGCTGCGAAGAAAATCACATCGAAAATTATTAGTTGTATTCACGATCTGGTGTAATGGTCTTGTATTCCATACTTTCGATAACATTTTATATTTGTAGTAAATTTGATATATTTACATAAACAAAACACATTCCAAAATCCTTATCTATGTCACTGATCTCAGTATTAACAAGTTGTGTAATTCCCATTTCCCATTCAAAAAACTTTTAATAAAAAAAAAATTATAGAACCTCTAGCTTTATCCATCGGTTTTAATGGTAATTTTCCTTATTCAAGCATAATTTAAAAATTTCGTCGTTTTCAGTATAGCCGATTTAAATCGATTGGTCGCCGTGACGTAGCTGGTGGTGTGCTGGCAGAATATCCGGGCTTCAAATCTCGGCCTAGGCCTGGGCTGTTGTGTCAATAAAGAAGAAGAAGGGAATTTTAATTGAATTGTATGTAAATTGATACCCTTCTACCCTTTTAATATAAGTAGCACTGAACCCACGCACTGGCATGAAAACCTGCTCTCATTTTAAATTTAAGTTTTTAAAACTTATTGTTAGTATATAGTATATCAATAAAGTATAAGTATATCAATAAATATGCAAATAAACGAAAATAAGAAAAAATAAAAATCAAATTATGAACTGATGTCTTCTTGATCTCGTTCACTAATCGTTGGCAATACTATCACTCAAAAGAGTTGATAGTCGTTTTAGATGATATTTAAGTTGGCTTACATCAATCAAGCTATTCAAAATGTTTTCTTCAAAGTTTTTGGGAAACAAATTGTCATTCTGGACGAAAAAATTGGCATGCCTAAACACAGTAAGACGATACGTCACCGGTTAGCACGATTATAGAATAATTAAAAAAATTGTCCATTAATATAAATGCTTTTGAAACTAGAAACTTTAGAGCAATTTTCCTGCACCAAATTTCATACACACGAATTATAATTATTAATTATTATCTTCATAATAAATTTCGAATCATTTTAGATTCTGATATATTCATGACTTGTTTGTAATTTCGGTTTCTTCACTGTCGGTATTAGCAAAGTAATTGAGAATATTTTCCTGAAAACATCTACATACCATACATAAGTGGGCGCGAGCTGGTTATGTAGACTATTTTAAATAACATCCAAAGTACATGTATGAGCATACACACATACATGCATACTTATGCCAACATATCCATACCAGTACATAACTTTTATTTTGTATCGTCATAAATTTTGTTAAAAATCAGCTATTTGCAGCACTGTCGAACTTAACTATCTAGTTTTTCATTCATCTTGCCGGCTCGCTGGTTTCCTTTTGGAATTGAAAACGTTTCGAAATTTGTTAATCGAGGATGGATTGTTTGTTGACTGTACACTACATATGTAGGGTAATGTCGTCAGGGTTGAGCCGCTGTTATTGAGCCAGCGCGATATATCAAAATTACTGTACTAGCGCCACCTATGTGTCATTATATTGCGGGAGTCAACTAATTATTTGTGTCATAGATTTCATATCAGATAATTTTCATTTATGTATGTACTTAGCTTGATGGTGCAATGGAGCCTCATCAACGTCAGCTGCGGTACCATGAGGACGTTTAACTACGGCAGCCTTCCAGAAATATAAACAAATAATCAGCGACTGAAATAAGCCAGGTGGCTGTAACGCGGGCCATTATACGACTTTATACAATCTTACATTTCGAGCTTCTAGGGTAACCCTCGATGCCATTGAAACTAGGGGCAACTCCTACACATTAACTGCGACAGGGCTGAGGGCTCAGGCCTGACAACATTTTTTATAATTTTTATAATCACTCATCCAATCAATGCGGTGTTCAGCAAAAATATTGCAGTTTTCAAGACCTTTCGAATGATAGGCAATGATTTAATTTTAACCTTAGACGGAAGCTATTGGCTCACGGTAAAACGTGGCGCAACCCTGACGACATTGCCCTACATACCTAAAGCACATTTAGTTTTGTGCCTATGAATTTTCCATACACTTGTGATCATTCTTAAATCTTGTTAAAGGGTCCAAAAGCTTTTTCAAGTTGCCTTTAGTTTTTACCGATGCTTGTAGTTTATTTTGTATTTGTTTTTACATATTAATTAAAGAGCATTGTTCATATGTGCCTACTTAATAAAGTTGTAAATACTGACTTGAGAAACATTTAAATAATATCATTTGTTGTAACTAGTGTTGTTTGAGTACATCCATCATCTACTTTCAATCTTAAATTGACATTTTTTAATAACCTTAACTGAATGTTTTTGTAGCTATTAAAAATCAAAGCAACAGAATAATCTTGAGTTCAAAAACTAATCCTTTGAAAGTGAGAAGTGCTTCTTTTCAAATTACATAGTTAAGTTTAAGTTCAGAGCAAAGTTTGCATCTTTTAACCTTAATATCACCTCAATACCTAATCCATAGTACCTAATTTAGTAACCAATTTGGAGTTGCAATGCATTTAATGCTGCCAGAAATTTATAGAAATGGAGAATTGTGTGCAGGTACCTACTTTTGGCCACGGTTTGTACAAAACATCGTCATTTATCAATAAAAGATCTTTAATATGTTGGTAGCTACACATAAAATTGAGGCACAAGTTCTTTTGACAAGTTCCACGTAACAGTAGCTCTAAAACGCCCACAAAAAATAAAACAGAAAGCATACCAAAACATGAACATACCTAAAATTTGTTGATTTCATCAGTAATATGTACAGAAATATGTTATTGTCTCCATTTTTATTTCAAGCGAATAAATTAGAGATCATTTCAAACATTCGGTTATCAGATCAATAAAAATGTCAAATACACCTAGAGCCATTACCCAAATATGCTAGATCTACATAAGACATATCCTTAATTTCATTTCACACACTCATAAATTAGAAATTAACGCAGGAACAAAAAGTTGCCCAGATACGAAAGGCACACACAAGAAACCGAAACGACATTCGACAAGTATTAAATTTTGTCGTTATACAAAAACTAAAAACAAATAAGAAAAGGTCACATTTCAACACGCACTCTATATCTTTGTTTTAATTTTTGTTGCATAACGTTCTGCAGGATGCACTGATATTACATGGAAAGTGTAAATGAATAACTTGTTAAAATGGGTCATTTGCAGTTGAAATGCTATTTGTGGTGAAAAGTTTGGAATGATCAACTTTAAATAGTTCCTGTTTTGCGATTGTGAAAAGGAAAGACAATTATTAAAGTACCCGAAAACAACTATTGAACCCCTTTAAAAATTAATATATCGTAATTTTCGGAGAATCGAAAATCCAACACACAGAATGATATGGTCGAAAAATGGCCACAATTAGACGTCGTAGATGTGAACATAAATATATACTAAATGATCAGCTTACATAGCGGAGTCGATTAAGCCAATTCCGTCTGTCGGTTTACTCATCAACTCTAGTAAAACTTAACCAAACTTACTTAGTAGCGACAGTCAAGTGAAATTTTCAAAGGCTGATATTGAATTAAATTCCAAAGTGAATTGAACAAAACTCGATACACATCATTCAAATAGTCTTTTTAAATAATTTTCAGCATTTTCAGGCAAAGTCCACCCACGCCTCCTTTCAAGTGAAATAGGTGGTAAAGGGTGGTAAAAAAATATTTGACGCAGGAGTCATAAAACTATAACCCACCGTTGAATGCAAAAAGAGTTTTTATTCCAGAGGGGTGCAAGGTATATATAAATCGGCCGTGCCCGCACTTATCTTTCAGACTAGTTTTGAATTGATATAATAAAAAAATGCGTCATTTTATTAACTTTTTCATCATTTTGTATCATGTATTATACTAATCTAAACCTGAGCCCGAGATCCCGGGATCATAATATCATAATTTTAAATACCGAAAATTCGGGATCTCAAAATTAATGCGGGATTGGAACCCCTAGTACATACATATACACATATGTACATGTATAAACTGATTTATTTCAAGACGGATGTCTGGTTAAAGAATTTATTAGGGAATATTTTAATTCCCTAATATCTAAAAAAAATGTGTTAAAATTTTATTAAGATATTCGACTACTATCAAAAGTTATATAATAAATAAATATAATAAATATACCTACAGTGAGAATCGGCAAAAAAAAAGGAATAAAAGACAGCTGAGGAGGCTTATGAGGAAGTCTATGGCATACTCTATGGACCTAAAATGAGAAACTAACGGTTGGGAAGTCGAAATTTCAATAATCTCTAAAGTATCGAATGGATTGAATGGAAAATTTTTTATATAATTTTCCAAAATGTCCAAATTCCACTTTTGTTTTTTTTTAATTCTCGTCTTTGAAAATTGAATAATAATGTTCGTTTTCTGAAATTTTTATGAAAGTTCGATCTTTTATTATACCCTTTTTTCCTAATTCCCAGATATTAGTGTACTAAGTTTAAATGTATGCACTTTGTTTTTTTCTCAGATCACCTGTGACGGTTCAATCGAGAGTACCTTCAGCTCTAAAAATCAAGCGGCAGCCGCTAATAAAATAAAAGTAAATTATATAACTTTAAATGATGTACCTAATTCAATATATTAAAAGTTTTGTTATTTAATTAAAACAGCTCAGAAATAGAACTTTGAAACTGTACCTTTTTTGCGTTCTAACCGGACATCAACGTTAAACTTAACTAACTGTACAAATATATAAGTACAAAAATTTCACATGTAATTTCCTAGAATTATTTTCTAATATATTTTTGATGTTATTTAAAATATGTATGTGTAATCAGCCTTGTAATTCTATTGAACTCACTCGAACATTGTATGTCATACCATCTGGTTACTAAAACAAGTAATTTTAGAAAACTCGAATATTTTCATTGAACGGAATTATTGAAACAAATTAACCGTACTGTTCTACTTATTACCTATAATTATTTTTATTCTTATTCACTTATGATCACTCAGCTGTTCATAACAGTTAGAATTTTTTAGTGTGTACTGCCCGTTTTCTTTGGTAAAGCATTACACTGAAAATATTTTTGGTATATTTATTGAATGCCTTCTTATCTTCAAAGTTTATTTTTATTAATTCATTAGTTATTTTTATTTATTTTTTTTATATTTTAAAAATAGTTTGGATGTTATCATTTCAATTGCTATATGCTCCGGTCACAGGGTGCCCCGTCATACACTAAAATTTTCAATATGTTACTCCAGTTTCCAAATGACCTGAAAGGAAATACTTGATAGCTATAAGTTACTCATTTGCCAGCAACTGTTAGCTTAAAGATATCAGCCCAGTAGGTTGGCCATACGACCTTTCTGACGCTCTTATGTAAGTAGTTTAACCTTTAATGTTTAGATTTTATACATACATAGAAAGGAATCTAGTACAATCACTGACACATGTCTAAATCTGTACGAGTACTTTTATTACACTACTATACCGTGACTTTTATGACAAGAGTTTGCATATTGTCTCTAACACAGGGTTGCCACTGAAGACGACAAAGTTTCCATTAACTACCTAGTTACTTGAAAATAATTTACCAAATTGGAAAAAATCTACCAAGTATTTTTTTTGGATTTTTAATATACTTACTTATACGTTTTAAACGACCCAATTATTTGCATGCATCTTAATTACAAGAAAACTATTTAAAACAAATACCAAAACTACAATAACTTAAGATAATCGAAACAAATTGTTTACTTTTTCGTATTAGCCTCCAAATATAGTCTCCCATCATTGTACTTTAATTGTATTTAATCCTAGTCAGGCTGGGTGAGTGGTGGAGAGGCACAGACGGATTCTCTCCGGTTCCGCAATTTTTACAGAGGCCCATGCCAGCTGTTCCTCAGTGCAATAATATAAATTTTCGCTTCAGCTAAAGAACGAAAAACGGTTTGTTAGAAAAAGTATAAGGCAAAGCAATTTTTTAATCACTTACAAGAAGTATGTATATTCCGTTGTAATTAATATCTGACATTTCCAATATCTTCATTATTTTGTTATGTGCAATTTTTGTTAAAATAAAAAAATAAAAATATATATAAATACATAAGTGCTAAGCTTTATGTGTACGTTGAGGTACGTTTCGAAGGGCCCTTAAGCTGGTCATCTTTCCTTCGGAGCCCATATTTTCTCTTCACGGCACTGTTTTTTTTATTGATCTATTTATTTCTTACAGTCACATTAGTTTACCTGTGCTATTGATTATCCTACTTTTCTTATTGTTACCAAATGTTATGTTTACCACGTCTTGGAAAAATAATTTTAGGCAAAGTTAAAAAATTTGTTTCTCTTCAAAAACACATGATTTGGACCAGTAGTTCATTAACGTAATCGAAGCGGATACCTCAATACAAACGTCAATAAGCGAACTATTTAGGTGTATAAACGAATACATGATTGCGGTGGCAAACGACTTGTGGACTGACAGGAATGAATGTGAATTCTCATGGGACTCACGGCCTAGGATAGTTTGGAAGAAACCTAAAGTTCTTTTAGGGCTCAGTAAATCTGCAGTACGGGACTTACTGGGGTCATAACCGGACATTGTGCTATTTATTTCTTTTTTTTCGACGAATCCCACAGCCACCAAACTGACCAAGGGGCGCTCCCTACTACGTTTAGGACCCGGATCACTCTACGGAAGCAAAAATGCGAGGGGAGAGAACTTCACTAAGCACAAAATGACTGGATAGTGGAGAGAGTTTATTATTCATTTCTAGAAGAATTTTGCCCCTAATTGATTTTGATGATTCGGAAAAATCGATTAAATGATAAACTCTATTGAAATCTATACAGACATTATTGTAAGATTCAAATTTTCTTCGATGTGCAGGGCTATAGGTAAAACGGCCAACGTTCACGTTTCTTCATAAGCCTAACAGAGAAAACAGATGTAGATCTATCGGATCTCCTTGCCTTCATTTGGAGATAGTGATAGGACATTGACATTAAATGGAAACTACGAATAGGGAAATAGATATGTATGCTTCCTTCTGGATTGCCTTTTTTAAAGGCAATCACAGAGGGCATAATTCTCTATGGTAATTTCGCAACCTAACATAACCTTAACCTAGATATTGATAAATCAGTCAATCGTATTTTTATCTTTAAATACGTATCATAGTATATTGGGCAATGCACAATGCACATATGAGTACATATGATACATACACACAGACATCGCACTGTTGGAATACGAAAACAATAGCTCCCTTTTTGGCTGTTGAAAAACAATGCGTTCTAAGGGATACGTTGCTTCATAAATATAAAAGCTTTGATATAAACCATCGATTATTATTCAAAATTATAAACTTATTGTATTCTTGTTTCGTGCAGCATATTGCGTTTCTGTTGCCGAACTTATGGATTTCGCATATTTTAATTTATTTTAGGGTTGGTTTTAACAGGAAACCTCAAAACGATCATTTTTGCAAATCATATCCAATCCACTCGCAACTGCTATTGGCTTTTGATGCAGATTCGCGAATGTGTATTAATAGTTTTCACTTTTGCTTCGGTTCTTTTGTAGAAAGACAAAAAATCATTGTTTCGTGGCAGTTTTATTTGAGTTTTAGATCTTTATCTTACCACGTTATAGAGTTTGACAACAATAAATCGGCATTTTAAAATTTTGTATGAAATACACTAAAGACCGATACAACAAATGATAATACAATTTAAAATAGCTTAACTTGTTTGCTATCACAATTCTAGAAGAGATATATTTTACAAATAATAGAAGCAATAAATTTACAAATGTATGTAAATGTCGAACTAAATTAATTTGTGTAACTATGAGAAGCGCAAGCTACTTATGTACATAAATTAGGCCGGGTCAGCATCTATGGGGAAAAAAGTTGAGTGCGTCATCAACTAAGTAATTTTAAATTTTACAATTTAATATTTTTACCAAAAGTATTTCAGGGTTAACAAAATTTTAAAAAAATCCCTAGGGCATCTTGAAATGCCGCTCAGTTTTATATACATATGTATATTGTATAAAATAAATTTTTACTAAAACCATAGTAATATTTTATGAGCAACATGTTTCTAGAATTTATTTTTGAAATTCCTGCCATATTTCTGAGAATGTATGGGCTGGGCTATGGGAAATAAATAAACACCGACGCTACAGAAGTAGCTGCATTTCTTAGCCTAGATAATCATATGTAAACCTTTAACACAGAGGGGAATAATATACTCTCTCATTTTCCAGAAAGAGAATGCTTTTAAAAAAAAACTTGTTAATTGGACTAAGACTTAATTGTACGGGAAGAGATCTATCTATACATAATAAAATAAAAAAAAACACATAACTTTTGGATTTTCATCAATAATAGTTTGTTTTCGTTTTGAAAGTGTCGACTAAACATTTCATTTTTAATTGGTCTGAAAAAATTAGAGAAGATCTAGGTGAAGTGGTGAAAACATCGAATCCGATTTATATTCCCCGATTATATTCAAAATAAAAAGCAAAAGGATCAAAATGGAAAAAGGAACCAAATTTTTGTTCAAATTATTTTATTTATTTAACCACAATTAAATATAGTATGTCTAGCACATATGTTATTACAATATGTAAAACAGATTTTTTTACTATATTTTAAGCGATTGCTGTACACTGCATAAATTTAACATAAATAAAATAAAGAAGCGCTTAGAAATTCATATAGCGCATATTGCTCGTTTGCTGCAAGACGCAATTGATAACAAGGAATACTGCTCTGACGTGAAGGATTCATAAGATTTTTTAAAAACAACATAAAGCACTGGATAACAATTTTTTCTCTATACTTAACTTGAAAACTTTGTCTGTTGATTTATCACAGATTCTTCAGATTCTTGTATCGACTGTATCGACTCATATAGTTCAAATATTATAATACTATATATCGATGGTCATACGTTGAGCGCTCGTAATTCTCTTTAAAAATACAGAAAATGGTAAATGTAAATGAAATTTACTTTTTTCCATAACAGATATACAAATTTTGTTTTTATATCATGACGAAATTAATAGAACATTTTTTATTACTATTTTTTATATCAGGTTAACCATCGACATATCACATTAAACTAACTCAACCAAAAAAAAAAAAATATATATTTAAAATATTCTTCAAATATTATTTTATTCCACAGCCGATTCTCCTCTAGGGATGGGGAAAATCAGTAATCGATTGTTATCAACAGTGCTGCCTACTTTCATTGCTACAACTTGCCTAACAGTAAGTATGACTCATACATAGTATAGGTACATATGAATATGTACCTATATGTAGATTAATTTCTTAATATTTCTTAAAAGAGACAAAATCAGGAAAAAGGAACCAGGGGACCAAAAGTAAAAAAGGTCCGTGATAACGGAACATCGCCTTAAGGCGGTATCATGAAGTAGGGACGAAAAATTGGATACAAATACTTAAATGGTTAGAAAAAAACTTTATTCAGTAGAAGCAAGTATGTCTTTTTGATTGATTTTGAAGAAGGAGGAGTAGTCGGGATGCTGGGTGGACGATTAACTACTTTTTTTAGATCGGGGACCGGTGAAAATTCCTAATCCACACTTTAATTACTAGGGAGCTAAATTTAGATTTCTAAGATAATATCGCCTTATAGCAGCCGATTAGTGATGGGAACTATCGAGTGATTTCAACTATCGATAGTTAGTAACTGAATGATTTTGACTATCGAACGACCTTTTTTATTTATTGAAATTAATTTGTATTGATGGAAACTATCGAGTGATTTAAATTTCATGGTAAATACACATAATGTGTGTGTAGTTCCCCTTTTCCGTACTTTTCATTATGAAAAAATAAAAACGGAGTACTTCCACACCAAAGAACAATGATGATTTTTAACTTCAATGGCTGAAAATTACCCAGAGAGGTTTCTTTGGAATATTTCGCTTGTAAAAAAAATACATCGGCATATTTCGCTTATACCAAAAAATCGTTCATTCATTTAAAAAAATTGGTCATGAGGTATTATTTCATAACTGTCAAATGAATGAAAATATGTTAACCATCGAATATTTCGATAGCGACGGCCAACTTCATTTCACGATGCCATATTATTTTTATATTTTTCTTTTCAATATTAATTCGATAGATCACAACATAAACTAATTACTATACTTACTTTTTAACGTACCACCAAATGCCAATCATTTTATTGAAGTATATTTTTCAACAACGCATTTTGAAATTGCTTTATATTTTCTATATATGTACGATATTGTAAAAGAAATTTAAAATAGAAAAAAGTTCTTAACTTTATTAACCCAGAAAAAATGTGAATGCAGGGTTGATCTGTAGAGTTTCTTCTTTTAAAATATAAATTTAAAGTCAAAACTCATGTCAGAAAATTGTGTCGCATAAATAATTGACTGAAGAAATGACCGACGAAATCGGAGATGTTCTGAAAAGTTATTTTCCTATAATATTAACTATACAAGGAATTAGTAAAAGTTGTACGTATTTTAAAAATACTAGCCTTAAAAACTTTTATGTACTCTTTTTTTCTGACTAAATCACTTAAGAATCCTACTTTTAGTTACCTACATCAAGGTCTTCACTGCCGCCATTCGTTAGCGGTAAATTATAAAGACTGCCGACAATTAGATAACAAGTGTTTAATTTTTAAACGATTTGGCAATGCACAGAAGCCATCATAATCATTGTATAATTTGTAGTTAGTCAATGTGGTTATCCACTTCAAAGAGACTTGTCCGATTACTTACAAAAATGCTAACCAAATTCATTAGCACCTGTTGGAAACTTGGAGGAAATGACGATAGAGTATTCACATGATATGATCATTCCATTTCTTTATTTTTAAGTTAAAGTTCATTGGAATTACATATGTATACTTATGTACACATGTGGGCAAAATAATAAGTACATGCATATGTATGTAGGTTTGCCATTCTTTTGTATTCATTATTTTATTTGCGAAATTTTGTAAATGGCCCTTTTTATCTATTATGAGAACTGCAGTCTGGCACAGACATTGTTAATAAATAAATTAATGCCAATCCAACAGTTTTGATGTGTAAGTAAAAATAAAAAGTATTTATGTACATAGTGTTTTTACCATTTATGAAACTTGAGTATTTGTTTACTGTGATATGATTATGTAGAAAAAACAAATGTAGAAAATACAAGGCGCGTACAACATGAGTGGATGCGAAAAGCTCGGCCTAGGCCCTCTATGGGCTGTTGCGTCATTAAAAGAGAAGGTTTTAAAACTTAATAGTTATGTACTGAAATTCTAGGCAGAGTGTTTAGGAGTAGAAGGTATATGACAACATTGCTCTTCTAGTATGCTCCTATTTTTAAATAAAGCTATTTAGATATCATTTAGGTGATTCATAATGTAACATAAAGTCGTCTGTCATAAGGTAAAGTTGAGCAAAAATTCACATGTGTGAGATATATCAGCTCTTACTTGGCTGATTGAAAACCCCAATTTATAAATACGAGTAATGCCAAAAAATTTATAAATAATGCCTGGAGAAAGCAGCGTTGTGCAAAGCAAGCATTTGACGTACTAATGAATGAATCAAATAAGATATAGGGGAATTTATTGTGTGCGTTTCATTTCTATTGTCTTCGCAAACAGAAATGCAAAATTATATCGACGGAAAAAGAAAGAAAAAATTAAGTAAACAGCTGATACTTATATTACAACAAGCCAATATGTTTATTGTCGTATAATATGTAGGCGTATTTCTTATACAATTAGCAATGCATGAGGTATAAGATATCAAAAATGTTCCATCACTATCGAAAATTTGCCAGTACGATCGGCAGCTGCTGTAATAAATATATTTATTTATTATTTATTTAATATATATTAGTGTGGGAACTAACTACATATTTCTCCGCCTGGGTACATTTTTTTTTTGGTTGCTGGTTAGAAAAATTCACATTTTAATTGTTTAAATAAATTAAAATTTCAATTAATTCTGTACGAACCTTTTCCTTTTGCTCGGCCATTTTTCCTATTTACATATTTGGCGCTTATAGATGGAGCTTATTATTTTTTGGTTAATTTCGATAACTACACTTTGCCAACACTGCTTTTTATCCACAACTTGCAGCTAAGTAAGGGATGAATATCGCCACTTAGCTCTTAATACAAACATATAGCTAATTGAGTACATATCTCATAGTTTTGCTTTTATTAAAGATCTCCATTTACTTTCGGTTACACTGATCCGTTACTGAAAGCCCCAATATTTTACATATTGTATTTTATCAATGTCTGGTTAATCACTAATCAGAACTTTAACCGACAGTCCTGTTCTTTTAACCGTCGGCAAAAGTTAGTGCTGTATTTTTGTTATATTTTTGTTGAATTTTTTTAAAAACTCTATTAAAATTTGCAATTATTGGATTTAACTATAAATTAATCTTATTTACTTCATGAATTATTTATTTTAATTGGCAAAAACTTAGTTTGACGTGTCATATTAAATTACGTTGTACACAGTTAAACTTTTGTAATGCACTAGTATGGTATTCCATTTTCATGAAAATATTTTGACTAGCTCGATCAAAGTGAGAAATCTATCGAGAACAGTTTGTTATATGCACTTTGTTAAAGTATCTTCCCACTAATACCAAGGGCTTTCTTGTTGGCAAATCTGGAGTATCATTTTAATTTTCACTGGCATAGCCAACTGATTGCACCACAACTGGTTGCTTTCCACTACCACTAAACTTTATGTTATTCGATGGTTTTCATCTCTGTAATGTTTCGATATTCTTACAACTAATGAGCTTCTGCATGAACTTGAAACGTTCCTCAACCAGTTTGATTTACACTTATGTACAGTAGCGAGGACGAGTGGATACATGAGAGAAGATTTTTGGGTTACGATAAATAGTCCAGAATGTTGAGAAATAATCAAAAAGGAAAAGTGCAGAGAAGTTCATACAATGAGTATATTGAAGACATAGGAAAAATGTGTATTGAACCACTTGCTGGTTCAATAGACATTATTCGATTGGAAAAATTCTTTTGCATTATTTTTGTATTTATAAAAGACAGTAAATATTCTAGTAAATCAAAACTTATGAAAAAAATTTCGGAACTTCAAGACCCATGTGAGGCCTTTAAATATTATCTGATTTAAAGTGTTTCTATGTGTTAAATGGAATGAGTGTAAACTTTTCTGCGATTTGTCTTTTTGATTTCTCAACATTATTGGCTATTTAACCTCACTCACATGACATTTAACCTCTGTCACATGAGTGACATGTATCAATTAATGCTCGCCACTGTTCGTACATACTATGTATGTACTATATTGCTGGATATGTGGAAATGTTTGTCGTCTTCATGTGCATTAACTGTTAAATTCAGCATTAGAAGAAAATATGTATAATATGTAGAATATGTAGAATATAGAATATTCGAATTACATACAGTGTCGGACAGTATCTTTATTTCCATTACTGAATTATTATTTTTTAAGATAAAATTAAAACAAACAAGAGGAAAGTTAAATAATAGCTTTATATCTGACAATAATTACAATGTCGTCTCCCAGTTGCAAATGTTTTGCCCGATACTGTACATAGTGGTATGTCAATCTTTGTCCACTAAAATAGTTATAATATTATAATAATATTTATTATATTTATATAACTAGGTATGTACATATTTTAGTTAAACTGCAAATACTTTTAGAGAGTATAAGTAGCTACTTTTATTTAATTAAAAACAAATATAAGTTGATTAAGGAGGATGTCTGGTTAAGAGACACTATTTAGGATTTTTTTCTAAGCTGTTTAATCAAAAAAAAAATATCAAATTTTCACAAATTTCACAATTTTTTTTATTTTATATCGATTATTGCTTGAAAAGCTTTTTATTCGATCATTCGATACTTTAGAGATTTTTGAAAATTCGACCTATAATTGTTGGTTTGCCATTCCAGCTCCTTACAGTAGTAGTCCATAGACTTTCTTATAAGCCTCCTCAGTAATTTTGAGTACTTTTTTTTTAGCCAATTCTCGCCTCTTTTGTGCTCGAATTTCTTCATGAACTTTTAAACACACTTTTTTGAGGTATTAAGAAATCAAATATGTTAAGAAAAATACTAAATTTTCTAGCCAAACATCCCTTTTAAAACCAAGACATAGAAATTAAATAAATCGGAAAACATTTATGTACAAGTTCATACATACAGTAGGCGAGCAATTTAACGAAAGTCCAGTAAAAGAGCTAATACACAATCACAAGTCATTACGAATACAGACAGTTAAAATAGATTAGGATGTTGTGGAGCCATTCAACTACTTCTCGTTAGCAATTTCTTAATTATAAAATTCTTGTTTTATTTGTAAATTGTTCATTTTTAACCTTCAAATAAACGTTTGTTGATTCTGAACATAATTTTCTAGCAGACAGATAACAGCCCAGAATATTTTTTTGTAAATGACCCAAATACATACATACTTATTAGTTATGAGTGAAAGTCTTACAAACAAAAATGTGGAATGACCGATATTCATATATGTAGAATATAAACAACACTAAAAGTTACCTACTACATACTATACATATTTGATATAACGAATTAATCGATTCAACCACTGCGCTACAAATTAATTAGATCGTTATATTGAACGCCTACTGTACCTAAAAACTCTTTAAGTTGCGACATCTTGTCCTGAGGTTTTTGTTTACTAATATCTTTGATCAGACCGCTTGTGCAAACAAAACAAAATACTATTGACGCTTTTCAACGAACTCTAACAACGGAAGCGGCTTCTGCTGCTGTTCTGCAGTAAGGTGTTTGCACAACTCGAAATCTATCGTTGAGGTTTATTTAGTATCGACTTAGGTATCAAGACAGAATAGATGCGAGTTTATAAGTACTACCATACTTATGTATGTTTGCACGGAGGCTAACAATGCATTCAGCAAATGCATCAGATTTCTATAGTCTTTGAACAAAGCACTTATTTTAATAACAAATTTAAACCAAAAATTAAAGAATGTGGAAACTTTTTTTAATAACTTCATAAATGGAACCCTACGATTCCATTACAAATTGTTTTGTGGAATTACATCTGGCTTTTGATCGGTTTAGTGCCACGCCCATTTAGTTTGGCCCATCCGTTTTCAATAGAAATCTTACTTAGTTATACAAATATGACTCAAACAACATAAATGAAAGCGTAAAGCTCAACATAAACTCTTTAGGGATACATAGTATGGCAACTCATTAACACTGTGCGCACCGATTGTACTCTATCGAAGAATATTTTGCCATTCTAAACACGATGACGTTGTCAGTTATCATCAGTTTTCATCTCGTTCAAAAGATATTGAACAAAATCTAAAATGCGAAATAATTAAATTAAATTTTTAAGTCGCAAAATTCTGATTTCAAAATTCAAATTCAAGTTTTGAGAAAGCAAATGTACTTTACGCTCAGTGTCTTTCTAATTTTCCTTATGTGAGCTTTAAGTTGTTGGCAATATATCGGCCAAAATATGACAAACTGCTTTCAGAATAATCGTTGCTTTAAAAACAAAGAATTGCGATTTGTTCTCTATTAATAGAATTTTGTACTGTAATAGACGACCTTGATAGTCTAGTGAGTATTGTACCAGACTTTGACCCGGAAGATTGGGGGTTCCATTCCCCTCTTGGTCTGGTGGGTGATTCTCATAAACCTCTTATATTTCTACCGATATGAGCTGGAAGAGAATTATAAGAAAGTACAACTCGTGGTTGGCAATGGCAACGCCATTAAGTGATAACAAATTGCCATACCGCCTTTCACAACCAGCGTTAAACTGTAAATCCATAGGTAATGGGCCAATTTGGCTTCCGTGGACGCCTAGATCTTTCTGAGCATTTCCCTGCAGCCTTAGCATAAACCTTGCACTGTAATGAAATACAGTTGAATTCTTTTGCACGGGTATCTATAATAAGACGTATCTCATGAACCGAATGAAATAGGAACAAGTTCGAGGTGCCATCCCGGTCGACTTATCGCGAAACAAAAGGTCGCAACATTTTCTTCTTTGGAGAAAAATCGGTGACAATTCTGCGCCCGAAAACGATTCCCAAAGAAAATCAAAAATCCCTGAAACTCTACCTGCAATATTACATAATTCAAAATGAAGTTGACGCATAACTTTGCCGTTAGGCAAAACTTCACAACACTTGAAATCAAAATTGTACGAATTAAAATGATGAGTTTTTTGCTAAATCAGATTTTGTTGAATAACTCTTCAACCGGATGGATTGAATTGTCATCTTAGAATGGCAAAATACATAAGGAAATATTATATTTTCCTATATGGAGCAAAATGTGCTCACTGTGTAATGAAAATGGATTGTTATTTTTTGTAATAAACATAGTAGATGTTTACACTGGCGTAAGTATGAAAGGCTTTGCGAGAGAAACAGGAAGAAAAATAAGGTAGTGAAAAAGAGAAGTTTTGCGTCTTTTTCTTACTACATTACTTTTCTACCTGTTTTCCGCGCACAGTATTTCATGCCGGTACACCAGGGCCAGTGTAAACATCCAAATACGAGTATTTATTGAAAATTATTGGCCCTATTCACGCTGGGTAACGGAGTAACAGGTTAGAAAAGTGAAATCAATATCAATTTTTAACCTGTTACCCCGTTACCATAATTTTTCTGGATTCCAACTATCGGATCTTTAACTCGTTTCATAATTTGTTTTTGTTAATTCCGAACCAAAAACGAATAAGTATACAAAATTATTTACGTATATAAAAATTATAATAAATATAAGTACGAGGCACATTAAAGTTGTTAATTTTAATTAACTACTATATTATTAAAAACCTTTGCAACTGGACCCCTGCTGAACGGACCAAATTTATATATGTTTCGTTGTATGTTCACACACAGAAAATATATGTAATTAATTTAAACTGAAAGAAACACCACCACCCTCCTCAAAATTACCACTTTCCACTTTGTGCCACATAACCACTTTATTAAAACTACCCTATTTAACAAAGCGAACAAAATTGACAAGGAAAATATGTTTTTTGGTTAATTGGGTTATGAAAATGCGTCGCCGCTTAGTTCATCCGCCTCTTGCACCCCAACCGTTTATACTTATTGTAATGGATGATTACATTTTGGTATGGTTGATGATAACCGAAACCAAATCGTTTAACTTATTAATACATGTCGCAAATGTGGGTCTTATATGCAAACGCTTTTTCTCGCTCGATCAGATTTCCTCTGTCCATATCCCGAGATTCAGTGGCTCTGCTTTGGCTCATTTTTGTGAGGGTTGCGTGTTTTATTAGCTACTTCTCCCGGGAGCTAATAAAAGGTTTTCTGTATATTTCAAAGCTCAGGAACCACAACTTTTCACTTTTCCAACATTCTATGTTTTCAATTCTTTCTACATACATACATACACAATTCTGAAAACTGTGGGTTTTTGGTTTAGGAGATATTTGAAAAAAGAAAATGTTATGATGAATTCACAGTGTGGGTAGGGTATAAAAAGATTTGCGGTATAGAGTATTTACAATATGTTCCTAAGAACCCTATGCAAATGTGTATGTCAAAAAAACCTATTTCTCAAAATTTATGTTTTTCGCATATTCATAGGATTTACTCAGTGTTGTATTCAACAACACTAGTCAACAAATTGGAACTTGTTATGCGTTGAATTCGGAGCTGTGTATTGTTAATCTAGTCATCAACTAAATCATGAATGACGATTTTAAGTGGCCTGTTGTTCTCTCGGCCCAGGCAAAATCAAAATTTTTTCTACACAGCTCCATCTCTTGGCAGAAGTTATTCTTCTTGATTTTTTTTTGCTGGGTGACAGAGCTAAACAAAATTATCAGCATCTCGTTATTGCTGCTCGTTTTTCATCAAGATCATGGCTTCTTTTCTCTAACCACCTGAGGAGCTGCAACTTGAGGTAAATGAAAGCAGGTAGCATAAATTATTAGTTAACGTTAACTGAAGAAGTTTGACGGAAGTTAATCAGAACGTTACTGGTTTTCGAAGATATCGTAAATGTTAATCGTTAACCAAAAATTTAACGCGTTAATTAACGATTAACGGATTAGAGATTTGCTGCCCAGCTCTGGTCAGTAGTTTTCTTACATATAATGTATATATAATAGCTAGTCGAGGTACAAGCTCCCGACGAATTGCAAGTTCTGGCAATTTTAATATTTTTAAAATAATTTTCACTGACTCCAATCAAATATGTGCTCGTAATCTTCTTATTAGTAGAAAAAAGCAAGGATGCAACTAAGAATGCACGCTTTCGCCCAATCACACAATCGTGTTGAATGAAGACAATTTGATTTAATTAAAAAATGATGAGGATTACGCTTGTATGCAATAGTATATTCAATATATATGCAAATTACACACATAAAAGTATTACCACCTCGAAAACAGTGGGTAGACGCGTGCATTTTATAAAATACTTTTGTGCAATAAATAAATAAATTTTGCCTCCGTCATTTAGCTTAGAAGAGTCTAACTTGCGACACTCGCAATCGTATTCGCCTTGGCTCATCAAATATTCATAACGTGCTTCGTAATAAAAATTATTCAAATTTAAAAAGTGTGAGGGTCGAACATGAAAAGGATGAAAATGAGATTGTGGTAATGTTTCATAATACTGAGAAAAGGACAAATCACAATCACACCCTCCCAAACCGTAGCGGGCAAGCGGGCGAGCGACTGGGTGATAGAGGAAAGCGTACACCGGAAATTGAATGATTTTGCGCAACAAAAACGGAAGTTGCTACTTTATTGTCATTTAGTGGTTGGTGTGTTATTGCCTGCCAGTGTCATTGTATGCTCTAATGTCTGCTCATACATACATCGATATACATATGTATGTACCCTGCTACTGATTTTTTTCCATTCTGATGGTCTACAAAAAACATTGGTCTTATCCTCGATAACTTTTGAGCTAGCTATTGAACTAGTATGTTTTGTTATAGTGGCGGACTAAATTTGTAGGTACATATAAGGAAAAAAATTAACGAGAATTCCAAAAAACAGACAACTATCTTTCTATCATTCTATCTTTGTCATAGATCCCTTATTTCAACAATCCATATAAGTGAAAAATATGGTAAAGTATGTATATGAAGAACTACAAGACAATATTTTCACTGGTATTTTTAACTTCTTTGCTGTTGCATACAGAAGCCGAAAAGTTTAAGCTGTCTTCAAAGTGGCCCATCCTGCATTTATTAGTAGTTAGGCTAGTATCTTAACTAGCTCGTTTTTGGCCAAGTAATAATACTATATACTAGGTAATTTGTAATTTTTTGAGGTAGCTGTGCCATT
The DNA here is from genome assembly GCA_958295655.1 of Palloptera scutellata. Lineage (NCBI taxonomy): Eukaryota > Metazoa > Arthropoda > Insecta > Diptera > Pallopteridae > Palloptera > Palloptera scutellata. The sequence goes on along the minus strand of OY282450.1, from coordinate 823,337 downwards.
TTTTGTAGTAGCTCAGCCTAGGCTCTCCATGGACTGTTGTGTCATTAAAAGAAAGAAAGAAAGAATTTTTGTCATTTTTGCACTGCAGGGTAATGACACTGTAATATTTGAAAATCTGTTACAGCTAGCCAATCTCATAAAAGAGACTAATGTGGAATTGTGTTTGTTATTTCTTCTTCTCTTTGGACAAATGCATTTGTTAAAACCTACTATTAGATATCCCAAAATTGGACCCTGTAAATTATTGTGTAAGAAAATTCGTGAGAACATTTTTAGAATAAAAAATGAAATTTTATAAGAAGAAATAACAAGGGCTGCTTGATTATGAATCGGAAACATACATATTTCAATCTGCTTCCGACGTCGATTTCAACCTGAAGGGTAATCCGATACTTGCTCTCTAAAGTTCTAGTGATTAGTTACAGTACAATTGGTTAATGCAGTTATAGTGCTTATAATAACGGAACCCACCAGCTTCTGCGCCTTTTCCCGTATTTTTCACCATGCGATTTCTTTTTTAAATTACGAATATATTATATTCCCGTTTTTTTTTTTTTTTCATTTTTGTACTAAATATTTTCAGAAAAAAATTCATTAGTACTTGTAGATTCTGATACCGCTTTCCGTCAGGAAAATAAATTATACCTTAAACTTGTGGGAGTGGGGTGAACAAAATATAAATACGTAGGTAATCATTAAATGCAATCAAAAGTAAATATTTACATATGTAAATATTTAAAAAATATTTTAAAAACTTCTATATTCTGAGATTTCGGGATTGTCATCTCTACTATGCACATACCCGTAAAAAGACTTCTTTTAAGTATAAACAATTTTGCAATTGCGAATTTGAATTCAATTTCCTGCGTCGGATTGGAATCTGGATCGAGCTGGAATCAAAATGTAGCGAATAACAATTGCGTAAACTGTCACAATTTATGTAACGCATACATATGTATGTACACTCAAAAAAATATGAGGATTTAATACCATACCATATGAGTTTAGTGATGAGTTGATACGTATCACCTTTTCAGCAAAAAAGTAAAACACTCTCCAAAAAAGAATGTAATAAAGTTTTTCTGAAGCAATTTTACTGTTTTTTAAGTCTTCATTGCTGTCCGATAAATTTTTTTTGCGTAATACATATATTTTTAACAGTTTAGCGATGTAGTAGGAGTGCACTCCAATAATTGTTAGTGAAAACGCACTACTTGGTAATGCGTCGGCCTGTTACGCAGGGTGTCCTGATTGGTGACCGACGCAACCGATTTACACTTTGTTGAAATAGCTCCAGAAGTAACTATTGCTAAACTTGCAAGCATCGGACAACAACCATGCCTACATTTTTTACTAGTTTGAGGAATTTAATGTTTGGCTCTGCCCGAGGTTTGCTTTAGAGATTTGTACATTCTGAAATGCTTCAATATTTATTTAAAGTCAGCCAACAAATGAACATTTTACTATTGGCTGATTTGAGGTGCTGCTACTTAAACTATGCACATAATTTTTTAAATTATTGCTAATTTCCATTCAAATGGAATAGAAGAAAAGTATATCTTGAAATAAAACCAACAATGTCGCATATTTTAATAAAATCAATACTCCCTAAAGTCATTTCGGCGCCCCATTTTTAAATTGGCAGTAAAAACCCTCATTCGATTCCTTATCTGATAAAAATATTTATATATAATTTGCATGAGAATACGAAATTATCCATTCAAGTAACTTAATCCACACAGGCGGGTGCGTCCTTTATCCTGAACTAATGAGTCGTATGTAAATTAAAAATTTAGAAGTGGTAATTACTATTTATTTTGTAAATAGAATTTCTTCAGCTGATTTCCCCTTTCCATTTTGTTTTACGAAATCTGAAGATACCTACATATGTACATACTTATTTCTTTGTCTCTTGACTTTGACCAGACTTGTACATATTTACTAAACAGCTCTTCATAATCCCTTGACAGCTGCATTTTGTTGATAGTTGATTACTTTGGTCAATATTTACCTAGGTGCTTTATAGTTAATTAGCAGACGAAATATCGCGTTGAAAGTGAAATATCTATAGTAGGTATCTGTATGTACTTAACTCGATCTAATGCGTGTAGAACATTTTACCAATACCAGAATAAATGTTGTCGAAACCAAATATTGAACAGCGGCTTCTTTGCATCTAAAGGACTTGCCACTCCGACAATGGCCATGCGGGCAAAGTCTTCGAGCCAACATGAAAGTAGTCTTGTTTAAAGAAGTGTTTAGTTATGAGCTATAGAAATATCTGTGGTATTAATTACAAATTAGAAAATAAATAGGGAGAATTGACGGTTGAATTGTTACTAACAACCTTATTCACAGTAGGAATGAAATATTTAGTTCTGCGAAATTTGTTCTAGATATTTCCCGATACATCAAGCACCACGGTATAATAAGATACACAACATTTAATACAAAAAAATTATAAAGTAAATTTGTATCCTGTTTGACACACATACAATATATACATACATACATATGTACATGTGCACATACATATGTACATAATTTAGGCGTTGGGCGCTTGATACTTATTACTATTCAACATCAATACTGCAATTGCCACACAGCAAAGTGTCACGTGACGCATGAACGGCGTTTGATGTCGTTTTGTACAACTGATCATTCATCAAGATAAATGTCAGTGCGACATTGTAGTGTTAATGTTTTCAGTTACATTTTGAGGTGTTTTTGGTAAACACATACACATACATACATACATAGATGCATGTATATATGTATTGTAATATGTATACACATGTAAGTATTTGCAAAAAAAATAATAAAATATGATGGCCGTCATAATAATAAAAGAACTTGGATTTCTTTCGTAAATTTTAAGAATCTGCAATGATTAGAAGGCAAAAGATTTTGATTGATATGTAATTTAATATTAAGAGGATTCTAGATTTCGTTTGACGTCCATTGTAAAGGGTGTTTTTTTTAGAAGTGTGGTTTTCAATCTGGCAATACTTTTTTCGGAGTTGGTCTTTTTGACAGCTGTCACTTGATTTATGCTCAGTTTGGTTTGCCATTTCATAATGAATAGACTTACTCCTGAACAACGTGGGGTTATGTGAAATCGCTTGTCTACGCAGATAAGTCCGAGACGATTGACGCCTTGAAAGAGAATATTCGGCGCGATATTACTGACATACGGCCCCAATTGCTGCAAAAGTGGTCGAAAATGGAGCCTCTCGGCTGGAATTTATTCGAACCAGCCGCAGCGGCCACTTGCCCGAAATCGTTTTCAAAATATAATGGTAAATCCTTATCTTAATAATAAAGCTAAATTCTTGGCCATAACTTTAAATTATATGCGTTTTTTCTTGAAAACCACACTTCTAAAAAAACTGTAGCCTGTAGCTCTTTTCCTACAATCGATAACTTTTATTTTTTTTTATTTTTTATGAAAAAAGATAAATAACTTTTACATTTAGAACCATGATATTTTGGTGGTTAAGAGTACATTTTCGGTCAGGCATCCCTGCACAATAATGTTTTGGATGAACTATATAGACTAACCACACTGCCCCAGTAGTTTAGTACATCGTCACTGAAACATTCAGTGTACATAATATGATCGTATATGAGGACATGGGGGGAAACCAAAAATAAAAATCTCTTTCTGCGGAATGAGGAAAAAAGATAAGAATGAGAGAGCGAAACTACTATATCACACAGACTTTCATGCTTATACCAGTGTAAACAGCCACTTATGTATTTACATAGTACATGATGAGGATAGTTGCGATTTGTTGAGTAGTGTTATATAGGAAAAAAAACAACCTTTACAAACCACAAATATTATTTGTTGTTGCTTCGTCGGATTGTAAAGTTTTGCAATTCGGCCTTTTATGCACCGTTTTATTTTAATAATAACAATAATAATAAAACAGAAAACACATTTCGACTACTTTCAACTTTTCTGTTACTGATTACGGATGATGATGGACTTTTGTGATGAAGACATCGCCAAAATGTAGATGACGCTTTCATTTGCGTGTTATTCAATGTGAAACGGAAATAACACATTTGTGTGTGCAACATGAATAATTTGCAGAAACTTTCGAAAGTTATTTGTTATTTATTTACAACGAAATATCTTTGCTAACATTAAAATTTATGTATAGTAATTCTTTAATATCGTACTGGATATAGGGTAGTGAGCAAAAAAAAAATCAAATATTGTATATGCAAGCGCGTACCGATTTTTCCGACAACGTCCGACCTTAGAAATAACATCGCGCTTGCATTTTTGCTATCGTTATGATTTTTATTTTCGTGTCCTACAATTTTGAAGTCTGAGGCAACGTTTTAGGTATTGAAAATTGTCTTCCCATGTATACCAATCATCTAGCCTCTCTAGAGGAGAGAGAATTTTCGGTACAAGGAACATTTTGCTGAATAAAATACAACATTATCCCAGGCCTTTTACACTCTACAAATATGTACCCTCTATGAAAATGTAAAGAACGAGTAGGTTTAAGTTCTTACAATTTAATAGATCTTATCTTATGGAGGATCCAGTGATCTTTAATCCTTTGTCTACGGATATGCCGGGATCTGCATATGCGCATCTATATGCAGTATGTACATACTTACTTACATACATAATCATAAACATATTTATCCACATGTATAGGCACATATACATACACATATACTAGTACCTACTCGTATTTGTGTACATCGCTATGTACATACATACATACATACATATTTAGTATATATATAAAATACTTGACTTCGAAGATTCTTTTAATATTGTTCTTCACGATTCCATTAATCGTAAGTAAGAATGCGCATTTTTTTTATAGTGCCTACGTGCAAAGGTCTCGCCAAAACAAATGATTTGCATTAAAAAATGATGTCGTCAAGACATCATTCCTCAGTTTGCAGCCTGATGTGGCAAGTGACAAGCACTGAAAATGTCAATTTGCTGAATTGAAGATACTCGTACTAGGAGTTCGAAGACAATGCTAGAGGTAAAGATGGAGATGAATGGAGAAATGTCATAAGCATGGGCATTGACATTTCAATTTACTTCCTCATAAGGACAAAATTTGAAGAGCACACCGAAATATACATTCGAGTATGCAAACATCCCTTTGTTGAAGTGATTATTCAAATATGTATATAACTATTTGAGCATGAGAATTCAGCTGCTGTGCTAAAGACCAAACACGATTGCTGTGAGCGGTATGTTTATTATGTAGTTATGTTCCAGTATTATTTTTTGTATGTATGTACATTGTTAGAGCCTTCTAAATATGTACTACCAAGTAGCTGTTGAACCGCGTCAATTTCGCGCTGATTCTTTTAATTGTTATATGTGTATCTAACAGGAATTGGTAATCAGTAAAATTGAAATTGAATTAAATGCCACAGGATATACTACATACTTAGTAGGTATTTGTATGTACTACACATGCATTCAAACTAAAATGCATAAGTGCGGCCGCGTGCCTCAGAAATTCTCATAATTATGTATTTTAAGCGGCTCGCGCCAAGTTACCCTTGGCTGTGCATTATCAGAATGTCTTCCAAATATGAGCGTTCTTCCCAGAAGGATCAGAAACAAGCAATTACAAAAGCGCTTTTTCAAAACATGCACTAATCTGATTTTGCTTTGTGACTCTTTATAATCATATACACCACGTATGCCTTTTCCAAAAACATTTTCTAATCCGATTAGTATTGTTCCTCCTGTTGACTTTCACATGTTTAGCTACCAGTGCTCGTACCTACAGAGCATTTTCAAATGCCTTCTTCAGAGTAAGGGTTGGTTTGCGTAGTGCACCCAGTTATATTGATCCATGTGGTGTGTGCATACACTGTAAAAAACCATAGTTAAAAATATATTAATATCTCTGACTCTCTCTCCATTATTAAATTTTCTTCACTTGCTTTATTGAAAAAAATAATAATAATAATTCAGTTGAAATTCTTAGAGTGTATTTGCGCCGTCATAAGCATCGGATCATATTTTAAATGATTGTTTACGCATTTAATGTTTTTTATTTGATGCTGAAGTTATGTTATTAGCGTATTATGCAAAAATCATGGGCAATCATGAGAAAAGCAAACAAAGAATGTCCCTCGTTGCATGAGGATATTCATTTTCATTGAACTAATAAATATTGTTGATAAATTCTTAAGTGATAACTATGATTTGCTTTTTTATAAAGAGTCGGATACAGAGGGGGGGGGGGCGGGATGGGGTAAGTTTCCCTTTCCAAAAAAGTCTCAAAATATTTTATTTGGTAAGACACGTAAAAATTTTAATTCCTTACTAAGTAGTACAATTATTGATATTATTATTCTCCATATAACATATATACATATGTACATACATACATATGTATGTATTTCAGTATCGGTATTTAATGTAACCCCTATGTAATGCATTTACATTGGTGCCTTGCAGCATATCAGCGGGAAACCATTCTCCTAAATAATAATTTACCTTTTGGTATTTACACAAATTTTCAAAATCGTTTAAAAGTCGTTCCAAAATAGAGTTGCATGAAGGGATTGCCTCATTAAAAGACTAGAAATTCCATACAATACCATTTTCAAAGAGTGGTAAAGAAAAGAGGTCATATAAAGTTCGGCCGCGGCCAAATTTAACTTTTTGACTAGTTTCTATTTAAATGTAATATGTATGTATGTACTTCGCTTTTCAGAAAACATACAAATTTTCACCGACTGTTCTGTCTTCTGTAAATAACTAATTTTTTTTGCTTAATAGCCGCCGCACCAAAGCTTTCCTGTATCTGATGATTTTTGGTCGTGGAGATTTTTTGGTAATTGAATCATTAAATTTTAAGAAGGAAAGGGGTAAGAGGAGCATATCATGTGAGAGGAACCCAAAGTAAATTAGGATACGAGGAAAATCAATCAAAACTATCTCTGATATATGTATGTACTTACATAAAAGAGGCTGGCGATTAAATGAACGATTGCCGAATTACCAGCCACCATTAAAACCAGCCACCATTAAAACATAGGATAAGCAAGCATGCAATAAATTAGGTGATAAGGGCACTGAAATAAAAATATTTCTTCATTTCTTCCTTTCATTTTGTTTTGGGGTGTCTTCAGCCTGGATGGAAGTCGTCGCAAAACCAATTTTAAAACTTTGGAATTGTCAGCTCAATTGGGCACTTTGGTGCCAATGGAGAATACTTGGCAAGTTGAACAACGATAGTAGAAGTTTATATTATTTGTTTATTTATTTTTAAGCTTACTTAGTACAACATCATATTCTTTTTCATGCCTGGTCTAAATCACGTTAGAGATTATGATCAGTCATTTCGAATTTTTCGAATTAGTCACTTTTTAGATGCATATTTTATTTAGAGGCTATGACATTGCTCTGTTCCAGCCTAGTATCTGTTTCAAGATCCGCTCCTGTTGTCTTTGGCATTGTCCAAAGTGGTGGAGTGTGTACGCAAGATTTAAAAAATTTTAATTTAAGATTCTTCTGTTCGCGTTGAAGCTGTTGCTTTTATGTTGCAGATTGCCGTGTCGCTTGTTTGTTTCCACGAAAATCTTTAGATTCGCACAATTTTATGTTCGTTAAATTGTGATATTATGTATAAATTGAATTGTTCAACGTGCAAGTTCCAACGTCCCGGCGCATATTTAAACAAATGATCAACAGACACGGTCGATTCCGATCTTTCCTCCCTTGATCGTTCAATTGGTAGCCTTTCGAATAAGCATAAAACAAAAGCTTGAAACAATGAATCTTTCAAATATGCTATAAAAAATACAATGAGCTCATGTGTTTTGTTAAATTGCATACAGGTATTGTATACGAATACATACATATTTACATATGTACATGCAAAAATACATACATACGTTTGTATGTATGTTGGATGTCATAGCGCCTGTCAGGGTGAGATATTCCCTTTGGATTACTTGTTTTGCTCTTGCTTGTGATCAAGGTAGGACTTATTTGCAAGAACTTGCAGCGTTTCTCAACTCTCACCGTACGAACCGTAAGAGCGATATGTAAGTATTCAAATTAAAAGCATAAATTGTTATAAAATTTCTGATTTTCGCTATTCGATTTAACCAAAACCCAAAAGGATGTAAAGATACTTTCGCCCTCGACCAAAATGGATGGCAGTGAATTTAAAAAATAATAAGTAAACAATAAAAAATATTTTACTCAATTCTTTAAAAATGCGAAAAAATTTTCCTCCTTAAATTTGCATTCTTTTGTTTTTGATCAAACTTGCCTGCTCTCACAATCACCCACAATGCCGTCGCTAACACGCCACTTAACTTGGAATAATATGACATTGATTGCTGTGTCTCCAAAGTACAATATAACCAAATAAAGTCGTTATCATTTAGAAAGGCCCTAAAAGACATTTTTGTTTTTATTTACAGGAGCGACAAAAAATGCGGTTTAGTTACAAAGACACCAATAAATTCAATTCCGAATATCAAAATATTTTTTATTTCAATAAAGTCATGACACTTTTATGCGTTTTTCTGTGAAAACAAAAATATGTTGATGACGATATACAGAACTGCAATATCTGAATTCAACAGACTGCATAGTGAAGTTTTCATTGTGTTATAATAGAAATGAATTAATTTAAATTGCATCTATTTTATATTGCCAATAATCAGATGATTTATTTCTTCTAATAGGTACAAAATCAAAAAAAAATTTTATTTAAATTAATTCATGTTCTAACTTCACCCACCTTTGAATTGAGAAAATGTGAATTTCAACGGAACAAAACTCTCTTAAGTAATTGGTAAACTTACTTAATTTCAGCCAGCGTATTGATAGGATAGGTATTAAAATAATAGTTGTTTGTTTTTACAAGATTACTAAACCTAACCTGAAAACCGAAAAGCAAACGATCTGAAGAAGTAAACTTCTGTAGGGCATTCCCCTGAAAATCGACCAATTTTGAGTTGTTGATGCAGTTTTTCGATATCGCCTCTAGTTCCCGAGATATTCAAACTGGCTTTGTAGTATGTAGCAAGGTCACGCCCATCTTAGTCGCGGCTTTATCGTATGTTTTGTTTAACATTAATTTTCTTATAAAATAAACACTGAAGTAATACATACGAGTAAGTGAAAAGAGAGATTATAAGTTTGTATCAGAACTGTAAAAGAATGCAATCATTTGTGATTAAATATCATTTGTTTTTTTGAACGAATGATAGTGGTCATTTTTGTATTCATTGATTAAGAATGTAAAAAATTGAATTACAGTCATATTGTAATCAACGAATAATTATTCATTTTTGAAGTCATATTTGAAGTCATTTGCATGCAAACTTTTGACTGCAATATTTAACTAAAGTTAGTCGAATGCATTTGAAATCACTTGAATTCATTTCTACAAAATTCAATCTTGGATAATTCTACGAATTTTGAACAACAAATGTGTAAACAAAACTGAAATAAATGTTCAACCGAGAGAGATTAGGACGTCCCCTTCAGCATGTTCCTCCACCGTGGTTCGAATAAAACACCCTTCTAGCCAGAGCGCTTTCTCCCATTCGGTCAACATGACCCAGTCAGCGATCCCGCTGGATTTTTATACGCTTGACCATGTCAGTGTCGGCGTTGAGCTCATACAGCTCATCGTTCCATCTTATTCGATACACGTCGTCCACGCATACTGGTCCGTAGATCTTACGGAGTATCTTCCTCTCGAACGCTCCTAACAGCCTCTCATCATTGATGGTCAATGTCCACGTCTCTGCGCCATACATAAGGAAGGAAAGGAGATAAGGGATTTATAGAGCGTTATTTGCGTCAGTCTAGAGAGGACTCTACTTCTCAATTGCCTACTGAGTCCGTAGTAACACAAGTTGGCAAAAGTTAATCCCCGCTTGATTTCAAGGCTGACATTATTGTTGTTTATGCTGGATCCTAGATAAACGAAATCCTTGACGTCTTTAGAAATTACCAAAATGAAATAAATAGAAGTGGCACCCTCTTTGTTGCTGCCTGACATCTGCCAAACCTAGAAATTTTCCTCTCTTTTTTCATAAAATACTAGACATTTTAAAAGTAAATAAAAAAATAAATTAATCCGTTAGGAAAAGTTAAGAAGTAACTGGTGCCTCCCAATTTCATGTTTGGGTTCAGCAGAACAAAACTGGTTATGAGAGAAGAAATCATAAACAAAAATATGTATTCAAAATAAATTTATTTTGAATACATATTTTTGTGGTAATTGCGAAATCTCTAATGACCTGAAAATATTTCAGAATACATTCGGCTATCGGGCAATCGGTATACTGTGAAAATGACAAAGTATTGTTTTTAATAGAGAATACGCAGAGATTGAACTGTCAAAATATTACTTTTTACATACTTATACAATACGTGTGAGAAGAGGTGCGATTTTTCTCGAAAAATATCTGGTCACTCTTATTGTTATATTCTAAGTTTAATAGTTAATAAATTAACATTATCTACATTTGTTTGGACGATGTACTTAAAAGACTGTAAATCTTACATGTACTCAAGTGTATAAAAGATGCACATCCCGAAGCGCCACTAACTGCCGTTGGGTACATACATATGTATGTACCTATACATGCATATGTCTTTAGTATGTGTTGCCTATGTACTTACTATTGGACAAAAGATGCAGGTCGGCATGTGGAAATTGATTATGAAGCCTGCCAATTGTGCTCTACATGACTAAAATTGTTAGACGATAATTATGTAGATGTATTAATTCATCATTATTATGTTGTCACCAGTAAATTTCACAGAAATTGTCTGGAATTTTGTATACTCGTATACATATTTACATTGTAGCACAATATCCATGACGCTCATATTTAATCATTAACTAACGTAAAAGGGCGACTGTGATATTCTAATAAATCGGCTCTTACTGCAAAAATTATTAGTAAGCGTTAAATATTTGTAACGAGCTGTCAGTAGCAGAATAATGAAGCCAATTTGAAACTGTTGGCACAAACGTAAACGTTCGTATATATATTTATTTCTTGTTCGTCACGCTTAATTAAACAATTAAATTTAATTACGGTTAATATGGTTCTAATTGCATTATTCCTTCACACATTTGCAATCACCACAAAAATCGGAGGGAAAACAATGTAAAGCGCACACATACATGCGTGCATATATACATAGGTACCCACATCCATACGTACGCAAGTACCGTACATTGTGTATCTATTGTTTGTAGTAGGTATATATATAACCGCATGCTGTATATTGTGCACAAAACTCGTTCCCCAATTTGGTATATAACAACCCCAAATAGAGAGAGAGCAGGCGGCACTATCGTGCTAACAAGTCATTTGTAATGACTTCACGTTGATTTGGGTATGTGTGTGTGTGTGTGTCGTAACAAACCAAACAAACAAACCCAAAATGTCAATATAACCCATCTTCACACCTACATTCAATAGTATGCGAATGCACATATACACCCACGTTCTGTCGTTTAAAAGAATTAACGAGAATCTGAAAGCTCTGCTGAGAACAAAAAGGGACAATTGAACGGAAACAAAAATTAATAAAATTTAGTTCAACATTTGAAGCTGCACTTACCCTGTTCAAATAAATAAATATTTGTACATATACATATCCACTTATTTACAACTGATGTATATCAACTGTATGTATGGTATGTATATAATATATACATCCATATGTATGAATTCACTAATGGTGGGGAAAATATGTATATACTATATTGCAACAGAAATCAATAAAACTACCCCTAATGAAGTGGGGAATACACAAACCATGAAACATTGTTGATTTTTTAGACACATGCGCTTTCTCCCAAACAAAAAGGATAACACTAGTACGGTAATGATAATGTCTGTCTCACCGAGAGCATACATAAAAATGGCGTCTTTTTAAATTAAAATAATAACAGAAGTGTGAGCGTAGTTCGGAGGGACAACTTGGCTATGGGTAATTTCGACATCCATGCCAATGTGTCGAATGGTGGAAAGTAATTACAATATAGCAAATTTTCATTCTACTAAAAAAGTGAAGTCGATGCCTCTTTACAATGGCATTAGTGAAACAAATCGTTGACGCAGATGGAAAAGCGTTGCCAAGAAATACCTGGTAATGAAAACTTGGCCAGTTTTGATTGCTATTCCATTTACACCATGATTACTCGTAATCGCATCTAATCAAAAAATGTATAATTGTTAGTGTTACTTCCCAAATATTTTGGGAATCATCATAAAATAAGCGGAGGTTATTTTTTAAAGGGGTACAATAAACCTTTTGCATGATGCACCTTAATACTTATGTACATACGTCGATATGTAAATAAAATGTGAATATCTGTAAGCTTATACTCTTTTTTAAACCATATTATTTTAATTTTTTTTTTTTTTTTGAAAGAATGGAATGAGTACGGCACGAGTAGATATCGATATTTTTGTTCAAATATTTCAAATATTTGAGTAGCACGATACTTTTAATGAGTACTGGTATCGAGTAAATCTTGGTATAGACGCAACACTAATTATTTTCTTATTTCATTTAATTATTGGCGGCTGGTTGGTTATCTTAATGGCTGAAACCATTTTAGAAAAAGAGTGTTCCAGCCAGATGATAGCCTCATGATGTCACCTCAATGCGACTTGAGTTCAGTATCGCCACAGTGTCTTGTTTACAATTTGGATTAATTTGACTGAGGTCGCCGTGGACTGGATCGTAGTGTGCTACATTGCTGCGTATGAAGCCCGGTAACAAGACTCGGCACAGTCAAGATTCAAAAATACTAGAAAATGCTAAATTTTACTCTAGGTTCGCAATGGGAAACTTCCAAATGTATAATTTACCTAAGAAAATCAGCCCCGCCCTAATGGCCGGCTGTGCTTTCGGCAAAAAAATAAGAAACGATTTATTGTGAATAATTGTTGTAAAGATAGTTTCAGTTATTATGATATTTCATTTATTATCAAATACTTATTAGCCTACTTAAAACGGTTATCTTGTAAAACTTACTTAAATTTGTATATACAGCCAAACCTCCTAATTACGACACTGAATATTCGGACCACCTCTCGCCTCTAGCATCGAATAGTTATGTTTCACACAGTACCTTTATAATGGGTATCCTTCTTTAAATTACGCTTAATTACAAGGAAATGTAATTTGTAATTTAAATTTACAGTTTCCGGGATTCAAATCCCGGCACAGGCAAAATCAATAAAAGTAGAAAAACTATTTTTCTACACGGCACCACCTCTTGGCAGGCAATGGCAAATCTACAAGAGTAAACATTGGATAAGGAAAGCTTTTCACTTCGTTGTTCGGATTCGGAATAAAACTGGAGATCCCTTGCACTGTAGATCATGTACAAATATAACAAGCACACCATGAGTGTACGCGAAAACCTCGGCTTAGGCCCTTCATGGGCTGTTGTGCCATTAGAATATAAATTTTCAATTCGTTTGTAACATATGTAACATATGAACAAAAAACCATTTTAATTTCTTACAAAAAGGAAATAAAACTATTTTTATACAATCATTTTAGAATAGGTATAAAGTTTAGATCAAAAAAGGTGTCAGTAAATATTAATTCCTAGCAAACTGGGCCTAAAATGACGGTCCGTATTTTGCACTAGAAGAACTGTTCGTTGGCATTCAATAAAACCAGTGCTCATGGAAAAGAGCAATGCGTGGTAGGTCATTTACTAGGCTAGCAAATCAAATCAGCCTCTCATATGATGAAGATAACGTTATAGGAGACCAAGGTAAGTACAAATTGTGTGGGTGGAGAGATGGAAATTGTTCAGGCCTTTCGCTATGAATGATCAAATTTTTCGGTCGCTTTATGTCGCATTCTTTCATTGATAAAAGCGAAGAAGAGTCAATTGTTTGTAAGTCTCTTGCGTGATGCTTTTAACCTTTGTACTCCAGTTCGATCTATCATGTTTATTCCAGTAAATATGTATTATCCTACATCGGAGGTTTTACAATTTCTATATTAATACATATACAAATAGGTTTTTCATTACTATCCTTAAAAATTATCTAATAAGGGTCTATCATATTACGTATGTTTCCTATTTTATTTAGGACTGCTCCTAAAAATGCTTAGTGGGAATTCATGGTAAAGTTGTTTATCGTTGTTGAAATTGAATAGCAGGCACCTACATAAATGGAGTTTCATTACAATATACCATTGCAACTCTTAGATAAGAGGATACGAGACTGAATCAAGCTCCTTGTGAATTGGCATTGGAGATATTAAGTAGTTGCGTTTTATTCGTCACTCGATTCTTGTTATGTATAACTAGCTAAATAGCAATTGTATTGAAAACAGCAACAAAGGCTGTGAGATAACGCGTATAAATAAAGCTGTTATGTATAGTAGGTTGTTTTTTAACATCACGGGTCTCTATAATAACCCTGCAATAAAGAAAACAAGATAACAGTGTGTTAAAAAACAAAAAGAAAATGTGTTACAAAAAGAAATGCCTATGGTTATGTACTGGAAGATCTCCTTCAGCTACCATTGTTAATGTGCTATTTTATGAATGACAATACAACGAAGAAGATATTTAACAACTTGATCGTTTTATTCGCACATGTTCAACTAATTGGCGAATAAAACGCAGCTATTGTTAGAATATAGAATTGATATTGTTATAGTTATACATATATGTATAGTATGTGTATGTATGTGTATACTGTATAGAACTATAAGTAACTAATACTTAATAGTGAAATCCTACTTTTTTCAATTACATTTTCAATTCCTTTGAAGAATCATAAAAGGAATTCTAGGAAAAGCCATCACAATTTTAATTCATTGTAATGGAATTGGAAAATAAAAATTATAACTTATCACTATTATAATAGTGATAATAATTTTCTGAAGAGCTAAGATAGGTTGCTTTTCTTTCGAATTCCATAACGTAATTGAAATTATAGTTTTTATTTATAACCACGCCCACCTCCCTTTCAAGTGAATATTTCAGAGGATAATACATATGTACTTATATATAAAAAAAAATGTGTAATCACATATAAAAAGGAGGATTTTATGCAAAATCCACCAAAAATTTTAACCTACTGTTGAGTTCGGCCGTCTTGAACTTAGCCTTTCGACTAGTTCATTTTTAAAATTTCCCGGTTTTTCATTTCGGAATATGCATAATTGATGTTTCTCAAATCGTCGCTCTTCGGCTATTACAATCCTTAGTCTATTAGGGGCAGTTGTTGGAACTAACCGTTGGTATTTAACCCGGATATATCAAACCATTCAATAAGTATGTAGCTAGCAAGTATGTAAATGCATGATACATAATTGAGTAAAAACCATACCATACCACGAGTACCATACGGGCAGGCTGTGTTTTCATTAGAGGGTTGTGTGTAGGGTATTTCAAATTCCAATCTAATTTCATATTTGCTTTTAAATTGCGTTATGCATGCCTTTATGCCAATCTTATTTGGAAATCTTCACTAAAATCGAGAAGTTTTATTTTACTGTTTTAAATAACAATCAATGTCATTCATTCGCATTTATCTCAAGTGTTGTACAATATAATTACAATACATTGAACCAGAGCGCCCCAACTGCATCCCTGCCCCTGCATTCACTTACATTTTGCTGCAATAATGAACCATCAATTCTAAGTAGATGACACCGCACAGATAAATTTGTCCCACTAAATTGGCCAAAACATGAAATAATTGCGAATGTAATTAGTTATTGCCTACAACGGAGAGAGACGCACTTCGCTGCAGATGCTACTTAATTTTGCACAAAAGTGAATTGTCTTGTATTCCTTCTGTACAATCCGCGACAGCGACAATAGTAGCAGCTTTACTTTCAGTCGCCATTCAAATATAATATGTCCCTCGCACAGGGGTGAGTGGGGCTCAGTCTTTAGCGATACAAATCTACAGACTAATTTTATATTTTGTCTCAGCGCATGAATTAAAAATCCAATTTCATTTTCTTTAAATAAGTGTGTGGTGTGGGCTTGTGCGAGCTGCATGTGCTTTTATTTTTCAATTTTTACTTGTGGTATTTTGCCGCATATTGCTCTCTCTCCCGCTCGCGCCCCATGCTCCCTTTTGTTGTCTCTCATCTGGTGAAATTAATTGTGAGCCGAAACGGAGCGTGCCGACGCGCTTGATATGCGCGATTCCCTGAAATTGTTCGCATGAAGATGCAAAATGTTTTAATTCAATTTAAAATAGTGCAAAACTTACGTCACAAGAAAGGAATAGTGCACTAATATGCAAGCACATACACATGCATGTTCTATGTACATATGTATGTCTGTATGTATGTACATGGGCGTGCACGGTAGTGGATAAGGAGGGCATTTGAGGGAACAACGCGAAAACTGCAAAGCTATGTTGTGGAAGTATGCACTTAAGTACTTCCTATGCGGCGAAATGTGGGGCGATCGATGTAAATCGAAGAACTAACAAGATTTCACTTTTCGTCTTAATTCTCTTTAATGGCACAACAGCCTACGGAGCCATTCATGTTGTGCGAGTTATAGGCATGTATTTGCTCACGATTGGAATCCTCTGTTGGAGATTTACCTTTGTCTGGTTCTATGTAGACAAATTTTTATTTTGTCTATTTTCGATTTTTGACTGTGCCGATATTTGATTCCGGACACCCTGCATAGCAATCCAGCAAACTGCATAACGGCGACCAGTTTTCAATTTTCTTTCCCAAATACTTAATTTTCCCAAATAATTAATGTCAATTTGTATTTTATTCGAATTTACCAATGTTTTTTTAAGTAATATGTAATAGTATTATTGTAATCACAATTATCCTATCTGAATATATAAGAATTGATTGTTCTTTTTACCTGTAATTTAACACTGCTTTAGTTATATAGTCTGCTTTTAGACGATGAGACAAGTCACATGAAACTTTTTTTCATTCTCTTTTGAAGTTTCATGTAGCTTTTATACGATATTATAGTCTCATGAAACTTTGCTATACTACATATATGTTTTTTTAAGAGACTTTTAAGTTTTAAAAATAGAGGCAAAAAGAATTCACGAAACAAAAGAAAACATGTCCTCTTTAAAAAATATACCATATGAAGGTATGATGTAGTATATTATTATTTAATTTGTTTAA
The DNA here is from genome assembly GCA_958295655.1 of Palloptera scutellata. Classification (NCBI taxonomy): domain Eukaryota; kingdom Metazoa; phylum Arthropoda; class Insecta; order Diptera; family Pallopteridae; genus Palloptera; species Palloptera scutellata. The sequence goes on along the minus strand of OY282450.1, from coordinate 806,167 downwards.
AAATGTATTATTTTTATGATACAAATAATGTTTACAAGGTTCATCAAAAATTTCGGCCGAAGCCGAGCCCATACTAGCCCGCAGTTTTTTGTCCATACAGACTCTGTGTAAGTTAAATTTTTCCATTAAATTCGGAAAATAAATTGATGAATTGGATATTATTAATAGAAATGATGGCAAAATATGAAACAAACCATCGGCAAAGCCAGGACCAGGAATGTTAATTTTAATAACTTTTGAATTACCGAGTGTTACCGAATTATCTCAGCATCTACATATAATCTCCAATGATTCTGCATTTCTTAAAAGGAGCGAAAAGCCTAAAACACCTTCTCACCTTCTGCAATCTCTAGATCTGCTAGTGAATACATGGATGTGCATATGTATACCCGTACATATGTATGTGTATGAATGTATGTACATACATTGTTCATATGTCTATGGCTCCTACGTTACTATGAGCTCCAGTTCAAGTTTCTTCCGTAAACGAAATTTTTATGCACACCTGACAGTAATTTCACACAACTCGAGTTTGATGCTGCCACTAAACTCTTTTTATAGCCCACTTTACCACATTTTATACTTATAATTATTTTTAATGCATTTATTAACTTTTCTACGAATTTCAAAGAAAATGCTGACAGTGAATTTAAATTAATTTTTCATTCGTTTTGCTTTCACTATATCAGAGGTTCCTTATCTAATGAAAATGTTGGGTAATTATTAATTATGAACAAGGAATAGCCTCAAACTTGAATCCCCTTGGCTTTTCACTTTTTTGCAATACTCTCGCGATTCCTCGAATGCTTTACTATACAAATTAAGAAAATGCATTAGGTAAAGTCGAATATTACACATAATTATGGATTGAGAAACACTGAAACACATACAAAGTGTTTATGTATGTATGTGTGTGTGCTCACCATTTAAATTTCCACCTTTACAACTCATTAAAATATCTAAATAGGGCAATTATACAGAATATTTTGAAAAATAAACGGTGTACTTGTATGTATGCTTGTACCCAACGGTAAAATTTAGTGCCCTTCCAAAGTATAATTCTATTGAAGCACATTTGTCGGCGCTTTCGATAACATCATACACGCGTGGACGAAATAGATAGTAGCCGAAGAACTGAACTTCTGGTGTACTGAAATGCATGTCTCCAGAGATTCACTTCAGTATCGTTTATTCGTTATAGACAAGATCACCAAAAGCTGATGAAAATATCTTTATGGTAAGAAATGTTCACATTCTTTTTCTTTCGTGCATCTGAATCTCTTTCTCGTCCATGCATCTTTTGGTCGGTGGGTATATTTTTGTATGTGTGTGTTGGCGTACATCAAGCTTTTTAATTGATTCATTTGATTCATGGCAGAATAACAAGGTAGATGCCTCTGACACGCCGGTCTCATACTAGGCTCTACTGTCCCATCAAAAATCAGCTGTTTATGACATTGAAATGTAAACAAATAATTTATTGTGTGCACAAAATATCAATTTATTAAATATATTTATAATGTTAGAATGTTCACAATAAACGTCGCATTACCGATGCATTTTTAAGGTCATCTCCTACATTACCATGATTCATGTTGTACATATGTACATACACTCTTTATTGCGGATAAGAAATTTCTGAGTTCTCTTGTCTTTTAGCCCAGTTGTTACAACGTACATGCTTTTCGTGGCTTTGCGTCCTCCATTACGACGTTTCTTAATTATTTCTTATCAACTTGAAGCTATTGCATTTTCACATTGATTTCCGAGACAATATATTTGATATATTTGATTATTAATTTGATAAGCAATTATTTCCAACAATTTTGAAAATAAATATTTCAGCATGTTTGACAATTATCAGCTGATCGATTACTATGTTCAGCGCTCTCTCTTAATAGTTTGACAGTAGAGCAGTAGAGGTTAGTGTCCCTCCCGGATGCGTCTATCTGTTTTATTCTGCCATGATTTGGTTTACCGTGAACTTGTGTGTAACAAAGAACGATACTAAAGCAATACTGAAATGAGAAATTAAATTTTCTGTTGCTTTCATATGATTTTGGCGAATTCCAATTGCTGCTGATTGGTTCGGCTTAGATGCGCATCAATTGGAAAACGTAAAGTATTTTGTTGCTGGGTGCCTACGAATAATACAATATACACTCGTATATAATGGAAATAACGTCTAATATCATTATGAGAAGATATTCCAATAAAAACATACACCTTACATATGCCGTCATACATACTCACATTGATATGAATGTATGCATTGCAGTACGTACAACTGTGAGTGCGAGCACGAGCGTTAAGGCGAACGCAGACGACGTACGGCGTCAGTGCTTTTCTGCAAAAATTAAGTAAAACTAAAAATTTAATTGACTTGAAAATTCCATGGAAAATTAATCATTTGCATAACGTTTTCAGTGGCGACTGTGTCGCTTGTCCCCTTTCCGTACGATGGACAACATCAACAAAGCCTACAGTAAATATTATATCTTCATAAATATGTATGTATGTATGCACTTATTTACGTATGTACATATGTAATATACATCTATACATGCATGTATACACACATAGGTAAGTACCTATGTATTATATTTAACGAGCATGCTCTGTTTGAAATTACGAATTCAATCGCAGACGCAAAGAGGAAACTACTTCTGAATTGCATTTTGAATTTGATTGACTGTTTCATCACATCAGCTCAACACTCGGACATGGGCCAACTTCTGCCAATTGGCTGTTATAATATTTGTTTATTTTGTATATTTCAGAGAATACACTCCAGAATACACAGTACATACATATGGATGCAAGTAGTGTGTATGTATGTACATATATACGTTGGCATATTCAGGTGGTTACGGGTATAAAGTAAGCGAGTGAGCTCTTTAATGAATTATGAAGTGAAAATGTTGTTTTTACAACCTAATTACCTCAATTTATTCTCAGTAATTCTTATGATACATGGAAGTAAAATTGTTCATATTCAAGTGTGAAGTACGATTGAGTGAGTTTCGGAATAGGCAAATATTTATGAATCAAAAATTCAACTACCAGTTTCGAAGATTTTTCGTAAAAATTTGAAGAAATTGTAAAAGAGTTGGGCAAAAATTGAAAGGGCATTGCTGCCATTATGTCGGTTTTGTTAATACATACACAGTAAATCAACCCTTCATCTTTTTTTTTACTCCACACAAAATTTAATATCTCATGACCCCCATGCCTGCAGTCACCATCAGTCCTCTTTTTTATGAGCACAACCTTCATTTTTATCTTAGTGTCCTCTGGAATTATTTTAACAAAAGAGGGCAGTATATTGTCCAAAATTTCTCTCTAAATGTTCTTATTTTTATCACTAAACAATTTTTAAAATTTATCATAATTTTGTTTTTGCTATCCTGGAAACCTTGGCTGACTTCCAAAATACAGTAATGCAAAGAATCAGTGTGTTTTACCACTGAATCTTTTGGAAAACTGATTTATCTTACTGCGCAATTGTAGTGTAGGCAAATTTACAACATATGTAGTTGCGCAATGCAATCAATTTACTTTGCAGTCATTAAACAGTAAAACAGGCCGATGCTTCGCATTAACGCATTTCTTAAATTTTTTTATTAATCATACAGTAAACCCGCTGAAGATATCATGCTTTTGAGGCACTTAAGTGGGGAAGGCACTTAAGTTGTAATCTTCCGTTATTAGCCAAGAATCGAATGGCAATGCAAATAATTATGTTTGACAATTAGTCAATCATGGTCCATTAGCATAGATTAAACGATTCAGTTTTGGAATTATCTATGCATGTTGCCATATTTATACAATTTATATATAAATAAGCTTGAGAATTATGTATATAATTTTTTCTTTTAATTACAGACACCTAAGCGGGAATGGCAATTAAGAGGGGATATTAAACTGCGTTTTACTGTACCATATGTAAATAAATATACATAAGTATGTATGTAAGTTTGTACTTTAACAGAATTATTATTAATACTCATCTAGCTACAGCCTACCCCATATTTTTAGGGAATCACCTTGTCTGAAACCCCGTATGGTCAGAAACCCAATACCCATAATTCAAGTTGAATTCGGGTAGAATAAAAAAACTTTAATTATAATATGGTAGATAGCAACGATAATTATAGTATTTTTCATTTGGTGACGGTGCTTTTTTTTAGTGCATTTTTCAACTTTCAGACACTATTTTATTTTGTGGCAGTGTTTTTTCTCGACTTGTTTGCGTAGCTCAGTAATGTTTTAATCTTATGAAGCGAGTTTATTTCTGAAAATAATAATTTCATTTGACTGACATTAAAATTTCAGCGTATAAAAGTGTCAAATCCATTAATTACCGAATAGTTCACTTTTTAATAAATAATCTGGTGAATTTTTATTCGCTTTTGTGTATTTTGGTGGATTATGTTTTTAAAAACTCTTTTTTTAGGTGATAAAAAATAACAAAACAAAACACATTCACTTTTCTGCTCATTCATTTAGAACAGAAGTTAAATATTTAAAAAAAAAATTCAAAATTTTGCTTCCGGCGGCCTTTCCAAAAGAAATCTTGGCCTGGGAGGAGTCCCTCCCATCAGGCTGGATTAGTCCATGAGAATCCCGGGATTTAAGAATAAGTGTTTTTTACAAAAGAAGTACACTTGAATATTGAACATAGAATAGAGCATTTAATTTGCAACAGTTTTGTATGCAACATAGCTGACTTCATTTTCTCTTTCCTTCTTCTTCACCATAGAGTATATCTGACTTCATCTTCTTCTTCCTTCTTCTTTACTATAAAAAATACTACCAAGGAAGTTTCACTTCTATCGAGGGCACTAAGTTACATACAGACACACATGGTACATACATTCATATGTATGTAGTATACGAGGTGTGATAAAAAAAATAACCGTTATTTTCAAATTTCGTGAGTTACGTATGTTCGATTTTCGCATTTTTTTTTTTGTTATGTTGGTACACATGTCTGTTATATATGTCGGCAATACCAACCATTTTGAATTGTCAGTTTGTTTTTGACAGATAAAAAGGTTAGTCGTGTTTTGGTGTGCTCTTCGATTTGTTACTATTCGGAAAAATGGATCAAAGAAACTGTATTCAGTTTTGTGTAAAAAATGAAATTAAATGCGCAAGGACATTTGAAATGTTGACTGTGGCCTTTGGCGAGTCTACTATGAGCAGAACACAAGTTCAATTGTGGTATAACCGGTTTAAGGAAGGCCGAGAAGATGTCAATGACGATGCTCGTCCTGGTCGCCCGAGCACGTCAACAACCGATGAAAACATTGACGCAGTGAAGAAAATGATTTTGGATAATCGTCGAATCACTATCAGAGAGGTTGCTAATAATGTTGGCATATCGTTCGGCTCATGCCAAGCAATTTTTACGGATGTTTTAGGCATGAAACGTGCGGCAGCGAAGATTGTTCCAAAATTGCTAAATTTTGAGCAAAAACAACGTCGCTTGTGCGTAAGTTTTTGGCCAAAAACAAAACCGTTATCATGCCTCAACCACCGTATTCACCGGACTTGGCCCCCGCTGACTTTTTCCTCTTCCCAAAACTGAAGACACCGATGAAAGGAAAGCGTTTTGCTACGATTGAGGAGATAAAAGAAAAATCGAAACAGGAGCTGTTGGCGATACCAAAAAGCGCGTTTCAGAAGTGTTTCGAGGATTGGAAAAAACGCTGGCATACTATAAGTGCATTATATCTGAGGGGGATTACTTTGAAGGGGACAAGATAGTTGTTGATGAATAAATAAATACTTTTTGAAAAAATTGTAAATAACGGTTATTTTTTGATCATACCTCGTATACATGTATGTAGGTAGTATGTATGTATGTGGTATGTAGTATGTATGTAGTATGTATATATTTGCCCGAAATTGGCATCGTTAGTCATTAAGCATGCAAAAGTTGGTTTCTTTAATTGAATCATCAATCTCATAATTTGCTTTACGCAAATCTTGATATTGGTGCAGTAATTTTTATTAAATTTTCGCTTGTCACATGATTAACGGTATTTTAAAAGCAATAAAATATTTACTCCATTTCAATCCTTAATATTTATGTAGACAAATTTTCTCATTCGTCCAATGCTATTTCATCCAATCATAAATACTTATACTTACATAGTGCATACATACATACGAGTGCATATCTTTTTGTTACAGCTGTGCTCGAAATAATACGGATGACATTAATAAAAGCACTAAGTTTTTATTTTTTAACAAAAAGCTAAATTATATTCAGTAAATTTTTCACAATACAAATTATTGATTCAATTGGATGCTTACACCTCTTTAAACTTTCAATAAAAACAATGACACTTAACAAAAACAGCTTTCAACTTAAATTCAGAATTCACTGTTCAAAATAATATGGGTGAGTATTAGCGCATGGCATGAAATATTCTACAGTTAATAAATAAAAAAGTTGTGATTAGGGAAACATTTAGGAAATGTGGCAATCTTCTAATATTTAGTTGAATAGCCTTGGTTTTTCATCACTGCCGCACATCTGCGCGGCATAGAGACGATGAGATCTCGGCACCGATTCATCGTGATGCGCTGCCAAGCCTTTTGAATTGTGTTCCACAGCTCTGGAGTATTTGTGGGTTTATGCTCTTCAGCGCTTTTTTTAATCTGTCCCCACATATTTTTCATATAAAACGTACTCTCACCCCTTTTTTTAGCTCAGATGTCAGATGATCAGCACTACTCAAAGCAAAATACTGAAACGACTGAATAACATCAAAAATGCTGTCGCAATCCCAAAAATTAACACTCCTATTATTTTGAACACAGCTGTATGTATGTAAGTTGTAAAATACCTATTTATGTGTAAATGGCACAGATATATGCCGCCTCGCAGTTAGTGGCGTTAGTATCCCGCCACGTTTTGGATGACCCTATATTGAGCAGTTAATAGCCGTTCAATAAATATTATCAGAGGAGCTTTATAACGCCACAACATCAGCTACATTCACGGCCGCAACAATAATGACAGCTACAAAAGAGTAAACAAATGCAAGCAATCAGCAGAGGCGGCGTCCAGGCCATTAAGCAGAAATATCTCTTAATTGCTTTGCAAATGCACTGCGGGTGGGTGGGTTATCTTCTATTAAGCTGAGCTAGGGCGTGCAGTTCTTTAGACTCCTGCGATGCAGCGACAATGTTCTGATTATTTTGATTATTATTATTATTATTGTTCCTGTTGAAAATTGAATGTATGTATGTATATTTTATGTGCTCATAATTCCTTGGGTAGAAAATCAAGATTACTTAATTACAGTGTGAAGGAAGTGTAGCGTAGTGCCACCTGTGGCTTGCGCTTATATCATTGCTTAAAATTTATGATATAATTAATAACTGGAAAAAAATACAGCCTACAATATTTTGCATCTTATTAATTGCTGTGAATATATTTAAAAAAGAAATACAAACTTAATAGGCGATGCTTTCATACGAGCTTAATGTTCATATTAGCGATATTCACGGTCTGGAGTTTTCTGTATTTTTGATAAATACTTACAAATTTTATATTGTATGTACATATGTATAAAATGCAATTTCTTTTAAATTAATTGTCTTTATCATATTGTTACGCATTCCACTGACAAGAAAATAGGTTAAGAAATCCTAAGTCAGCATTTTTTGAGAAAAGTGATAACCAATAACCCAGATTTTGGCATTTTTTTTTTCAAACTCATGGCTTCTTTCAAAATAACTTCTTCAGTTTCCTTTACGTATTCTAATTTTATGGGCGAACAATATCTCATGGATTGAGGTGTGCGATTACACCAAATAGGCTTCCAGGTATAATGGGATAATGTTTGCGATTAGCATCTATTCTCGATTACTTACCATCATGTGGATATATTCGCAGTTCCTCAATTCGCTTTCACAACGTGCTATACGTAAGTATGTATGTATATTGCTCTTTTGCGAAATCATTTTCAAGTAAGAAAGCTAATGCCTCATCCGCAGAAAAGATATTTGGGGTTTGGCAGATTCCTTTAGTAAATTAGCCACCACGCTTTAACTGCAAAATGATGTTTATCAACATTATTAAAAGCTTTCACCAAAGTAAAAATACTGGTTTTAAGCAATTTGTAAAATAATATCTTTGAATTTGAAGCCTATATACCGACATATACCTCTTTAAAGTACACGGCTGAGTAATTTCACCAAAATATTTCTGAAGCTAAATTAAACTAAATTTCCTAAATTTCTTTCGCTCCTATAACTAAATTTCAGGTAATTTTTAAATTGGTTTTTTTTGTGAGTATTGTATAGAATTTTTATGTAATTCGGGAATTTGTGGGGGAATACGGAACCTCGTAAGCATGACAACAGTTTAAAGACGCTTCATTAAAAAAAAACAAATTTTATTCAATTAGTTAATAGTGAGTACATATGTACTGATAACTTATGTAAATAATTTATTATGAAAAAATATAAAATGTAAAAATAAGGGGCTGAACATTTAGCTGAACATCCTCTACCCTCAGGGCCCGTATTTGCTTTCTATGACCCTGCAAATGTGCGTACATAGGACCTAGTATGTTAAAAACTGCTTAAAAGGGCATGCATTCATGGAATTGTGCTCAAATCTTTTCTCATGTTGGTCAGTGTCACTTCAAATATTGTTCACAGCGCGACAGCTCGGTTGTTATTAGCGATTAAATTAATTGCTATTTAATTCAAGTGATAGGCGTTTAAAAACAAACATGTGAATGTATCATCAAGTGTTGCCAGAACCACGAATGTACAAAAACTAAATTATTTTGAGAAAAACGCATGCGAGATATAAATATATACCATGCAATTTTCCGGATTCAAACACGATATGTATGTGTATGTATGTATGTATGTATGTATGTATGTATGTATGTATGTATGTATGTACTATGCAAATCGGCACTCTCGATTGAAGCTAACTTATGAGCAGCTTAACGCTAAATTATATATCGGGCATATTCAACTCATAATTGGTAAGTTCACATTCCTATTTCTGGTAGCAAACCGACGAGATAGTAGAAATACATACTTACATCAGCATGTACTTAAGTAAGTATGTTTCAGCGAAGGCTGTCCAAGCTGAAGGCGACGAAAGCTAAATATAATCTGAATTTGTTATCAGTATACCACCAACACCAGCGATTTGGAGTCGCTATTGAACCCAGTGACACTGAGCAAATATTGTGAAATAAAATTTAAATTTGTACATTAGTATTTTCATATACGGATTGGGTATAATACAGTTATCACCTTCCCGGCAAGCATGTGGGTAAATACTTATTAGTTGAGACTTATTAATTAAAACTTAATTGCAATTTGATAATTGTATTGCAATAAACCACAATGTAATTGCAAATAAAGCTGATAATGATTATATAAATTTGCAATTTGTTTTCAATTATAAAAAAACAAAGTAAAGTTTCGCTTATTTACATAATATTGGCATGAGTGTTAATGAGTACATACTGGAGATGGGCACACAACGCAAGCACAATTCGGGTGCGGCCGAACTTTACATGCCCTACACACCCTCTGAAATAAAATATCAATCTGCATTCAACAGTGGGTTATATTTTTATGGGTTTTGCGCCTCCTTGATCAGTTTTCATTTCAGAACTTAACCTCTTCCTGAAAATAGCAAATGTGTTTTTTATATTGCTTAAATGCATAAATAAATTCGAGTCAACATGTTCACTATTGAACATTCGACGCACCGGCTTCTGTTTAAAATGAGTCAAATTATTCCAGGCCCTACACAGGAATTTAAAAAAAATCAACTTCAGCGATAAAGTTCATTTTGCAACAAACACACACGTGCCTCAAGAGACTCAAGAGACTCCATTGCATCCACAAAAAGTAACCGTGTGGTGTAGATTTCATGCCGGAAGTATTTTTTCGTCGATGAAAATTATCGCAACAATATGGTGATACATGCCACACAATTGATCTATTGATTGGGATGTTCGGTAATCGTGTAATCTCGAGAAATGGTCCGGTCGAATGACCACCTCATTCATGCGATTCAACGCCATTGGATTTCATCTTATGGGGTTATGGTAAGCCATTTGTTTATGCCAACAAACCAACAACGTTCGAGGAGCTCAGGAATAATATCGAACGCGAAATTGCCAACATTCCGGCCAATATGTGTGGAAGAGTAGTGGAAAGTTGGCCCCAAAGAATCAATCGCTGCAAAAGTACTCGCGGTGGTCATATGAGCGATATCGAAATCCATACTTAAATGTAACATGTGTACTACACATGGAATAAATTTCAGCCCTATACCTCAATTATTCTGTGTCTTATTTAAATACAAAATTGTTATGTCCCTATTGAGAACCCCACTTTAAAGGCATCGCATATTAGAAAGGCCCTAAATAAAATATTTTCTCCTGTAAAAGCATAAAATATCAATTGGGGCCTTTCTGAACGTATACATTAGGGACCATATAAAGTTTTATCTGGCAACGAAATTTTCCTTTCTTTTGCCAATTAAAAAGTTATGAAGCTCCCTAAAATTGATAAATTAACGGACACCGTAATGTACCTACATTACCTACCTACATGCATTAAAAAACATATGAAAAAGATTACTCATTACTTTCTCAACAGAATTGTGGCGAAATTTAAGTAAGTCACGAAATTTCAAGATTTTTCTTCTGAAATAATTTGCTCTCACACTCGTGACACGTCACATTGTGTCACGGCGAATCCTACGTCAACCGCTCATCTCTAGTATATGTATGTACGTGTGTGTACATAATATGTACTCGTTATTCTCAGATCATCTGAAGACAGGAGAATAAATTGAATCCGAAATAATATAGATTGAATTATTCATGATATTGCATTTTGAATTATGGAGTAGGTACGTACGATAATTATTTCAGTAGTCTCTTATTTCCCATTTCCCATAAAGGTGGTTGAATGTATATTTTTTCAAGCAGCAGCATCTTTTCTTCATCTTCCACCAGCAAAGACCTACAATACATATACAATATGCTCAATAGCTACATTTATTAAATATGTATGTACATACATACTATATTGTTAAGTATCTTTAGTCCCGCATTATTTATGTGTTATTTGTGTGTACGAGTACATGAAGATAGAATTAAGACATCAAAATGTAGAATTGCTTTGCTCCTGCAATTGCAATTGAAACGCATCACTATCACTATTGGTAATATGTACTAATAATAATACTGAACAAAAAAAGTATATGGTATACTCGCACACGTACTTACATACCTATTTCTTTCTGTATTTGTTAGTAATTATTTTATGTAGCTTAAGTATGTATCAGACAGTCAAAACATCATCTCGTCTCACGTGGAGGGAGGGTTAATGTCAAATGTAGCTATGATAGGAGAGGAGTAGGAGGAGTATCATACCTTCATTCGATCAAACAGATCAAAAAGATCTTTTTACGAGTATGTATTTATGTATAATGAAGAAATGGTTTCTAGTGTTGTAGTTGGAGTAAAAAATAACTGTCAATTGTTTTGAAAAGTTTTTTTATTTTTTCATGTCATTCCTTAGAATATAATATTGTATTTCAGTTGAAGAGTGTATTTAATGTGATGCGATAATAATATTATTAATTTAATTACAACTAATTACAGCACTAACTATTTCATAAATCTACTTCACGAATTAGGTAAATCAATATACAATAACATAAATATTTCAAGCATACAGAATTATGTAATTACCTACAGAGGTAGGTCTTACGAAAATATACCTCTCTACATACCATATGTTTTTACTCGTACATACCTCGTCACATTGGTATGCACATATGTACATACTTATGATGGAACGAATAATGATAATACATACATACATACATACATACATATATACAATAATAATGATGTAACTAAATATCATAATATACAAATACTCTTTATAAATCTATAGTTAATTAACTTTGGAACATTTGAAAGTGCTTCGATAATTTTCATTTTATTTTACAATTTGATGAAAATCTTTTGTCGATTTGATCTACATGCGTATGTAAATGAAATGCGAAATGCGATGAAATTATGTATTTACACCTGACGGACGAATACAACCAATGATATAAATTACATAAAATATGGTACATATTTTCTAAAATGTCTGATTATATGTGTGTATTTATGTAGTATTTATTAAACTCTGATGAATGGTGTATGTATATAGAGGTACAATCTTGTATACATACACTGAATAAAGGCTGTGAAAATACTTTACAATGTGTACGACGGGTAGGTTTTTGAGAGAATTTAGTCAAATCCCGTCAAAGTATTCTCAAGCATTCGATGCTACTATTTTTAAAATGTGTAATATTTACAATTACAATGTAAAATGCGCTAACATCACAGCAATCTGGGTAAGTATATGTATGTATTCCTTCCACTTAGTACATACTACAATATACATTCATACATACATACATACAATGTACATACGAGCGTAAACAGAACAAATGATTGTAAAAGAAGACTCAATTTGATCGTACTCGTATGAACCTGCGTTCTTGTAAATTCTAATTGTAAAAATAAGTTGTAGGGCAGGTGTTTCTTGTGAAGGACAAGATGTACTTTGGTTACTCCGTCCATGTGCGTCTTATCCCAAATGCATTAGACTCGGATGAAAGTAGCCAGCCATTGCCCATTGTGCTCCCGGCGCCCCTCGCCCCAAAGCGGCCATCTTGATCTTTTCTATTTCCGCTTCCTGCAGTCGTTTCGCTTTGGCACGTCGATTTTGAAACCAAATTTTCACCTGCGTTTCTGTCAGTCTCAGCGAGGAAGAGAATTCAGCACGCTCTGCAATGCTGAGATATTGCTTCTCGCGGAATTTCTTCTCCAACGAGAGTAACTGTTGAGTGGTAAAAGGTGTACGTGGCTTTCGATTAGGTTTGTGCTTCCGAAGGTTGCATTTAATGCGCGGTGGCTCGTTATTATCTGCATGAAGAGAAGAAAAACAATATATTACAATAACGTGCACCTTTTTTAAGAGTATTTTTCTTAAACTAAAATAATGATATACATATGCGAGAAAAAGACGGAAGACTGTAAAAGTATTTGTGTTAAAATACGATTTGGAATCGCTAAAAGTTTGGTCTTAGAGCCACACAAAGTACGAAAATTAGATTATGTTGAATGCACAGTGGGTCTAAAAAAGTCAAAGTCACGAACATTGGGTAATCCCAGGAAGACAGTATATACTCGAAACCGTACCTACCGTTATACAAGCGGTATATTTTTCGGGTAGCACTGTGTAAATAAATGAATATAATTAAATTCCTATGGCCATCTTTCAAGTTTCTTTAAGAAACTTCTTTTAGAGTTTAGAAAACAGTTCTTTATTACTACAAGCTGGAATCTATTTTACAACAACTATGCATTATAGAGGTAGTTAAAATTTTTTTTTTTGGTTGTTAAGTAGATAATCATAAATCATAATACTCAAAAATAATTAAGATTATGATTCGGTTTAGGTGACCAGAACTCCACGATTATGAATTCATGTCCCCAATTGGATAGCAATATAAATGATTCCGAATTTTGTGCGAAATGGTTCAGATTTCCCTTCAGATTTCAGGCAATATTTCATAAAAGAAAGAAATCTTCAAAGGAAATTTCGATACAAATACAATGAAATTCAGTGTAATGAGTTCGCCATAAAATAATTTCATGCAAAACCAATAAAAATGCGATAGTAATTACATCCACTGAAGCGATAAGGTTAGTATTTATTGTAAAGAGTGTGTAGGGTATATACATAATGTCCGACCGTAACTGAATTTAGCCTTCAGAGATTTGATTCTAATAAAAATATAATCGTTTATTCTAGATGGCATACCATAAAAAAAAATTGGAATTTGGTATCACCATTAAAAGAACGCGGTTTATTTTCAGTGCTCACATATGCTTGTGTGCTTCCCTACAGGAAAATCAACTAATTTAAAAGAAGTTTAAAATTATATTTTTTCTTAAAACACAATTCAGTTTCAAACTGGCGTTTATTCATGGAACGAACTCACGTTTCTAACATTGCGATGTCCCAAGAGTAAGTCAATTGTCCACCTCCGCATATACTTATTTTCAACTACTTACTTTCAAACCAGCTATATGGATCATTTCGTGGCATAAGAACAAATAACAAAAATCAAAAGTTTATTCTTGTTGTTTGTAACAAATAAAATTTATAAAATTTTTTGAGTTTTACTTGGCTGGATACAGTGGCTGTGGATTATGGAGCAAAATACTCATTAGGTGAGCTACAGTGTCGGACAATCAAATAAGAACACCTTGCACTATAAAACTTCCATTGATTTTTTTTTTATCGGACTGCTTACGGCAAACAAAATTTATAGAGCAGAAAATGGTATGGTATATACTTTATAAATTTCTAGGTGGCAACACTACCTATACATTTAAATATTTTTTGGGGATTCCCAAACAAAAAAGTTGAAGCGAAGCATTCGAAGGCGGGGACAATCCAATAAGAACAGCAGACGAAAAAATTTATATTTTAAAAAGAAAACTTAAATTTGTTTATAATTTGTACTGGTAAGCATTGAGGGTAAGTCAACAAATTAAATGTAAACTATTCCGTAGTGTCACAGAAAAATGGGTCGAGCAAAGCACTGTAGGAAGGAGGAGCGTGATTTGTTGAAAAAAACTGCGAAATGAGGGACTAAGCATCCGCCAAATAGCTAAAACTATTAGCAGATTCTCGAAATTTGTCTACCAATCTTTATTACCTCAAAGATTTCATTGCAAGAGAGGTAGGCCCCGCAAAACTACTAGTGCAGATGACAATCGCATACAAATTGTGGCGCACGCGATCCATTTAAGGCAGTTGCCGCAATTAGAGAGGAGACAGGCATTCAAATTTGTGCTCGATCAGTAAGGAGATGTTTGGTGGAAAAAAAATGTATGGGAGAACAGCACGAAAAGTACCAATGTTGACACAAAGACATCGAAAGTGTCGCATAGAGTTCGCTGAAGCGCTAATGCAAAAAAATGGCCTAACGTATTATGGACAGACGAAAGCAAGGTGAACCTTGTTGGAAGTGATGGAAAAAGTTGGGTTAGACGCCCGAAGAATGCAGAATTGAGCCCAAAATATACTAGGAAGAATTTTAAGCAAGGAGGTGGAAGCATCATGGTATGGGGATGCTTCTCTTGGTATGGTGTGGGCCCTCTGTATTGGATAAAAGAAACGATGGACAGATTTCTTTACGTAAACATCCTTCAGGAGGTGATGCTTCCTTATGCTGACTGGGAAATGCCCCTGAAATGGCAAATGCAACAGGATAACGACCCAAAGCACACCTCAATCCTTGCGCGAGATTGGTTTTCCCATAATGGAATTCCCGTTATGACCTGGCCTGCACAATCTCCTGAGAAGAAGAGAAGAAAGGTAGTACCAGAGCTAAAAACAGAGACGAATTGTGGCAAAGCATTCAAAGAGCGTGGTATTCCATACCCCAGGCTACTTGCGCGTCTCTGGTGGAATCCTAGAAGGTATAACGAGGTTTTAATTAACAAAGGCTATTCCACAAAATATTAGCATTAGTGAACAATTTGAGTCAATATTTTATACATTTTTGGTTTTAATTGAAATGTTCTTAATTTTTGGTCCTTTTGAAATGTGATTTTATGTATAACTTTTAAATTTCTTTTTTTACACTGAATTGATTTTATTTTTGTTTTAAGAAAATATTAAACTTATGGAATAAATGAATAAAAGTAAATACCTTTTAAATTTATCATAAGCCTAGAGAGATATTTTTTTAAGGTTTTTGGTTTCAGAACAAGGTGTTCTTATTTGATTGTCCGACACTATATATATAGTATATAAGCACTGGGCGTACGACAAAAAAAGAACAGCTGCTGTTCGCTGTTTTGTCGCTGCCTCAACGCGTTAGTGTATAGCTCAGATAGGTAACATGCTCGTACGTTCGTTTGTCAATTATCTGAATCGAGTAGTAGTAGGTTCAATTCTTTGTGGCTATGTTATTACATACTTATATTTTTCAAAAAATAAATTTATTAAAAAAAGCGACTGGCTGCCACCTCTCTGAATTTATTGTTTTCCAATTAGCTCTTCAATTAGTTGTTTTAACAAACTGGTTGCTTTATTCCGATAGGGTATCTATGTACAGATGTATGGATGTAGTACTTATATGCATCAGAGAAGATCGATTTTTTTTATCACTCCTAAATATTTACAAATCTTTCGCAAATGTGCGAATGGAGTGATCGATTTCATTTTAAATTTAAGACACTTGAAATGGCCCCTCCAAAAGGAAAATGATCCACTCTAATGAGCATAAAGAGAATCGCTCGACAAATGAGTTCTGTCGACACCTCGTACTAAAAATAGTAGAAACAATTAATTTACGCAGAAATCTCACATTCGTACTATCAATTATTTATATAAATATTTGTACTAATTGAAAATAAATTTAAATTGTACGCTCGTGCAGCTCTTTTAACATGGTATTAGCATACAATTGAAAATCAATAAGGAGAGCGCCTGATGGCAACAACTCAACAAAATTCTTGGTGTACACTTGGCGAAAAGGAATTGAGCAATTATAGAACTTGATACATCTCAAAAAACTTGATAAATCTCAAAATTGGGTCTACTCAAATTGGTACAACCCAATTCTAATTTTCGTAAATTAGAAATAAAGTATGAAATTCAAAATGCAGAAAGTACTCTGTAATACTTATCAAAAGTAGTATGTGTGAGAATGTGGGTAGAAACAGTATTTTTAGACCATATTGAATGAAGGTAAGAATGGAAACATAGCCAAAACTAACAAATTTCTTGATCAATAACTCAGATCAGATCAGACGTATTTCATAAAAATTGGAGAAAAGTAAGTAAGTATTCCAGTATAAATAAATTAGGTGATTCAAAAGTATTGTACATATCATGTCGTATTGTCATGAAGTCGTGGAATTTTTTTTTTATAAAATTTGAGAATTTACGACAATAGTAAATACAAATTTCTATCGTAAATACTCATTATGGTTTCACTGTGTATTTTAAGCGAGCAGCAAGTGCGATTATTTCTTGGTACAGTGCATGCAAGTAAAAGGAACCTGGTGTTAAGTATATAAGTGGCCAATAAATTTGCTGTGTAAACTATTTGTCAGTCACAGAGGAAAATCCAGAACCGCGGCGACGCGCGTGAATTTGCGACAAAATAATAAGAGTGCTGCATCTGTAGGAAATATTTGCAAAATGCCATCTGGCAAGGAATGTGTTACACTCGTAGTTATTCAATGCTAAAATACTAAATATTTAATGCTGATGTTTGTTTTAGGCAAATTAAGCAGTGATGCTGAATCGTGTTGACAAGCTATGAAGTTGGTTTAATATTTTAACTAGCCAAAGTATGTGCCGGAGATATCGATTACGTTTTGTTATCTTAGCGGTAGCAGGCGTAGTCGTATTTCGACAGCAAAAAAGACAAGTAGCCCAGAGACTGGATTAGGTGATGTTTCCAAATTTACTAGCATTGGTAGGAGAAGCATTTATCATGCTACATGTGTTCCAGCGATGAAAGGTGAAAACATTTTTAAGTCTCTGTTGGCCATG
The DNA here is from genome assembly GCA_958295655.1 of Palloptera scutellata. Taxonomy (NCBI): domain Eukaryota; kingdom Metazoa; phylum Arthropoda; class Insecta; order Diptera; family Pallopteridae; genus Palloptera; species Palloptera scutellata. The sequence goes on along the minus strand of OY282450.1, from coordinate 788,506 downwards.
GCCACTCTCGGCCTCTTAATTGTGAGCTGTGTCACTACTTATTTTGTCAATTTCATGGAAATAAGTATCCGCCTATTCTCCTGGCTCCTTCTGGTGAGCTATCGGTTTCAGATAGTATCTTGAAGCTTGGTCTTAGTTTAATCATTGGGTTAAATGCTTTTATTTGACGTTCTCCAGAATCTCCTTTTAATACTAACTGGGCTAATGCTCAGTGTTTCTTTGTACATGCATACTACCTATTTACTTACCGGGGTCATATGTGTATATTCTCCATACCATCATCATTTAAAAAATCCGAGAATTCCCTCCTAATGAACTCATACAAATTTTAATAATATTTTAGTTTTGCATGAATTTAAGAAACAAACATATGTACAGTCACATTAAGTATGTGCATATGTATGTATGTACTCGTACATATGGCGCAAGTGTGCAAAATATTTAATTTTAACAGCTGTAGCGACGATCTCAATATGCATACGTATGTACTTATTTGCATATGTACATATGGATGTGTATGTGTATGTGTATGTACGCAGTGCGTATGAATTTCCAGATGATGTGAGTGGCATTGATTTTCGACAAGTATGTGAAGTATTTGTGTGGTGGCAATAATGTTAATGAAAGCAATGAGGATGATCCGAAAATATTTTATTCCTTCTCATTTTCAGAAAAGTGATCGTGGACACAATTTATTAAACCACAATGATGCAAGTGGAATTTTAAAGACGTTTAACAATAGAGTCGTACAATTCATGGCATCCCTTTTTTCTTTGACAGGAACAAAACGAATGAAACGATTTTATAAATCATGTGGAATGCAGCCAAGAAAGAAACATTTTAATTTTATGCACAATTTCACAAATTGAATTCATTGCTGCTCTCCACCATTTCACTTCCAATTCTTTTTGTGACCCTTATAATTCTGTATATACATATGTACATATATACAGTATATGTAGTTGTACGTATGTAGTATGTATGTTCGTGTGCATCTACCAGCAGAGACTCACAGTTTAAAAAAAAGGTACTTAAACAAAATAAAAAAAAGCTTAAGTATAAAACAAAAAAGTAAACACGCTGTAAAGTAAAATGCTGGGCAATATCGTTTTTTCTGAACGTGCCGGAACTTATGGAATTTTCTACAATTTGGTAGGTTGTTATCCGATTTCGCCCATTTAGGGTATTTGAAGAAATAAATAATCCTTTAGTGATTACCTCTTCAACAAATCGTTTTCTAAATTCTTTCAATGTGAACATTTTCCAAATATCATTTATGTCTGGTGGATAATTCTCAAAAACTTCTTATATTATTTCTTTACGTTATGAAGTGACTGAGAATCATAAGAAATTGCAAAATACCACCCCACTTGGCAGGCAATGGCATAACCACCAAGTGATAACAAATTGACACCCGCCGTTCGGAACCGGCGTTAAACTGTAGGTAAAACCATGTGGTATCACAATGGGCCGTTCTGGCATAAGTGTGTCCTTAAATAGAAAAAAAACAAGATTTTACGTCATAGTTGTGATTAATGTTAATCATAATTTTTTATGCGACTAACGATACTGATTTTGACTAATTACACATTAAACAATGGCTGAGATAGGATTTTAAAAAGGGGGGAAATCTGTTTTCGATCCCAAATAGTGGCTGGTCGAATTCGATGAAGTTGGCGAGAAGTCTCGCATCTTACAATTTTAACGGTATATAGCCAATAGATCGCATGCTTAGATAGCAAAATCCTAGATGGCATGATTATATGTCAGCAAACGGCGACCCTAACTTTAAACCAATTTATCTTGAAAACTCCGGAAATTGATTCGGCTTCTTTGAAATTTTAACAAAACTAGAATTATTAAAAAAACAAAAAGACTTTTGCCCATTTTTGTCGACTCAACCGGGAATACTTTATTTTATTGAATTTTTAAATAAAGTTCGAAGAAACTTTTGAAAATCGTTTGTATTCGAACCGGAACTTGAACTAAATCCCAAATGTCTGGATTTTAATGGTCGCCTTGTTTGATTAATCACACATTCTCCACAACCAACTAGAGTGCATGAGCCGTTTTTAACAATAGTCGAATGATATCAATATGATATCAATATATTGAAACTGACCTATCCATTGAAGAGCATTGCCCATAATGTTATCAATAGCCAAGCCGAACTTAACAATCCACTTCAAATTTCTTTTGGCATTGCACATGCACGAGTGTCTGACAAATTTGGTGTTAATTAAAAACTTACGTTACGAAATCACCTCAACTACCTCTGGCAAACCACATGCCTCTTTTAGCCAATGTCGTCGACTAAAGCGTGTAATTGCATTAGTTTCTTGCAAAATCGTTTTCACTCAAATAAATAAATACTTAAACAAACAAATCGTATGTAAGATTTGTTCAAAATGCTTTAATTAAAAACTAATTGCAAACAATTTGCAACGCAATTGCAGTTATGTATTTACCACTGGCTGATTTTTTAGTGACTTTTATGCATTGATATGGGCCTGTAATGTATTTCATAATGTTCCTACAACACTCTTGAGAACTCATATTAATTGAAAACTGATTACACAAATAGACTAAATGTCACAATTTCCAATTGTGGAATGCGTGTATACCTGTGTGCGTATTGCATGTCTACGGGTAAGTGTTTATTTGATGTGAAGGAACATCGAATGCACCTCGATAAAAACCAGTGTCTCCGTAATGCTCAAAGAAAAGCACAACGAGTCGTGTTTAGACATTTTATATGTTAAGCGAATCGAGTTGTATGTACGCATATGCACATACATACATACATACACACTTAGTTGCAGGGTGTAACAGAGCTAGCAGCGTGTTTTCTTTTTAATAACTTTTTGACGAATCAAAGAATTTTATGCAAATTTTCTCCCGAGCACCTTGCAACCTCCTTCAAGTTCATGCTAAAGATGGTTCTTATTTATTTCGTTAATTTCGTGAATAAAA